>CM053035.1:51830439-53030439 GCA_028564925.1 Lithobates sylvaticus
CTCTTTATTATTCACCATATAAATAACTCCAATATCAAATATATACCAAAATATCCCAACCGTAAACAACTTGTTTTACTCCAGTCTGTTGGTCTTTGATGGCACCACCGAACTCCAACACATATTCCACCCATACACTGTGGGACCTTTTCCACATGATAGGCCTCCATCGGATACCTGCTCGGAGACAACCCCCTTCCCGCAGTACAACCATTACAGTATTGCAGCTAACCTTTCGCTGGAATACACCGGAGAGGCACATACTACCGATGAGTCCCCCACCCCTTTCCATTACATATGTTTACTGCCACCGTCAAAGACCAACAAAACACCGCCACAGCCCGCAAGGATGACACCTTACCCTAAAGGAATCCTCCCACACCCCCCAGGGCCCGCTGGACCCCCTCTTGTAGCCCCAGTGTCCAGAAAACAATCACCACTACCGAAAGGTGTATTCCAACACCCTCAATTACAGACCCACGTAAGTTTCCATCTCCCCTTGGCCGATACCATGCCCCCCATTCTGAGCCAAAACCTCCCCAACACTTGAGTGTTAGGCAACCGTACAAAGTCGTAAAATATCTGACTTAACGTCCGATAACAGCTCCCTGATCATCCGGAGCCTAAGGCATTACCCCTGCATGCCTAACCCAAACGACCGGCGGTCTATCCCACCTTGCTTAACGGTCCACTTCTGATATCACTTTGCTCCACCTCAACCCGTGTACCCCAGCCAGTGACCACATGCCTCCCTCCTCTAGATACCCAACTGTCTGCCAATCGGTCTCGCATCTGCTCTCCTGGCCCCCCAACAAACATACAAATGATCAATCAATCCAGATAAGGCGTATAAGTCCTACATCTGGACTAAAAAAAACGCCAAACAAAGGCAGCCCTAACTTTTACGTAAGCCAACGAACCTCACTCCACAATAACACAGCTTTTATATTATATTTATACCACCACCACATGAAGGCTTATGTAAGTGTGAAATATCCTCACTTTTCACCTACCAATCCTCCTTACCGTCGCCTAATCCAACCCACATCTGGCAGCTTCCACAGCCGCCCCTGATGCGGAAGGAGTGTGAAGCATCTTCTGCACCCTCCAACCTTGCGTCCCTGTGGTATTTTCAGAACACCCACACGAATTGGAATCTCTCCAATACTTCCCAGCCTTTAGCATGCATGAACCGCCCCCATGCCATAAATTCTAAACCCTATAAAACACCCTTAATGTTTTTCCAGTTCCTTTTTTTTTTTATATTTACCCTGAAGCCTGATAACACAAACATCAGCACCTTCACCCCTCTAACCCTTTTTTTAAACTGTCCAACCCAAACACCTTTTCCAATCCCCCTGCCCAGCAGCATAACAAAACCAAAAAACCCACCATCTCCCGCTCAATGGCAGACAACGACCCCTGTTGTCCAAGTTCTTGTAACCAAAGTACCAAACCAACAACCATACCTCCCACACAGCCATGTTAAACCTCAGACTCCTGCACCGAAAAACCCACCCTTCCTTTCATAGCTTCACGTAAGCCGCACTGTGGACTCACTGACTGCCTGACTGCCTGGGTACCTCCCGTGGTAATTCCAATGCCATCTCCCATATCCAGACCCTCCTCTGTGGCCGGCTAACCTCCGAACCTGCCCCACTGAAAATCAAGGTAAGGAGTAAGCCCCATGTGGTCGATGCACGTAAGATGAATAGCATAGCGAAAATGTTCGACCGCACCTAATGCAGTACTAAACAGCATAGCCGCCGCCTGACCAGTTGTGACAACGTGGACATGCTGTTGCCCCCGTTAACCCCACCCACGTGATCACAATCCAGCTCTGTGTCAGGTTCCTGCCTGACCCTTCCCCAGCTCCACCTCCAGAACCACTGGAAAAATTCCAATAGCACAAGTTTACGAATGATTACCCCACTTCCACTATGCAAATTGGGGAAAATGATCCGCACTACATTGCCCCTGAAAGAAAAACCCCAAACCCATTGACCCCGACATGTTCGTGACCCTTTCCCTATCAAACTTACCCACCAGGCCGGCATCCACACCAATCGTCCATTGTATGTGGCCAAAACTCGTACCAAACCTTCTAACCCTCCCTATGTTCCCTTCAACCGTTTAAATGAGTCATGGCCTGAAACCCCCACTGTATCAGCCATCAACCGTTGGCCAAAAACCCACTCAGCGGAATAAAACGGTAGGCAGCATTAAACTTACCCAGCAACGAATGTCAAGTCCTCAACTGTACCTAGCGCCGTCCCTAGACCCCCCGAATCACTGTCTATAGTGTCTCCTACTTGGTCGCCGGCAGACGACACTCTGTATCCCCTGAAACAATCCCAACGCCAAACACAATTTAATATAATATCCCTCGTCTGGCCCTTTGTTTTTTGGCTGCCTATGGCACAACGAACCTACCTGCAATGTGCTGCAACGTAAACAGTATAATCGCACGCACACCGGAGGAAGGCGGCCCAACACCCAAAACGTCCAAGTCATGGATGATTTAATCAGGGACCTACACCTCTCTACCCCCCCACTCCAGTAAGGAACTAAACGTCTATTCATGGTTCACTAAATTGAGCCACCCATTGGCGGGCACCGATCCAAGTAAAAGACTCCTCCTGCCAGCATCTATCCAGCAGCCGAAGCTCTCCGAATGAACTGTAAGCAAGCAGAACCCGGATTCTATGTCCAATTCCCCCATGGGCGCCCCTTTTTCGTCACTCCCCACCCACCTTATAGCCGTGTACATGAAGTATAGGACACAGTACACCACCTCGGGGTTATGGCAGGACCCCCATTTTGGAAAGATAAGGGGTAAATGAGGCAAAACTTGTTCGGTTCCTTCTCAGGCATCGCCCACACTGGATATACCATTAACAAACGGAGGCAAGCAGTCTCGCTATTTTCCTATCCGATTATCTAAATAGGGAAAACCTATTACCACTTCCCCCCCTTTCCACAGTCATCCCTTTTGTGACTAGGCTCGCCCGTGCATAGTCCCTTTTAGCAGCCACGAGACAATGGATGGGGTCCCCCCACCCCCCTAAATACTCACGTTTAAAACGTCAGGACCCCCTGAACTTACCGGAACTCTCGTACTGCCGCACACCCCCTTCCTTTCGGGCCGTCAATCCTGAGGAGAGAGTACCCTTTCCTCCCTTGAAGAAAATGATACTGGGCCCTCGCCTACTACATAACTGCATTCGTAGGCCGATATCTCTTTGAACCCCAGCGAAGAGATGGTCGTACCGCCCTGCACTGTCCAAACTGCTCTTCACACCGTAGCCAAGCAGATCCCCCTTTTGTAACCTGCGCACTTATTTATTTATTTATTTTATTTAAATTTTTTGCTTCCAGCTGCCTGGATAAGCCACGCCCACTCGCGGAACTGCCGCCCGACAGCTGTGCCTGTGATGGATTCTTCTTCCCCCACCGCGCCTCCCCCCTAGTAGCAACTAAGGCAGAGAAGGAGGAGGGTAAGGGTTCCCTGTGTTTTCTTAGTCCCACGATGCCTGGACAGGGTAGCAGCGTCATGACGGCCTGCAGCCCCGCCCACTGAGCTCAGCCGCCAGCGATGTATCTGTCCGGCCCGCTGTGGCACTCTGACGATTCCGTTTTCGCTGGGGGGGTGGATTGTTCCCCCAGAGGGCTCCTAGGATGGCACAATCCCAGGGGGAAGGCCCCAGTGAAATACTCGCCGGCGGCCTAGACCACCGCGTGCGTGTGGGCACCTCACCTCCTTCCTTGGTCCGTCCACCTGTTCATCAATCCATGCTGCCACCCGGCTGTGCTGCCTTCTGGTCTGGTCCCCTGCTCGCCGCCGCCGCCATTCCAAACTGTGCCACATACACTGAGAAGCCATGATGGAGGAGCACTGAGGAAAAAAACTGCCTCCTCCTGTCTTTCTCCACCACTTTCTGTCCCCAGCTCAGTCCCTTCTTCTCCTTATATATTACCACTCCCCCCTGGACTTTTCTCACTGTCCCCTCCCCTCTTAGCTTTCCTATTAACCCATGCATTGACTCCCCTAAACACACTGTCATGCCCGGCCCTGCACTACTTTCTTTCTGTCTTTTCCATTCCGGGCCTCACTAACTTAAGTATAACACAGGCTGGCCGCCATGTTAGGCAAGTGATGTAAGCTAGTAGTACTGTACAGCAATCACCGGCCGCGGGACACATAAGTAAGCAAGCAACAGTTAGAAATAGAGAAGAGCACTCACCGGCCGCCATGAGGGGACATGGTGTAAGGAGGACACTCGCCATATGAGGCAGCCATGTAGTAGACGCAGCAAAACACATGTCATGAGGGAAACAGCACTCACCGCCGTGTGGAGAGGCCGCAACCTTATCCGGTTCCCGAGCTCCGCCCAAGCTGACATTACTTCCGGTATCGGTTTCTGGTATCGGTGCATTTTCACGAGTACCGATACCTCCAGAAAAGCCAAGTATCGGTACCGGTATCGGTGCATCCCTACTTACAGCTATTGGCAGGTGACTACTCTCACATTACTTGCATAGTTTTATTTTAATGCTAGACAGCTGTAATTTATATTTATCCTTTCTGTATTTGACTAAAATATACAAGGGATGCCAACTTATCCTTTTCATTGCTGATTCATACCAGTCTAACAGGTTTCTGCTTTTAATTAAAAGCTTGTAACAAAAATGACAACTAATCATTTAAAGTGTTTGGTTGGCAGGCAACCTTGATTAGCTCTAATTGCACGTGACTGTGGCAAACTGTTCCAGGTTAATGTCTGCATAAAACAATAATCAGTATGTCACAAAAGTGAGTACACCCCTTACATTTTTGTAAATATTTAATTATATCCTTTTATGTGACAACATGGAAGAAATGACACTTTGCTAAAATGTAAAGTAGCGAGTGTACAGCTTGTATAACAGTGTAAATTTGCTGTCCCCTCAAAATAACTCAACACACAGCCATTAATGTCTAAACCGCTGGCAACAAAAGTGAGTACACCCCTGCGTGGAAATGTCCAAATTAGGCCCAATTAGCCATTTTCCCTCCCAGTGTCATATGACTTATGCCGCGTACACACGTTCGGACTTCGGACCTAGTCCGGCGGGACTTCCCCACACACGCCCGGACTTCCGAGCGTGTGACTTGCCCACACACGCCCGGACTTCTCCGGCGGACAATCCGCTAGACAAAGCCCGCGGGACTTTTGAAAATGAACAAACTTGCCCACACACGGAGCAGTCCGTTCATTTAGGACGTAACTGCAGGTAGACGGAGCTAGCGAAGGCAGTGAATGCCGCCGCGCTAGCCCCGTCACCTGGCATGGATTTAAAGGGACTCCCCACGCCCAAAAAACGGCGTGGGGGTCCCCCCAAATCCATCTCAGACCCTTATCCGAGCACGCAGCACGGCAGGCCAGGAAAGGGGTGGGGACGAGCGAGCGCCCCCCCCTCCTGAGCCATACCAGGCCGCGTGCCCTCAACATGGGGGGTGCCCTGGGGAAAGGGGGGCTGTGCGGCCCCCCCACCCCAAAGCACCTTGTCCCCATGTTGATGAGGACAAGGGCCTCTTCCCGACAACCCTGGCCGTTGGTTGTCGCGGTCTGCGGGTGGGGGCTTATCGGAATCTGGGAGCCCCCTTTTATAAGGGGGCCCTTAGATCCCGGCCCCCCACCCTATGTGAATGAGTATGGGGTACGATGTACGGAGGATGCTGGGACTGTGACATCACAAGGGGGTGGGGTCACCATGTGACATGAGCATGTGACCCTGTCCCCTTGTCCCTATATAAGTCCCAGCACAGCGCGGCTCTGGCATTCTGGCCAGAGAGAGCGACAGAGAAGAAGAAGAAGCCGGCGGCAAGAACAGAAGAGACCCCGGAAGACCCCCGAAGGCGGATCGAGACCCCCAGACGGCGTCGACGACGAAGAAGGTAGCCGGCCTCCTCCGCTCGGTAAAAGAGCTAGGTAAATGGCGGAGGAGTCCGGCGAGAAGACCCCCCAAGATGGAAGAAGACCCCCGGAGCAGTGCAATTAAATATTTTTTTTCAAAATTGTGTGTTTTTTACTTTACATTTTACACCTTAGGTGAATGGGTAGGGGTACATCGTACCCCATACTCATTCACATAGGGTGGGGGGCCGGGATCTGAGGGCCCCCTTATAAAAGGGGGCTCCCAGATTCCGATAACGATTCCGCACGGCCCCCCTTTCCCCAGGGCACCCCCCATGTTGAGGGCACGCGGCCTGGTATGGCTCGGGGGGGGGGCGCTCGCTCGTCCCCACCCCTTTCCTGGCCTGCCGGGCTGCGTGCTCGGATAAGGGTCTGAGATGGATTTGGGGGGACCCCCACGCCGTTTTTTCGGCATGGGGAGTCCCTTTAAATCCATGCCAGGTGACGGGGCTAGCGCGGCGGCATTCACTGCCTTCGCTAGCTCCGTCTACCTGAAGTCACGTGCTAAATGAACGGACTTTCCGATGAGCGGCAAGTCCGTTCATTTCAAAAGTCCGGCGGACTAGCCTACTAACGGCGGGATTGTCCGCCGGACTGCCAAGTCCAGCAGACAATTTTAAAACAAAACTTAAAACCTAGTCCGCCGGACTTTTGGCGCCAAAAAGTCCGCAGGCGCCCACACACGAGGGGATTGGACTTGAGTCCAGCGGATAATCCCGCGGGATAGTCCCTTCGTGTGTACGCGGCATTAGTGTTACAAGGTCTCAGGTGTGAATGGGGAGCAGGTGTGTTAAATTTGGTGTTATTGCTTTCACTCTTTCATACTGGTCACTGGAAGTTCAATATGGCACCTCATGGCAAAAAACTCTCTGAGGATCTGAAAAAAATAATTGTTGCTCTACATAAAGATGCAAATAAATATTCCTAAGAGTAGGAAAACAGAAGGCTCTGATAGTGACAAAGAGTGTGGACCACTGATTTAAAAAGTGTAAATTTATTAAGAAGTAACAATAATGCACCACCTAAATTCAGGAGTCTAAGTGCACAGTCACCCAGATGGGGAACCCCTGGAATCACATGGACATAGCATGACACGCATGCTAACAGGGAACAAAAACACAAACAGTAATGCCCCGTACACACGGTCGGATTTTCCAACGGAAAATGTCCTATCGGACCATGCTCTCAAATTTTCCAACAACAAAGTCCTATCGGACTTTTTCCGATCGTGTGGAGCGAAATCCTGACGGACAAAGTGCCACGCATCCTCAGATCACATTACAAGACCAAAGCTATTGGCTACTAGCCTCTACGTAGTCCCGTCGTACGCAACGAACGTCACCACGTTCAGGATGATCGGATTTTCCGACAACTTTGTCCGACCGTGTGTATGCAACACCAGTGTCGGACAAAATCCGTCGGAAAAAATCAGACAGATTTTGTGGTGGGAATTTCTGACCGTGTGTATGGGGCATTACAATAAAACATGAAACAAAATCGCCCGGACGCCAAGTATACTGACACACGGGGTACCACCCAGGGCCAGATTCAGAACATCATGGGCCTGGTGCTGAGGATTTTGGTCGGGCCTTTTATAAATAAAAATGATACATTTTTTTGTTATAACAAGTTAAATTAAAGAGAGAGAGGGAGGATGAGAGAGAGAAAGGGGATGAAAGAGGTGTGAGGGGTAAGGGAGGGAGGGAAGTTGAGAGAGAAAGGGGGGATGAGAGAAAGAGGATGCACATGAGCATGCGTGGGAATGACATCAACGCAGCACGGCCAAGGCAAGTGACCGAAGGCACAGAACCCGGAAGGAAGACCAGGTGAAGATGGAAGCGCCCGGGCCCCGTCGGATTGATCACAGCACTGGAGGGCTCAGTCTGACAATTTAAGTGTACCCTAATGTGCTAATATGCTGTGCATACTTGTACATTATGGCATAACCTACCTCAGGGCCTCTAAAAAGTAGTAATGTTAGAAAAGTTTACTACTGCTTTAATATCACAGGAGCCTCTCAAAAATTCTTTCAGGGACACTTTTTTTTACAAATGCTATATTTAGAGTAGCTGATATCCCCTATGTTCCTATGTACATCAAATAGTAATTACAAAATTAAATAAGTACTAATAATGGGACAGAACAAATATAAGGACTGAGATTTCCTTTAGTTGAACTAACAAAACTGTGCCCATTCTAGAGCATTGAGGATATTCAGTATAATTTTAAAGAACTGTTTTAGTGGGTAAGAGGCATAGGGCAGGAGCATGGATGGTATAAAAGTGGGAAGTATGTGCAGGTGAGGGAGAGGAATGTGGAGGGTCTAACCGTGGGCACTATGTACATGAGAGGAGTGTGGAGGGTATGACAGTGGGAAGTATGCACAGCAGAGGAGTGTGGAGGGTATGACAGTGGGCAGTATGCACAGCAGAAGAGTGTGGAGGGTATGACAGTGGGAAGTATGCACAGCAGAGGAGTGTGGAGGGTATGACAGTGGGCAGTATGTACAGGAGAGGAGTGTGGAGGGTATGACAGTGGGCAGTATGTACATGAGAGGAGTGTGGAGGGTATGGCAGAAGGCACTATGTACAGGAGAGGAGTGTGAAGGGTATGACAGTGGGCAGTATGCACAGCAGAAGAGTGTGGAGGGTATGACAGTGGGCAGTATGTACAGGAGAGGAGTGTGGAGGGTATGACAGTGGGCAGTATGTACAGGAGAGGAGTGTGAAGGGTATTACAGTGGGCAGTATGTACAGGAGAGGAGTGTGGGGGTATGACAGAGGGTAGTATGTACCGGAGAGGAGTGTGGAGGGTATGGCAGAAAGCACTATGCACAGCAGAGGAGTGTAGAGGGTATTACAGTGGGCACTAGGTATAAGAGAAGAGTGTGGAGGGTATGACAGTGAGCAATATATACAGGAGAGGAGTGTGGAGGGTATGATAGTGGGCACTATGTACAGGAGAGGAGTGTGGAGGGTATGACGGTGGGCACTATGTATAGGAGAGGAGTATGAAGGGTATGACTGTGAGTAGTATGTACAGGAGAGGAGTGTGGAGGGTATGACAGTGGGCACTATGTATAGGAGAGAAGTGTTGGGGTATGACAGTGGGCACTATTTATAGGAGAGAAGTGTTGTGGTATGACAGTGGGCACTATGTATAGGAGAGGAGTGTGGAGGGTATGACAGTGAGCAGTATGTACAGGAGAGGAGTGTGGAGGGTACGACAGTGGGCACTATGTACAGGAGAGATGTGTATGACAGCGGGCACTATGTAAAGGAGAGGAGTGTGTAGGATATGACAGCGGGTGCTATGTATAGGAGAGAAGTGTGGAGGGTATGACAGTGGGCTATGTATAGGAGAGGAGGATGAAGTAATCTGGGAAGGAAAAATGTAAAAAGGTTTGTGGAAGGATGTTTAGGGACTGTGTAGTGGTTAAGCGGGCCATACATGGATTGGAATTACACCAATTAAGCAGAGACCAGCCATAGTCGATCTATGTATGGGCTAGCAGGTTTTACCCAAAACAATCAGTGCTGCCAGCTATAGTTTGCAACACTAATCATTGTATTCACAGGCAGAACACAATAACACTGCAGGAGTAATTCCCCCCATCCACAGGTCAGCAGGTGAGAGGGTGTGTGGGGACAGGCTGGGGAGAGATACTAGTCAGTGGCTGGGTAGGCACTGGTTAGTATCAGAGCCAGATACACACATGTGAGGTATTGCCGCGATCGTTAGAGCGAGAGCAATAATTCTAGCACTAGACCATCTCTGTAACTCTAAACAAGTAACCTGCAAAAAAATGTAAAGCATCACTTGGTACACAAAAAAAATCGTGCTATCTTTAGTGTTTTTTTATGAATGAAATAGTTTCTTTCCCAAAAAAAACTTTTGAAAAAATGCTGCGCAAATATCGTGTAACATAAAAAGTTGCAAAGGCCACCATTTTTTTCCATAGGGAAAATGGAAAACAATATATAATGCTTGAGGGTTCTGAGTAATTTTCTAGCAAAAAAAAAAATGACGATTTTTACATGTAGGAGAGAAGTGTCAGAATTGGCCTGGGTAGCAAGGGGTTAATTATCATAAGTAATATACAAATAATTATTATAAGCACTGTGATCTCATCCTCTCAGTCTGCTGCAGAGTGTTCCAGCTTGTATTTATACTGGCCGCTCTGTATGTAGCTTCTGACCGACTGCGCAAGCAGCCCTATATCTCCGGAACTATAGATGATAGCAGCCCCATATTTTACTGAGTGTATATACTTAAGCGCTAGTTTGGATATTTAAACCAGAGATGCAACAAATGTTTAAGATAACCAAATGATATAGCTGCAGCCCATATACTGGTGTTCCCACACGTGAAGATATATTAAAAAATACACAATTTGTGCAATGGGTGCGCTTATATCAACCTTAAAATCCTCAGTAGATTATTTAAAATGATTTCTTTTGCTTAAAACGTGCTGGATGCAAATCCGTGCTGGATTAAATAAATGGTGAAAAATATATCCGTTGGGGATGTGAATATGTGCAATATGCATAAACCAATTAAAATCAATTAAAGTGAGTGGTTTAATGCTATTCCGTGCAAATGAATTAAATAATAAGTTAATTGGTAAAATAATGTGTAGTGCCAGTGAATATAAAACAATTGTTTGAAATATAGATAAATACCAGTAAGTGTAAAAACCTGTGGGTTAAAAGCAATGATTTGGAGTGTAGCGTTTGGTTATTTAAAACAAGCCACAAATGTATCAAGACAAGTTATTTGATGCCATTAATTAAAAAACACTGCTGGGTCCATGAGTGTCTTTTGTCCTGATTAAAGTTACTGTAGCCGCTTAGTAGGATTCCTTAGTAGTTAAACCTGCTCAATGATATTCCTTTTAATTAGGCTGTTTTGGACAATCTGGTAATTGAACAATTAAGAACCATTAGTTTATTAACCCTTCTTACTAGGTTTAAAGAACAAACAGGTGCCGTTATTAGTGTATATATTAAACATAAAGAAGCATCACTTTCACTTATCTTTATGCCGATGCTTCAAGATGCTTTCTTCCTCTTTAATCCTTTGAGGGTGATGGCTTTTCCTTTTCGGTGTGTCATGTGAGAATACAAAAAAATACAAAGCACATTGCGCAGTGCTGCTACACAATAAATGTATACATGAATGCAGCAGATGCCGTTCTACACACACAGCACCGGGTGGTTTAAAGCGCGGTAGTCGGACAGTAGGTCAGGCACTGTATAGGGCTTTCTGCCCTGCTCGTCCTCGTAATCTCGGTGACGTCACTAGGCTCCTCCTCCCGACGCATTGCGTCACTGACACGTGACTTTATCAAGTGACTTTATCAAGGGATCACCTTGATAAAGTCACGTGTCAGTGACGCAACGCGTCGGGAGGAGGAGCCTAGTGACGTCACCGAGATTACGAGGACGAGCAGGGCAGAAAGCCCTATACAGTGCCTGACCTACTGTCTGACTACCGCGCTTTAAACCACCGGGTGCTGTGTGAGTAGACCGGCATCTGCTGCATTCATGTATACATTTATTGTGTAGCAGCACTGCGCAATGTGCTTTGTATTTTTTTGTATTCTCACAAGTATAGTGAACTTGGTGTTGAGTTATTCACTTTACGGTCAACAAAGAGGACAAGGGGGCACTCTTTACGTCTAGAGGAGAAGAGATTTCATCTCCAAATAAGGAAAGGTTTCTTCACAGTAAGAGCTGTGAAAATGTGGAATAGACTCCCTGCAGAGGTGGTTCTAGCCAGCTCAGTAGATTGCTTTAAGAAAGGCCTGGATACTTTCCTAAATGTACATAATATAACTGGGTACTGACATTTATAGGTAAAGTTGATCCGGGGAAAATCCGATTGCCTCTCGGGGGATCAGGAAGGAATTTTTTTTCCCCTGCTTTAGCAAATTGGAGAATGCTCTGCTGGGGTTTTTTTGCCTTCCTCTGGATCAACTGTGGGTATAGAATGGGGTATATGGGATTGTATGATATATATATATATTTTTTTATTTTTATTTGTGGTTGAACTGGATGGACTTGTGTCTTTTTTTAACCTAACTAACTATGTAACTATGTAACATGACACACCGAAAAGGAAAAGCCATCACCCTCAAAGGATTAAAGAGGAAGAAAGCATCTTGAAGCATCGGCATAAAGATAAGTGAAAGTGATGCTTCTTTATGTTTAATATATACACTAATAACGGCACCTGTTTGTTCTTTAAACCTAGTAAGAAGGGTTAATAAACTAATGGTTCTTAATTGTTCAATTACCAGATTGTCCAAAACAGCCTAATTAAAAGGAATATCATTGAGCAGGTTTAACTACTAAGGAATCCTACTAAGCGGCTACAGTAACTTT
The DNA here is from genome assembly GCA_028564925.1 of Lithobates sylvaticus. Lineage (NCBI taxonomy): Eukaryota > Metazoa > Chordata > Amphibia > Anura > Ranidae > Lithobates > Lithobates sylvaticus. The sequence goes on from CM053035.1 coordinate 51,842,783, forward strand.
AATCAGGACAAAAGACACTCATGGACCCAGCAGTGTTTTTTAATTAATGGCATCAAATAACTTGTCTTGATACATTTGTGGCTTGTTTTAAATAACCAAACGCTACACTCCAAATCATTGCTTTTAACCCACAGGTTTTTACACTTACTGGTATTTATCTATATTTCAAACAATTGTTTTATATTCACTGGCACTACACATTATTTTACCAATTAACTTATTATTTAATTCATTTGCACGGAATAGCATTAAACCACTCACTTTAATTGATTTTAATTGGTTTATGCATATTGCACATATTCACATCCCCAACGGATATATTTTTCACCATTTATTTAATCCAGCACGGATTTGCATCCAGCACGTTTTAAGCAAAAGAAATCATTTTAAATAATCTACTGAGGATTTTAAGGTTGATATAAGCGCACCCATTGCACAAATTGTGTATTTTTTAATATAGCCCCATATTTTAACCAATGTTGAAGTAGGTATTTAGCTACGGAAATCAGCTGTAAAGGACCCGGAAGGCGATCACAGGCAGAGTGTTTTTACATTTATCTTACATGCTGATTTGTCTTTAACATCTGGTACGCATTCTGTAATAAGGGGTGTTCTATTTTAACTGATTGGGGGGTTTAATAAATGGTTTAAACGGAGTCACACTATGTGGTGCAATTTGTTTCAACATATAATCTACCTGCCAATGGTGAGCCAATGAATGGGAGGATGTTGAGGAAAACTGGTGGACTTCAATACAGAGAGTAACGGGACCCTGATGAAAGTGTATACATGCCCATATTCTATTTAGCTCTGGTGAGTGCATCCCCAAAGGGGAATCTTCTATCACGTGGTGAAGCACACTGGTGGATGGACTAATCAGTTTCTACGGCACATTGAATATTGAGCTAGCAATATTACTTTGGTTTTGATCACCACATCATGGAAAAAACGGGACTTTAATTAATTTATTTATTTATTTATTTATTGATTTACTCATTGATTTATTTATTTATATTTTTTGGAGTCACCGTGAAATGAATGGACTCTCGTGTAATTAATTAATTAATTAATTTATTTATTCATCAATTTACTCATCAATTGATCGAATTCACTTACCCCCCTATCTGATTAATTATGATTATCATTTATGATTGATTTTTTCATGGATTATTGATTGATTTGCATATATCGATCCATTCATATATTCAAACAATCTCTTATTTAACTAATCAGTTTTTTTCTGGTACCCCAGCGCTGCTACAATATTGACACAGGTTGGATGCAGTTAATTGTTCACGCAATTTCTTACTCCGTGACACTGGTTTTTTATTGTACCTTCATATGCTACGTTTCCTTTAAGCAGATGCTATTGGTGCACCTATGTTGGGTTGCACATCAAACTAGGTATATTAATATACCACATTACCTATACTCACACCCAGACAGTATATCCCTTTGAGCGCAGAGAGTTGTTTGATAGAGGCGGGCCACAATATCAAAACAACCCTTTTTGCGATTTTAGTCTTTTATCTCTGCAGCCATGGATGTCTTACAGTTCCTTAATAACAGACAAATAGACATGAACTCTCTATTTTCTGACTATACACCTACTACTACAGAAATTAATTATAATGGGGTGATTTCAGCCCTAGGAAATACCCTTGAAAAGCAGGTCAGAACGTGGTGGGATATCTGTACACTAGAACAATATATCAAAGATAAGATAATTATTAAAAGTTTGAGATGGGACATCGTTCCCCAAGACGGCCTAGATGACCCAGAGTCCACCAACGAGTGGTTGGATTTTTTTAATGGGGTGGGATTTAAACTACAGCAGCTGATTTTGGATAGAAAAAAACGAAAAATGGCCAAATTAGTATTAAAGATCAATGATCTCAAAATTCAGTTGGAACCTATTCAAGAATCGCAACAGATTGTAGATTTTAACACAAGGGTACAAAAGAAGCTCGAGAAAATAGACAAAGAAACTCAAAAGAAAAAAGTCAAGAAATTCCATAAGGATTCAGAGGATTTCAAGAATAATCGCATCTACACTTGGCAACAAAATTCCAATGACAACAAGGAAGTAATCAACAGAGAAATAAACAGAGTAAGAAATGTCCCCCCTACACCAGGACCCTCGAATGTCGGAAACCCCGGGTCCAACAGACATGGGAGAGAGGAACAAGATGAATACGAAAATTCTCTATACGTGCACCCCCCTCCCCGATCATCCACTCCCATTCAATGGAAGAACAGAGGAGGAAAAGGAAAAAATCAGAGAAATACCAATCAACAATCACAGCAACAATCTTATGGTATAGTGACCCACAACAGGTTTCAGCCCATATACGATTATGCAGATGATTACAACCATTACCCTGCACCCCGTCCTTTTTTAGGAAGAGGAGGACAACAGAGGGGTCGAGGGTACCCGCCTCGCAGAGGTCGACCACCGATGCAGATGCCATACCATCACCCCCACCACATGGAACAACAGTCCCAGGAACAGTACAGAGAACAAAACCCTCAAGGATCCCACAGGGACCCTCAACGGAGAGGGAATCCCCCATACCCACCGAGGGATCTTGGACCAATTCTACCTCAAAGAGGAAATACCGAGGATGCAGAGCAGGCCGGAAACTCAAACAAAAGGCGAAGAGGGTCGGAGTAGGAGGAATTTTTAATTTGGCTAATGTAGAATTAACGAAAAAAGAAACTAACATTCTAAACCTTGGCCTAAAATGTGGTCTCAAAAAACCAATTAACAAATTTAATGTCTATATTGACGTTCATAAATTTATCAGAAAGATCAATATAAAAAAAAATATTTTTTGGGACGGGAATCCCTAAGGGAAGTTACATCAGGTAAACCAGTACTACCCAGAAACGTCCAATCAATCAATAGTGGATTGAAAAATAAATCTACATTTAACCCCCCGAACAACCCTAACCACCAGGTAGAAGTGTTCAAAGGGCTTGTCCTACAGGACCTGTCAAGTCTTCAACCAAAAAGTGAAACCAATACTAGGCACATAGAAGAAGGTATCATGGCCTTGGAAAAACGTAAGGATATAATCATACGCCCAGCTGATAAAGGAGGAGGAGTGGTAATTTTATCGAAAGATGTATATCACAACCAAATAATAGAGATGTTAACAGATACCACCACTTATTGCACCTTAAAGGGTGATCCAACTGCAGAATATAGGGATCATCTGGAGAGATTGATTGACATGGGATCAAAGAATGGAGTTTTGACCGAGAAGGAGAAGAGATACTTGGTCCCAGCGAGCAGCAGAATACCAACTCTCTACACACTTCCAAAAGTGCATAAGGACCCAATAAACCCTCCAGCAAGACCCATAGTCAATAGTATTGATTTGATCTCAGCTAGACTTGGACAATACCTTGACAAATTCCTCCAAAACAGTGTGAGAAGCACTAGGTCCTATATACGAGATACGAAAGATTTTCTCAATTGTCTCCAGAAGGTGGACTTATCTGAAAGAAATGACATTCTCTTAGTCACTGCGGATGTATCCTCTCTTTACTCAATTATTCAGCACGATGACGCCCTCCTGGCCCTGAATTGGGCCCTCAGCAAGAGAGAAGATCTACCATTGAACCAAAAAGTGTTTTTAAAGAATGCTTTGGATTTTTGTCTTAATCATAATTATTTCTGGTATGGTGGCAACTTTTACTCCCAGCAAAGAGGTGTGGCCATGGGCGCGAAATTCGCACCATGTATCGCTAATCTATTCATGGCAGAATGGGAGGATAAAAGTATTTTTAATGATTAACGGGCAGAATTAGTGTTTTATCGACGTTTTATCGATGATTTGTTTTTTATCTGGGCAGGGACAAGTGAAAGTTTGGACATTTTTTTAACCCTTTTAAACACAAACAACAGTAATATCGTTTTAACATCAACAAGCAATAAGGAGGAAATTGACTTTCTGGATGTCACAATATATCGAAAATTAAATCAATTGGAAACAAAAGTTTACTTTAAAAAAACTGACAGAAACAGTTATTTACCCATATCAAGTGGCCATCATCCTTTATGGTTAAGGAACATACCAAAGGGCCAGATAATGAGGGTAAGGAGAAATTGTTCTGAGGATAGCAACTTTGTTTGTCAATCGAAAATTCTAACAGACAGATTTGAGAACCGTGGATATGACCCGATCAAATTAATGAAGATCGTTGAAGAAGTAGGTGCAATACCTCGAGCCACCATTTTAGAAGAAAAAACGTTAGTTCAGCCAACCACCACCACCCACAAAAGAAACACGAAAGAATGGTCGTTCATCTCGGGATACCATGAACAGTATAAAGAAGTAGAAACCATTTTCAAGAAACATTGGCATGTGTTATTATTGGACAAGAAATTAACCACAGCTTTGCCTGATATCCCCCAATTTATCTATAGGAAGGCGACCAGTTTCGGTGATAGGGTGGTCAAAAAAATCATTGACCCCCCAAAGAAACCTTTATCTTTCTGGGATAAGAAAGGTTTCTACGACTGTCGTAAATGTAAGGCCTGTAGGGAAGTGGGGAAACCTATAAGGGCACTCGATAAATTTGAAGCAACAGCAAACCACACATCTTTCGACATCGAACAATTTATCACGTGTAACACAATGTTTGTGGTATATGCACTAAAATGTCCATGTGGCCTAATGTATATTGGCCGTACAAAAAGACTTCTGCGTATAAGAATAGCCGAACATATCAAAAATATCAAATTAGGTTACAAAGACCACAACGTGTCCTTGCATTTTAAATTAAAACACGATAGCGATCCCAGAGGATTGGAATTTTGGGGTATTGAACACCTTCAACCTCATTGGAGGAGCATACATAGGGTAAGAGAACTGTCCAAAAAAGAAACTAAATGGATTTTTCTGACTGACGTACTCGCCCCTAGAGGTTTAAATGTAGAACTTGACATTAATTGCTTTATTAGTGACACTTAACCACCCTCTCAACAATAAGAATATATACATATATATATATATATTTTGTCGGGAGACGCATATAACCCCAATGATCCTGATGGGGTACTTATTCTGGTTTTATCTGTTTTTTATCTGTTTTTTATCTGTTTTTCACCTGTTCCTGTTGTTATTGAACTCAATTTAATTTATTCATTTACCGATTACTATTATCTGTTTGCTGTAACTGTGCATACCCTAGATGTATTTGGTGTGCATTCCATACAAGGAGATCTATGAGCACAGTACCTCTTGAATTTTTTTTTGAATTCTGATCCACTGTATAAGCATGTACTAACATGGTCACTGCAATCCATTTTTTGCGTGATAGGTATTCGGGCCAATGTGCAATACCATACCATGTAGGGTCATATTTTATATCAATGTAATTTTATAGATTTATGTATTTTTTATATATAGATTCTGTATTTTTATATTTTTATAATTTTATAATGTTGTAATCCCCCACCCGAACCCACCCGCGGTTCACAAATAACATTTATCAACATGATTCTATCCAGGGGATTCATGAAACATTCTTTTTCCTCTTTTTTATACATATTTTATATATGCGTTTTACATGCGGTTTCTAATGCGGTTTTTAGACGCACTTTTAGATGCGATTTTTATTATGTGACTTTTTAGGTGGTTTTATGTGTATATTTTATACATATTGACCCGCAGTCGCATATTTATAATCTATAATTATTCGCATATTTTAACTCAGTCTCTAAGGAGTATATTAAAATGAACTGTCATTTTATCCATATAATATGCTTATCAGCTGCCATGTGACTCTTTTATCTATATATTATGCTTATCTATATAATATGCTTATTAGCTGTCATTTTAGCCATAGCCCTCCTTTGCATGGATCCACATTGTATATCAGATTGTGACACAAACATGACTGATTGCTTAAGGGTCAATGGAAGGAGGTGCGCGCATGCATGCAAGGAATCTTTATAATTTTAAAAGTAAAGCATATAGTATGACAGCACATCTCTCTCTATCCCTGGATTCATGTATTGTCATTGCTTATCAAGTTTTAAAATCGCTATCTACTCTGGGGGATTAGCTAGATATGAGTAGACCGGCGCTGTAAGAATTCCTATTAGATTCATGCGTGCGCTCCGATTGGCCAGAATATCTATCCATCACTATAAGAGTGATACTTCCGGTTCTCTAGTCACGCCCTCGTGAAGAAGTCCGATAGGACGAAACGTGCGTCAGGGACGTTGACTAGAGAAACAAGGAAGTGACGTGTGCGCTCCAGCCTGCGGTCCACCGACCAGGAAGTATCCTAGGACGCTGCAACCACCGCTCTCTATAGCGGAAATCAGCTGTAAAGGACCCGGAAGGCGATCACAGGCAGAGTGTTTTTACATTTATCTTACATGCTGATTTGTCTTTAACATCTGGTACGCATTCTGTAATAAGGGGTGTTCTATTTTAACTGATTGGGGGGTTTAATAAATGGTTTAAACGGAGTCACACTATGTGGTGCAATTTGTTTCAACATATAATCTACCTGCCAATGGTGAGCCAATGAATGGGAGGATGTTGAGGAAAACTGGTGGACTTCAATACAGAGAGTAACGGGACCCTGATGAAAGTGTATACATGCCCATATTCTATTTAGCTCTGGTGAGTGCATCCCCAAAGGGGAATCTTCTATCACGTGGTGAAGCACACTGGTGGATGGACTAATCAGTTTCTACGGCACATTGAATATTGAGCTAGCAATATTACTTTGGTTTTGATCACCACATCATGGAAAAAACGGGACTTTAATTAATTAATTTATTTATTTATTTATTGATTTACTCATTGATTTATTTATTTATATTTTTTGGAGTCACCGTGAAATGAATGGACTCTCGTGTAATTAATTAATTAATTAATTTATTTATTCATCAATTTACTCATCAATTGATCGAATTCACTTACCCCCCTATCTGATTAATTATGATTATCATTTATGATTGATTTTTTCATGGATTATTGATTGATTTGCATATATCGATCCATTCATATATTCAAACAATCTCTTATTTAACTAATCAGTTTTTTTCTGGTACCCCAGCGCTGCTACAATATTGACACAGGTTGGATGCAGTTAATTGTTCACGCAATTTCTTACTCCGTGACACTGGTTATTTATTGTACCTTCATTTAGCTACCTACCCACCAAATGGGTAGTCTCTATGACTCCTGGTCACTGAGCTACAACCCTTGAAGTCGATCTTTTTTTTTTTTGGATTTTTTTTTTTTGGGCAAATTGGCCTATCTTGAGAAAGGGGCCTGGAGCTGCAGCTCCAATAGCCCCTATGTTAATCCGGCCCTGGTACCACCACGGTCAATGCCATTGTCAATGCCATCAATGATCATCTCAAAGTGGTAGTGATGTCCAGTTCATGAACGAATCGTTCTTTTGAATTGATTCTTTTCAGTAAACTGGATGAATCGATTCATCTGACTGAACCGATCCGTTTGAAACAGTTCACTATGCACTCAATACATAGCAGAGCAGGCCTGGTAATATGATCCTAAAGTTAGAGTTCAGCCCCTTCATGCAAGTGCAACCAATCAGCCGGCTCACAGCACACTGACACTCAGAACTGTTTTATCCAGTTCTTGAGCCAGGAGTACCCAGTACACCGAGTTAAAGAATCATATGAGTTTGATGCGACTTGAGGCAAAGACCTCAAGATTACAAAGACATTGCTTCAAGTCACGGCAAAAATCATGGCAAAATCACGTGACTTTCAAGTCACACGAGTGTGAAAGGAGCCTTGACGATTGGATTTTACAACCATGAGTACTTCGCCCACGGTAGTAAAATCTGATCATTATTCCTGCGCAATTGCTGTAAACACTACGGAAAAATCTGATGGATAGCAATGTTAACTGTGAAGTTGGCCCATCAGAATTTAGATCACAAGCACAAAAACCCGCTTTTCATTTAGGCTCCGTTTCCACTTGTGCAACTTATCCTGCGACTTGGGAATGCAAAGTTGCATGACAAGTCGTACCCGATAATTTCCAATGAGTACCGTTCATATCTGTGCGACTTCAAGTCACATCGACTTCAAAGTAGTCCCTGCACTACTTTGGTCCCACTTTGATGCAACTTGAGGTCCATAGACTTCCAGAATACACAGGCTTTGCTTTAAGTCGCATCAAAATTGTGGCAGAATCGTGCAACTTTCAGGCTGCGTTAGCCTGAAAAGCCTGAAAGTCGCACGATTCTGCCACAATTTTTTGTCACGATTTTGCAGCGACTTGAAGCAATGCCTATGTATTCTGGAGGTCTATGGACCTACAGTCACATCAAAGTGGGACAAAAGTAGTGCAGGGACTACTTTGAAGTCGCTGTGACTTGAAGTTGCACAGATATGAACGGTTCTCATTGGAAATCATCGAGTACAACTTGTCATGCAACTTTGCAGTCCCAAGTCGCAGGACAATTTGCACAAGTGGAAAGCCTAAATGAAGCCTAAATGAAAAGCGGTTTTTTTTGCAAGTGAACTGCTTTTTGATGGGCCAACATAAGAGTTAACATTGCTAGCCATCAGATTTGTGGCCTAGGGGCTCAGGGCCGGTTCACACTGCTGCGTGGTGCAAAATCGCATGTGATTTGCACCGCACTGCAGTGCAAATCACATGCGATGTCTGTGCGATGCAATTTCAGCCATACAGATAGTATGGCTGAAATGGTATTGCATTTGGACTAAACTCGCACAGAACCCTTTTTTTTGGTCCACACCAGAATCAGATTGCATGGGTGTTCACACCTATGCGATCCGATTCATGACCGAACTTACAGTTCACAGTTCAACACTCCCCAGCAGTTCGCATTTGTCAGTGTGGCAACCCGCAGTGGAATCGCAGGGTTCCCGCATCGCACAAGTGTGAACCCAGCCTAACACAGCTGTTTGCGTGTCGCCAAAATTCACGGACGCTGGCTAATCTGACAAATTTTGGTCTGACAACAATGAGCTCATGCTCTAAACCAATGAACTAAATCAAAGTAAACGTCCCCAGAACCTGCCAACCTTCTGTGTGAATCAGTCTTCTGATTTTAATCATTTAATATGGTTGAGTCAGAGCTTTGGTTCACTTGCTTGTCAGCAGACTCAACAAATGAACCGAAGAACCGATTCATTGAATTGGTTAATTTCAGTGAGTAGTTCAAAATGAACCGATTCACTTTAACCACTTCAGCCCCGGACCATTTGGCAGCCAAAGGACCAGAGGTCTTTTTTCAATTTCGCACTGCACTGCTTTAACTGGTAATTGCGCGGTCATGCAATGTTGTACCCAAACGAAATTGGCGTCCTTTTCTTCCCACAAATAGAGCTTTATTTTGATGGTATTTGATTGCCTCTGTGATTTTTATTTTTTTGCGCTATAAACGGAAAAAGACTGCAAATTTTGAAAAAAAAAGATATTTTCTACTTTTTGTTATAAGAAAAATCCAATAAACTCAATTTTAATCAAACATTTGGGCCAAAATGTATTTAGCCACATGTCTTTAGTAAAAAAAATGCCAATAAGCGTATATTTATTGGTTTGCGCAAAAGTTATAGCGTCTACAAACTAGAGTACATTTTCTGGAATTTACACCGCTTTTAATTTATGACTGCCTATCTCATTTCTTGAGGTGCTAAAATGGCAGGGAAGTACAAAACCCCCCCAAATGACCCCATTTTGGAAAGTAGACACCCCAAGCTATTTGCTGAGAGGCATGTTGAGCCCATTGAATATTTTTTTTTTTAGTCCCAAGTGATTGAATAAAGACAAAAAAAAAAAATGTTTTCAAAAAGTTGTCACTAAATGATATATTGCTCACACATGCCATGGTTATATGTGGAATTGCACCCCAAAATACATTTAGCTGCTTCTCCTGAGTATGGGGATACCACATGTGTGGGACTTTTTGGGAGCCTAGCCGCGTACGGGGCCCCGAAACCCAAGCACCGCCTTCAGGATTTCTAAGGGTGCAAATTTTTGATTTCACTCCTCACTACCTATCACAGTTTCGAAGGCCATAAAATGCCAAAATAGCACAAAACCCCCCCAAATGACCCCATTTTGGAAAGTAGACACCCCAAGCTATTTGCTGAGAGGCATGTTGAGCCCATTGAATATTTTTTTTTTTTAGTCCCAAGTGATTGAATAAAGACAAAAAAAAAAAAATAAAAAAAAAAAAAAAAAAAGTTGTCACTAAATGATATATTGCTCACACATGCCATAGTTATATGTGGAATTGCACCCCAAAATACATTTTGCTGCTTCTCCTGAGTATGGGGATACCACATATGTGGGACTTTTTGGGAGCCTAGCCGCGTACGGGGCCCCGAAACCCAAGCACCGTCTTCAGGATTTCTAAGGGTGCAAATTTTTGATTTCACTCCTCACTACCTATCACAGTTTCGAAGGCCATAAAATGCCAAAATAGCACAAAACCCCCCCAAATGACCCCATTTTGGAAAGTAGACACCCCGAGCTATTTGCTGAGAGGCATGGTGAGTATTTTACAGCTCTCATTTGTTTTTGAAAATGAAGAAAGTAAAGAAAAAAAAATATTTTTTTTCTTTTTTCAATTTTCAAAACTTTGTGACAAAAAGCGAGATCTGCAAAATACTCACCATACCTCTCAGCAAATAGCTTGGGGTGTCTACTTTCCAAAATGGGGTCATTTTGGGGGGTTTTATGCCATCTGGGCATTCCATGGCCTCCGAAACTGTGATTGGCAGTGAGAAGTGAAATAAAAAAATTACACCCTTAGAAAGCCTGAAGGCGGTGCTTGGTTTTTGGGGTGACGTACGCGGCTAGGCTCCCAAAAAGTCCCACACATGTGGTATCCCCGTACTCAGGAGAAGCAACAGAATGTATTTTGGGGTGTATTTCCACATATGCCCATGGCATGTTTGAGCAATATATCATTTAGTGACAACTTTTTGTAAAAAAAAATATATATATATTTTTTTTTTCATTATTCAATCTCTTGGGACAAAAAAAAAAAAAAAATTTAATGGGCTCAACATTGCTCTCAGCAAATAGCTTGGGGTGTCTACTTTCCAAAATGGGGTCATTTGGGGGGGGTTTGAACTGTCCTGGCATTTTATGCACAACATTTAGAAGCCTATGTCACACGTCACCCACTCTTCTAACCACTTGTAGACAAAGCCTTTTCTGACACTTTTTGTTTACATGAAAACATATTTTTTTTTTGCAAGAAAATTACGTTGAACCCCCAAACACTATATATATTGTTAAAGCAAAGGCCCTACAGATTAAAATGGTGGGTGTTGCATTTTTTTTTTCCACACAGTATTTGCGCAGCGATTTTTCAAACGCATTTTTTGTGGAAAAAATACACTTTTTTTTATTTTAATGCACTAAAACACACTACATTGCTCAAATTTTTGATGAAATAAAAAATATGATCTTAGGCCGAGTACATGGATACCAAACAGGACATTTGAAATTGCGCACAAACACGCAGTGGCGACAAACTACATACATTTTTAAAAGCCTTTAAAAGCCTTTACATGATACCACATTAGATTCACGGAGGAGGTCTACTGCTAAAATTACTGCCCTCGATCTGACCTTCGCGGTGATACCTCACATGCATGGTGCAATTGCTGTTTACGTATGACGCCAGACCAACGATTGTGTTCGCCTTTGCGCAAGAGAAGGGGGGGCAGGGGTGCTTTTTTTTTTTTTTTTTTAATTTTTTTTATTTATTTAGCTTTTTTATTTTATTTTAAAACTGTTCCCTCCATTTTTTTCTTTTGTTATCATTTTTATTGTTATCTCACGGAATGTAAATATCCCCTATGATAGCAATAGGCAGTGACAGGTACTCTTTTTTTGAAAAAATTGGGGTCTGTTAGACCCTAGATCTTTCCTCTGCCCTCAAAGCATCTGACCACACCAAGATCGGTGTGATAAAACGCTTTCCCAATTTCCCAATGGCGCGGTTTATATCCGGGAGGGGGGACATTCCCTCCCACTGCTTGTAAAAGCAGTCTAGAGGCTAATTACCCGCTAGAATTGCTTTTACATGAAAGCCGATCACTGGCTGAAAAGAATGATACCAAGATGATACCTAAACCTGCAGGCATCATTCTGGTATAACCATTCAAAGTCCAGCAACATACTGGACATATATTGTAATCTTTATTTTTCATGCAGCCTCTTGGCTGAACGAAAAAAAGAGATTGATTGGTGGGTATGCCCACCATTAGAATACCTCCCTTCATCCACCCACTTCTAATGATGGGCATACATGCACCATTTATATATGCCGAAGCATGGGGGCATCCTCCCACAAAAGTTATGCCATGTACACACGGTTGCACTTTTCCACGGGGCAAGGCTCCGTCGGAATTTCGACCGTATGTACGCAGCATTAGGAGCCAATCGCTCCCCCCCCCCCCTGCTGCCCCCATGCTTCGGCATATATGCTTTTTTTTTTTAACTGTGGTGGTGAAATCACCTCCTACAGTGTTGGAGTCGCGTCTTTATGTATCGTGGGAGCAAACACTGTTGCTGTCAAGATAAATAAATCCGCGCTGCAACTGAATGGCGCACCTGAAAACAAAAAAATGGTTAACACTAAAACACAGTAAACAAAATTACATACCTGAAAAGCAAGCATGATAAAACATAATAAAACATTGCAGAATAGAATGGAGTAAAAAAAGAGCAACAATAGAGAGAGAACAATAAAACGACAACTATTTTTTTATTTTTTTGAGATTTACAGGTAAAAAAGCTCCTGACTGTTAGCGACTGAATCAAAACGCTACCACAAAAAAACTGTTAGCGATCGCAGGGATCAGGCCTGACTCTGCGAACGCTGCAGTTATGTGTGCTTAGTGTTTTCTAAATGACAGTGATCGATCAATACTGCACTTGGGTGGGCTGGGCTGGGCTGGGCGGAGGGGGAAAACGCAGGTGCTAGCAGGTATCTGGGCTGATGCCGCTAACAATGCTTTTTTTTTTTTGGAACCCTAAACTGCTGGGACGCTAGTATAGATCTGATCAGATCAGATATTGATCTGTTCAGATACTGTACCACTAAGGGAGGTGTATGCTTTGTGCGTGGGTGTTTGCGGTGCTGGCACTAACCTGGGGCGACGCAGACCTTATTTGACCCTAAAACCTAATTGATATCACCCGCCGGGCGATCAGGGGGTTAAACCGTTATTGGGTAATAAATGGCGGGTGCCCTGACAGTATAAAAAACAAACTATCTAACCAGCGTCACCCGTAACAGTTATACGGTGATCACTGGTGAAAGGGTTAACTAGGGGCAATCAGGGGGTTAAAACCTTTATTAGGTATTATATGGGGGTACCTGACGCTATATAAAAACCTGACGGGGAACCTAAATAACTAACTGGCTAACCAGCGTCACCAGTGACAGTTATACTGTGATCACTGGTGAAAGAGTTAACTCTAGGGGCAATCAGGGGGTTAAAACCTTTATTTAGGTTGTAATATGGGGGTACCTGACCTATAAACCTATTTATGAACCTATATAAACCTGGCGGTTACCTAAAAAAAAAACTGGCTACCTAGCGGCACCAGTGACACTTATGCAGCGATTAGAAAAACGATCGCTTAGTGACACTGGCAAAAGGGGGTGAAAGGGTTAACTAGGGGCAATCAGGGGGCTAAAACCTTTATTTAGGTTGTAATATGGGGGTACCTGACCTATAAACCTATTTATGAACCTATATAAACATGGCGGTTAACCTAAAAAAAAACTGGTTACCTAGCGACACTAATGCAGCGATCAGAAAAACGATCGCTTAGTGACACTGGCAAAAGGGGGTGAAAGGGTTAACTAGGGGCAATCAGGGGGTTAAAACCTTTATTAGGTAATATATGGGGGTACCTGACGCTATATAAAAACCTGACGGGGAACCTAAATAACGAAATAACTAACTGGCTAACCAGCGTCACCAGTGACAGTTATACTGTGATCACTGGTGAAAGGGTTAACTCTAGGGGCAATCAGGGGGTTAAAACCTTTATTTAGGTTGTAATATGGGGGTACCTGACCTATAAACCTATTTATGAACCTATATAAACATGGCGGTTACCTAAAAAAAAAAATGGTTACCTAGCGACAGCAGTGACACTAATACAGCGATCAGAAAAACGATCGCTTAGTGACACTGGCAAAAGGGGGTGAAAGGGTTACCTGGGGGGCAATCAAGGGGTTAAACCTTTATTAGGGGGGGGTGGGGGGCTACCTTGGACCTAAAACTAACTGCACTGACAGTTATTACAGTCACACTGACACTAAATGCAGTGATCAGTAAATAAATGATCACTGCAATTAGTGACACTGTGACTGGGGGGGGAGGGGGTGATCTGGGGGTGATCTGGGGGTGACAGGGGGGTGTTTTGTGTGCCTATGTGTACTGGTGTCAGTGTACTGTTGGTGCACTAACCTGTGTGTGTTGACTCCTCGGCGTTCCGGTCACATAGACCGGCGCACCGAGTGTGACATCACTTCCTCTGCCTGTGTTTTGATTGACACAGACAGAGGAAGCATCTGATTCGCCAGGAGCGATCGCGAGGGGGTGGCCAGAAACCACTGGCCGTCCCCTCATCCCGGATCGCTACTGAAGCGATCCCGACCGCCCCCGCCGGCCGGGGGGGGTCCGATCGGACCCCCCACGCGCCTGAAGAATGGCACGTACAGGTACGTGGTTCTGCCTGTACGTGCCATTCTGCCGACGTATATCTACATGGGGCGGTCGGGAAGTGGTTAAAGATCCGGACTTCCCATCACTACAAAGTGGTACTGCTGAAGGCCTCTTGACCCCATAGGGAAAGAGAGCCCTACTGTTGGGGGCATGTCCAGGGCGGGTCGAAGTGACCAAAGGGTCATTAAAGATTGGTGGGGGTGTGGTTTGGGCTGGGCCTGAGCTCGACAAAAGTGCCGCGCCCAGAAATCCTGGAGCCTTCTGGAAGATCCGTTGGGAAGAGCTGCCCACCCTCCCGCCCTATAATTTTCTTTGGTACGTCACAGCTTGCTGCGGTTTTTTGACCTTGCCAGCATAAAATGGCTGCTGTTGATGGAAATGGGAAGCAGACGGCCTGTCCAGCACTTATGGTAAGGACAGGCCTTCCCCCCTTCTTATCTCCTTCCCCTACGTTGGATTATGTGCTCACAGTATAACTGTGACAGGCACTGTTTGAAATATTCATTTGTTTGAACTATTCATTGGTTATGTGTTGGATTTAAAGAAATGAACTATTCATTGGTTAGGTGTTGGATTTAAAGAAATTAAGCTGTGGCCTTGCCCTTTCCAACTTAGCAGTTGTCAGCGTGTTATTTATTGGTATGAAGGGGCAAGGGTTAAAAGAAGGTTATACAATTAAATTACAGTTCCTTATACCTGGACTAATTGCACCTCAGCAGTCATGTATTTCGGCCCCTTGGAGGCTCAAGCATAGGGAGAGATGGGGGGCGGACAACCCACTGGGAGAATAGGGAACCTGACTGTCCTGTATAGAGTCCTGTCATGTGGTGAAGCCAGTGGAGGAACACTAGTCCATTACAGATGCTGGGTGCCTATATGTGTAGGAGGGTAGATAGGGTGACCACATTTCCAAACTGCCATTTAGGGACACACGCCCTTCCTAAAAATCAGCTTGTGCTGTAACGAATCATGACACAGCTGGGGCGGCAGGTGCGCACTTTACCCAGACGCACTGATCACGCCCTGATCATCGCCACTTTACTCACTATGTATAAAAAGAGAGAGTATCTCCAAAGAAGGAGAAAAAAAGTAGGGCTTATTGAACAACAGTATAGATTGCAGAGAAAGTCAAATGACCATATATATTTAAATAATCTAATAAATTTATTGAAAATAATATTCTAACAATTGTCTGTTACCTAATTAGATATTTAAGCAATGATACTTGTAGAATAAACACATTCCATGCTACATAAAAAAGTCACCGTGCTGGCAACAACTTTCCAGCACAAGTGACTGAGAACAACGGGGGGACAATACAACATGTGACAAGACAATACAAAAGACACCGTACGGATGCCAGAGAAGCATTCAAGGCCAGCCTACCATGGCTGAAATCAGCATTTAATCGCATATACTAATGCGCAAGGGAGGAAACAGAGTTTCCCTATTCATATGGCAGGCTGTCCTGAATGCCCCCTGGGGGCTCGAGCCTGTTATGGGGGAAGGGTGGGAGAATGGGGAGGGGTAGGTGGTACCACTGAACCAATTAACTGAACAATTTCGTTTTTCCTCAATACTGCAAAATGATATGCGTTTTTTATGGAGATTGCAAAAAGTCAGTGATTGTTAGTGAAGTAAAGAATCTATAAGTTGATATGTTTAGTTGTCGCTGTTCAGGCAAATGGCTGAAAGTCAAGTTGGAGTACAAAATGAAATGTCAAATATGCGGAACAAATTTTCCAGTATACTTTTCAACAGAATTCCAATTCAGTTAGAGTACCACTTATCAAACACGTTCGGTTGTGCAAACTTGCATTTGGCTATGGGCATTTTAACATACTTTACCCGTCCTACGGGGGTGGATGGTCATCAGTCCTGAGCTGCAGACAGCCTGCGGGGCTTTTTTCAGAGTCCGTGTGTAGCGTAACAGGCTACCATGTTGTGGACGGCATTGCGCCGTATCGATATACTTATTTCCCCGAGTCTGTACTCATCCACTCATCCCGGGATTTGCTGCGGGTATGTTGATGGTAATTTGGTTTCTCCGTGCCCTTTAGATGTAAGCGTGCTTGATGCAGGAAGCAACAGTGTTTCCTCCTCTCTCCCTTCAGAGGTTTGCCGGCTCGTGCACTCTTACGGGGGGTAGCGTCATGTCCTCAGTACATGGCGTCCGTACCAGTGATGACGTCGACGCGTTTCACAACGGGGGAAGTGTGTGTAGCTTCTTCTGGACTAACAGTACTTGTCCTTGCCGGCCAAGACCGTTTTACCTTGTTCCAACGCTAGCTCTACAGTGATTACACGCAAGAGGTGGGATTTATGATTTTTCCAATCACAAACAGGGCGTGGGGATTGTGTCTCTCTAGACATTCCCGGCCAGGACAAGTACTGTCAGTGAGTAAAGCCACGATGTGGCGGCCTTTTTTGGGGGCATCAGATCAGCCCTGGGGGTGGGTGGCAGTGTCAGTTTCATTCCGGGACACTGTATTGTCTGGAATGAAGGTGCCCGGGACAGACCCGCAAAATGCGTGACTGTCCTGGGCAATCCGGGACACGTGGTCACCCTGATCAGCCTGTGAGGAAGGGGCAAAGCCCTGTATCAAGTTGCGCAAGGGCTGAGATCAACGGAGCAAGGGCATCTGTCCCTGTATGTAGGATTGCTGACTCTTGCAGTACCCCTTGCAATGATGGCAGGTTGCAATGGTGGAAAGGACATCTATGAATGGAGAGGAGCCTCAGCTCTCACAGAAACTGGAGATGGGAGCAACTACAGTCATATATCTGTCACCACGTAGGTGACTGGGTGCAATATGAAAGTCAGGTATGTGCGGGGACTGTGACTAAGTGGAGACAATAGTAGTCATGCTATGACATCACAGAAACTCGTGGTTCCCAGGCAGGGCTGTCCCAAGACATTGTGCTGCCTGGGCCCAGGAATGAGATGCCGCCCCTCCCCCCCCAAATAAATCACGCCCACCGAAAGGCCCTCACATTCATTATTTTATATCATGACAATTAAAACCAAAATGTAATTTATCAGAAAGTCAGATTTACATGCAACAGTGGTGGTGGTGTTCAGATAGAGGCGGCGGTAGGTGGTGGTGGTGAGGAGAGGGGGGGGGGTTAGACACAGGCAGGGGTGCTAGAGAGGGGGATAGACACAGGCAGGGGTGGTAGGGGAGTTAGACACAGGCAGGGGTGGTATGGGGATTGGACACAGGCAGGGGTGGTAGAGAGGGGGTTAGACACAGGCAGAGGTGGTAAGGTGGTTAGACACAGGCAGGGGTGGTAGCGGGGTTTGACACAGGCAGGGGTGGTAGAGAGGGGGCTAGACACAGGCAGAGGTGGTAAGGTGGTTAGACACAGGCAGGGGTGGTAGCGGGGTTAGACACAGGCAGGGGTTGTAGGGGGTTAGACACAGGCAGGGGTGGTAGGGGGGTTAGACACAAGCAGGGGTGGTAGAGAGGGGAATAGACACATGCAGGGGTGGTAGGGGAGTTAGACACAGGCAGGGGTGGTATGGGGATTGGACACAGGCAGGGTGGTAGAGAGGGGGTTAGACACAGGCAGAGGTGGTAAGGGGATTAGACACAGGCAGGGGTGGTAGCGGGGTTAGACACAGGCAGGGGTGGTAGGGAGGGGGTTAGACACAGGCAGGGGTGGTAGAGAGGGGGATAGACACAGGCAGGGGTGGTAGGGGAGTTAGACACAGGCAGGGGCTGTATGGGGGTTAGACACAGGCAGGGGTGGTAGAGAGGGGGTTAGACACTGTCAGGGGTTGTAGGGGGTTAGACACAGGCAGGGGTTGTAGGGGTTAGACACAGGCAGGGGTGACAGGGAGGGGGTTAGACACAGGCAGGGGTGGTGGAGATGGGATTGGTGGCGCTGGCACTTACTTTCTCTTAGTGTCAGCCACGCCTGTAGCGATCCCTCTTTCATCATGGGGTCTCTGCTCAGCAGAAAGCTCCTCTCCCTTTACGCTGTTGGCCGTCAGCCTGTAAGCTAACTTTCTCTTATCAGCAGTAAAGGGGGGGAAGCCGCGGAGAGGATGGGCGGTGGGCCAGCTGTGCGGGTATGGCAGTAAGTGCTCTGCCATTATCTCTAATAGCAGCGGCGCCGGGCCATCCACACAGTGGAATAAGGAGCGGGCGGGCGGGTGGAGCGGACCGATCGGGCAGGACCACTGTCTTCTTGGGCGTCAATGTGCCGCCCCTCAGAACCTGCCTCCCGGGACCAATGGTCCCACCAGGTCCCATGGTAGGGCCGACCCTGTTCCCAGGCAGCAGCAACAGTACTTCATACTATACTATTACCATCACCAGGTGTCTCCACGTGGAGTGTGACACTCTGTACCAGACTTGACTGTAGCTGCTTACGGAAGCCTGTGCTGTGAAGCCCGACCCTGTGGGTGTCCACCTGGACAGGTACCACATCCTCCTTGGAGAGAAGATCACTACATGGAGGAGCCGGGCTGGCTGGCAGTCAGGCGCTGGATCCCCACACGGATCAACGCAATTTTACTCATGTGCTCGCCAACGCTGCAGGGGATGTTTCTTTGGCTTCTCGGGCGTTGATGATGTCAACGCGTTTCGCTGTACGATTGCTTCATCTGGACATCAGGCGGTTATCCGAGGGCTCCTTTTCAATGTGTCTCCACCTCGGATAGAGACGCCCCCACTGAATTTTCTTTATTAAAGGAGCCTGGTTTGTTTTTGTATGTGCTGTGGCCGTGTGAAAGGCAGTGCCAGCAGTTGTACCTTGGTATAACATTTTGCTGCTTGAGGGTATTATACATAATTGCAGCACCGCTATGGTTCATATTCAGCTTATTAGAGCTTATAATACATTTAATCTTTTTGATCTTTTTAGGAAATAGAGAAACATTCAGTTACCACATAGAAAGCTGAAGGGCATAAAGGTTCTGATTGGCTGTAACATTGAACCAATGTCCTTTTATTCAATCACCACAAATTAGTGATGAATAGAACTACAGGGGAGAGGGGGAAAGAGCGAAACCGAGCGTGCATGGTTTAGACATAGAGGGACAGTACAGAGACAGGAGACGTTTAATTTCATTTACCAGTACATGTAGGTTAGCTGCCAATATACCAATAAAGAATGTATCCCAAGCTACAAGTACCTCCAAAGTGCCTATGGCCAGTGGAGATATTCCTCTAGTATTCAGGCCATTAGGTAGGAGGGACTACCTTGCCCAAAGTAATTTACAGCTGTTACAAAATAATCTAGAGTGGGTGACTGGGGACAAAGAGAAGGCTAATTTATTAAATAGTTTCTTCAGCTCTGTGTATACAAAGGAGCACGGGGGAGCTCATGTCCACAATGGGGGTGGTAGTGACACAGCCCCAAATCCACAATGGCTCAAAAGTTATATGGCCCAGAAATATTTAGACAGAATAAAGGTGGATAAAGCACCTGGACCTGATGGCATCCACCCACAGATCCTAAAATAATTGAGCTCTGTAATTTCAAAGCCATTGTATCTCATTTTTAGGGACTCATTAATGACAGGAATAGTACCTGTTAGTTTAACTTCTATAGTTGGAAAGATACTGGAGAGATTATTAAAAGACCACATAGACGAGTTCTTGCAGGGAAAAAAATATTTTAAGCAACAGACAGCACGGATTCATGAAAGACAGAAGTTGTCAGACAAACCTCATTTCTTTTTATGAGGAGGTAAGTAAAAACCTTGGACAGAGGCGTGGCTGTGGACGTGGTATACTTCGATTTTGCAAAAGTGTTCGATACAGTTCCGCACACGCGTCTCATGTGTAAGGTAAAGTCTACAGGTTTGGAAATATCAGTTGTAAATGGATAGAAAACTGACTAAAAGACAGAATTCAGAGAGTACTGGTTAATGATTCTTACTCTGAATGGTCTAAGGTTATCAGTGGTGTACCCCAAGGTTCAGTGCTGGGACCCTTACTTTTTAATACCTTTATAAATGATATTGGGTCTGGGATCAAAAGTAACATTTCCGTCTTTGCAGATGACACCAAGCTATGCAGTGGAATAACGTCCTTACAGGAGGTCTCCAATTTACAAGCCAATCTCAATGCACTGTCTAATTGGGCGACTATGTGGCAGATGAGGCTTAAAGTTGATAAATGTAAAGTTATGCACTTGGGGGCTAAGAATATGCATGCATCATACATACTAGGGGGAGTACAACTGGGGGGATCCATAGCGGAGAAGGATCTGGGGGTTTTGGTAGATCATAGGCTCAATAATAGCATGCAATGCCAAGCTGCGGTTTCCAAAGCGAGCAAAGTCCTTGACAGTTGTATAACAGATGTGATACCTCTAATACCTGAACCCCAACCCTTTTACCTTTTCCTATTAAATTGAAACCACACCAAGGTTGGAGTAACAAAGGCTGTAGCAGCCTACTTTATTTTAAGAAATAAATTCACATAAACATATCAAATATATAACCTCTGTCAATAAACTATTTACATGGCGTTGGTCTGTGCAGGTAACTCGTACCCATCAATAGCAATAACCATGTTGCACTGCGGTCCCTTTCAAAGTGCATTAATAGGCCTCAAGCCGACATGCTGGCTCAAAGACAACCAAAGGCCGCAGTGCCCCATTAACACTTTCCGTCTAACCTCTGTTATCCGGAAACCACCATCAGGACCCATATCAGCGATAGTCCCTGAAATCTTTCTTCTGTCATATATCTCCTTCCCCTGCACAGACCAAAACCCGCCACAGCATATGGGAGTAACCCCCTTATTCCCGGATGCCCCTCCACACCCGAAGCGCTCTCTGTATTCCGTCCTGCAAGCCCAACACCCACATGTCGATGCCCACATCGTTCATATGTACCCCATCAGGTCTCAGATACCTCCATGTCTCAAACTCCAGTTCCACATGGCGGATGGCCAAGCCTCCATTCTTCACCATGAAGTTACTCACTTCCCTGTTAATCTTCCTCCTCGCCCTGTGGACCCCTTCGACCAACCTGGCAAACCGCCATGTCGTACGAGCTATCATGTCAGACCAGACAATCACAATTTTGGGAAAGTCCGACAATAAACACATCACACATGATGTCTCTTGTTAAATTTATCATGGATCGCACACCCAGGTCGTTGCCTCCTACGTGCAAGACTAAAACGTCCGGAGGCCTATCCTGTTGTGCATAACGGTGCACTTCCGGGACCAATCTACCCCATAAAATCCCGGGAATCCCCAGCCACTTGATGCAAGCCTCCCTTCTGGCAAAACCCAACTGCCTGCCCTGCGGTCTGGCATCCCCCCTCCGTGCCCCCCAACACACGTAGGAATGGCCCATCATCCAGACCAATCCAATCTCCGAATCTGAAAGTAGAAGAAGACAAACACCACCCTTGATAACCATGCCCCTACTTAACAATAAAAAAACACAACTACTGCAACTTTCAGCATATGCCCCCCGTCACAGCCCCACTACCGAATGGAGCCGTACGTACGTCTGGAACCTATGCGATTCCCACCTACCAATTCTTTTTACAGACTCCGCATCCATCCCATTCCTGGCTGCCTCGGTAGCTGCCCCAATCCTGAAAGAGTGTTCTGAAAATTCCTTCTCCTCCAAACCAAGTGTGCGTAAACATTTTCTAAAAACCCTCCCAAATTGAAAACGTGACAAAGGGGTGCCATCCGCATGTACAAGAAAAGGGCTATGACCTATTGGCCTAATATCCAAAAAACCTCCTGTGGAACGCTGCTCGTCGTGACCACTGCGTCCGGTGTCTTACCTACTGTGGACGGCGCCATAGCCTGCGGAACCTCTTTGTCACCTGCCTCACCCGGTACCACCACTGGAGGGACCCATGCCACTGTCGGCCCAACCGATGCCCTTTCCGCCAGCTCAAACCTGGACACCAACGTCCGTTATTGGCGCCAAATAGCCGCTGATTGCGGCTCGCGCCAAAATACAGGCCACTTTTTGAATGGCTACGACCATAGGTGACGCTGCAATGAAGTCACATGGGCGCAGTTCGTGCCAAATGTCTGGCTGATGCATGAACGATCTGTTTGGTGGTAAGATACCGTTGGATGATTGGTGTGATCAATTATACCTTTTTTTGCCTTTACCAGCTTTGTGAGACTGCATTGGCTTATGATATTGAGGCTTGGTTGTACCTGATACGATACACATGTATTATTGGTTGAAGGGAATTTGAATAATTGATTTTTTCTGTTAAACCGGAAGTGGGGCTGTGCTGAATGCGCTCATGTGATGATAATGGCTTATTAGATACTTGCTATAAACACAACGCAGAGGTGGCTTACTAGTATATGCCCCTGTGGAAGTCTTTGTAGATGAAACGCGTCGGGTGATACACTACCACTGCGTTATACATTTTCCTTTTGTTTTTATAATTTTTATATTTGATGGCAAGATTTTTATGAAAAATTATTGGGGAAGTTGTTATCCCCCTCAAAAATAAACTGAATCCTTCATTGGATTTTTTTACGCTATGAGGAGGCCCTCTCTCTCTTGTTTACTTTCATGCGCCTGATCCATTTGAGAGTTTTCTGGTACGGTGTTTCTGCGGTTTTACCACCCTGGAGTTCGATGGTCCCATCTTCCACCTAAGTTTGGTGAGTACAGACTGCTGTGCTGGCACAGTCTGGTTCCTGGTCCATCACATCACAACATCACCAACCGGTGTACCTGAGCTCGTTTGACCCCTCACCAACGGTCAGTGGGTCCATCTTATGCGGTAAGCGTACCTGACCTTTACTTGCATCACTCAGTTCAAGAAGTTGCCCAATTCATTAAGGATTTAGCATTCTTGAACACTGTATACGGATAATTCCATGATCCATACACCTGCTTCTATATATGAACTCTTGCTACTGTATATGGACTGATATATGCTCACAGCTAATAAGCATATTCACAATACTTTGCAGTTTTTGAATATTTTTTTTATGATTATTATCACTTGTGGCATATAACATTTTGGATACATACATCCACTTGTTCACACCTATAGCTTTATATATATATTGTCCTAGTAGTTATGCTATTCTTAGCATTTCGGATTTGTGAGTTTATTTTCATAACATATTCACTTATGCACGATCTGTACTGATTAATCTATTCTCCCTGGTTATCAGGGGTTGTTGATTTTCAATAATTAACCACGAGAATTTTGGGTTACACTGTTTTTACACTTATGATTTGTTTGATTTACTTTAACACAAGTGTACCACCATCTGGATTGAGATCGTGTAGGTCCCAATATCCAGACGCACTTTTTTCACTCAGCAAATTCTGAGCACTGAACTTTGTATTTAGGATTTTCTTCCTTTTTACGGTCAGTACTCAGATACATTCTTTAGCGCCACACCTATAGATTTTTTCCCAATTCCTTATACCCGCCAGGAAACGCAATAAACCCGCCAACTCCCGCGTTGGCTCTACTACCCCAGCAGCATGCCCCGTACATCCTGCCTGTCCCCTGGACCCCCCACTAACCGACACACCCAAAACAGGTAAACGTAAAGGTGACTTACCGGGCTGCACAGGAGACACCCCATCAGCCGACAGTCTGTTCTCCACCGCAGATGGTACCACCGAAAGGGGAACTGCTTCTTCTGCCGACCCTGCCACATTGTCCAAGGTCCCGGGTTCCGCACCGTCCTCTTCGGACGATGATGGCCCACCTGACAAGTCTGCCATGACTGCCACTGCTTCAGGCGCCTCCGCACTGCGTGGCCTCCGACAGATTTTTGGACAGCCTTGCCAGGACTGGTGCGTGATACCACAGTCCTGGTGGCCCCCGCTCCCACCGCTGCTTCCCCTGAATGCCCCCGTCCTGTCCTGGGTTGCTCCCCTGCCGCACCTGGTGAAAGCCCGGGGATCCTGGCTCTGTCTCTCCTGCTGTTCCCCTCATCCGTCTGGATCGCCATCCTGGGGGCGGGGCCTGCGCTTGCTGACTCTCCTCGCCTGGTGGGCCTGGCCACCATGTTCCTTTCCCTGGGCCTCCCCTGCGCTAATGTGGAATGGTGTGCGGGTGCACGCACAGGGCTACCCCAGCTTGCTCCTGCCGCCCTCTTAGCTGGAGGGCCCGCCGTGCTGCCGCCCCCCCCCCCCCCCGCTGGGAAGCCGCCATGCGGTCAGGGGAAAGCCTCTCAGGTAGCCTGGATCTCCTGGTGCGTGCCCCCCTCCTCCCCCCCGTCCTCAGTCTCTGGTTCCAAAACCGGAATTAATGTCCCTAGTGACTCCTCCAGCCATGCTGTGCCTCTCACCTTGGCCTGAGCCCTGAGCTGGGCTAGGATGTTCTCTATGCCTGCCATGCTGCTGCTGGCTGAACTTCTCCCCATGTTCTGCTGACTCACAGCGCGTGGAGGAGATCTACATCACCACCCCTCACCCCTCCCCCTCGGCACCTTACTGCCTCCCACATTCTAACAATTCCTATCCCCTGTTAACTCCGTCATGTCCGCCCTCTGCCTATACATTGCATGAATTGCTGCGGACTCTCTTTTTTTGTATTAAGAGAGGTATGGACTCCAGAGAGAGAGAGATATCATTTTTCCCCTGTTCAAATCATTAGTAAGACCTCATCTGGAATATGCAGTTCAGTTTTGGGCACCAGTTCTCAAAAAGGATATCAGGGAACTGGAGAAAGTGCAGAGAAGGGCAACCAAACTGATAAGAGGCATGGAGGAGCTCAGCTATGAGGAAAGATTAGAGAAACTGAATTTATTCACTCTTGATAAGAGGAGATTAAGGGGGGATATGATCAACATGTACAAATATATAAGGGTTCCATATAGTGAATTTGGTGTTGAGTTATTCCCTTTACAGTCAACACAGAGGACAAGGGGGTACTCCTTACGTCTAGAGGAAAAGAGATTTCATCTCCAAATATGGAAAGGTTTCTTCACAGTAAGAGCTGTGAAAATGTGGAATAGACTCCCTGCAGAGGTGGTTCTGGCCAGCTCAGTAGATTGCTTTAAGAAAGGCCTGGATTATTTCCTAAATGTACATAATATAACTGAATACTAATATTTATAGGTAAAGTTGATCCAGGGAAAATCCGATTGCCTCTCGGGGGGTCAGGAAGGAATTTTTTCCCCTGCTGTAGCAAATTGGATCATGCTCTGCTGGGGTTTTTCACCTTCCTCTGGATCAACTGTGGGTGTAGGATTGGGTATATAGGATTGTATGTTATTATTTTTTATTTTTTTTGTGGTTGAACTGGATGGACTTGTGTCTTTTTTCAACCTGACTAACTATGTAACTATGTAACAACGAGGGATGTCTTTCTCCCCAGCTATGTCATGTTGTTTGTCGGCAATGTGTACCTGCGATTAATTACACACCCAGAGGGAAACCTCCAGTAGTGAAGAGGTGGATAATGAAGAAAAAGGCAAGGAGGTACCTGAAATTCTAAATTTCTTGCTGGAGTAAAATAGAGCAAGTGATGATGGCTTCTGTAGAAGAAGAGCTAACCTAAGAATAAAGTTGAATAAAATGCCACCATTAGGGAAAAATAAATGGCTGAGCTTATTCCTCGAGATGGTGCAGACAGACTTGAATAGGGTGGATTGGACAGTTAGAGGGCCAGATAATCTGTCACATGAAGAATGTCACGCAATAAGAGAACTCAATGAAGTGAAACATATAGTCATTAAGCGGAGTGACAAGGGAGGGAATGTTGTCCTGATGGACGAGAAACTTTACGAAAAGGAGGCTAAGCACCTCTTAGGCGACCATAGAACATATGTAAAGCTAGTCCCTAATGTGACATTGGAATTGAATGCAAAATTAAAAATGGCCAGGGAAGAATGTTTACTTAGCAGGCGAGAGTATGAATACCTCCGCGTAAGAGAGTTCAATGTACTTATATTCTACAGTACCTAAGGTACACAAGTCGTTAAAACCCCCCCAGGTAGTCCGATAGAGTCTGCGGTAAAAGGGCCCTTGAAAAAGACAGGTAGATATCGTGATTCCCCCTTAAAGAAAATGATAACCAGTCAGCAATCGTATGTCCAGGACACAAGAGACGTTCTAACTAGAATATCAGACTTAACATTAGATGAGGAGGTGTGGCTCGTCGGAGTCGATGTGGAGTCACTCTACAGCTCGATCCTGCATGCCTGGGGATACGAGCTGTAGAGATGTTCCTTGACAAACATTACCCAGAGAGTGGTTCACAGAATTCATTTTTTATTGACCTACTAGCCTTTGCCCTGGAAAACAATTTCTCTCAATTCCTTTCCAAATACTATAAACAGATAGAGGGTATGTCTATGGCATATGCATGCCTTCATCTGGGGCTTTGGGAAGATGAGGTTGTGTACACCTCTTCAATGTACTGAAGCCACGTACACACGTGGTAAGGTACATCGATGACGTGTTGTCGTGTGGAAGGAAGATGTCAAGTCCCAACATGAGTTTATCGTTACCCTGAATAACAATGATCGTAATATTAGACTTACTTATGTCTTTGATAGAAAACAGATTTCTTTCCTGGACTTATGGATCAGTATTGAGGGAACATTGGTCACACATACATTCTGCAAAGAGACAGAGGCAAATTTGTTATTGAGAGCTGACAGTCACTATCCCAGATGGCTTAAGGATGGTATTCCCGTTGGCCAATTCCTACGCATAAAAAGGAACTGTACTAAACAAGCAGACTTTAAACAGGAAAGTGATAATTTATACAGACGCTTTTGTGAAAGAGGCTATTCTCATAGACAGCTCAGGAATGCTAAACAATAAACAACTCAGTGTGACAGAAAAAACCTACTGGAAAATTGAAGGCACGCACACCTAGTGCATTGCCAATGACATTTAATAAAAAATAAAATTCATAAAAGGTGGATACTCACAAAACAGCAATTCAATTGAGCCATAAAAACACAGTATAGAACCATGTGCCATATATCATCACAAGGTCTAAACTAATGCCTTTCAGGGGCGCACCCCTTTCCTCAGAGCTTGGCTACTCAGGGCCACCACAGACAAGTGCTTTTAAAAGAACAAAGCAATTCATTGCAAGAGAACCGCACCCAAAAGAGGCAGGGATGAAGGAAAAAAAATAGAAAAATGTATTCAACCAATTAAAATCCTTCCATTGTAATAAATCTGTTAAAAAAAGACATATATATGAACAGTATCTCACAAAAGTGAGTACACCCCTCACATTTTTGTAAATATTTTATTATATCTTTTCATGTGACAACACTAAAGAAATGACACAATGACTACAATGTAAAGTAGTGAGTGTACAGCTTGTATAACAGTGTAAATTTGCTGTCCCCTCAAAATAACTCAACACACAGCCATTAATGTCTAAACCGCTGGCAACAAAAGTGAGTACACCCCTAAGTGAATATGTCCAAATTGGGCCCAAAGCGTCAATATTTTGTGTGGCCATCATTATTTTCCAGCACTGCCTTAACCCTCTTGGGCATGGCGTTCACAAGAGCATGGGCATAGCAATAGGAGTCGCAGGGGTTGCCATGGCAACCCCGCTCATGATCCAGGGGGCCCAGGCAACAAGAGGAACGATCATTTCTGCAGAGGTTCAAAGTCCACTTCTCCTCCTCCCCGCCGGAGTAAATGCCGTCCCTACCATTCTGTTTCTCTTCTTGCCCGGGCTCCCTGTGTGCTCTCTTGACCACCACCCCCCACCCCCCCACTGCTGTCGGCCGGCTCCAGATGACACAGTTAAGCAATCACGTAGCCACGCTTGAGCCAAAGAATTCCCTGGGAACATTCATAGGAGCCAGGTAACAACAGAGGCAGGGAGTAGAGGATTTCATGGAAACCGCAGCATTGTGACAGCATTGCAGGACACAGACATCGATTATCACTATTAACAGTGACCAGAGGCGTAGCTTAAAGCTTGTGGGCCCGGTGCAAAAATACTTGGGGCCCCCCACTACCACCCGCCATTTCCCCTGCGCGCTTGCCCCGTGCCCTGGACGGTGTCAGTAGGGCAGAGGACGGTGTCAGTAGGGCAGAGGACGGTGTCAGTAGGGCAGAGGACGGTGTCAGTAGGGCAGTGGACAGTGTCAGTAGGGCAGTGGACGGTGTCAGGATAGTAGAGGTTGATGTTAGTAGGGAAGTGGATCATGTCAGTAGGGTAGAGGTTGGTGTCAGTAGAGCAGTGAATGTGACACGGCACAGTGGCTGCATTTGACAGGCACAGTGGCTGCATTTGACAGGCACAGTGGCTGCATTTGACAGGCACAGTGGCTGCATTTGACGGGTGCAGTGGCTGCATTTGATGGGCGCAGTGGCTGTATTTGATGGGCTCGGTGGCTGCATTTGACGGGCACAGTGGCGGCATTTGATGGGGCACAGTGGCTGCATTTGATGGGGCACAGTGGCGGCATTTGACGAGTACAGTGGCTGTATTTGATGGGCACAGTGGCTGCCCTTGGCAAGCACAGTGGTGGCATTTGATGGCACAGTGGCTGCATTTTATGTTTTTTTCAGTATTTTTCAGAATTTTTTAGTTTGTTGGCGCCCCCTCAAAAATTTTGAGCACCAGCCGCCACTAGACGGGGTTCATAAAATCACAGTCTGCATAACTATCTGCCAGGCCTTCACCCCCTCAGGAATTAAATCAAAGGGAAGACCTGATATGGACAGCTCGACAGAAACGAGAGACCTATCAGAAAACATGGTCTGCATGGAATCTCTTCATTAATTCAAAAGAGAGAGGGACTCTCATGGATGAGGGCTTCAACAGTTGAAAAGGGAGATAGAGAAGGTGGCAAATTTGAGTGTGTTTTTGTCTTTGTCTCGTCATATGTTTGTTAGTAGGGGTAATTGAAAGGGAAAGAAAGAGATAGATACCGTATTATGAATATGCTATTATTATTATTATTATTATACAGGATTTATATAGCGCCGACAGTTTACGCAGCGCTTTACAACATTGGGGCAGACAGTACAATTACAATACAATTCAATACATGGGGGAATCAGAGAGCCCTGCTCGTTAGAGCTTACAATCTAGGAGGGAGGGTCAGGTTATACAAAAGGGTAATAGCTGTGGGGGATGAGCTAATGGAGAAAATAGTGCAGTTGTTAGATGGAGGCAGGATAGGCTTCTCTGAAGAGGAAAGTTTTCAGGGATTGCCTAAAGGGGGATAAATTTGGAGACAGTCTGACAGACTGGGGTAGGGAATTTCAGAGGATGGGTGAGGCTCGGGAGAAGTCCTGGAGGCGAATATGGGAGGAGGTTATGAGGGAGCTAGAGAGCAGGAGGTCTTGGGAGAAACGAAGAGGGCGATTAGGTTGGTATTTTGAGACTAGGCTAGTGATGTAGCTGGGGGCAGAGTTGTGGAGGGCTTTGTAACTTATTGTTAGTATTTTGAATTTCATTCATTGAGCGAGTGGCAGCCAAATTGGCAGAGAGGGGTAGCAGACACTAAGCGGTTTGTAAGGTGGATGAGTCTGGCAGCAGCATTCATGATGGACTGAAGGGGGGGTAGTCTATTTAAAGGTAAGCCGATGAGGAGGGAGTCGCAGTAGTCAAGGCGAGAGATAACCAGGGAGTGAATCAGGAGCTTTGTGGTTTCATTGGTTAGAAAGGGACGTAGTTTAGAGATGTTGCGGAGGTTGAGGCGGCAAGCTTTGGAAAGTGATTGGATGTGGGGCTGAAAGGAGAGTTCAGAGTCCAGGATAACACCTAGCAAGCTGACATGTGGGGATGGGTGGATGGTTATCCCATTGCTCTTGACAGATAACTCAGGGGAAGAGGCATGTGGGGGAGGAAATATTATAAGCTCGGTTTTGGACAAGTTGAATTTGAGAAAGTGGTGTGACATCCATACAGATATGTCTGTTAGTAAATTAGTGATGTGTGAGGAGACGGATGGAGAGAGTTGAGGGGTGGAGAGATAGATTTGTGTGTCGTCAGCGTAGAAATTATATTGAAAACCGTGAGAGGCTTTCCCAGGGAAGAGGTGTAGATTGAAAAGAAAAGAGGTCCAAGAACAGGACCTTGGGGGACCCGGTTTTTGCAGTTAGTAGGTAATTTGTGAGTTTTAAAAGAGCAGTTTCTGTGGAGTGTTGAGGGCGAAATCCAGATTGAAACGGATCAAGAAGGTTATTCATAATGAGGTGGTCACTCAGTTGGTTGTAAACCAGGCGTTCAAGGAGTTTAGAGGAAAAGGGGAGCAAGGAGATAGGGCGTAGGTTGTTAAGATTGGTAGGGTCCAAGGACGGCTTTTTAAGTATGGGGGTGACCAATGCATGTTTTAGAGCATTGGGGAAGATGCCAGAGGTGAGGGAGAGATTGAAGATGTGTAGGATAGAGTCGGAGGGCGACCGTAGTATTTGAGAGGGAATAGGGTCCAGGGGACAGGTGGTTAGATGGGCGTTACAAAGGAGTTTAGCAACTATCATAGGCAACGTCTATAGTAGCAGTACCAGTCTTAACTGGGGGAGATATCTGTAGATATCTGTAGAGTGGAGATTTCATCACGGATTGTATCAATCTTGTTTTTGAAGTGATTAGCAATCTCCTGGGCAGTGAGTGAGTCAGTGGGTGGAGGCGGTGGAGGACGAAGTAGAGAGTTGAAGGTAGAGAAGAGTTTACGAGGACTGGATGAGAAGGTGTTAATAAGAGTTGTAAAATATGTCTGCTTGGCAGTGCGGAGGAAAGAATAGTATTTTTGGAGGGCAGATTTGTATTGGTTGAACTCTTTGAGAGACTTAATCTTAGTGCCACAGACGCTCAAGAGCGCGACTACGTTTTTTGAGAATTCTAGTGTCATCTGTTTGACAGGGTTGTAGGGGTCGAGGCCTGATTCTGCGTGTAGTGAGGGGAGCGAGCTTCTTCAGGGTGGAGGACAGGGATTTATTGTAGATGGAAGTGGCTTGGTTAGGGCAGGACAGGGGAGAGATTTTGTCATAGAGGTGGTCAGTAGCAGAATAGAGGAGAGAAGAGTTGAAGTTGCGAAAGTTTCTTCGGTTGATGGTTAGGCGATTGGAGGGAAAGGTGGTGGAAGACAGGGGGAGAGAGAAACTAATAAGGTGGTGGTCGGAGAGAGGACAAGGATTGTTGGAGAAGTTTCAGACAGTGCATAGGTAGGAGAATACAAGGTCAAGGGTGTTGCCATTAGAGTGAGTAGAAGCCTGTACCCATTGCTTCAGGTCAAATGAGGAGGTTAGACTAAGAAGTTTAGAAGTAGCAGGAGTGTTTGCATTAGCAGGGATGTTGAAATCACAGAGAAGGATTGTGGGAATTTCAGAAGAAAGAAAGTTCTTAAACGCATTACCAAAGGGAGAAATAAGTGTGTTTATGAATAAAATGAACTTAAGATTTTAAATGTAACCATTATCCTGTTGGAGGGATATGTCTAATATGTTATTATGTTATATTGATGATGTACGGAAGATGTCTTGAGATTCTCTTTTTGGTATAAAGAAAAGATTTAAAAGGTTTACAACCTATAAGTAGAGTAGTAATGTGGCTCTTGTAGCATGCCATGGCAAACTGTGGATGGGTCCACAATGGGGTAAGAGTGGGAGGGGCATAGTTAAACAAAACAAAAGTCTTCTTGTACTCCTAAAATATACTGAAATTGCTTTTCTGCAAGCCAGAGTCTTAGGGACATATGCAAACCTCAGTACTATCATTATTTTAAAAATGAAACACTGCCATTACTTATGATTTTATGTAAATAGAGAGTTAACACTCCAAACTATAATCCTTTCTCTGTTACCTCTGGACATCCCCCTTCCCCCATCTGCTCACCTTTGCGGTACAGGCTGTATAGAGCAGGTGAGTTGGTATGGGGGGGGGGGGGGGGTTTATGGTGGCAGGGACTAGGAGAGGGGGTGAACTGTAATGAAAATGGGGTTGGAGGGAGGTGTTGTGCTTATGGGACCTTGTCAATGTTACCACTAGCTTCCTCCAGAGGTATATATTGCTCAGCATACTCCTGACTCAAGGAGCTCCTCCAGATCCAGGGCTGCTGATCCCGCATTTCACACAGAATTCCAGCAAATCCACTACCCTCTCTTGCAGTAATTAGTGATTCTGGTCAGCCTGGACCCTGATATGGAAATCCCAGAACGTAGGGGATTCCAATAACCTGTTGACTGCTGAACCACATTCAAAGAGATGTATTTAATATTTCAAGCTTGTAGCTATCCACAAGCAAGGAGAACAATTCTGTACAGTACATGGCATGCATTCAAATATATTGTTCTACTGAATCTAGGAGACAAGCTACATTTATATCCTCAAGACAAAGAGGGTGGGGGTACATTGATTAGGAGATGGTCATTTAGCACCTAGACATCACTTCCAAAAGTTCTCTGGGAAAATGCCTTTTCACAGCTGGAGGTGTGAATGGCATTTGGACACATCCAAGACAGCTGTTTAAATACATCCTGTGATTAGACATTTGTAAAAGTATCTCTGCTTAATAAGAATACATGTGTTTGATAATCATAACTAAATTTTTGATAAATAAATGGTGATTCCATTTACCCGCTCAATCCCATCTTTTGGTCAAATTAAATTGACCACATAACTAACAAAACATAACGTAAATGGGATTTTAAATACAATTACAATTCCTATCAATTGCTTCTAAATTACACCATCTCTTTCCAACTGCCTAATCTTAGTTTAAATATCTATTCTTCTAGTTCATATTCCTTCTAATTTATGTACCCAATGTACTTCTGCAGAAAAACCTAATTTTACAAAAATATAAAAATACAAAAATGTCTAAAATAAAATTACACGTTGGTCTAACAATGTATGTATGAACGCCAAGTCTTTAGTTGATTCCTCCGCTTTAACTTTGACAGCTAGTCCATAAGATTCCACTGCAACACCTAAGAATGCATACAATGTGCATACATAATCTTCTTTTCTTCAGGACTATCGCAGTCCACATGACAAGAAACTTCCAGTAGGTGTGCAGATCTTTTTGCAATTGTAGCAAACTGTTTTTAGACAGCTGATATGATAAGTATCAAAGTTCTTCAGACATCTATAAAGCTTTTGAAAGCACCTTTTTTTTTCATCAATGCTGTTTGTGGCTGATGTCATAAAGCCAAGGAATGAGGGAGGATATTTTTGAAGATGGCGTCACTCAGATTGTTAGTCCAACATTTGATCATTACCAAAAATGCCAATAAAGCCGTTGAGTTTTTTACTGCTGAAGTAGATCTATGCTTTAGAGGTAATAAGATCTAGAAGAAAAATAAAAACATCTTAATACAAGGAAAAAACATTCTCATTAAGTATAAAATATTATTCAACTGCCATTTAAACTAAACTGTCTAGACTAGCCTGAATTCAATGAAAAAATGTTCATGAACAATAGGCTTCTCAGAGGGGGGCCTATCACATATGGCTTGGATCAGTGATCCTACAGGAACATAGACAAGAGAGCACAGAATACAGGATTTACAAGAATGACAGGAGTATAGTGCAGTACTTGGGGTCAGGGTTCACAGGAAGTCAGCGTCACAAGTTACAGTTGATGTTTAAGAATTTTAAGGCAGGAAGGATACCTATTGGTACTATCTGGGGGGAAAGCAGCATGTCCGCACATGCATAAATGGTGAGGGCCCTTGAAAGGGCCGAGGCGCAGAGTCTAAGGAACTGCCTTGTGTTCTCCAGAGCTCTTAAAGGTAGATATGGGTTTTTTGCTGCAGACAGTTCCCCCGTTGCGGCCCTCTTACTCACCCAAGCAGGCAGATACCTAGAACTAAGGGCCAATGAACAAATGAGAATCCCTTGAGGTGTTGGGATCACTAAACAGTAGGGAGTAAAATTCAAGCTAACAGGTGTGTGCCTGGACACACACAGACATTGGGGACAGATACACAAAGACACATAAGACAGCTAGAAACATGTAGTCATGTAAACAGTCACACAGGAATCTATAAGAGTAGTGAATTTGCATGGTGTCACTGAAACAGGAAACTAGCTTAAAATAGACTTGGAGACACAAAGGCAGACTTGCTTGGGACATTATGATTCAAAGCCCAAGGCAATCTGCTTCAGCTTGAATAGGCAGTACTGGCTGGGCATGTAGTTAATTCAATTAACAGGAGGTCTAATCTAGTCTTAAAAATAAGTTTTGTGGGACAAGATACAACCGCAGACCTTATAAGTGAAAGCATTGGAACTAAATGCCAATACATTAATCACACACATGGGTTGGAATTGATGGACTTGTGTCTCTTTTATTTTTTATTTTTTTCTCAACCTCACCAACTATGTAATACCAGCATACCTGCTGATCTTTGGGAATAGAGGAGACAGATCTGTAGAAAATCTGAAGATCTGTGACAGGTCTAATTTAAAATCTTAATAATACCCAAATAATCTTAACACTTAATGTAGTAATACTGACTTTCATGTAGTAATACATTCATTCCCTTTTTTTTTTTTTTTTTTTAACTAGCACAACAATTGTTCAATTCAATCTTAATAAAACTTTTCATCATAAAATAGACAAAAACGATATAAGGCTCAGTTCCCACTATTGTGACTTAAAGTTGCAGCGACTTTGAAAAGGTTCTTGCACTACCCTGATGCAACTTTCGATGCAACTTTGATCTAGAGACTGTGAAGATGAATCAAAGTCACACTCCAGAGTCTCTGAATCATGTGACTTTTGGTTTCATTATAGTGGAAATGTAGTCTAAGACAGGAGACGCTTAATTATCTAGAGCAGGGGTGTCAAACTCAATTTTATCGTGGGCCGCATCAGCATTATGATTGTCCTCAAAAGGGCCGGTTGTATCTGTAAGATTAGATGTCCAGCGCATCCCCTCCCCTTACATTAGATGTCAAGAGCCACCGCACCATCAGAAGTTAAGTCCCCCACTCTCCCTTACATCACAGTGCACCCCATTTCCTTATGCTGCGGCTGGGAAGAAGCTGGATGCATTGCTTGAAAGCAGAAAGTAGGGGTCTGGAGGAGGACCAGAGGAGGGCTGGAGCTCTCCTGCAGCTGCAGGAGAGGTGTTAGGGCCACATGAAATGGCCTTGAGATCCGGATTCGGCTCGTGGGCCTTGTATTTGACACCTGTGATCTAGGGCATTGAAACTCGTTACATTTCAAAACTCATACATGTCAGATTATAACACAACAAAAAAATGTAGCACTTCATACTGTAAATAGGAACAAGAAACTGGGCAGTACAGACTCAGATGACTGCACCGATATTTAGCTAGTGGGGGAGTGAAACCCATAAATGTTTACATATGAAAATAGAAACACTTTAGAACAATACTTCCATTGGTGAATTGTCTTTGAAGGCTGTGATCTCCTTCTGTTCTGAAGAAAATAAATCAACTCAGGGCATAGAACTTATCTGAGGAATAAGCATCAAAATTTTAGTAACAAAACACATTATATTTTCCTCCATAAAATAAACCACAGGTTAGAGATATTTAGCATACAGTAAGCATTTTGAACATTTTCTTTCTTAGATATTTTACCAGTGCACTTTTTCTAATACCAAAAATTGTTTGACGTCAAACTAAATGTTACCACGTGGATTTTATATATATATATATATATATATATATATATATATATATATATATATATATATATATATATATATATATATATATATATATATATGGTAAATTTTTTATAAGTTCCCCTTTGTCTTGCAAGACAGTTTATACTTCACCATACTGAGCACCTTGGAAAACTTCTTCAAAAACAGTTTCTTCTATGGAAACAAAGATTACCGTTAATACACACACACACATGTGAATATACATTATTAGGAGGTATTTTACTTTAGGCAATATTATAATACACACACTAGTTGTGGTGATCACTTGGGCCTCTGACCATTGACAGTGTAGCGGTTTCCGTTCCGCTGTAACCGTGTGGTGATTCCACATTACAGTTGCTTTTGGTAACTATTAAAGACACGCATGGCTTACCCATATGTGGATCCTGGAGGTGCTGATATGAGGAAGAAGGAACCAACCTTGGATTAGAAACTGGTTTGCCAGAAAGAAACCCATGACATAGAGGAGGACAGTTCCAATAGAATACAGAATATCAGAAAGCCATTTACCTAAATTACCAAAAAGATTGTTAAACCAGCCCTTGATACTATCAGAAATACCATCAAGCATGGATTTAGGCCTTCTCCTTAAGGCTGCCACAGCTTCTTTTACCTTGTTGATGTGATCAGTTATATTAATACTATAATCAGGTATATACGTACAGCAGGCATCTTTAATTAATGCACATACTCCTCCTTGTTCAGCTAACAAGTAATCGAGGGCCATTCTATTTTGTAGGGCCACTATCCGAAGCTGTTTTTGTTCTTCATTCAGGAGGATAATAGTTTCGGTAGTTTCGTTCCCAATTTTTTCCATTATTCGTGCCAGTCTCCTTATCATTTGTATAGCTCTGGCTGGGCCATACATGGGAAGTATTATAGCCGCTAACCTATCACCCTCACTAACATCAAAATGGTCTGGTACATATCCGTCTTCCCAGACTCCATCAGTCCCTTTAAGGAGATGATTGCGGACTGGTACTTCTCTGTTTTCTAGGGTGTCTTTGGGAGCTTCCTGTTGGGAGGTGCTTAAAATAGCTTACTTGTGGAAGTACATAGCCCAAATAACAGGTGCCTTGAAAGTATTTAGGGATAAATCGGTAAGCATTATTTCCACATATAAAAAACAAGTTTAAGGGGAGTATGGTGCACTCATAATATTTTAGCATTAAATGGGCCTGGAAGCACACAGGGTGATGGACGTGCTGACGTAATGATCAGCACGGAGGGAGGGGCCTGAGCCCGCAGCCGACGAAAGCTGGAGTGAGGCCGGGAGGAGCGTCGGCCTATCGCTGGAGTGTGAGAGACCCGGCGATGGTCCGTCACCCCCCCCCCGGAGAAAGAAGCTGGACGTCGCAGCATCCAAAGCACCGAGGAGAGCAGGAGTCCCGACATCCGACCCGGCTCCGCAGATTAGCGGCAGCGGCGTCCCCCCTAGCTAGACGCTCCACTGCATCTCGCCTCCCCCTCTACCCCCCCCGCTCCACCAGCAAGTAAGCAGGGCGCACTCAAACAGAGAAAACACAGCATGAAGCGACGCTACTGTGAGTATGCACACTAAACAAAACCTCCAGCTCTAAATGTGCCCTAAGGAAGGTAAGACTGCAAAACTGTTTTTTTTTTTTTGGGATATGATTTTGAATTCCTCTGGAAGGTATGATCAAACTCCCCCCTAAGCCCTCAATATGAATGAGTAGGCGCACTAAACAAAACCTCCAGCTCTAAATGTGCCCTAAGGAAGGTAAGACTGCAAAACTGTTTTTTTTTTTTTGGGATATGATTTTGAATTCCTCTGGAAGGTATGATCAAACTCCCCCCTAAGCCCTCAATATGAATGAGTAGGCGCACTAAACAAAACCTCCAGCTCTAAATGTGCCCTAAGGAAAATAAGACTGCAAAACTGTTTTTTTTTTTTTTTTTAATGGGATGCGATTTTGAAACCCTCTGGAAGGTACAATCAAACTCCCCCCTAAGCCCTTAATATGAACGAATCTATAGGGCAGGTTTTTCAAGATATTTCTTGTCCTACACAGCAGGTTGGCTCTTAAAGTGATAAGACCGGAATTGTATTTGTACCGCTTGAACCGTTTGAAAGTCAAGGGTTGGAAAGCCACATCGGTTAAAGCCCTAAAAAAAAAAGGGAAAAAACATGCGGAGGTATGCAAAATGGGGCTCATAATGGCAGTTTGTTGAGGATAGTTGCATATAGATTGTATTAGACGGTGGAAGCAATTAAGGCAACACACTTGAAGTAGGACTGTGATATAGCCCTATTCTGCCATACGTTGATCTTATACCGCGGTTAGACAGAGGCAAACTAAACATACTCATTATAGGGCGGCAAATGTGAACTTTGAGGTGGAGAAGTTCGAGTTCTCTGGATAATTAGCCTGTACCCGTAGGTGAAAACTGTGGAAGGGGTATAGAAGCAACCTCCTTCTCAACGGACACTAGACGAAAATCCTGATACAACTTAGTGGCCCTGCATACACTACGGAAAATAGTTTAAAGAGAGGGCAGCCTGAGGGTCTGTGGACAGTGCATTGACACTAACAGAAGCGTATTCCTAGGTCAAAGGAAGGTCAAAGGAAGGAATTAAAGGTTTACCTGTGGGTGGCTTGTTCTTTTTTTTCTTTTTACCCCACAGGACGGATACACCGGGCGAAGATTCAATCTCATTTGATCTTCCATATCTTGGACCCCAGACAAAAGCCTAGTAGGGGGCACACCACCTTAGCGCACAGGCAAACTGAAGTTAAGGAGATAGAAAGAGAAAAATCTCCCTTCCCTTAAGAACTGTTCCTTTGATTTGCTTGAATTTTATTTTTTATTTTTTGTCTTCTCACTTCCCTGTCTCCCTCTTTCCACCCTCTTGTCCCCGTGGGGGTGTACGTTATACTGACATTTTTACTACATTCACTAATGGGACTCCCAATATAGCCCTTTCTGGTCATGTGTTTTTTTTTTTGCCTAAACAGTTTAAGAATTGAGGCAAGTAAGCTAAATCGTTGCTTCAGAGGTCCGCAATTGGACATCCGTAAAGTGAAGTTTCAAAAGAGCTGTAAGTCACCAAACTGGGGAAAAGAATAAGAGGAACTAAGAAGGTCACAATGAGCAAAGAGACTCATAAGCTACCTAAGAAAGGGGCGCCCAAATCTTAAAAAAGTGATACCAGCACAATTAAACACTATCTCAGACAGGGCGCCAGCCCGAAAACTCCAGGGCTGGATCATACATCAAAAGCAGATATGGATAGGAGAACAGAAGCGACACATAATCAATCCAGGGTGGAATGTACAACTGAGAGTGATAGCGACTTAAGCAGAGTCGAGGAGTCGCAGAATAGAGCCCAACCCCCAACTAAATCAGAGATGGAGGAGATGATGATGAAACTTGAGAATGTTATAAAAACAGAAATCAAAACCTTAAGAGAAGATATGGGCCACCTACTGACCAGGGTAGAGGGGACGGAGAAGAGGGCAGATAATGTTGATCAGGAAATCATTGAATTGAAGAGGGAATTGAAGAAGATCCATCTAAGCCAGAGGGATATGCTGTACAAGATCGAAGACCAGGAAAATAGGGACAGAAGACAAAATATGAGAATACGCACTATACCTGAACATAGAGGGGAGGACTTAGAAAAAATCATCAGAACAATATTCGCCCCTATTAGGGGAGGAGGAGAGGATCAATTCCCAAAAATAGAAAGGGTGCACCGTATCGGAAGGATAGAATCTTTTGCAGTAGACAGAGTCCGGGACGTTATAATCAGATTTAGTAATTTTAAAGACAAAGAAGATCTTCTGAGAAAAATCAGAGGGAAAGCTCCCCTGAAATATGAGGATTCCGAAATCCAGATATACGCCGATCTCTCAGCAAGGACTCTGGAGAGAAGAAGGGTGCAAAGACCCCTGCTGGAGCTCCTTCGAAAGGAAAATATTAAATATAACTGGGGGTTTCCGGCGTGCTTGATAGGTCATAAGGAAGGGAGATCAGCTAGACTGAGATACCCAGAAGACCTGCCTGGATTTTGCACGAAACTAGATATCCCGAGTATAGATTTACCAGGGTGGGACGAGCTGGGGTAAAGTGATGTGTGTAGTCTCAAAACTGGTGGAGATTGGGGGGTGGGGGGGGGGGGGGAGGAAAAGAAAAGTCTGGTAATAAAATGTAAACGCTTAGGGGATGATTTAGCTAATGTCGGCTAGCCCGCCCCGTGCCCGGTGGATGCCGGACGTGGGGACTGGTCCGGGAGGGCGGGCTCGGAACCTCACCTCGCCATGGATCGTGAGTGGAGGGGTGGCCAAGAGAGGATGGCACCCTTCCAGTCAGAGACCCAGGAATGGGTAAGGGGTAGAGAGGAGGGGGAGGGACTAGAGGGAGGGGAGGGGAAAGGGAGGGGATGGGGGAGGGGGGGTGGGAGAGGGAGAGGGAGGAAGGATGGGAGGAGAGGAGGGAGGGGGGTTCAAGAGGCAACCCCATCGCTGTTTGTGGCTCAAGGGATCAAAGAAAGGAAAGAAGAGGGAAAAAAAAAAAACAAAAAAAAAAAAACCCCTTAGCGAGATGATGACTGCGATAAATTGCCTTACATATAACGTTAGAGGCCTGAATTCCCCTGGTAAAGCGTTTTAAGGTCTTAGAGGAGATTAGGAGATACGAGGCCAGTATTGTCTTTTTACAAGAGACCC
Organism: Lithobates sylvaticus; assembly: GCA_028564925.1. Taxonomy (NCBI): domain Eukaryota; kingdom Metazoa; phylum Chordata; class Amphibia; order Anura; family Ranidae; genus Lithobates; species Lithobates sylvaticus. The sequence continues at coordinate 51,883,782 of CM053035.1, forward strand.
ACTTGACACACACCTCCAACATCAAATTATTTTCAAAATCCCACCCAACTTGGTTTTACGGGGACACAATTTCAAATAGAGCTAGGGGAGTGGCTATAGGATTCGCCAAGGATATGCTATTCAAATTAGAGGCCAGAATGGCAGACGTTGAGGGGAGATTCCTCTTCCTTAAGGGCACTCTGTATGGGACATCTTATACATTGGCAAATATCTATGCTCCTAATACAAAGTCTATAAGTTATTTAGAGGCGATATTACGGAAGTTGAGGTCCTTCAGGAAGGGATTTTTGATCTTAATGGGGGACTTAAATTTCACCTTGAACCCTGATCTGGACAGTACGTCTTGTGTGCAGGGGATAGGGAACGCACAGCTAAAATCACTAAAGAAAAGGCTGAGCCTAGAGCATCTGGTTGATGCCTGGAGGGTGCAACACCCACATATCAGAGATTATACGTTCTTCTCCCCTGTGCACAAGACGTACTCGCGACTGGACTATATATTTGTTGATCATGGTTTATTGGAGAGAGTCATTAAAACTAATATTGAGATAGTTACCCTGTCGGACCATGCCCCTGTTACTATGAAATTGAATATTCCAGAACATAAACAACCTAGGAATGTCTGGAAGCTAAATGATGAATTACTAAATGATAAGGAGATCCGAGAACAAATCAGAAAAGAACTTGAATGGTTCTTTCAAGTGAATGACAACGGAGAAGTCTCAGGGGCATACCTCTGGGACGCCCATAAGGCTTATATAAGGGGAATCCTAATAGCCAAGGCAGCCTGGAAAAAAAAGGAAAGGAATAGAAAAACTCAGGAATTGATGGAAGAAATCAATAAAATAGAGCAAAAACATAAGGGAGATCCGACCCTTAATCAGGAATTGCTCCAAGAAATGACCATTAAGAGGGAGGAATTAAAAGAGCTGGCAGAGCAGGAGGCCAAACAAGTGTTCCATAGGATAGCGAAGGAGCGTTACCTATGGGGGAACAAGTCAAGTAAACATTTGGCTAGAATGTTACAAAAAAGCAAATCTAAAAACTTTATAGAAAAAATCCAAACTAAAACAGGAGAGGTGAAATATGTGTCAAAAGACATAGCACAGTCCTTTAGAGACTATTATGAAGCATTATACTCAGTGGACCCTAAGGGCCGGAAGAAGGGAGAGGTCAGAGTAGAGAAAATGGAGATTTTCCTAAAGGGAGCAGGGCTGTCGATTCTGGGTCCCGACGAGAGTGAGGCATTAGAAAGACCCATTACGGAGGAGGAGATTCGGGGGGCATTAGAGAGTTCTGCTACGGGTAAGAGTCCGGGCCCCGATGGGTTCTCTGCCCTCTATTATAAGACCTATAAAGAGATTTTGATACCCAGACTCCACAGGTACATGAATGGTCTAGGGACGGACTTCGCCATGAGTGAGGCCTCTCTGTCCGCAACAATAACGGTACTGAAGAAGGATGGTAAGGATGGACTAGCGTGCTCAGGGTATAGGCCTATCTCTTTATTAAATTTCGAGACGAAGCTATACGCCAAGATACTGGCGGAACGCATTAAAAGACATCTGGGCTCGCTGATCCACCCGGACCAGGTCGGGTTCATACCGGGCAGGGAGGGAAGGGACAATGGGGTCCGGACCCTGCTGGCCCTACAGAGGTTCAAGGATGCACGAACCCCCAGTCTACTACTTTCTATAGATGCAGAAAAAGCATTTGATCGGGTAGACTGGGGGTTCCTGTTCCGAACGCTAGAGATTATGGGATTTGGCCCCAGAATTATACAGAAAATAAAAGTTTTATATAATCACCCTAAAGCAAATGTAAAGGTGAATGGGATAGTATCCTCTCTTTTCGAAATGCAAAATGGGACAAGACAGGGCTGTCCTCTTTCCCCTCTTCTTTTCGTCCTCTCGCTGGAGCCCCTATTGGCTACAGTGAGAGGAAACCTGAGCATAGAGGGTTGCCTGGCTGGGAAGGAGGAACATAAACTGGCAGCATTTGCTGACGACGTGTTATTCTATGTGGGATCTCCCCAGAAATCATTGCCGAATCTCCTAGAAACTATTTATGCTTACGGGGAAATTTCAAATTTTAGAATCAACCCTACTAAAACCTGTTTTCTAAATATTAATCTTAATAAGACAGAGATACAGCTTATACAAAAGGACTTCCACTTCCCTTGGAAAAAACAAATAAAATATCTGGGAATAGAACTAGCGAACTCTCTAGGGAAAATGTATAGAACAAATTATATCCCATTACTTAATGAGGTGAAAAAAAAATGCCAAGAATTTATGTCTAGACCCTTATCATGGATAGGACGGATAAATGCGGTGAAAATGATGATCTTACTCATCATCACTTACAAATTCCAGATGATCCCAATACCACTCCCGGAACACTACTTGAGAAAGTTAAAGTCTCTGACCTTACCTTAGTGTGGAAACACAAGAAGCACAGAATATCTCTACAAACTTTGAAACTAGATAAAAAGCACGGGGGTTTAGCAGTACCTGATATCACAAATTATTATTATTCTATAGTTTTGCTTAGAATTCCAGAATGGGGAAAAACACTTAGTAACAAAAGGTGGGTAAATTTAGAAGAAGCACTTAGTGAGGCACACTTAGGAAAGATTATCTGGAACCCGCCCAAATTTAGATTCTTAGGAGAGAAAACACATTTAATCACAAAAAACACACTCAAAATATGGGATAAGATTCACAAAATTTTTAAATTAAAATATTACTCACCTTTAATCTCACTTAAAGAGAACGATTTTTTTCCACCAGGGAGAGAAGACTTAGGGGGGGATTGGATTATTAGTGAGAATACACGTGTAGGGGATGTCATAGGTAAAGGGAAAATCCTGGCAATCCAGGACTTAAGGGAAAAAGTGGATTTAATCAAGATTGACGGATGGCGGTACCTTCAGTTGGGCCACTTTATTAGAGCGCTTCCTTCCCCCTTAAGAGAGAAAGAGGATCTGACGGGGTTAGAACGGATTTTCACAGCGGTAAATACTAAAAAAATTATATCTAAAATATATAGACTGTTGGTGGAGAGGGGCAGACCGGAGGTGCCGCCGTTCCTCAAGAAATGGGAAAGAGAGTTGGGGACACAATTAGATAAAGGATTGATCAGGAAAATTTTAAAACTTACCCATAGCTCAGCAATAGATACAAAGATGGTAGAGATAAATTATAAGTGCCTGGTAGGCTGGTACATGACCCCAGATAAATTAAATAAATTTCAGACAGGAGTGTCGGATGACTGTTGGAGGGGGTGTAATCAGAGAGGGACGATGGGACATCTGTGGTGGATCTGCCCAAAGATACAAAAATTCTGGGAATCTATTCTGAAATTCATCAAGGAAATAACAAAGGCGGAATTAAAAAAAGATCCATGGGTTGTCCTGTTTCATGGCACCTCAGACGGAGTCAGACACTACAGAGGTTCCCTGGTCCCCCATCTGCTGAATGCGGCGAAACAGGTCATACCAAGGAGATGGATGGAGCATGAATGTCCACCTCTGTGGGAATGGGTTGATGCGGTAGAAAATATCTATACGATGGAGTGCTTGAAAAATAGTGGTGGAGAGGACAGTGAGGGATCAAAGGGAAAATGGGAATGTTGGAAGAAATTTAAGAAGACCTGGAGCTACAGGGAAGTTCTCAGAAATTAACCGGTGTTAGCGAAAGAGAGGGGAAGGGAAGAGGAAAGGTTAGGAAAAGAAAAAGAAAAGAAAAAGAGAGGAGCCACAAACAGCGACGGGGAGGGGGGGAGGGGGGGTTGAAATGTTTAAGAATGTGTGGTTGAGATAAGACATCCACGAAAGAAAAGCAGCTGTGGGAAGGGAGAGAGAAGAGGCCAAAAGTATTTTAGAGAGGCTTGGCTGGGCTTAGGAGATAAGGAAGGGCGCCCATGTATTTTTTTTTTTAGTATTGAATAAATCTTTTGGCTTTGGTATATTAAAAAAAAAATAAAAAAAAAATAAAAAAGGGGGATAAAGACACATAACCACAAATGATGTAAGAGACAATAAGGGACGCCGCTGAGGGCGCAACTGATCAAGTCCCACAAAAGCTCGATCTGATGTGGAAAATAAAAAAAAAATAAAAAAAATAAATGGGCCTGGAATACAATATCTTCCTGAGTCTGATTATCAATTATATTGAGACATTGAAGACGATCATATACATTTACTTTGACATTACCATTTTCCATCCATGCATCCGTGAGCTCATTCATACAAAGTCCAATTAACAGTGTAATTTATTTCTTCTTGATTGATTTTCACACACTGACGGTTAGATGGCGTGTTAGTACAATTCTTCAATTCATATTGACATTTGCTATGCCCTAATTGATACACAGTAGTATTTTTATCAGGAATTATAATTTTTTTGTGTTTACCTCTAATTGTGATGGTAGTATTACTCCCCGGTACAAATGTACTCTTGTCTATTCTCCTATAGCAGTATTTCCCTTTACCTGGATATTGGAGTGTTAATCTATACTGTTCAATAGAAAAATTTGCTTTACATACATCTCTAATACTAATGTTAAACTCACTAGTCTCATTATCCCAGTAAAATGGAGTTGTAGTCAGCGGATAGCCTTGCTTACCATGCTCTATCTCTGCCCCACAAATCCAACAGTTGGTCTTGTTTAGCATAAAAGCAGTTACATTGAGTAAGGTAAAATAATGATTTTGATCAACATATAAAGTAAAGATTAGTGGTGTAACAAAGCATAACAGTAATACCACCTTCATTCTGCAGGTTCTGTGACCTTTTTGCAATGGCTAGCGTGTATCCAGGAGTCTTTGGCTTGGAGTTTCACTGCTGTGTGTGTCACTAGTTGCACCTGAAACAGGCCCTCATATCTGGGTTCAAGCCCTTTTCGTACGTGTTTCTTTACCACCACCCAATCTCCTGGGTTTAGAGTATAAGCTCCTGGGTCTGAGTTTGGATCTGGAATGGAAGAAAACACTCTTTCATGAGTCTTAATCAATTGGTTGTTTAGTGTTGCCACATACCCAGTAAGATCTGCAAACTGAGCTTACATCTGTTGAGGAAAATATAATCCTGTTTTTGGAACAGAGCCAAACAATATTTCATATGGACTTAAATTAGTTTTCCTCCGAGGTGTTGTCCTCACTGAGTATAGTACAATAGGCAAACATTCTGTCCAAGGTTTACCTGATTCTGCACAAATTTTGGCAAGTCTGTTTTTGATGACACCATTCAGTCTTTCAACCTTTCCACTGCTTTCTGGGTGATGAGGTGTATGAAAAGCCTGTTCTATCCCTAGATAGGACAAAATGGTCTGCATGATTTCTCCTGTAAAATGTGTACCTTGGTCGCTTTCTACAGTTTCTGGGACCCCATACCTGCAGATTATTTCAGATAAGAGTTTCTTGGTTGTAGTTTTTGCTGTAGCTTTTTCCACTGGTCAGCCCTCAGGCCAGCCTGAAAACATGTCAATGCAAACGAGAACGTATTCATATATTCCAGTTTTTGGCAGCTGAATGTAATCTATTTGCAGCCTTTGGAGTGGGTATTCAGCTTTTGGAAGTGATTTTACAGGTGTTTTAACGGCGGTGCCTGGATTATGCTTAGCACACGTCATACATTGCTGAGTGTGTTTGGTGATTGCTGTTGTTATACCTGGGGCTGTCCAAGTTTTTTGTATAACACCTTGCATACCCCCCTTGGAAAGATGAGCTTGGGAATGAAGTGTAGACACTAACATAGGAAAAGGGACCTGGGGAAGACATAATTTCCCTACGTCATCTTTCCACAAATTGTCATGTAATGTGGCACCAGATCGGGTCCAGGCATTCTTCTCTTGGGAGGATACCTGGGCCTGCAATTTTGTTAAAACATCTAGAGAAAGAGGTGCCTCTGGGAAGCACACTGTGGGCAAGGAAATACTTGTGACTTCTAAAAGAGCAGCTTGTTTTGCTGCTGTGTCAGCATAAGCATTCCCTTTTGCTTCCTCTAAGGTATCTTTGGTATGTGCTTAAACTTTTATAATGCCCACATGTTTTAGTAGTAAAAGGGCTGTTAATAGGCCCTGAACGCATTGTGAATGTTTTATGGGTTTACCTGCAGAGGTAAGGAAATGTCTAGATTTCCAAATAGGACCATAATCATGTGCAACCCCAAAGGCATACCGTGAGTCTGTATAGATGTTGGCCGTCCGGTCAACAGTATATTCACAGGCTTTTGTAAGGGCACAAAGCTCAGCCTCCTGAGCCGACATGGTCGGTGGTAAAGCTTCCTGAAAAATAAACACCAGTGGGCGTGCTTTATGGTCCATTTGATGCGTGCCCTCTGTTGTGTGCAATTGGTAAAATGCTTTGCATTGTTTGCCTTTTCCTTTTTTTTTTTTATCTAGTCAAAGTTAATGAGAGACAATTCATTGTACTTTATGTGCTGTTGTGACATACGTTGTGCTGCAATAAAAATGCAGACCTGTTTTTTTCTGTTAACTACTTCAGCCCCTGGAGAATTTACCCCCTTCCTGACCAGGCCATTTTTTGCGATACGGCACTGCAACATTTTAACTGACAATTGCGTGGTCGTGTGACGATGTACCCAAACAAAATTTTTTCCCCACAAATACAGCTTTCTTTTGGTGGTATTTGATCACCTCTGTGGTTTTTATGTTTTGCGCTATAAACAAAAGAAGAGCGACCATTTTGAAAAAAACACAATGGTAGTTTACTAAAGCTGGAGAGTGCAAAATCTGGTGCAACTCTGCATAGAAACCAATCAGCTTCCAGGTTTTATTGTCAAAATTTAATTGAACAAGCTTAGGTTAGAAGCTGATTGGCTACCATGCACAGCTGCACCAGATTTTGAGTGCACCAGTTTTAGTAAATCTCCCCCAATATCTTTTACTTTTTGCTATAATAAATATCCCAATTTAAAAAAAATCAAAAACGAATTTTTTCCACAGGCCAATATGTATTCTTCTACATAAGTGTATATTGATTGGTTTGCACAAAAGCTATAGCGTCTACAAAATAGGGGATAGATTTATTGCATTTTTATTCTTATTATTTTTTTTGTTTTACTAGTAATGGCGGCGATCAGTGATTTTTATCCGGACTGCGATATTACGGCGGACAAATCGGACACTTTTGACACATTTTTGGGACCAGTGACATTTATACAGCTATCAGTGCTATAAAAATGCCTTGATTTCTGTATTAATGTCACTGGCAGGGAAGGGGTTAACACTAGGGGCAATCAAGGGGTTAACTGTGTTCCTTAGGTGTGTTCTAACTGTGGGGGGGATGGGACTGACTAGGGGAGGAGACCGATCAGTGTTCATGCTTCGTATGAACACATGATCGGTCTCCTCTCCTCTGATAGAACCGGGATTTGTGAGGATATTATGTGGTTTATTGGTGCCACCCCTTGGAGTTAAAGGGGTATGGTAATATAAATTGTTATGATGGTCGTCAACCTGAGTTTTAGTGACTGGGTTGCTTATGGTAATATTGATTACTGAAATATGGTTTGAGTGAATAAGTTATTTCTGGATACATGTATATCTATGAATGTTTACATGTTTATATGAATTCAATTATACCAATAATAAAGGCCGCGGCCAATTATACTCCACTTCAGTTGGTTGGTGTTTTATTTAAGGTTTACTATTTCGGGATACATTCCCATTACAATTCCTATCAATTGCTTCTAAATTACACCATCTCTTTCCAACTGCCTAATCTTAGTTTAAATATCTATTCTTCTAGTTCATATTCCTTCCAATTTATGTACCTAATGTACTTCTGCAGAAAAACCTAATTTTGCTTTGTCAAGGCTAAACAAAAATATAAAAATACAAAAATGTCTAAAATAAAATTACACGTTGGTCTAACAATGTATGTATGAATGCCAAGTATTTAGTTGATTCCTCCGCTGTAACTTTGACATCTAGTCCATAAGACTCCACTGCAACACCTAAGAATGCATACAATGTTCATCATATTTGTTTTTAACCACTTTCCGACCGGCGCACGACGATGTACGTCCTGATTTTGAAGAGGGATATCTCGGTAACGGCAGCAGCTGCTGCCACAACCGAGATATCTATCTCTTCAGGCGCCGGTCGGCATTCCGATAATGGTGGTCATCGCGGCGGATTCACCGCGAGATCACCGTTATCGGCGGCGGGAGAGGTGCCCCCCCCTCCCGCCGCTCTCCCGCGCCTTCCGCCGCTTACCGGAACCGTCGGCAGCGGCGGAGGCGATCGGGTCCTTTCTCCTGCTGGGCATAGAGATGAGTGATGGTAAGATGGCCGCCACTCATCTCTATACCATAGGAGGGCGGAAGCGACGTCAAAAACGTCACTTCTGCCCATACCTCTTAAAGAGGAATTTTCAAATGTCATTTTTTTAAATGACATTTTTTTTTTTTTTTTTTTCCATTGAAGTCCAAATATGAGATCTGAGGACTTTTTGACCCCAGATCTCATATTTAAGAGGACCTGTCATGCTTTTTTTCTATTACAAGGAATGTTTACATTCCTTGTAATAGGAATAAAAGTGAGCCAATTAAATTTTTTTTAAAAAACTGTGTAAAAATAAATAAAATCAAGAAAAATAAATAAGAAAAACAAAAAAAATTTTTTTTAAAGCGCCCCGTCCCGACGAGCTCGTGCGCAGAAGCGAACGCATACGTGAGTAGCGCCCGCATATGAAAACTATAAAACCACACATGTGAGGTATCGCCGCGATCGGTAGAGCGAGTGCAATAATTATAGCCATAGACCTCCTCTGTAACGCAAAATATGCAAGCTGTAGAATTTTTTAAACGTCGCCTATGGAGATTTTTGAGGGTAAAAGTTTGATGCCATTCCACGAGCGGGCGCAATTTTGAAGCGTGACATGTTAGGTATCAATTTACTCGGCGTAACATTATCTTTCACAATATATAAAAAAATTGGACTAACTTTACTGCTGTGAATTTTTTCCAAAAAAGTGCGCTTGCAAGACCGCTGCGCAAATACGGTGTGAAAAAAAGTATTGCAACGACCGCCATTTTATTCTCTAGGGTGTTAGAAAAAAAAACATATATAATGTTTGGGGGTTCTAAGTTTTTTTCTAGCAAAAAAAACTGTTTTAAAACATGTAAACACCTAAAATCCAAACGAGGCTGGTCTTAAAGTGGTTAAATACAATAAAAAGAAAAAATGGTGCAAGAAAGCGTATTTTTCTAAAAATTGTAGCAGCGCTCTTATTTGGACATATGCCCAACGTGAATTAAATAAATAATCCCCTCAAATTCGTGAATAAAAATATAAATATATATATATATATATATAAAAATATGAATTAAATATATATATATAAAAAATTAGATCATATATATAAAGATAAACATATTAATAGTCCATGTTCATAATTTATGTGAATAAATAAATTAATCAATATTCAGTGTCCATAAATATGTGACTTAAAAATAAATAAATTGATGATATGAAATAAATAACGGTAGATTTCCCAACAGTGCAAGTGGAAGATAATGCAGCAAATAATTCTGTGCAGTTGATGTGTTGTCAATTCTAAGCCATCCACCAGAGATTTCACCAATAGTAATGTTCGTCCCCTTTTGGGGGTGCACTCACCAGAAATGCAGATTTAAACAGCCTGTAATTATCCACAATATCGCCAACTCCAGATGCATAGAATATTATAAGCCTGCAGTCATCATCATCACTATTGCCAACTCCTCCAATGTCACCATATCAATCAATCCTCCAAAATGTGCATGCAATGTTCATGTCATAGGAAAAAAGATTGGCCACATATTGTGGATAATTACAGGCTGTTTAAATCTACATTTCTGGTGAGTGCAACCCCCAAAAGGGGACGAATTAAAATTTAGGCTTCTCAGAGGGGAGCCTATCATGTATGGCTTGGATCAGTGATCCTACGGGAACATAGACAAGAGAGCACAGAATACAGGATGTACAAGAATGACAGGAGTATAGTGCAGTACTGGGGTTCAGGGTTCACAGGAAGTCAGCGTCACAAGTTACAGTTGATGTTCAAGAATTTTAAGGCAGGAAGGATACCTAATGGTACTATCTGGGGAGAACGCAGCATGTCCGCACATGCATAAATGGTGAGGGCCCTTGAAAGGGCCGAGGCGCAGAGTCTAAGGAACTGCCTTGTCTTCTCCAGAGCTCTTAAAGGTAGATATGGGTTTTTTGCTGCAGACAGTTCCCCGGTTCCAGCCTTCTTACTCACCCAAGCAGGCAGGTACCTAGAACTAAGGGCCAATAAACAAATGAGAATCCCTTGAGGTGCTGGGATCACTAAACAGTAGGGAGTAAAATTCAAGCTAACAGGTGTGTGCCTGGACACACACAGACATTGGGGACAGATACACAAAGACACATAAGACAGCTAGAAACATGTAGTCATGTAAACAGTCACACAGGAATCTATAAGAGTAGTGAAGTTGCATGGTGTCACTGAAACAGGAAACTAGCTTAAAATAGACTTGGAGACACAAAGGCAGACTTGCTTGGGACATTATGATTCAAAGCCCAAGGCAATCTGCTTCAGCTTGAATAGGCAGTACTGGCTGGGCATGTAGTTAATTCAATTAACAGGAGGTCTAATCTAGTCTTAAAAATAAGTTTTGTGGGACAAGATACAACCGCAGACCTTATAAGTGAAAGCATTGGAACTAAATGCCAATACATTAATCACACACATGGGTTGGAATTGATGGACTTGTGTCTCTTTTATTTTTTATTTTTTTCTCAACCTCACCAACTATGTAATACCAGCATACCTGCTGATCTTTGGGAATAGAGGAGACAGATCGGTAGAAAATCTGAAGATCTGTGACAGGTCTAATTTAAAATCTTAATAATACCCAAATAATCTTAACACTTAATGTAGTAATACTGACATTCATGTAGTAATACATTTATTCCCCCTTTTTTTTTTTTTAACTAGAGCAACAATTGTTCAATTCAATCTTAATAAAACTTTTCATCATAAAATAGACAAAAACGATATAAGGCTCAGTTCCCACTATTGCGACTTAAAGTTGCAGCGACTTTGAAAAGGTTCTTGCACTACCTTGATGCAACTTTCGATGCAACTCTGATCTAGAGACTGTGAAGATGAATCAAAGTCACACTCCAGAGTCTCTGAATCATGTGACTTTTGGTTTCATTATAGTGGAAATGTAGTCTAAGGCAGGAGACGCTTAATTTTCTAGAGCAGGGGTGTCAAACTCAATTTCATCGTGGGTCGCATCAGCATTATGATTGTCCTCAAAAGGGCCAGTTGTATCTGTAAGATTAGATGTCCAGCGCATCCCCTCCCCTTACATTATATGGGCCTGGAATACAATATCTTTCTGAGTCTGATTATCAATTATATTGAGACATTGAAGACGATCATATACATTTACTTTGACATTACCATTTTCCATCTATGCATCCGTGGGCTCATTCATACAAGTCCAATTAACAGTGTAATTTATTTCTTCTTGATTGATTTTCACACACTGACGGTTAGATGGCGTGTTAGTACAATTCTTCAATTCATATTGACATTTGCTATGCCCTAATTGATACACAGTAGTATTTTTATCAGGAATTATAATTGTTTTGTGTTTACCTCTAATTGTGATGGTAGTATTACTCCCCGGTACAAATGTACTCTTGTCTGTTCTCCTATAGCAGTATTTCCCTTTACCTGGATATTGGAGTGTTAATCTATACTGTTCAATAGAAAAATTTTCTTTACATACATCTCTAATACTAATGTTAAACTCTCTAGTCTCATTATCCCAGTAAAATGGAGTTGTAGTCAGTGGATAGCCTTGCTTACCATGCTCTATCTCTGCCCCACAAATCCAACAGTTGGTCTTGTTTAGCATAAAAGCAGTTACATTGAGTAAGGTAAAATAATGATTTTAATCAACATATAAAGTAAAGATTAGTGGTGTAACAAAGCATAACAGTACAGTAATACCACCTTCATTCTGCAGGTTCTGTGACCTTTTTGCAATGGCTAGCGTGTATCCAGGAGTCTTTGGATTGGAGTTGCACTGCTGTGTGTGTCACTAGTTGCACCTGAAACAGGCCCTCATATCTGGGTTCAAGCCCTTTTCGTACGTGTTTCTTTACCACCACCCAATCTCCTGGGTTTAGAGTATGAGCTCCTGGGTCTGAGTTTGGATCTGGAATGGAAGAAAACACTCTTTCATGAGTCTTAATCAATCGGTTGTTTAGTGTTGCCACATAACCAGTAAGATCTGCAAACTGAGCTTGCATCTGTTGAGGAAAATATAATCCTGTTTTTGGAACAGAGCCAAACAATATTTCATATGGACTTAAATTAGTTTTCCTCCGAGGTGTTGTCCTCACTGAGTATAGTACAATGGGCAAACATTCTGTCCAAGGTTTACCTGATTCTGCAGAAATTTTGGCAAGTCTGTTTTTGATGACACCATTCAGTCTTTCAACCTTTCCACTGCTTTCTGGGTGATGAGGTGTATGAAAAGCCTGTTCTATCCCTAGATAGGACAAAATGGTCTGCATGATTTCTCCTGTAAAATGTGTACCTTGGTCACTTTCTACAGTTTCTGGGACCCCATACCTGCAGATTATTTCAGATAAGAGTTTCTTGGCTGTAGTTTTTGCTGTAGCTTTTGCCACTGGCCAGCCCTCAGGCCAGCCTAAAAACATGTCAATGCAAACGAGAACGTATTCATATATTCCAGTTTTTGGCAGCTGAATGTAATCTATTTGCAGCCTTTGGAATGGGTATTCAGCTTTTGGAAGTGATTTTACAGGTGTTTTAACGGCGGTGCCTGGATTATGCTTAGCACACGTCATAAATTGCTGAGTGTGTTTGGTGATTGCTGTTGTTATACCTGGGGCTATCCAAGTTTTTTGTATAACACCTTGCATACCCCCCTTGGAAAGTTGAGCTTGGGAATGAAGTATAGACACTAACATAGGAAAAAGGACCTGGGGAAGACTTAATTTCCCTATGTCATCTTTCCACAAATTGTCATGTAATGTGGCACCAGATCGGGTCCAGGCATTCTTCTATTGGGAGGATACCTGGGCCTGCAATTTTGTTAAAACATCTAGAGAAAGAGGTGCCTCTGGGAAGCACACTGTGTGCAAGGAAATACTTGTGACTTCTAACAGAGCAGCTTGTTTTGCTGCTGTGTCAGCATAAGCATTCCCTTTTGCTTCCTCTGAGGTATCTTTGGTATGTGCTTAAACTTGTATAATGCCCACATGTTTTGGTAGTAAAAGGGCTGTTAATAGGCCCTGAACGCATTGTGAATGTTTTATGGGTTTACCTGCAGAGGTAAGGAAATGTCTAGATTTCCAAATAGGACCATAATCATGTGCAACCCCAAAGGCATACCGTGAGTCTGTATAGATGTTGGCCGTCCGGTCAACAGCATATTCACAGGCTTTTGTAAGGGCACAAAGCTCAGCCTCCTGAGCCGACATGGTCGGTGGTAAAGCTTCCTGAAAAATAACCTCAGACAAAGATACTACTGCATATCCCATGTGTGGCTTACCATTCTCAGTGTGGAACCTTGAACCATCAACAAACAAGATAAAATCAGGGTTTTGCAAAGGCACATCAGTGACGTGTAGGAGACCAGCAGTTTCTGATGTAACTAGTTCCATGCAACTATGGTCTGACAATTCAGATGTAATGTGTTGAGGAAGTAGGGTGGCTGGGTTTAAGACACTACTACACCTTTGAATTGTGAGATTAGATGGGGTAAGTAATGCCACCTCATATTTAGTGAGAATGTTTGATAAATAAATGGCGATTCTATTTACCCGCTCAGACCCCATATAGAATGACAGGGCCCGCTCAGCTCATTGCCCTGTGGCTCTCCTCTGCTTTGGTTAGCTATGGTATATATAGCTATGGTTGGGGGGGTTTGTTAAAGCCGGCCGTACATGGATTGAAATTGGGCCAATTCAGCAGGGACTGGGCGAACTTTGATTCATGTACAGGCTAGCTGTACATGAATGCTGGTTGAATGAAAAAAAATAAAAGAGTAATGTCTGGCCTGCCTTATGCCCCATACACACGGTCGGAATTTCCGACGGAAAATGTCCTATCGGACCATGTTGTCGGAAAATCCGACCATGTGTGGGCGCCATTGGACTTTTTCCATTGGAATTTCCGTCTGAAAAATTTGAGAACCTGCTCTCAAATTTTCCGACAACAAAGTCCGATCGGACTTTTTCCGATCATGTGTAGCGAATTCCGACGGACAAAGTGCCACGCATGCTCAGATCAAATTACAAGACCAAAGCTATTGGCTACTAGCCTCTACGTAGTTCCGTCGTATGCAACGAACGTCACCACGTTCAGAATGATCGGATTTTCCGACAACTTTGTCCGACAGTGTGTATGCAACACCTGGGTCGGACAAAATCCGCCGGAAAAATCAGACGGATTTTGTGGTCGGAATTTCCGACCGTGTGTATGGGACATTACACTCGCTATAAAGATCATCAATTCATTAGGAAGGAGGAACTGTTGTCTTTGACACAGCTGCTAGCACTTGGAGTCTGTTCACACCAGTGGGCATGCTTTATGGTCCATTTGATGCGTGCCCTCTGTTGTGTGCAATTGGTAAAATGCTTTGCATTGTTTGCCTTTTCGTTTTTTTTTTATCTAGTCAAAGTTAATGAGAGACAATTCTTTGCACTTTATGTGCTGTTGTGACATACGTTGTGCTGCAATAAAAATGCAGACCTGTTTTTTCTGTTAACTACTTCAGCCCCTGGAGAATTTACCCCCTTCCTGACCAGGCCATTTTTTGCAATACGGCACTGCAACATTTTAACTGACAATTGCGTGGTTGTGTGACGATGTACCCAAACAAAATTTTTTCCCCACAAATAGAGCTTTCTTTTGGTGGTATTTGATCACCTCTGTGGTTTTTATGTTTTGCGCTATAAACAAAAGAAGAGCGACCATTTTGAAAAAAACACAATGGTAGTTTATTTACTAAAGCTGGAGAGTGCAAAATCTGGTGCAACTCTGCATAGAAACCAATCAGCTTCCAGGTTTTATTGTCAAAATTTAATTGAACAAGCTTAGGTTAGAAGCTGATTGGCTACCATGCACAGCTGCACCAGATTTTGAGTGCACCAGTTTTAGTAAATCTCCCCCAATATCTTTTACTTTTTGCTATAATAAATATCCCAATTTAAAAAAAATCAAAAACGAATTTTTTCCACAGTTTAGGCCAATATGTATTCTTCTACATAAGTGTATATTGATTGGTTTGCGCAAAAGCTATCGCGTCTACAAAATAGGGGATAGATTTATGGCATTTTTATTATTATTATTTTTTTTTTTTACTAGTAATGGCGGCGATCAGCGATTTTTATCCGGACTGCGATATTGCCGCGGACAAATCGGACACTTTTGACACATTTTTGGGACCAGTGACATTTATACAGCTATCAGTGCTATAAAAATGCCTTGATTTCTGTATAAATGTCACTGGCAGGAAAGGGGTTAACACTAGGGGCGATCAAGGGGTTAACTGTGTTCCTTAGGTGTGTTCTAACTTTGGGGGGATGGGACTGACTAGGGGAGGAGACCGATCGGTGTTCATGCTTCGTATGAACACATGATCGGTCTCCTCTCCCCTGATAGAACCGGGATTTGTGTGTTTACACACACAGATCCCGGTTCTCGCTCTGTCATGAGCAATCGTGGGTGCCTGGCGGTCATTGCATCCGCCGGGCACTCGCACTGGTCTCAGGGACACACTGCGCGCCTCCTACAGCATCTTAAAGAGCCAACGTACAGCTACGACGGCTCGCCCAGGGGAGCCAACATCCCGCAGTATAACTGCGGTGGCTGGTCGGGAACCAGTTAGAAAAAATGCAGACATGCTGCATTTTTACACAACACACCATAGCTCATGCATGGTGTGAACAGAGCACATACCAGAGTAATTGTTTTCTCTCTTGTACTTATCTGTACTTATCTGTACTTATCTTGAACTTATCTTGAACTTATCTTGTACTTATCTGCATCCTTCTTCCTAAAGGTAAAAAAATATGTACAAAGCTTGCTAATATAGTAAGGGAGGAATGCACTTAAAATTTGCTTGAAAATGTTCAGATGTCATGATTTTTTTTTCCCTCATATCTTTACTATGGTGATCACTCATTCTTGCTGCTGTCACCTTTTCAGCTAGAAGGTGTTTGCACAAAACACATCATTTACTTTTCAGTGTGGGAAAGTAACTACAATCAGCATTTGTGGCTCACCATCAAGTGAGGCCCGGAATAGAAAAAACAAAGAACACGTAGTGCAGGGCCAGGCATGACAAGGTGGTAAGTGAAGCAACATAAGGGTTAAATTGAGAGGAGCAATGATTGGACAGGATGTGGAAATGTTTGGTAGAGGGAGGAGCTGTATAAAAGGGGAGGCGGAGTCGGTCGGGAACAGTCCAGGAAGTGAAACAGAAGGAGGCAGTTTTCCCACCCACCCTTCCTGTTTTTTGTTGTCTTTGTGTGTTGTTTGTTTGTTTTCTTTTATTTCAGGTCAATGGATTCAGGACGTCATAGCAGCCTTGATATCGGTGGTGTCCTTGGTCTTTGATGGTGGCAGATAACAGATGTGATGGAAGTGGTGGGGGGCTCATTGGTGGTATGGGCCCCTCTGGGGGTATTCCAGTGGAACGGGAGGCTGGAATACGGTTATGATTGCACTGCGGGAAAGGGGTTGTCTCAGAGCTGTTATACGGCTGGAGGTCTGGTATGGTATAAAGGTCCCGCAGTGTATTGGTGGATAATGTTAAGTGGGGGCGCCGTCAAAGACCAACAAGCTGTATGTTAAAAAAGTTGCCGTTACAAATGTTATTTGGAAAATTATTTAAGTTTTGGTTAATAAAAAGGCTGCTATGGCCATTTAAACTCCAAACTCATGTGTGGTCTTATCATTGAGGTGGTAAGGGTAAGTGTTTGGGGTAAGGTATGGTTAAAAATGGTTATGGGACAAGTTGGTGATATCTTAACTACACTGGTCATGTACTGTAGAATGCTCTTGCTCATAGAACAGATTGTTGATTAATTGTTGATTGCATGAGAAGTAGCCTGAGCCCCACACTCTCTCCCATCACTCGTGGGGCGTCACTTTGCTTGGGTGTTCTCACTGTAGGGGCGGGAGTTAGGAGGAAATGGGCGTTTTGTGAAAGCTATGGAGAAGGAACAAGAGTCAGCCTCTATGTTGTGCTACACTACACTGTGTGCAACTGAGCTGGTACCTCGCGATTTACATAACAATACTGCCTGCCGCACGCGATTTACATAACAATACCGCCTGCCATCTGTGATTTACATAACAATGCGGCCTGTGATTTACATGACAATACAGACAGCCATTTACATATTAATCGTTTACACACACAAACAGCATTAAACAGCTTTAATGACTCACTGGGCTGGGCCTATCTCAATGTAGAGGCCTGGAGCCACAGCTACAATAGCCCCTATGTTAATCCAGCCCTGCCTGATGACCATTGTCAGAGGCGGCTCTCTAATTAGGTAAATTAGGCAATTGCCTAAGGCCCCGCACTCACAGGGGCCTCGCGGCCACCTAATTTGTTTGTGATCAATCACTGAAGTTGTCAAGGTCTCATCCCGGTCTGGTAGCAGCAAGTGTGGGGAGCGGGACAGTAGAGGCCTCTAGGTGGCGGCAGCGGCTGGATGACAACACCCGACTCCAAGGCATGCAGGCGGCATGTCTATGTGGGACCCGCAGGTGAGCGCTTCTTCAGCCTGTGCCGCTCACCTGATCTCTCCACACCTGCCTCCTATTTGGTTCAGCAGTCAGGGCGGGGTGGTCGCTAAAGCTATCCAGCTGAGCTGCCCCATGAGTGTGAAAAGGGAGGAGCTCTTATGCTCCCTGGTCTACCGGAGAGAAGGTGAGTGTCCGTGCAGCCTCCCTGTGTGCCTGAATTGGAGGAGCGGTGGGGAGACTGAACATAGAAGACATTTTTCCATATTTCTCCATGGAGCTGCTGAATGTCTGCAGGAAAGAGAGGAGAAGTGATCATTCAGCGGCTGCATGGAGGAATATGGAAAAATCAATTCAGTCTCCCACCCCCCGCTCCTCCTATCTAACTTTGTATGCATCCCCATGCTTTCCAGTCCCTCCTTGTGCTCCCTGGCTCTGCCCCTCCTGCTTTCCGGACTGTCTGTGCACTCCCTGGCTCCGCCCTTTCGTGCACTCCCTGGCTCCACCCCTCCTGCTCTCCCGTCCCTCCGTGCGCTCCCTGGCTCCACCCCTCCTGCTCTCCCGCCCCGCCTTGTGCTCCCTGGCTCAGCCCCTCCTGCTCTCCAGCCCATCCTTGTCCTCCCTGGATCCGCCCCCATTTCGCCAGTACCCCTGCTCTCCACTCCAATTCTTTCTCCCCACTCTCAAGCCCCCCCCCCCCTCAGCGCTCTCCAGCCCCCACCCCTCCTGTGCTCTCCACCTTTCCCAGTTCTCTCTGCCCCCAGCACTCTCCGCCCCCCAGCACTCTACACCCTCCCACCCCCAGCACTCTCTGCACCCCAGCACTCTCCGCCCCCCCACCCTCCAGCATTCTCCAGCCCCTACCCCCCAGCACTCTCTGGCCCCCAGTACTCTCCACTCCCCATCCCCGGCACTCTCCGGCCCCCACCCCCAACACTCTCTGGCCCCCCAGCACTCTCCGGCCCTCCCACCCCCCAGAACACTCCAGCTCTTTGCCCCCCCCCAGTGCTTTCACAGACTGGGACATGGGCCACAGGAGGGGCTGCAGACAGGGACAGGGCTAGAAATCTCTCTAACCCCCTCTTTCTCACCTCCCCCTCTCTCTCTCTCTCTCTCTTCCCCCCTCTCTCTCTCCCTCCCCTCACTACACTCCTCTCCCTTACCCCTTACCACCACTCCCTCCCTCTCTCTTCCCCCTCTCTCTCTCCCCCTCCCCTCTCTCTCCCCCTCCCTCTCTCCTCTCTCCATACCCCTCTCTCTCCCCCTTTTGCGCACCCTTTCCCTACCCCTCTGTCACCTCCCTCTCTCTCCCCCCTCTCTCTCCCCCTCCTCTCCTCTCTCTATACCCCTCTTTCTCCCCCTTTTGCGCACCCTTTCTCTACCCTCTCTCTCACCTCCCTCTCCCCCTCTCGCTCACCCACTCTCCCACCCCCTCTCACTCACAATGTCTTGCTCCCCCTCTCCCTCCCCCTCTATCGCTCTCGTTCTCTCTCTCTCGTTCTCTCTCTCTCTCTCGTTCTCTCTCTCTCTCTCTCTCGTTCTCTCTCTCTCTCGTTCTCTCTCTCTCCCGTTCTCTCTCTCTCTCTCCCTCTGTGTTGTGCTGGGATCCCCCCACTCTACTTCCTCTGTGGATCTGGAATGACTCAGTGACATCCCCCTTGGCTACATATATCTGATGGGTGAGGAGGGTGTCCTGGAAGTGGTGTTGATGAACTGTGTGCTAGATCTGTGCATCTTTTTGCAGCCATTTTTATTGCTTGAATTTTTTTTCCCCATTATGGACGTGATTGGGGCCTCACGTGTAAGTTTTGCCTAAGGCCTCACAAAGTCTAGAGCCGCCTCTGACCATTGTCACCAAGACTGAAAGTGATAGAAGATACAATATTTCAGAGTTGTCACCAGAACAAGAAGTGAGGGGAGATCTTTCAAAGAGAACATGTGTTCTAGTGATAACTAAAGATTTTTGTAGAATTTCCCTTAAATTTCCTAGTGCGTCTTTAGGACAGCATGTGAAAAGAAAGCTCCCCAACTGGACACAGACAGCAAAAAAGTAAATTGACAGGATTTTAATCCTTTTGTACTATATTAACAACTGTAAAAATATTTTGACTGTACACACACTTTTTTTGTACCCAAATACCCAGTAAATCTGTACCTGAAAGTGTCCCTTTTATCTTGACTTCCTTCCGAAAAACAGCAGTGCAGTGGCTGCTATGAGAAGATATCTAGACACTCCGTTGCTTTATAGCTGTAGGCACAGCTACAGTATAACCAGAAGGTCAGTAATATTCTTTTTATGTTTATGTCAGGAAGAGATAATTTTAATGCTCATGACCATGGGCGTCCGCAGGTAGGGGCAAGGGGGGTCAAGTGCCCCCCCCCCCCTGGAATCAGGGATCGGATCTATCTTAAATTCAGCACAGTTGTGTCTCTGTCGAGGTGCCGCACCCGGGTGCCACCCACCAGTGGGATGACACCATTAAGGTGCTGTCAAGTGTAGTGTGACTTTGGGCTCTTTTCCCTGCTCAGTCCAGCAGAGAACTTGGCGGTGCTGTGACGGAAGAATGGCGAGCTGCGGGCTATCAGAGGTTTCCCCCGCTCGCCCCACCCATTCTTCTGTCAGGGAGAAGAGACGGCGGCTCTCACCAGGATCCCCACCCAGCTTCCGTTCCTTCCCTATTGACCATAACTGAGGGCCAATTAAAGGCGACTAGGAGAGGCAAGCTTCATGGGACAGGTAGTCCCAAAAGATTGGCGGCTCCATTTTCCACAGGGAGGAGGCTACAGCTCGATCAAGAGAGAGATCAAGAGACTGCAGCCTGGAAAGAAGCTGAGGGAGAGAGTGCTACAGGACGAGGAGTGTGCTGGGCGGAAGCCAGAGAGAGAGCCTTCCAGGGCCACAAAAGAGAGTCATGCTGTCCAGCACCACCAGAGAGAGAGCCACACTGGCCAGCACCACCAGAGAGAGAAAGACTGAGCCACTACCAGGGTACAGACATGCTACACTACTGACCAGTGTCGCCCCCGGGGAACCCAGAGTGAACGATCGTCCAGCCGGAGTGATCACTGCTGTAGTTTTGCTGGGTCTGGTAAGGGAGCCTGTTGGCCATTACCCATTACTTATCCTAGGGACTGTAATACGTCTGCAGACTCTGACCATAATAATGTGATAATGATATTGTCGAAAAGGGGAGGTGCATGGGTGACCCTAAAATAATCCCCCCCCCTGAAAAAAGTTCTGCGGACGCCCATGCTCATGACCCATATTCAGCTTCAGATTTGATGAACTTTATTGATCAAACCAGATAGATCAAGTGGTTAAACATTTGCAATTACAATTCTTAAACTAATACACAGCAGGGCCCATTCCTGTGCCCACCAAGTGTAACTGTGAGGGCTTACAGTGTTGTAGCACCAGCACCACCACCACCACCAAAGGCCCAATTTTTCCTAACACTGTTCAACAATGGCATGTAATTACAATTCCTGATATAATAGTTCACAGCAGGGCATTCCAGCGCCCACCAAGAGTAGCTGTGAGGGCTTAAAGTGTTGTGGCAACACCAACATCTAATGGGGCAAGTTTCTGCAGAGTATATACGACAGGCCCCTACTTTCAAACATCCAACTTAGAAACGACTCCTACTTGCAAACGGAAGGAGAAAACAGGAAGTGAGAGGAAATCTACCCCTAGGAAGGAAAATTCTATCCTGTTAGATTTAATTTGGGAAAAAGGTATCTCCTCTCTACTGATGCTTTATCACCAATCCTTGTTTCAATAAAAAACCCAATTTTCCAAAAACATTTGTCATTGGGACGGAAAGTGAGGTGAAATGTTCTGAACAGGGGCACAGACAGCAAAACAAATGTTACAGGGGTGATAACCCCTCCCTATGTTCTCCAAAAAGTGTAAAAATAGATTTTTTTGGATGGAGCTACACTTAAAACTGTTAAAAATTACAAACAGATTCTACTTAAGAACAAACCTACAGTCCCTGTCTTGTTTGCACCGCCTGTATACTGCTGTTCAGAGTATATAGGGTTGTAGGTATTGGGTTTTATTTTGGGTGCGGGGTTCCCCTTAATATCCATACAAGACCCAAAGGGGCTGGGTAATGGGCTGGGGTAGGGGGGGGGGGGGTGATGGGGTAGCCATGCCATTTTGCTCAAAGATTTTCATCCATATTGCCAGGACAAGACATGACATTAAAACCGCAAGCAGTTTTAAATGGCTTCTTTTTTTCCTTTACAAATGTCATTTTGTGCAGGGACAGTTCTAAACATGGGAAACACATGCCACTTCACAGGCATACTTTAGACACTCCCCAGGTACCATATTTAAAGGAATATTTCACTTTTTTTTCTCCACTTTATGCATCATTAAAATGACTGCTCCAGAAAAAACGTCTGTTTTTAAAACTTCTTTTTGCATTGATATATGTCCCCTGGGGCAGGACCCGGGTCCCCAAACCTTTTTTCTTTTCAAAGATTTTTATTAGAACAAAATATAAAGTACAACAAGAAGTAGTCATAGTTGGTGAATAAACATTATTCACGGTACATACAAAATGTAACCGTTACAGAACATCAGAAAAGGTAACATAAGAACTACTATTGGTTGCTGATGAATATGTGAGGGCATATTATCACGTTAGGGTCAGCATGTATCAGCAAGGGGAGTTCCTAGAACTACTACAGTGGGGCATATTAGTCGCTTGGAACAAGTTCTTAGGGGATCTACTAAGTGAAAACATAGCCATGGAGGCTTGATCTTGTTGGAGAAGTAGGTGAACAAAGGTTCCCCAAACCTTTTTTATGACAATAACATGCATATTGGCCGTTATAATTAGCACTTTAGATTTCGAACATTCGTGTCCATTGTAACTAATAGGGCTCTAACGTTCGTGCAAACTTTCGGTCCGTTCGCAGGTCCTGGTGTGAACCGAACCCGGGTGTGTTCGGCTTATCCCTAGCATTTACCATATGATATTATGATACCTAAATACATCTACATCTAATATTTGTGATCATTGACAGACTGCATTTAACTTGATGGTAAAACTGTAAAAATAACAGCTTTCGGGGGACAAATCTTTCGATGGACTACTGCTAGTGTAATACTGCTGGCGTAATAGTTATTACACCAGAGTTTTGTAGGGATTCTTGTAAACAATAACTCAACACTTGATCATTTTATCTTCTTTATCCTGCATTAAAAAATATGCAACTTCATAAAACCAGACTGCACCAAAAAACCTGCAAAAACCTGCATAGCTAGCTATATACTGTAGACCCTGCAGAAATATCAGATCTTTCCAAAACTGATATTTTACTCTTTGACCCTCTGGTTTCTTTTATTTCTTAAGACCCAGTAGTGATATCTCTGCTCGGTTGTTCTCTATACTAGCTGCCTTTACAAATTATGTTGAAGAGACCCCATCAGGTCTCTAAAGATATCAAAATAGCAGCTCCCTGCTGGAGAAGAGGATGTACCTGTCAAGGAACCTGAGTTACTTACTTTGCCTCCATTTCATTGCTCCAGCTTCCACCAGTGTCATCAGCACTTCCCATGACACTTCCAGTATTTCCAGATACCTGTGTTCCATGCCACCCGCTGTGGCTACTTCTTCCGACCCCCTACACCACTTAAGGACTTAACAGTGATGTAGGGGGTTAAAGGATGGAACTAAGGCACATGGGGAAGCAGGCATTGCAAAAGTATAACAGAGATTGCAGCACTGGAGCAGAGGAGGTAGTAGAGGCAAGCTACTGGAGACAAGGTGAATATACTACCTCTTCTCTTCCAAGGAGCTGACATTTTCACTTACTGTGGGACCACACAGGGTTCCTTGAAACCTTTACCTGTTGGATTTTTTATGTATTCTGTTCTGAGAATTTCTTAAATGAGTTGTGGATGCCAAAAAGTTACTGTGTCTTGCCTTTGTAGCCCCAAAATTATAATCTACTGAATGAGTGAACCAAACAGAATTCATTTATAAACTAGACTACAATATCAGTTTTGTTCAGAATTAGTATTTCATTGTAAACGTTACAGATCCATAAAGCTCACACACAATACAGTTTTAGGCCCGGTTCACACTGGTGTGACACAAAAGTCGCAAAACTGTCGATCCGACTCTTCCCTGCGACTTCAGTCCGACATTGATCCGACTTCCACGCGACTTTAAAGAACTGGATCAGATTTTGATCCAACTTTGAGATGAGTGCGGCTTGTCCTTTGAGCAATCAAAACCATACCTTTGGGTTTGGTATGGATCTTGAGGGGAAACACCATACCTAAATTAAAAAAAATAAACATTGTGGGGTCCCCTCCAAAATCCATACCAGACCCTTTATCCGAGCATACACCCCGGCAGGTCAGAAGGGGCCCCCTGAACCATACCAGGCCACATGCCCGCAACATGGGGGGTGCACCCTGGGCCAGGGCCGATCCGTCACGGGGTGCAGTGCCACTAGGCGCCACAGAGGTGGGGGCGCTGGAGTGCCAGAGTGCTCCCCTCCCTCCTCTCCTTGTCCTTAGGCGGCTCTCTCCGCCTATCACCGCCGCGGCTGCGCAGTGACGCCACGGGGGGGGGGGGGCGTTCCGTGGCCGAGCCCAACTTGTTTAGAACAGAGCGTGTGTGAGGCTTGTGCTGCTGGGCAGCAGGCGGGAGTTAAACACAGGACTCCTCCTGTGTTTAACTCCCGCCTGCTGCCCACCAGCACAAGCATCACAAACGCTCTGTTCTCCACGGCGCGGCTGCACACTGTCCTCTCCAGCTGCCGCCCGGGTGTTTTTAATTAGCCTAGTGGTGGGGGGATGGTTTGTCTAGGGGGGGTCTATACTAATGTGGGGGGGCTATACTAATGTGGGGGGGGGGGTGGTTTGTCCTGGGGGGGTCTATACTAATGTAGGGGGGGTGGTTTGTCCTGGGGGGGTCTATACTAATGTGGGGGGGTTTGTCCTGGGGGGGTCTATACTAATGTGGGGGGGGGGTTTGTCCTGGGGGGTCTATACTAATGTGGGGGGGGGGTTGTCCTGGGGGGGTCTATAATAATGTGGGGGGGGTGGTTTGTCCTGGGGGGTCTATACTAATGTGGGGGGTGGTTCGTCCTGGGGGTCTATACTAATGTGGGGGGGTGGTTTGTCCTGGGGGGTCTATATTAATGTAGGGGGGTTTGTCCTGGGGGTCTATACTAATGTAGGGGGGCTGGTTTGTCCTGGGGGGTCTATACTAATGTGGGGGGGGGTGGTTTGTCCTGGGGGGTCTATATTACTGTAGGGGGGGTTTGTCCTGGGGGGGTCTATACTAAAGTGGGGGGGTGGTTTGTCCTGGGGGATCTATACTAATGTGGGGGGCTGGTTTGTCCTGGGGGGTCTATACTAATGTGGGGGGGGGTGGTTTGTCCTGGGGGATCTATACTAATGTGGGGGGTGGTTTGTCCTGGGGGTCTATACTAATGTGGGGGTGGTTCGTCCTGGGGGGTCTATACTAATGTGGGGGGGGGGGTGGTTTGTCCTGGGGGTCTATACTAATGGGGGGGGGTCTGTACTAATGTGGGGGGTGTTTGTCCTGGGGGGGCTATACAAATGTGGGGGGGGGGGGTTGTCCTGGGGGGTATATACTAATGGAGGGGGTGGTTTGTCCTGGGGGGTCTGTACTAATGGAGGGGGGTGGTTTGTCCTGGAGGGGTCTGTACCAATGGAGGGGGTGTGGTTTGTCCTGGGGGGTCTATACTAATGGAGGGGGGTGATTTGTCCTGGGGGGTCTGTACTAATGGAGGGGGGTGGTTTGTCCTGGGGGGGGGTCTAGACTAATGGAGGGGGTGGTTTGTCCTGGGGGGGTCTGTACTAATGGAGGGGGGTCTGTACTAATGGAGGGGGTGGTTTGTCCTGGAGGGGTCTGTACCAATGGAGGGGGTGGTTTGTCCTGGAGGGGTCTGTACTAATGGAGGGGGGGGGGGGTGATTTGTCCTAGGGGGTCTGTATTAATGGAGGGGGATGGTTTGTCCTTAGGGAGTCTGTACTAATGTAGGGGGGTGGTTTGTCCTGGGGGGGGGGTTTGTCCTGGGGGGCCTGTACTAATGGAGGGGGGTGGTTTGTCCTGGGGGTCTGTACTAATGGGGGGGGGGTGGTTTGTCCTGGTGGGTCTAAACTAATGGGGGGTGTGATTTGTCCTGGGGGGTCTAAACTAATGGAGGGGGGGATGGTTCGTCCTGAGGGGGGTCTATACTGATAAAGGGGGGTGTTTTGTCCTGGGGGTCTATACTGATGAGGGGGTCTGTACTGAGGGAGGTATTTATACTTAGTGAAGGGTCTGCACTGACGGAGCGGAGTCTATACTTAATGGAGTGGGGTCTGTACTGAGGGACGACTATAGTTGGTGGAGGGGGGTTGATACCATGTTTTACTGCACCAGGTGACACCAACCCTATTGACGCTACTGCAGCCGCGGGCTCTTATTTCCCCTCTCCCTCTCCTCCTCGTGCGCTGCTGTACTAATGAGCGGCGCACTATGTTTCTTCCACCGCCTTCATAACGGCCAGGGAAGAAGAAACAAAGGAGCAAAGAAGAGGATTGTGGGACATGTGGTCCCAAGGACTGGCAGCCCCACTGTAACACGGAAACTGCAGCCCACACAGCATGCTCAGCTGAATGGGAGAGAGAGAGCCAGGAGCCCGGGAAAGCTTTCAGGGAAGGGCACCCAGGACTCCAGAGGGAGAGGGCAGTGCTGAGAGAACACCATCAGAGAGAGAAAGCCACACAGCCTGGCACCATCCCTGGTGGAGAAAGGAATGGAGTCATTGCAGGAATACAGATCTGGGCTCTACCCAGCGGAGTCGCCACGGACAATTCAGAGTGACCTGATCAGAGGAACCGTTGTTGGGTCAGGTGAGAGGGCCGATCGGACATTATTTACTACCATCTCTTGTAACATGTCTGCAGTCTCTGACCATCTCCTGTATTATGTGTGCAGCCTGACCATCTCCTTTACTATGATTGCAGTCTCTGACCGTCTCTAGTATCATGTCTACAGTCTCTGACCATCTCCTGTACTATGTCTGGGGGCTCTTTCTAATAGACTCTCTAACAGAAGCCCCCTCTGTGTGCATCAGAGAGACTCCCCTCCAGGTCTCATTAGTGTACACTTTTCCTGTATTTTCTTTATTGGTAAAAGATCATGGGAGGATCCCAGGGTAACGAAGACTTCTTTACGGGAACATCTCTGTGTTGAAGTCGTTGTCATAGAAACATTTGTAATGGGGAGGAGTTGGTAAGATGAACACGCCCACGTGGGGGCGCCAGAAATATTTCTGCACCCAGGCGTCTGTGACCCTAGGATCGGCCCTGCCCTTGGCGGTGGTTGTGAGGGTCTGCAGGCAAGGGGCTTATCAGCATCTGTAGCAGCAGCTCCCCATGTTTATGAGTATGGGGTACATAGTACCCCTAACCATTCACCCCAAAAAAACAGTGTAGTGTAAAAAAAAAACATGTTGCGGTTTTCGACAAGTCATTTATTATAAATGAAGACAGACTCCCTGTGGTAGCACCAACCTCAAACAGGGGTGGTTAAAATATAAATATATATAAAATAATTCATAAAAGGAAGAATAACCATATGGGGATTAAATGCATATTTAGCAAACAAATACATTAGGATGGAAGAACATCTGTAATGTTTGATCTGGTATTTGATAACAAAAAAACTAACCTAGAACAGAATGCAATGGGGGTTATTTACGAAAGGCAAATCCACTTTGCACTACAAGTGCAAACTACAAGTGCAAAGTGCACTTGAAATTGCACTGAAAGTGCACTTGGAAGTGCAGTCGCTGTAAATCTGAGGGGTAGATCTGAAATGAAGGGAAGCTCTGCTGATTTTATTATCCAATCATGTGCAAGCTAAAATGCTGTTTTTTATTTTCCTTGCATGTCCCCCTCAGATCTACAGCAGCTGCACTTCCAAGTGCACTTTCAGTGCAATTTCAAGTGCACTTTGCACTTGTAGTGCAAAGTGGATTTGCCTTTAGTAAATAACCCCCATTGGCTCCTCTGAATGATTTCTCTGACTTTTATCATCCTCTGATGTTCATATATCTGGTACTTAAAAGTCTATTAAAATGATTGTATTGGCTTACCACATGGTATTACAATAACTAATACAATTTGCATTCTGTTTTTTAATTGTATAAAACACAACTTCTTTTCCAAAAGAGATGCAGTTGCCAAATATGTCTGGCGTCACCCACGGCCAACTTTCTGGTTGGAAACCAGACATTTTACATGCTTGTCGGCTAGCACTCGGCCATAGTGCTGGGTATGTGAGTAAATTAAGTCATTTATACAGAGAGCACTAGATTGTTCCCTTTCTTTAACCATATGTGCTATGTGACCATCGGCCGGATCGCTTAGGATCGGTACCCCATGTGTGGGTCATATGCTGTGTGACCTTTACAGGTCAAGTATACGGTATGAGGTGAGAGGCTGCATCTGTGGTTGATGGGCTGAGATCACCTTTTTACTGTTTTTTGTTCAAGATTGCACTTTAGGAGGTTCTTCTCATTTAGAAGATTAGTTCTTTCATGAAGCAGATGATTCTATGGAGTGTTTAATATAATTGTGCTGAACTTTATTTTATTTTTCCAGTTGCCAAATACTCTTGGTATTGTGTTAAACTCCAATTCCTAAACTGATGTTAAGGGACTTTCTTTTTCAAAAGTGGAGAGAGGTCTGCAGGAATACCAATCCATTCTGGAAGGAAAGCAGCTTCATACTTAAAGAGTTTAAGGAAATGAGAGTCAGGAAGCGTGTAGTTTGTTAAATAGATGGTTTCGCCACCTACTAAGTAGCCCACCCAAACACCAAAGGTCCCAATAGTCATGATGGTGTGATTACAATGTGCCAAGAGGGCAAAGTCCCGTTCTGGTGATCCCTCTTTACCATCTCCAGCAAAGTGAACATCTCCCAGTGAATTATCAATGTTCTCCTTACACCAGTCCATCCCGTTACTGGTTACAATAAACAGTGGGTTTTCATACTTGTTTCTGAAATAGTCTGTGGCCTTTTGCAAATATCCTTTGTCAGCAACCACCCCTTTCCATGCGTTGGGCATAACATGCACATAGTCTCCTCGACGGACATGTATACCTACAAAAGTGACATTTTTTTTGTCTCCTCGCACATTGCTCAGATATGCATAGGACTCTTCTTTAATGAAGTCATGGAATGTAAATTCTCTGAGAATTTTATCTTTTATGTGGTGGTAAAATGTAAAAGAACATGGGTAGCCACCAAGATGAACATATTCTCCTTCAATATGTCGGTATTCATCAGACATCCAGTCATGAAGTCCGTAACGTCTCCATTTTATGCGGTTAGCTACATCCTGGTCAACCACTGGCAATGTTATCTTAAACATCCTTGATAATTGAGTGTGCATCCGTGGCAAGATGTAGGCTTGTCGGCCGTTCATCCTAGCAAGAGAGTAAAGTGTAGCATACTCTCCCATTAAATTACCTAGGCGACCAATTGCATTGACAGTCCACATACCAGTCAACGATTTTGGTTTCTCCACATCTATTGCCTCGTTAGTGGGCAGTTCTTCTGTTGTAGAAAGTGGCTTGCTCTTTTTCATAATGTCCATAAACACATTGATGTTCATGTTGCTAGTAAAAATGCAGGAAAACTTCATAACGACAAGTAAAACGACAGTAACTCCTATGGTCCAGAAGAGACATTTGTTCATTTTGCTAGGGGACTTAGCTGGAGACAAATTAAGAAAAAGTACACATTAACAAAAAACAATAAAAAAATTAAATTAATTATACATGTGAAAAACAAAGTTTGCAGACATGTATGACAGCTAACCCAATGTAAATGAAATTAACAAGGAGGGTACCCTATACTCCTCTATCAAGAATGAGGTGTATAATAGAAGACTAAAAAGCTTTTCAGGAGTTTAAATACCGTAATGGTCATGTGGGTACTGTACTCGACGAGGCTTTGAGGGAGCTGGAAAGCCTGTAACATCTTTGCTGTGTCCCATGCTGGGCTATCTATTATAACAGTGGCAGGGGGTGACAGTGTGCAGAGACTACAGGTATGCTGTATCAAGGTTGACAATGCCCCTGCTGCTGTGTAATGCAGTTAGCAAGCGTTGTTACCCTAAAAGAGTTGTCAATAGGCAGAAAACCAAATTGATGAAATACTAAAAATGTATTGTAAATTAAACATGAAAAGTGCTTTTAATACTAACAGGGGCATGGGGAAAGCAGGTCTTTTGTACCTGTAAAATATGTAAAATATGTTTCTTGAAATTTGTCCACTGTGGGAGCTGCGATGCGCATGGTGGGCCCCCTCCCTTTCTCCTTATTGGGGGATTGAGTGGGTGGCCCCGTGCGCATCGCTGCCACGGTCCTCGAGTTGTGCGCATGACGAGATTCCACGTCATTGCGCCGACGCTGAGAGCACCATCTAGTTGGTTTACATTGGAGAGATATTTGGTGCCAATCACTGAGCGATGATAGCTCGGGTGCGGACGCCCCTCCCCAGTGTGGGCCCATACACGTGGCGTTAGAGGCATGGACACTGCATATTCCACAGTTGGAGCGGGCTGTCTCCACGGCCTGTCTCCTCCTGGGGTCTTTGCACACCAGCTGTGTCTCTGCTTGGTGTTGCACAGTACCCAGAAATCGGGTAAGTGCTCATGGATCCAGGTTTTTCTGGCTTGTAGGATTAATCTCACACACACACACACACTATTTCACAATTTTTCTCACAGTTTACTTTTATCTTTTGCACTCTCTATTATACCAACGCTTGCACATATTCAGGTCATTCCTGTCACTCATCGCTTACATAGTAGTCATCATTACACACAACAACACATACCATTGATTTTATCAATATATATTTTTTTCATTTTTTTTCATTCTTCCCACCATCACATTTGTGATATACTGGGTTCAAGGCTTTTTTATATACTTTTTATATACTTTTTATATATTTTTTATATACTTTTCCTCCAAACTCAATATTGATCTTGAGTGTATACATATATATATTTTTTTACATACATACACTAGTTCTCTACCCATCATTTAAAATACATACCTATTTGACTTAATCTATTCTAATATATGTATATCAAATATCTGTTCCCAGATTATTTCATTCCATCATTCACGCACCAGCACCTCTGTCACATTAAGACCACTCTCCCATCCAGGCGCCTTATATACAGCACCGGATGCTGCCAAAGTAGACCATGCCTCCTCAGCTTCCGCGGTGGAATTGGTACCTCAGACCCACCTTGTGCCACTCACTGCATGTCACACCCACTGCTAGGCTTGGTAAGTGCACTTGGCAAGCCTTTTTTTAATAAATACTTTATTTTATACTTTATTTGTATTTTCGCTCAACAGAGTGACGTTCATTATATTCATATATCTTACAGAAACCTGTCGCATCTGCTCCTGATGAGTGGAAAAGTATCCACGAAACACGTCGAGCTATATTCGATGCCACAGTGACATCTACTATGCCTAAAAATTTTTTTTATCAATTTAATAATTTTTCATACAGTTCAAATACACTTATACAATGATACCGTGAGCATAGGTACTGGGTATGCCGTCGTTTGGCATCTATGGACTGCATCAATGCATCATTCTATTATCAATTGCTCACTTTGTATTTATTCTACATTATGTGTATACCCATACCGTGTATGACTATGCCTATGTTTTGTGTTTATGACTTGCACAAATACTATATTACTTCATAACTACTTTATGTACATATGATTAATAAAACAATGTTATTTTTACCTCAGCATTTTCACCTGCTTCATTTAAAGTCCAATCTTCCTTTTTTTAGTATTCAATTTAGGGATGGAGGCGCCTTATCGGGCCTCAATCAAAGTCCCAAATCCCCCCCCCCCTCTCTTACCCTAAAAGAGTTGTCAATAGGCAGAAAACCAAATTGATGAAATACATCAAAATGTATTGTAAATTAAACATGAAAAGTGTATTTAATACTAACAGGGGCATGGGAAAAGCAGGGTTTTTGTACCTGTAAAATATGTAAAATATGTTTCTTGAAATTTGTTAAGGGACGGGGGGGGGGGGGGGGCTTCAGTAACCAAAACGGCAGTGTTTATCCTCATGACACATCACAGGAAGCACCTCCATGGTTAACAGAGGAAGAATTAAAATTAGACTTGGGACACTTAACATTAATAAATCACCGGGACCAGATGGCTTGTACCCGAGAGTACTTAGGGGACTCAGTCTAGTAATTGCCAGACCATTGTTCCTAATTTTTACTGACAGTCTACTGACTGGAATGGTACCAGCTTATGGGCGAAAAGCCAATGTAGCACCATTATTTAAAAAGGGCCCAAAATACATCCCTGGGAATTACAGACAAGTTAGCCTAACATCAATAGTATGTAAACTCTTGGAGGGGATGGTAAGGGACTATATACAAGATTTTAGTAATGAGAACGGTATCATTAGCAGTAATCAGCATGGATTCATGAAGATAAAGTAAGGCCCGTAGACGTGGTGTATCTGGATTTTGCAAAAGCATTTGACACAGTCCCCCATAAACGTTTACTGTACAAAATAACTGGCTACGGGGGGAGTTCAGAGGGTGGTGATAAATAAGGGAGTACTCTCAAAGGCCAGGGGTGGGTAGTGGGGTCCCCAAGGGTTCTGTGCTGGGACCAATCCTGTTTAATTTGTTCATAAACGACCTGGAGGATAGGGTAAACAGTTACATTTCTGTATTTGCGGAACAATACTAAGCTAAGCAGGGCAATAACTTCTCCACAGGATGTGGAAACCTTGCAAAAAGATCTGACAAATTAATGGGGTGGGCAACTACATGGCAAATGAGGTTCAATGTAGAAAAATGTAAAATAATGCATTTGGGTGGCAAAAATATGAATGCAATCTATACACTGGGGGGAGAACCTCTGGGGGAATCTAGGATGGAAAAGGACCTGGCATGCATTGCCAAGCTGCTGCTAACAAAGTAAACAGAATATTGGCATGCATTAAAAAGGGGATTCATTCCAGAGATAAAACGATAATTCTCCCGTTCTACAAGACTCTGGTCCGGCCACACCTAGAGTATGCTGTCCAGTTCTGGGCACCAGTCCTCAGGAAGGATGTCCTGGAAATGGAGCGAGTACAAAGAAGGGCAACAAAGCTAATAAAGGGTCTGGAGGATATTAGTTATGAGTAAAGGTTGCGAGCACTGAACTTATTCTCTCTGAGAAGAGACGCTTGAGAGGGGATATGATTTCAATTTACAAATACCGTACTGGTGACCCCACAATAGGGATAAAACATTTTTGCGGAAGGGAGTTTAACAAGACTCGTGGCCACTCATTAAAATGAGAAGAAAAGAGGTTTAACCTTAAACTACGTAGAGAATTCTTTACTTTAAGAGCGGCAAGGATGTGAAATTCCCTCCCACAGGCAGTGGTCTCAGCGGGGAGCATCGGAAGTTTCAAGAAACTATTAGATAAGCACCTGAACGACCACAACTTACATGGATTTACAAGGTAATACTGACATATAATCACACACATAGGTTGGACTTGATGGACTTGTGTCTTTTTTCAACCTCACCTACTATGTAACTATGTAATTTAGATATTCAGGGAATAACTTGGCTATACTGCAGACTACAAAAAGCATTGTACACTGGCAACCAAAAATAAAAATTGACCAGCCAGGTATGACCTCTCCCACTTCCAGCATGCTTCGGTTGTGTAGAAAAGCTGAACTAGGTGTAGATCAAAAGCACAAGGGAGGTAGGACTTATGTCCCTTAATAAACTGCAAGAAATCGATTTTAGAGCAGTAGTAAACTAGCACATTATGAAATTCTTACCTTAGAATGAAGCCCTCTAGTGGCGCGCTGTCACCGCTGAAAGGGCTTCCATATTCAACTGGTCTTCCTTCCAGGTTTGCGTGCTCTGGCCATCTCATAGACCACACCACGGTGACCTCACTCCCACGCATGCGCACAGGAGTCATTGACCGCGGCACAGAGCTCTGAAGGGACAGCACGGGTATGCTGTCCCTCATAGGTCCCAACTGTCCCTGATTACGATGGACTGTCACTGATTTGGAAGAAAGTCCCTCTGTCCCTCTTTCCTCCTCATTTGTCCCTCATTTTGATCTGATCTAGATAGTTGTATATAAAATGCACTTTTTATCTTTCAAAAAGTGTTAAACCTTTCATCCAATTTCTAAATTGCTATATTTGTAAAGAAAAAAAAAAGAAGCATTTGTGGGTTTAACTTATCATTTTTTTTGTATAATTCTCCTTAAAGGGGGCGTGACAAGGGGGTGTTTCCTATTCCTACATACTTTTGCTAATCGGTGTCCCTTGTTCCCATCTCAAAAAGTTGGGAGGTCCTTTCAGAGTGCATGTGCCTGTGACATCACTGGCTGCATGAAGTGTGAATATCTCCTAAACAGTAGGTACAAGTTAAAAAAAAAGAGTTTACTACCACTTTCAAGGATAAGTTCACTTTTTAGAAAAAAATAATAAATGCACAATTTTTTGCAGGTAAAAAAAAAAAAGCATTGCACCAGCGATCAGCAGAACGCTGGTGCCATACAGGTCTCCAACAGATCTGCCAGTGTATCTGTGTGCCCGTACATCCCCTATGGGCAAGCAGGTACAATCTGATAGGAAGAGAGAATAAACTACCACGGTGCTCCACAGCAGGTATTAGAAGATACCTGAACGTCCACCTGGTAAAACAGAACACATGAACAGAAAACCAGGTGGCAGCCTAGCAAATCTGAGAAACAGTTGTCTGGTGATGAAAAGCCAAGAGGAGCTTACAGATTTAATAGAGTGAGAGGTCAGCATGAGCCACCTGATGGTGGATCGATAAGGTGGTTCCCCTTTATGGGGACCATTAGGAATGTTAAAAAGCCAGTCTTTCCAACAGAATCAGTGGCTGAAAGGTATTTTCTTTCTGGTTTACTGGAGCTAAACAGAGAGCTAGAAGAACAACATTCTGGTTGAAAGACCAGGTGAAAGACCAAAACCACCTCAGGGTAGGAGTCTCGAGGCCTCAGTGCCATCCTATCTGTGTGCACAACCAAAAAGGCTTCCCTGACAGTGCATACACACAGGTAAAAGCAGCAAGGAAAGCAACCTTTATAGTGAGGGTGGACAGGAGAATACCCCCAATAGGTTTAAGGGGGTGAATTTTAAAGAGCCTACAGAACCAGATTCAAATCCCATGGAGTCTCAGGTGGTTGTACAGGAGCATCTATACGAGAGAGACCCTGAACAAAAATGCAACATGGAGGTCTGCTGGACTGTGTGGAGACACAGGCAGGTTGGTAAACACTAAGGGGGACAGAGGCAGAGAGCCTATCTCTAGCTTGTAGTCCCTGGACACACTGGGGGGATTTACTAAAACTGGTGCAGCTGTGCATTGTAATCAATCAGCTTCTAGGTCTTAGGGCTCTTTCACACGGGACGGATCCGTAATGATCCACCCCGTGAACATCCACTTGCTCAGCGGGGATCGCTCCGTTGATTCCCGCTGAGCCGGCGGATGACAGGGCGGTGCCTTCACACTGTGCAGATCTGTCAGATCTCTGCTCTCCTCTATGGAGGATCGGATGAACACGGACCGTCGTCCCAATTAAGTACCAAAGAGACATTCACTATCAAAAAGACACGCATAGCAATTTTTTTTTTTTACTTTTGCTGTTAACCACTTAAATACTGGGCACTTTAACCCCCTTTCTGCCCAGGCCAATTTTCAGCTTTCAGCGCTGTCGCACTTTGAATGACAATTGTGCGGTTATGCAATACTGTACCCATATGACATTTACATTTTTTTTCCCCACACAAATAGAGCTTTCTTTTGCTGTTATTTAATCACCACCAGGTTTTTTATTTTTTGCTAAACGAAAAAAGACTGAACATTTTGAAAAAAAATCACTTTTCTTTCTTTTCTGTTAGAAAATTTTGCAAATAAATAATCATTCTTTATAAATTTAGGCTAAAATGCATTCCGCATTTTCTTTGGTGAAAATAACCCAAATCAGTGTATATTATTTAGTCTGTAGGAAAGTTATAGAATCCACAAACTATATATCTGAAAATCAATCAATTCTGATGGCCTGTCTCATCTCTTGAGGACTGAAAACACCAGGACAGTACAAATATCCCCCAAATGACCCCTTTTTGGAAAGTAGAAAGTCCAAGGTATTTAGTAAGAGGCATGGCAAGTTTTTTGAAGTTGTAATTTTTTGTCCCAATTTTTTGGAAAGTGAAGAAATAAAAAATAAATAAAACAATGTTCACTTTTTTTTTTTACATACTGTCACCAATGCAGTACAGCATAATCATATAAGGGCATGGCAGTGATCAGTGACACTGACTGATGACAGTATGTAAAAAAAAAATATATATATATTTTTTCAATTGTTTTTTCTTTTTTTATACATTGTATTTCTTTTTTACATTTTATTTTTTATACACATTGTGGCCAGAGCAATACAGTGTTATCATAGTAGGGGGGAAGTGATCATGATTTATGCATTTTTTTTTTACACATTATGGTTGTTTATACCAGTGAATTTCACTGGTATAAGCAACTGTTTTTCCTGAATGAAACTGATTCATTCAGCGTGTTTTGTTGTGGTTAGCTGTGATTGGTCACATCTAATGACATGGTACAGATGGTCTGTGATTGTCCCTATCAGTACCATGTGATCACTGTGACCAATGACAGCTAGCAACACAATTGTACACAATGGATGGCATTAAAGGAAGTCATCCATTGTTTACAATTGTCATGTGATCTGCTGTGATTGGTCACAGTGACTGGAAGCAAGCTGCCACACTGATCAGTCATCGGCTGTGTGTGGCCCCACCCGGATCGACAAACATCCCGCCTGGCCATCATTTTGCTATAGGCCAGGCGGGAACTGGGTAAAGAACATTCATTTCAGTTCTCTGCATATTGGAAAAAATATATATATTTTTTAAAAACTAGACTAAAGCTCAACCACAATGTATGACAATTTGTAATGTATTCCTAGATTAACTGTATATGTGGGAGACCCAGCAAATCACTTGACACAAGCCCATTATGCTTTACCTTTGCAGGGAAAGAAAGAGGAAGTAAACCCATCAGGGTTTACTTCCTCTTTAACCTCCCTGGTGGTATGATTATGTCAGATTTGGTGCTGAAAGCGGTATAATTATTTTGCATGGAAATTTGGCGTTTTATATTGTAGGCCTATAATTCTTGGGAATAACTTACTTAAATCTGTCCAAACCAGAGTCTAATAAACGTCCCGGGTATGATAAAGTTTGAAACACAAAATCATAAAATTATAATATAATAAATAACTATAAATAATAACAAATAATATATCATAATAATACATTTTATTTAATACATTTTAGTCAATAACATAAACAAATCAAAAACACTGAATTTTTTTGGGGCCAAACAAGTGTGCAATATTACTAGTCATATTGCTTCAGTAAACATCCTGAATATGGTCAATTTTACTTTCAATAGTTTTTATTGAGTTTATCAAAGGCAACAAAGATACACAGGTACAGGTAAAATATACTTTTAAAGGCCCAAAGTTTAGGAGGTACAATTACTATTCACTAGAAAGGCAATATTATATTGTGGTCAGCCGCCTGGCTCCGGCACAGTGCCCATTCGTGCCTATATGTTCAATTTGTGAGGAATGGATGGGTTATGGTGGTTGTGATTTTGGTAACGGAGTGGGTGGGGTGGTGTTGTTTGAGTTTAAGTGAATGATGGATCATGGATATGTATAAATTTTAATATAGTAGATAGTTTTGTGATGGGTGAATTTGTTTTAATATTTATTTGGAGTGATATTAGTTTAATTTATGGTATGCTTATCAGACGTTTTACTTCGGTTTTTTATATTGACAGTTCATGAGTATGGTTTATATTTTATGGATTGTGT
The DNA here is from genome assembly GCA_028564925.1 of Lithobates sylvaticus. NCBI lineage: Eukaryota > Metazoa > Chordata > Amphibia > Anura > Ranidae > Lithobates > Lithobates sylvaticus. The sequence goes on from CM053035.1 coordinate 51,921,597, forward strand.
ATGTTTTGCTGATATTTGTGTTTAATTTTTTGTATGGAAATCTGGGTGAGATTTGTATGGGGTTTCTATAAGGTTATTTAAAACAGTGTTTGTGAGTTTTTATTAACTTTTGAATATATATTTCAAATTAGTGATTGAACATATGAAAAAGTATGATCTAGATAAATTATTTAGTTTTATTGGTGGTCAATCATTTATTTGATTTATGTGGTTTGAAATTGAATTAATATATTTTAATGCATAAATTAATATAAGATGAATATGATACAATTTATAAATTACAATAAAAACATAATGTATTTTTTAAACCAAATGATAAATAATTATGTATAAATTATTTGAAAAATTAATAAATTATTGTTATTTTAAATTTATGAATTAAATCAAAATTAATGAAAATGATTAATGATTATTAAACAATTGTATTAAATGATTTTTGATGTTGGTTATTATAAAATGAAAAATGTATAAAATTGAGGGTTTTACCTCCCTGGTGGTATGATTATGTCAGATTTGGTGCTGAAAGCGGGTAAAATTAATTTGCATGGAAATTTGGCGTTTTCTTATTGTAGGCCTATAATTCTTGGGAAATTAACTTACTTAAATCTGTCCAAACCAGAGTCTAATAAACGTCCCGGGTATGATAAAGTTTGAAACACAAAATCATAAAAATTATAATATAATAAAATAACTACTAAATAATAACAAATAATATATGTTCAATTTTAAAACATGGGACTGCACAAAGTCCAATGTCACAGTCAGGACAATAGAACCTGGTTTCTTTTTTTTATTATGTAAAATATGTTTCTTGAAATTTGTCCACTGTGGGAGCTGCGATGCGCATGGTGGGCCCCCTCCCTTTCTCCTTATTGGAGGATTGAGTGGGCGGCCCCGTGCGCATCGATGCCACGGTCCTCGCGTTGTGCGCATGACGAGATTCCACGTCATTGCGCCGACGCTGAGAGCACCATCTAGTTGGTTTACATTGGAGAGATATTTGGTGCCAATCACCGAGCGATGATAGCTCGGGTGCGGACGCCCCTCCCCAGTGTGGGCCCATACACGTGGCGTTAGAGGCACGGACACTGCATATTCCACAGTTGGAGCGGGCTGTCTCCTCCTGGGGTCTTTGCACACCAGCTGTGTCTCTGCTTGGTGTTGCACAGTACCCAGCAATCGGGTAAGTGCTCCTGGATCCAGGTTTTTCTGGCTTGTAGGATTAATCTCACACACACACACTATTTCACAATTTTTCTCACAGTTTACTTTTATCTTTTGCACTCTCTATTATACCAACGCTTGCACATATTCAGGTCATTCCTGTCACTCATCGCTTACATAGTAGTCATCATTACACACAACAACACATACCATTGATTTTATCAATATATATTTTTTTCATTTTTTTTCATTCTTCCCACCATCACATTTGTGATATACTGGGTTCAAGGCTTTTTTATATACTTTTTATATACTTTTTATATACTTTTCCTCCAAACTCAATATTGATCTTGAGTTTATACATATATATTTTTTTTTACATACATACACTAGTTCTCTACCCATCATTTAAAATACATACCTATTTGACTTCATCTATTCTAATATATGTATATCAAATATCTGTTCCCAGATTATTTCATTCCATCATTCACGCACCAGCACCTCTGTCACATTAAGACCACTCTCCCATCCAGGCGCCTTATATACAGCACCCGATGCTGCCAAAGTAGACCATGCCTCCTCAGCTTCCGCGGTGGAATTGGTACCTCAGACCCACCTTGTGCCACTCACTGCATGTCACACCCACTGCCAGGCTTGGTAAGTGCACTTGGCAAGCCTCTTTTTAATAAATACTTTATTTTATACTTTATTTGTATTTTCGCTCAACAGAGTGACGTTCATTATATTCATATATCTTACAGAAACCTGTCGCATCTGCTCCTGATGAGTGGAAAAGTATCCACGAAACGCGTCAAGCTATATTCGATGCCACAGTGACATCTACTATGCCTAAAAATGTTTTTTATCAATTTAATAATTTTTCATACAGTTCAAATACACTTATACAATGATACCGTGAGCATAGGTACCGGGTATGCCGTCGTTTGGCATCTATGGACTGCATCAATGCTTCATTCTATTATCAATTGCTCACTTTGTATTTATTCTACATTATGTGTATACCCATACCGTGTATGACTATGCCTATGTTTTGTGTTTATGACTTGCACAAATACTATATTACTTCATAACTACTTTATGTACATATGATTAATAAAACAATGTTATTTTTACCTCATCATTTTCACCTGCTTCATTTAAAGTCCAATCCTCCTTTTTTTAGTATTCAATTTAGGGATGGAGGCGCCTTATCGGGCCTCAATCAAAGTCCCAAATCCCCCCCCTCTCTTACCCTAAAAGAGTTGTCAATAGGCAGAAAACCAAATTGATGAAATACTAAAAATGTATTGTAAATTAAACATGAAAAGTGTATTTAATACTAACAGGGGCATGGGAAAAGCAGGGTTTTTGTACCTGTAAAATATGTAAAATATGTTTCTTGAAATTTGTTAAGGGACAGGGGGGGGGGGGGGGGGGGCTTCAGTAACCAAAACGGCAGTGTTTATCCTCATGACACATCACAGGAAGCACCTCCATGGTTAACAGAGGAAGAATTAAAATTAGACTTGGGAAACTTAACATTAATAAATCACCGGGACCAGATGGCTTGTACCCGAGAGTACTTAGGGGACTCAGTCTAGTAATTGCCAGACCATTGTTCCTAATTTTTACTGACAGTCTACTGACTGGAATGGTACCAGCTTATGGGCGAAAAGCCAATGTAGCACCATTATTTAAAAAGGGCCCAAAATACATCCCTGGGAATTACAGACAAGTTAGCCTAACATCAATAGTATGTAAACTCTTGGAGGGGATGATATATACAAGATTTTAGTAATGAGAACGGTATCATTAGCAGTAATCAGCATGGATTCATGAAGATAAAGTAAGGCCCGTAGACGTGGTGTATCTGGATTTTGCAAAAGCATTTGACACAGTCCCCCATAAACGTTTACTGTACAAAATAACTGGCTACGGGGGGAGTTCAGAGGGTGGTGATAAATAAGGGAGTACTCTCAAAGGTCAGGGGTGGGTAGTGGGGTCCCCAAGGGTTCTGTGCTGGGACCAATCCTGTTTAATTTGTTCATAAACGACCTGGAGGATAGGGTAAACAGTTACATTTCTGTATTTGCGGAACAATACTAAGCTAAGCAGGGCAATAACTTCTCCACAGGATGTGGAAACCTTGCAAAAAGATCTGACAAATTAATGGGGTGGGCAACTACATGGCAAATGAGGTTCAATGTAGAAAAATGTAAAATAATGCATTTGGGTGGCAAAAATATGAATGCAATCTATACACTGGGGGGAGAACCTCTGGGGGAATCTAGGATGGAAAAGGACCTGGGGGTCCTAGTAGATGATAGGCTCAGCAATGGCATGCAATGCAAAGCTGCTGCTAACAAAGTAAACAGAATATTGGCATGCATTAAAAAGGGGATTCATTCCAGAGATAAAACGATAATTCTCCCGTTCTACAAGACTCTGGTCCGGCCACACCTAGAGTATGCTGTCCAGTTCTGGGCACAAGTCCTCAGGAAGGATGTCCTGGAAATGGAGCGAGTACAAAGAAGGGCAACAAAGCTAATAAAGGGTCTGGAGGATATTAGTTATGAGTAAAGGTTGCGAGCACTGAACTTATTCTCTCTGAGAAGAGACGCTTGAGAGGGGATATGATTTAAATTTACAAATACCGTACTGGTGACCCCACAATAGGGATAAAACATTTTTGCGGAAGGGAGTTTAACAAGACTCGTGGCCACTCATTAAAATGAGAAGAAAAGAGGTTTAACCTTAAACTACGTAGAGAATTCTTTACTTTAAGAGCGGCAAGGATGTGGAATTCCCTCCCACAGGCAGTGGTCTCAGCGGGGAGCTTCGGAAGTTTCAAGAAACTATTAGATAAGCACCTGAACGACCACAACTTACACGGATTTACAAGGTAATACTGACATATAATCACACACATAGGTTGGACTTGATGGACTTGTGTCTTTTTTCAACCTCACCTACTATGTAACTATGTAATTTAGATATTCAGGGAATAACTTGGCTATACTGCAGACTACAAAAAGCATTGTACACTGGCAACCAAAAATAATAATTGACCAGCCAGGTATGACCTCTCCCACTTCCAGCATGCTTCGGTTGTGTAGAAAAGCTGAACTAGGTGTAGATCAAAAGCACAAGGGAGGTAGGACTTATGTCCCTTAATGAACTGCAAGAAATAGATTTTAGAGCAGTAGTAAACTAGCACATTATGAAATGCTTACCTTAGAATGAAGCCCTCTAGTGGCGCGCTGTCACCGCTGAAAGGGCTTCCATATTCAACTGGTCTTCCTTCCAGGTTTGCGTGCTCTGGCCATCTCATAGACCACACCATGGTGACCTCACTCCCACGCATGCGCACAGGAGTCATTGACCGCGGCACAGAGCTCTGAAGGGACAGCACGGGTATGCTGTCCCTCATAGGTCCCAACTGTCCCTGATTACGATGGACTGTCACTGATTTGGAAGAAAGTCCCTCTGTCCCTCTTTCCTCCTCATTTGTCCCTCATTTTGATCTGATCTAGATAGTTGTATATAAAATGCACTTTTTATCTTTCAAAAAGTGTTAAACCTTTCATCCAATTTCTAAATTGCTATATTTGTAAAGAAAAAAAAAGAAGCATTTGTGGGTTTAACTTATCATTTTTTTTGTATAATTCTCCTTAAAGGGGGCGTGACAAGGGGGTGTTTCCTATTCCTACATACTTTTGCTAATCGGTGTCCCTTGTTCCCATCTCAAAAAGTTGGGAGGTATCTGTCCTTTCAGAGTGCATGTGCCTGTGACATCACTGGCTGCATGAAGTGTGAATATCTCCTAAACAGTAGGTACAAGTTAAAAAAAAAGAGTTTACTACCACTTTAAAGGATAAGTTCACTTTTTAGAAAAAAATAATAAATGCACAATTTTTTGCAGGTAAAAAAATTTGCTTTTTTTTTTTTGGAGCCTCTAAAGCATTGCACCAGCAATCAGCAGAACGCTGGTGCCATACAGGTCTCCAACAGATCTGCCAGTGTATCTGTGTGCCCGTACATCCCCTATGGGCAAGCAGGTACAATCTGATAGGAAGAGAGAATAAACTACCACGGTGCTCCACAGCAGGTATTAGAAGATACCTGAACGTCCACCTGGTAAAACAGAACACATGAACAGAAAACCAGGTGGCAGCCTAGCAAATCTGAGAAACAGTTGTCTGGTGATGAAAAGCCAAGAGGAGCTTACAGATTTAATAGAGTGCACTTTGAAAGGAAAAAGCTTATATGAAGGTCAGCATGAGCCACCTGATGGTGGATCGATAAGGTGGTTCCCCTTTATGGGGACCATTAGGAATGTTAAAAAGCCAGTCTTTCCAACAGAATCAGTGGCTGAAAGGTATTTTCTTTCTGGTTTACTGGAGCTAAACAGAGAGCTAGAAGAACAACATTCTGGTTGAGGTGAAAGACCAAAACCACCTCAGGGTAGGAGTCTCGAGGCCTCAGTACCATCCTATCTGTGTGCACAACCAAAAAGGCTTCCCTGACAGTGCATACACACAGGTAAAAGCAGCAAGGAAAGCAACCTTTATAGTGAGGGTGGACAGGAGAATACCCCCAATAGGTTTAAGGGGTGAATTTTAAAGAGCCTACAGAACCAGATTCAAATCCCATGGAGTCTCAGGTGGTTGTACAGGAGCATCTATACGAGAGAGACCCTGAACAAAAATGCAACATGGAGGTCTGCTGGACTGTGTGGAGACACAGGCAGGTTGGTAAACACTAAGGGGGACAGAGGCAGAGAGCCTATCTATAGCTTGTAGTCCCTGGACACACTGGGGGGGATTTACTAAAACTGGTGCAGCTGTGCATTGTAATCAATCAGCTTCTAGGTCTTAGGGCTCTTTCACACGGGACGGATCCGTAATGATCCACCCTGTGAACATCCGCTTGCTCAGCGGGATCGCTCCGTTGATTCCCGCTGAGCCGGCGGATGACAGGGCGGTGCCTTCACACTGTGCAGATCTGTCAGATCTCTGCTCTCCTCTATGGAGGATCGGATGAACACGGACCGTCGTCCCAATTAAGTACCAAAGAGACATTCACTATCAAAAAGACACGCATAGCAATTTTTTTTTTTACTTTTGCTGTTAACCACTTAAATACTGGGCACTTTAACCCCCTTTATGCCCAGGCCAATTTTCAGCTTTCAGCGCTGTCGCACTTTGAATGACAATTGTGCGGTTATGCAATACTGTACCCATATGACATTTACATTTTTTTTCCCCACACAATTAGAGCTTTCTTTTGCTGTTATTTAATCACCACCGGGTTTTTTATTTTTTGCTTAACGAAAAAAGACTGAACATTTTGAAAAAAAAATCGCTTTTCTTTCTTTTCTGTTAGAAAATTTTGCAAATAAATAATCATTCTTTATAAATTTAGGCCAAAATGCATTCCACATTTTCTTTGGTGAAAATAACCCAAATCAGTGTATATTATTTAGTCTGTAGGAAAGTTATAGAAGTTATAGAATCCACAAACTATATATCTGAAAATCAATCAATTCTGATGGCCTGTCTCATCTCTTGAGGACTGAAAACACCAGGACAGTACAAATATCCCCCAAATTACCCCTTTTTGGAAAGTAGAAAGTCCAAGGTATTTAGTAAGAGGCATGGCAAGTTTTTTGAAGTTGTAATTTTTTGTCCCAATTTTTTGGAAAGTGAAGAAATAAAAAAGAAATAAAACAATGTTCACTTTTTTTTTTACATACTGTCACCAATGCAGTACAGCATAATCATATAAGGGCATGGCAGTGATCAGTGACACTGACTGATGACAGTATGTAAAAAAAAAAATATATATATATTTTTTCAATTGTTTTTTATTTTTTTATACATTGTATTTCTTTTTTACATTTTATTTTTTATACACATTGTAGCCAGAGCAATACAGTGTTATCATAGTAACACTGTACTACTCTGGGGAAGTGATCATGATTTATGCATTTTTTTTACACATTATGGTTGTTTATACCAGTGAATTTCACTGGTATAAGCAACTGTTTTTCCTGAATGAAACTGATTCATTCAGCGTGTTTTGTTGTGGTTAGCTGTGATTGGTCACATCTAATGACATGGTACAGATGGTCTGTGATTGTCCCTATCTGTACCATGTGATCACTGTGACCAATGACAGCTAGCAACACAATTGTACACAATGGATGGCATTAAAGGAAGTCATCCATTGTTTACAATTGTCATGTGATCTGCTGTGATTGGTCACAGTGACTGGAAGCAAGCTGCCACACTGATCAGTCATCGGCTGTGTGTGGCCCCACCCGGATCGACAAACATCCCGCCCGGCCATCATTTTGCTATAGGCCAGGCGGGAACTGGGTAAAGAACATTCATTTCAGTTCTCTGCATATTGGAAAAAATATATATATTTTTTAAAAACTAGACTAAAGCTCAACCACAATGTATGACAATTTGTAATGTATTCCTAGATTAACTGTATATGTGGGAGACCCAGCAAATCACTTGACACAAGCCCATTATGCTTTACCTTTGCAGGGAAAGAAAGAGGAAGTAAACCCATCAGGGTTTACTTCCTCTTTAACCTCCCTGGTGGTATGATTATGTCAGATTTGGTGCTGAAAGCGGTATAATTATTTTGCATGGAAATTTGGCGTTTTATATTGTAGGCCTATAATTCTTAGGAATAACTTACTTAAATCTGTCCAAACCAGAGTCTAATAGACGTCCCGGGTATGATAAAGTTTGAAACACAAAATCATAAATTATAATATAATAAATAACTATAAATAATAACAAATAATATATCATAATAATACATTTTAGTCAATAACATAAAAAAATCAAAAACACTGAATTTTTTTGGGGCCAAACAAGTGTGCAATATTACTAGTCATATTGCTTCAGTAAACATCCTGAATATGGTCAATTTTACTTTCAATAGTTTTTATTGAGTTTATCAAAGGCAACAAAGATACACAGGTACAGGTAAAATATACTTTTAAAGGCCCAAAGTTTAGGAGGTACAATTACTATTCACTAGAAAGGCAATATTATATTGTGGTCAGCCGCCTGGCTCCGGCACAGTGCACATCCGTGCCTATATGGTCAATTTTAAAACATGGGACTGCACAAAGTCCAATGTCACAGTCAGGACAATAGAACCTGGTTTCTTTTTTTTATTATTTTTTCCTTCCAGTGTCATCACGATTTGAGCAGAAAACTACACACATGCTTGTGGGTGCTGCCTTTTTTTCAGTTGGGGGGATGTGGTTCATGAAGTGACGACCAGTCAGGCGTTCCGGGTTTACAACACCAGCAACACGACGTCCAACTCTGTTTGAATACGATGGTGTTTGGTGGTTCCAAAAAATACGTTCTGCAACTTTCCAAACAAAGTAGGCATGAACCACAGGCTTGTCACTCTTTTTTTTAGTTGAATGAAGGCATTCCATAGGCACTGTTCAAGAAGATGCCTGAAGATCTTGTTATAATATTTTTTTGTTGCTTTCTCATGGCTGGATAAAATGTCATTGCCTTACGGGCAAGAGCAGACACTCCAGACACATCTTTACTGTTCAAGCAGGAATTTGGAGTAAAAGTTCAGACGGTCCAGCAACAGCAGGTTGCTGGACATATTTGTAATCCATGCGCGCGATCGCCCGCCGTGGTTGCCATGGGTTAATGAAACATGGTAAACAGTTCCTGGATGGCGGGATTAGCCCTAGTAGTAGGCAGTGCACATAAGACCTTTCCCCAAGTTATTTCCCATCTGGTGGTGAAACAAAACACAGTTCCCCAGCTCGATCGATCCTGGTTGCTAGGGGCAACAGCCGACAGGTTAACTGTGACAGGTGATCCCAGGTGATCCCCCAAATGTAGCCATGTGAATTGTAGATCAATCAATTGTGGATTGTAGATGACTACTATTGTTAACTCCCTGTACATACACCTCAATCTTCTCTCCGGCACTTCACTTTGCTGCGCACTGTTCCTCCTCCAGCACTTCACTTTGCTGCACACTGTTCCTCCTCCAGCACTTCACTTTGCTGCACACTGTTCCTCCTCCAGCACTTCACTTGCTGCAGACTGTCACTCCTCCAGGCTAGCTAGCACCACGTGTGTAGACCTGACACTTCTCCAGCCAGGCCTCAATGAACTGATTTTTGCAGGCAGGTTACTTGGGCCCCTGTGGTGTAGTATAATTCAGGTGCTAGCTGTCTTCTGCTCAGCTACCACTCCCAGATAACTCTCTTCATGCCAGCCAGCCTAGCTGCAAAGACCCTTTCCATTGCCCTTCTCCACAGTCCTCTCTCCACTGGTTCTGTACCCATCTCTCAAACCGCAATCTCCCAGTTCTACAGATGTAGCAATTAGAAAGTTGAGACAAATCATTGACTATTGACAGGGGTGCTTGCAACAGTCAGCTTTTATTTATTTATGTAAAACCTTTATCCCAAAAGGAAAAAAAAAAAACTGTTGCTATAACTGTCTATAAAGTATTAGCTTAAGTTCAGCTTCAGATTTGTTAGTAAATCTAAATCTGCTAGTGCATCTAACACTCCCCTCCCCCCAGATTAACAATGCGATCCAAGCGAAAGTTCTCCTCTCACCCTCCCTCCCTCCCTGCAGTCTTCTGGGACACGTCACAGGTCCCAAAAGACTGCGGAACCAATAAGCATGCACAGAGCGACTCGCACATGCACAGTCGGCTGTGAAGCTGTCACAGCCGGGTGCCCACAGTTGAAATGCCGGCGCCGGAGAACAGGAGAGAAGTGCCGGTTCATGTGACCACATCGCTGCATCCAGGCACAGGTGTGTGTTTATTAAAAGTCAGCAGCTACAAAAAGTGTTGCTGATGACTTTTAATAAACACAAAAACGACTGGAGTTCCTCTTTAAATACAAAATTCTTTAGTGACTAAATTCACATACATTTTAATTATGGATGTTTTCATTTTTAACAATTATAATTTGGGTCAAAGCACAGAGCAATGCTGAGAGCTCTTGTCTCTTTGTAGCTTTCCTATTTAGAGTCAGAGCAACAGCACCTCAATTAGTAATTTTTTTAATGCTAATTACTCGGTAGTGGATGAGAACGTATTTAAAGAGTTAAAGTGATTTCTACAAGCTGCATTAAAACACACTGTTCTTGCTTCACATGTGCATATTTGTTGTTATGCAATCATGTCATATAGTCTAATAAAATATTCTTTAGTACACTGGAACATATTACAACACACTAATTTAACTTGCTGGAATGAGGACATCAATTATCATAATGCAAATGATGTGCATAAAAGTGCATACAAGGAAACATCAAAGATAAGTCAAATGGCTTACAGTGGTATTACATCCAAAAGCAAACATTTATTATATCACAGCTTAACAATTCATAGATGTGTTGGCTGCATTCGTTTTCTTTTTTAGGCTTTCCTTCCTTTAATTTTACCTGGTGATCTGGCCAGTAAGTCTGTTGTTTTTCAACAGAACAATCTGTTCTAAAGATGTAGCAATTAGAAAGTTGAGACATATCATGGACATAGGTGCTTGCAACAGTCAGCTTTTATTTATTTTATGTAAAACCTTTATCCCAAAAGGAAAAAAAAAAAAACTGTTGCTGTAACTGTCTATAAAGTATTAGCTTGAGTTCAGCTTCAAATTGCTAGTGAATCTAAATCTGCTAGTGCATCTAAGGCCGCGTACACACGAAGGGACAATCCCGCGGGATTATCCTCTGGACTGAAGTCCAGCGGATAATCCCCTCGTGTGTGGGCGCCGGCGGACTTTTTGGCGCCAAAGTACGGCGGACTAAAGTTTCAGGTTTTGTTTTCAAATTATCCGCTGGACTTGGAAGTCCAGCGGACAATCCCGCCGTTAGTGGGCAAGTCCGCGGGACTTTTGAAATGAACGGACTTGCCGCTCATCGGCAAGTCCGTTCATTTAGCACGTGACTTCAGGTTACGTAGCTAGCGTAGGCAGTTACTGCCGCCGCGCTAGCTCCGTGACCTGGCATGGATTTAAAGGGAATCCCCACGCCGAAAAAACGGCGTGGGGGTTCCCCCCAAATCCATGTCAGACCCTCATCCGAGCACGCAGCCTGGCAGGCCAGGAAAGGGGTGGGGACGAACGAGCGCCCCCCCCCTCCTGAGCCGTACCAGGCCGCGTGCCCTCAACATGGGGGGTGCCCTGGGGAAAGGGGGGCCGTGCGGCCCCCCCACCCCAAAGCACCTTGTCCCCATGTTGATGAGGACAAGGGCCTCTTCCCGACAACCCTGGCCGTTGGTTGTCGGGGTCTGCGGGCGGGGGCTTATCGGAATCTGGGAACCCCCTTTAATAAGGGGGCCCCCAGATCCCGGCCCCCCACCCTATGTGAATGAGTATGGGGTACGATGTACCCCTACCCATTCACCTAAGGTGTAAAATGTAAAGTAAAAAAAAACACCCACACTTTTGAAAAAATAGTTTATTGCACTGCTCCGGGGGTCTTCTTCCGTCTTGGGGGTCTTCTCGCCGGACTCCCCCGCCATTTACCAAGCTCTTTTACCGAGCGAGGGGAGTCCGGCTACCTTCTTCGTCGTCGCCGCCGTCTGGGGGTCTCGATCCGCCTTCGGGGGTCTTCTTCCGTCTTGGGGGTCTTCTCGCCGGACTCCTCCCCTCTCTTCTGCTCTTTTACCTAGCTCTTTCACGAGGGGAAGAGTCCGGCTACCTTCTTCGTCGTCGCCGCCGCCGTCTGGGGGTCTCGATCCGCCTTCGGGGGTCTTCCGGGGGTCTCTTCTGTTCTTGCGGCGGTCGTCGTCTTCCGCGCCGCCGGCGCCTTGTCCTTCTTGTTCTTCTTCTTCTTCCGATGTTGACCCGTCGCTGTCTCTGCCCGGAATGCCTGTGCCGATCTGCGCTCGGACTTATATAGGGACATGGGGGACAGGGTCACATGCACATGTCACATGGTGACCCCGCCCCCTTGCGTTGTCACAGTCCCGGAGGATGCTGGGACTGTGACATCGCAAGGGGGCGGGGTCACCATGTGACATGAACATGTGACCCTGTCCCCCATGTCCCTATATAAGTCCGAGCGCAGATCGGCACAGGCATTCCGGGCAGAGACAGCGACGGGTCAACATCGGAAGAAGAAGAAGAACAAGAAGGACAAGGCGCCGGCGGCGCGGAAGACGACGACCGCCGCAAGAACAGAAGAGACCCCCGGAAGACCCCCGAAGGCGGATCGAGACCCCCAGACGGCGGCGGCGACGACGAAGAAGGTAGCCGGACTCTTCCCCTCGTGAAAGAGCTAGGTAAAAGAGCAGAAGAGAGGGGAGGAGTCCGGCGAGAAGACCCCCAAGACGGAAGAAGACCCCCGAAGGCGGATCGAGACCCCCAGACGGCGGCGACGACGAAGAAGGTAGCCGGACTCCCCTCGCTCGGTAAAAGAGCTTGGTAAATGGCGGGGGAGTCCGGCGAGAAGACCCCCAAGACGGAAGAAGACCCCCGGAGCAGTGCAATAAACTATTTTTTCAAAAGTGTGGGTGTTTTTTTTTACTTTACATTTTACACCTTAGGTGAATGGGTAGGGGTACATCGTACCCCATACTCATTCACATAGGGTGGGGGGCCGGGATCTGGGGGCCCCCTTATTAAAGGGGGTTCCCAGATTCCGATAAGCCCCCGCCCGCAGACCCCGACAACCAACGGCCAGGGTTGTCGGGAAGAGGCCCTTGTCCTCATCAACATGGGGACAAGGTGCTTTGGGGTGGGGGGGGCCGCACGGCCCCCCTTTCCCCAGGGCACCCCCCATGTTGAGGGCACGCGGCCTGGTACGGCTCAGGAGGGGGGGGGCGCTCGTTCGTCCCCACCCCTTTCCTGGCCTGCCAGGCTGCGTGCTCGGATGAGGGTCTGACATGGATTTGGGGGGAACCCCCACGCCGTTTTTTCGGCGTGGGGATTCCCTTTAAATCCATGCCAGCTTGCGGAGCTAGCGCGGCGGCATTTACTGCCTACGCTAGCTACGTAACCTGAAGTTACGTTCGAAATGAACGGACTGCTCCGTGTGTGGGCAAGTCCGTTCATTTTCAAAAGTCCCGCGGACTTTTGGCCGGCGGATTATCCGCTGGACAAGTCCGTGCGTGTGTGGGCAAGTCCACACCCTCGGAAAGTCCAGCGGACCTAGCCGGAAAGTCCAGCGGATTGTCCGCTGGACTTAGGTCCGCCGGCAAAAGTCCGTACGTGTGTACGAGGCATAACACTCCCTTCCTCCCCACATTAACAATGCTGCTTTCCAAACTGAATCTTACTAAAACTGAGCTTGTTACATTTCCTCCTTCCCGGTCCCCCCATGACTTTACTATTAAGATCAACAGTGCAACCATTGGTCCCTCCACACATGCCAGGGTCCTGGGTGTACTCCTTGACTCTGACCTCTCCTTCGGCCCCCACATCCAATCACTGGCTAAATCCTGCCGCCTTAAAGTGGTTAAAGTGGCCTAGATTAAGGCTTACCTGTAGGTCCAAGAAATATCTCCTAAACCTACACGGAGTGTGCCGCTCTCAACGGCGATACGCCGCGAGTGGCGGCTCCCGTGCAACAGCGCCGGAGCCGCAAGACCCACCAAGAAGATGGAGGCTCCGTACACAAGGGGACAGCGGTGACTTCGCTGGCTCCTGTGTCAGGTAAGGGACACATAATGGACTACTATGCAATTCATAGTAGTCCATTATGCTTTACCATTGCAGGGAAACAAAGAGGAAGTAAACCCATTAGGGTTTACTTCCTCTTTAACCTTCGCAACATCTCCAGAATTTGACCTCTCCTGACTAATGACACCACAAAGCAACTTATTCACTCCTTGATTATTTCCGGCCTTGACTACTGCAACTCTCTCCTTAATGGCCTACCCTTACGCAGGCTATCCCCCTTCAGTCTATTATGAATGCTGCTGCTAGACTAATACACCTCACTAATCGATCCATGACTGCTGTCCCTCTCTGCCAATCCATTCATTGGCTTCCCCTACCCCACCGTATAAAATTCTAAATGCTAACCACAACATACAAGGCCATTCACAAAATCGCCCCCATCTACATCACCAACATCATGTGCAGATATCGCCCAAATCGCCCCCTCCGCTCCTCCAAGGACCTCCTGCTCTCTAGCTCCCTTGTTACCTCCTCTCATGCTCGCTTTCAGGACTTCTCCAGAGCCTCTCCCATTTTCTGGAACTCCCTGCCCCGGTATATCTGATCAGCCCCTAACCTGTCCACCTTTAGGAGATCCCTGAAATCTCACTTATTCAGGGAAGCCTATCCCACACCCACCTAACAACTGTCCCCGAGCCACCTCCATCAAATCATTCCCCGCATCTATTGCCTTTTCTACCACTGCGCCCTCCCTTTAGAATGTAAGCTCTACGAGCAGGGCCCTCCTGTCCCTTCTGTATTGAACTGCACTGCAATTGTGCTGTGCCCCCTCTACATTGTAAAGCACTGTGTAAACTGTTGGCGCTATATAAATAGTGTATAATAATAATAATAATAATTTCCAAAGGTGCCTCATGTGCTTCTTCATCCAGAGTGGGGGTACTCTAATACAGGAGGTGTGCTCTACTGCCCAGATCAATCATATTTTTGGTTTTGTGTTTAATACCGCTTTAAGGTAAATCTAAGATTAAAGCTCAGCACCGGAAGTAAATTTTCCACATATAGATTTATTAAAAGACAATCACAGAGCCAATGCGTTTCAGGAGTCAGAAGATACCCCCTCCATCAGGGCTTGAAGTGAAATAATATGTACTGGACTGGAGAGTAGATAAAACCTGGTAGGTATTGCTCCTCAAAGTCAGTCAGCAGTTGGTTTGAGCTTTAAGCCCTGATGAAAGATGTGCATTCTGACCCCAGAAACATATGGCTCTGTGATAAAGTCTTTAACCACTTGCCGACCAGCGCACGACGATATACGTCGGCAGAATGGCACGGACAGGCAGGAGGGCGTATATATAAGTCCCTCCTTTCTGCCTGTCCATGCCATCGGGAGCACGCCGGGAACGGCGCGCTCCCGCGCTGGTCGGGACTCCCGTGAGTCCGGCCGCGGTCCCCGTGGACTCGATCGCCGCGGGGACACCCGCGATCGTCTCACGGGAAGGCTGAACGGGGAGATGCCGAGATAAACAGCAACTCCCCGTTCTGCCTAGCAACTAGTGACGCCGATCTCTGCTCCCTGTGATTGGAGCAGAGGTCAGCATTCACTAGCTGACAGCCACGCCCACCCACAGTAAGAAACACACCTTTAGGCACACTTAACCCTTACACTGCCCCCTTGTGGTTAACCCCTTCACTGCCAGTGTCATTTATACAGGAATCAATGCATTTAAATAGCATTAATTGCTGTATAAATGACAATGGTCCCAAAAATGTGTCAAAAATGTCTGATGTGTCCGCCATAATGTCGCAGTTACAAAAAAAAATCGCAGATCGCCGCCATTACTAAAAAAAAAAAATTATTAATAAAAATGCTATAAAACTATCCCCTATCTTGTAAACGCTATAACTTCTGCGCAAACCGATCAATAATCGCTTATTGCGATTTTTTTTAACCAAAAATATGTAGAAGAATACGTATCGGCCTAAACTGAGGAAAAAAAAATTTTTTTATATATTTTTGGGGGATATTTATTATAGCAAAAAATGAAAAATAATGTGTTTTTTTTTCAAAATTGACGCTCTTTTTTGTTTATAGCGCAAAAAATAAAAACCGCAGGGGCGATCAAATACCACCAAAAGAAAGCTCTATTTGTGGGAAAAAAAGGACGTCAATTTTGTTTGGGAGCCACGTTGCACGACCGCGCAATTGTCAGTTAAAGCGACGCAGTGCCGAATCGCAAAAAGGGGCCTGGTCCTTTGGCTGCAAATTGGTTCGGTCTGAAAGTGGTTAAATCAGTCTATATCTGTATTATTTAGTCCTGGTGCGGTGCTTCAATCTCAGATCTACCCAAGTCACTGAATCCGGATTAACATAGGGGCTATTGGAGCTGCAGCTCCAGGCCACTTTCTCAAGATAGGCCCATTTGCTAAAAAAAAATAAAAAAAAAAAAAAAAAAAAAAAGAAAAGATCGACTTCGAGGGTTGTAGCTCGGCGATCAGGAGTCACAGAGTAGCTAAAGACCTATTTATTATCTATGGTTCCGGAGATACAGGGCTGCTTGCGAAGCCTGTCAGAAGCTACACACAGAGCGGCCAACACTCTGCAGCAGACTGAGAGGATGAACTCACAGGGCTTATAATAATTTGCATATTACCTGGCCAAACCCCAGGCCAATTCTGACACTTCTCTCCTACATGTAAAAATCATAATTTTTCTTTTGCTAGAAAATTACTCAGAACCCTCAAGCATTATATATATTGTTTTAGCAGACACCCTATGGAATAAAATGGTGGTCTTTGCAACTTTTTATGTTACATGGTATTTGTGCAGCAATTTTTCAAACGTTTTTTTTTTGGAAAGAAACTGTTTCATGAATAAAAAAAAACACTAAAGTTTGCACGATTATTTTTGTGTACCAAGCGATGCTTTAATTTTTTTTTACAGTTTACATGTTTAGAGTTACAGAGGAGGTCTAGTGCTAGAATTATTGCTTTCGCTCTAACGATCGCGGCGTATGTAACCTGTGTGTACCTGGCTCTGATACTAACCAGTGCCTACCCAGCCACTGACTAGTATCTCTCCCCAGCCTGTCCCCACACACCCTCTCACCTGCTGACCTGTGGATGGGGGAATCACTTCCGCAGTGTTATTGTGTTCTGCCTGTGAATACAATGATTAGTGTTGCTAACTATAGCTGGCAGCACTGATTGTTTTGGAGAAAACCTGACAGACTGGTTGTACTCAAGTCAGTTAATAGGTTGACTTGTGTAAAACTAGCTAGCCCATACATAGATCGACTATGGCTGGTCTCTGCTTAATTGGTGTAATTTCAATCCATGTATGGCCCGCTTAACCACTACGCAGTCCCTAAACATCCTTCCACAAACCTTTACATTTTTCCTTCCCAGATTCCTTCATCCTCCTCTCCTATACATAGTGCCCACTGTCATCCTCCCCACACTGCTCACTGTCATACCCTCCACACTTCTCTCCTATACATAGCACCCATTGTCATATCCTACACACTAGTCTCGTGTACATAATGCCCGCTGTCATATACTTCTCTCGTGTACATAGTGAACACTGTCATAGCCTACACACTCCTCTCCTATACATAGTGCACACTGTCATACCCCCAACAATTCTCTCCTATACATAGTGCCCACTGTCATACTCTCCACACTCCTCTCCTGTACATACTACTCACTGTCATACCCTCCATACTCCTCTCCTATACATAGTGCCCACTGTCATACCCTCCATACTCCTCTCCTATACATAGTGCCCACTGTCATACCCTCCACACTCCTCTCCTATACATAGTGCCCACTGTCATACCCTCCACACTCCTCTCCTGTACATACTACTCACTGTCATACCATCTATACGCCTCTCCTATACATAGTGCCCACTGCTATACCCTCCACACTTCTCTCCTATACATAGTGCCCACTGTCATGCCCTCCACACTCCTCTCCTGTACATACTACTCACTGTCATACCCTCCACACTCCTCTCCTGTACATACTACTCACTGTCATACCCTCCACACTCCTCTCCTGTACATATTGCTCACTGTCATACCCTCCACACTCTTCTCTTATACATGGTGCCCACTGTCATACCCTCTACACTCCTCTGCTGTGCATACTGCCCACTGTCATACCCTTTACACTCCTCTCCTGTACGTAGTGCCTTCTGCCATACCCGCTGCACTCCTCTCCTGTACACAGTGCCCACTGTCATACCATCAACACCACAGTTTGGTGTCTTTGGTGTTATCTTTGTGAAGCAAATAAAAGGCAATCGGAAGTTCTGGATGTGCAGCCATTTCTTTCTTCTTTCCAAGTTTCCAAGAGGTGGTCCGGGGCTAGCACTCTGCAAGACACTCCAATCAGTCTTATCTTTATACACCTGGAGCAGTGGTTCTTTTTCTTGTATAACCCTAGAGTTACTCTGGCGAATAACTTTGAGACTAAAAATGTCATGCGATTGATGGCCAACCTTGGAACCTCTTGCTCTGTATCTTGTTTATTTCAAGGGCACTTTTAGTTTTCTCATCTTGCAAACCATGGCAAGCAGCAGTCCATTGCTCCAACTTAGTTACGTTTCAGGTAGCAGCAGTAGCAATTTTTTTGTATACTGTGTGACTTCCTACTGCTATTTTGGTGAAACTGAGTACAGAAAATTATGTTCTGCTGTGTAAACCCAAACGGTGAAACAAAAGCACATCACTTAACACTCAACAAAAAAGTAAAATAAAGCATCACAAGGAACATTACTTATCTTCAGTGAGATGTATCCCTTGTGCTGCTGTGTCCTCCTTTGGCCAAAATCTTCCTCCTGTGATGCCCCCCATGTAATCTTCTGGTGAGATTGGGGGGGTTCAACTAAGGGGCTCTCATCAAGAGTGCCTGACTATGCCCGCACTTTCCGCCCAGCTGCTCCATTCACAGAAGCCATTAGTACAGCTTTGTGCACCAGGACAATGTCAATCTGTGACGAAACGTGTATGACGGATGACGCGCTGATGTCATCAAAATACCACAAGGCTTTTGTTTTTTATGCCACCTGGCGAGATTTACAACGTGATTTTTCTATACCACTAAATTGTAAGTACAAATTTACTATTTTAAATAAAATGTCATTGGATTTTATACGATGTGGAGCATTTTTGTCTTTGGGCCTGACAACATGGACACTCCAGTCAGATGACTCCTCCTGTGGCCCAATGAGAGTTTGCAGGAACACTGTTTTAAGGCCCCGGGCAGGGTATTCAGCCAAAGCGTTACTGGCCTTTTTGTAAAAAAAGAGGGCCAGTACTGCTGGTAAGCAGGCATTTTTTTTCATCTAAGGTGGCGGTGTCTCTAGTGGCGGTGTCATAGTTCATTTCTTTCTATATCACCTATTGAGAACTCTCACCTATATGATATCTCTTTGGACTTTATATGTGTATCTTTTATGTTCAAGTTGTTAATTACTCATTGTGTTTAATTATAATTGCTAGCATGACTCCTTGCTAGCATGACTCTGTTTTCTACACAAGTACAGCTTCTATGAATGAAAAAAGATCTATAAATAGAAAGACCTATCAATCCCCCCGCCCATCCTCCATTGATAGAATCTTTAGTAATGGCTTCTTTGAATGGAGCAGCTGCCACCAAAGGGTGAGCATAGTCGGGCATGAGTGCCTGTCACAGCCCCTTAGTTCTTTTAACCCCTGGAAATATACTAGAAGATTATGGTGGGGGAAGGGGGGTGGAGTAGGGGAGTAGAAAAGGTAGAGCACAGCATCACAAGGCATACATCATCTCGGTGTAGGCAGGTAAGGTCCATTGTGCTGATTTTTTATTTTTTTTTGTTTTAGATATCAATAAGAATGATTGCTCCAGTTCACATGTAGCTCCAGCCCAAAAAAATAATAGTTAATTAAGAGTTAATCTGAAGTGCAATTCTCAAGCACAGACATAGACAGGTAGAATTTTGAATGTTAATTCTTGTGAAAAGAAGGTTCTAAAGCCCCATACACACTGTCGGATTTTCCGGCGGAAAATGTCCTATCGGACAATGTTGACGGAAATTCCGACTGTGTGTAGGCTCCATCGGACATTTTCCATCGGATTTTCCGACGGACAAAGTTTTATCTCCTGCTCTCAAATTTTCCGACAACAAAGTCCTATCGGACTTTTTCCGATCGTGTGTAGCGAATTCAGACGGACAAAGTGCCACGCATGCTCAGATCACATTACAAGACCAAAGCTATTGGCTAATAGCCTCTACGTAGTCCCGTCGTAGGCAACAAAGGTCACCACGTTCAGAATGATTGGATTTTCCGACAACTTTGTCCGACCGTGTATATGCAACACCAGTGTCGGACTAAATCCGTCTGAAAAAATCCGATGGATTTTGTGGTCGGATTTTCCGACCGTGTGTACTGGGCATAAGAGTTTGTTTTTCTAATCATTAGTGGGGTGAAATCAACATTTGTTTTCAACCACAGTGGCAAAAGGAAAATTCTTAGGAGCAGGATGGAAAACTTTTCTCTAATTAAAGAGGGAGTCCGGCGAAATTTTTTTTTTTTAAAGTTAGCAGCTACAAATACTGCAGCTGCTGAATTTTAAAATAATGACACTCACCTGTCACAGGGTCTAGCGACGTCGGCACCCGAGGCCGAACCGTCCCTCGGTCCTCGGATGCTGCCGCCGCCATCTTGGGTATGGGAATCAGGAAATTAAGCCTTTGCGACTTCACTTCCGGTTCCCTATTGCGCATGCGCGAGTCGCGCAATGCAATAGAAATGCTCCACGCTGTCTCTGGGACCCGTGTGTGTCCCAGCAAACAGCGCGGCAGGACAGGAAGAGGCATAGACTCCCGTGGGAGTCTATGCCTGGAAGTGGGTGCAAATACCTGTCTTAGACAGGTATCTGCACCCCCTCCCCCCTTAAAAGGTGCTAAATGTGACACCGGAGGGGGGGGGTTCCGATGAGCGGAAGTTCCACTTTAGGGGGGAACCCACTTTAAATTATTTCTATCAGTGTTTGTGTTTTATTCGGTGAAGTCTATTCTCTCCAAAATCAAATGTTAAAAGCAAATAAAATCGTTTGAATGACAAAGAAATGTTCAGAGAATTTTTTTATGAATTTTCCTAAAACTTTAGTTTGAAACCCTTTCCGTGATCAGCTTTACACTGCAACAAAATGTAAAAGTGTCTGCATGAAAGTCTAAATCCAATCCAATTTTTATGCAATTTTTGCCACCACCACAAAAAAAAAAAGTACAGTCTGATAATGGAAAATTGTTATCAAATACTTACTGTAATTTTCCTTTCCTGGCCCATCCTTACGTCAGCACACAATGGGTTAACACCTCCTCCGGAACCCCACATGACCCCCTGTACCTAGCTGAATAAAATACAGCCCCTCCTCCAACTAAAATGTTCGAGAACTTAGCCTGCGACAGGCCACTAGGGAGGGAGTCCTGTGCTGATGTGGGGATGGGCCAGGAAAGGAAAATTACAGTAAGTATTTGATAACAGTTTTCTGTATTCCTGGTCCACCTCACGTCAGCACACAATGGGATATACCAAAGCTAATATAGGGTGGGAGAGAACAAATGAAAAGAGACACTGTTAGTAATTCAGTTTTTGAACCCATCTGCAGCCTGTGAAAAGATAAAGTAGAGATCTGTAACCTAAATGGAGTTGTATGACAGATCAACCCCCCAGCGCTGACTGTAAAATGTCAAGGATATTGGCTAGAGCAGGAAAAACAGGAATTTTTTGCTGAGCAAACAAAACAACCTTCTTTCCTATCCTCTCATATGTATGTAGCATTCATGTATGATCTTCTGGTCACCAAGGTCTGAACAACCTCAGATGAGAATGCCTGCCCCCCTAGTGTAGCCTATTCCATAGTCTGGCTATTAAAAAGTAGTCTCATTGGATTGGAGTGTTGTTACTGACCTTGCTATAAAAGATTTAATTCGACCAGACACAAAGATCAAACTGAAAATTCCATGGCACTGCGAACCTATCTTGTATGACAGAGTCTTTGCATTGGTATCCTGTTGCAAATGTCAGAAGCTGCATGTTCAGTGACGTCTCCCTGAGAACTACCGCTGGAACACCCCATAGGGCCAATATTGATATGAGGCACTTGATGAAAAAATATTCTGCCTAACCGAACCAATAATTAGATTTTGCTTCCCTGGCAAGAAGACCAACCTTAACTGACTAAGTGGTTCTCTGCCCCACAATAATCTTCTTTGCAAGATGTAACAAGAAAAGACTTGGTGTCCCCTTGTCAGGCAATGTAGGCTACTACTGTCTTGTTGTCAACCTTACTTAGCCCCCTTGAAGATCCTGAAAGGCTTGCAATGCTAGAAAAGGCTTCCTTCCATTCAAGATACTTGGGGAGTCTGCAAGAGACTGGCATCAGAATCATCCTATTTCCTGGGCTGAGAGGCATGCCTCCGAAAGAAGCACAGTGCCAATGTGCAAAATTCCAGTTCTTGTTGAATTGAAACACCTTCATGTGCCACCTGGCCCAAGGTACCACCACTGCCAACAAGATGTTCAAAAGATTCCTGGGGCTTTGCCAATTCTGTAAAAGGCAGACACCTGAACTGGAAGCGACATCTAGCCACGGCAAATCTCACACGCATCTGGTGCTCGGCATTGATCGGTACATGGAAGTATGAGTCGGCCGGTCGATTGATACCAACTGGTATTCTCTTCTGAGATCTGTTGAACATAAATTAAATGAATTCAGTGGTCAACTTTGGAAATCACCTTCATACTGCCACCTGTCTTCTGGACCCACTGGTCTTTGACGATTGTCGTCCAAACCCTCCAGAAGGAGGCTACAATCATCAACTTCACTCAGGCCCCAACTGGAAGAGACTGGTTGGATGCACCTTCAAAAAGACTTTCCAGCCATCTTAGCAGCTAGCTCTGGACTTGATTTTATGTCAAAAGTAACTAAGACACCGCCACTGTGATCTGGTAAATTTGCAGCCTGTCCTATAAGATTTGGCCTTCTGCACCTTCTGAAGTTTAGTAGGCTTGAGTGAAGGATAGCAGCTTCATTGTGTTATTCAGCGTTTGGGCAAACAATGACCTCCCATTATAGGAAATGTCAAAGGCTTGTGTAGAAGTTCCGCTTGCCCTCCAGTGGCCTTAACCACAATGCTCTCATAGCAGTGACTGAGTGCACCAGCGCTTGTACTAAGTCTATCAAAAGCATCAACCAATAGTCAGTTGCCAGGTTCCACTGTTTCCAGAAACTGTGCCAAATCTTTTAGTTTCCAGTGTTGAATGTAATGCCATTTCTGAAGTTTATAGAGCAAAGTTATCTCTATTGCTGATTGGCAGGCAAAATCTGTCACTGTATAGATTCCGTACAAGCCTAATAGCCAGATCACCACATTTTCTGTGTTACAGATGTGTTTCTGAATGAGTGTTTTTGTTGCATTCTCAATGAGTTTTGCCACTTTCCAGATGTGTTCCATACAGAAACAATGCAACATTCTACTTTTGTTGACTGCACTAGAATGCGCTGTACTGGTGTGAACTAGGTAATTGGGATCAAAGTTAGACACTGTCCATGCGTTCTTGATGCAGAATAAAAGCGCACTGGACTGCATCTGGTGTGAACAAGTTCACTTTCTCATCCATATGATCTCTGAAGGTAACCGAGTTATAAAAAGGCAAAGACATTTGCTGCCTCAGACTAGAAGTGCACTGCATAAACATACATCAGCCATCCTATTTGGATAAAGCTTAGAGAACCTGTTTCTGTAAATTGGTCTTCTGACGAGGTCTCTGTCATCCTTCATCAACGAGCACTTTACGCTCTATCATTTTGGGAAAAGACCATCCATCATCAATATACTCTATCATTATGGGTGTTGCTTGTTGCGTGGATATTTGCAGCATACTTTCTGCTATAGCCGCCTTAATAGGGCTTAGAATTTTGCACAACCACATGCTTGTGAAATTTCATTGTTCTGCCACTGCAGATTGCATGCAGGCCCAAAATGAACCCTTAGCTTAGCGAGGCATTTTCTATCATGCTGGCATAAACGCATGTGCCAATTTGCTGGATCCTGCCCCTTCACAGGGTAAGTGGAAACAACTCCTTTAGAGTATATAAGGGGGGTTACTAATGCGCAAACCCAATGATAAATCTACCAACTAGTAATATATCTAACAAACTAATAGTAAAGCTGCCAACAGAAAATAAGTGCTCACACACTCAAAATATATGTAGTAAACAAATACTGCGGCGCTTAAATGAAATAAATATGCAAAAAAGTAGGTTAAAAAAATTAAATAATGCCAAATACTGTGCAAAAATGCAAATAAAAAACTACTAATAATGCCAATCCATGCAGAAATCTTGATCCCCAAAGTTTGTGCAAATATCAATACCTACTAAACTTAATAATGTAAAGAACATCAAGTGAATAATGATTCTAAAAAAGTAGACAAAATGAATGTGCAAACATATGCAATAAATTACTGTCCAAAAAAATGCAATAAGGATGAATCCTGTGCAAAATATCCCACAAATATCATCGTGCAAACAGCAATAGTGAATTTTATGCAAAATAGCAATATAACAATAAAGGTTTTCCAGTCCAAATAAATGAAACAAAAGTCTCTTGATAAAAGTGCAATAAATTTCAAAACAGTGCTCAATCACAACATGCAGGCTGTCCCATCCAGTACAAAAGTGCATGTGCAGCAGTGTGACAACCTTCCTCTGTCCAATTCAGGTGATAAAAATTTCCCCCAGCCTCTCACCTCATAGATTGAATATGTGAGCCACACTGGTTAACTCGATCCCTGGTTCTATTGAAAAAATCATGTGGTCAGTGACGCAACGCGTCAGATAAAAGAGCCATGGTGACGTCACTTCCGGCCTTGCTTAATTGTAAGTGCTACTTGGAATTTTTATTAAAAGTGTTTTAAGATACTGCACTATGGAGCCCTCCCCTTATTCTTACATATGGCTGCATGTGATCATCCTGACATCCTGAGTGTTCCGGAGTCCCCGGGGATCGATCAACCAGGGATCGAGTTAACCAGTGTGGAGTACCTGTGTGTGGCTCATATATTCAATCGATGAGGTGAGAGGCTGGGGGAAATTTTTATCACCTGAATCGGACAGAGGAAGGTTGTCACACTGCTGCACATGCACTTTGGTACTGGATGGGACAGCCTGCTTGTTGTGATTGAGCACTGTTTGGAAATTTACTGCACATTTATCAAGAGAATAAAAAAGAGAAGTTGCGCTGATGTGAAAATTACAGTGCATTTAAAACTGAGTATCTAATAGTCAATATGATTTTTAAATGAAACTAAATTAGTGACACTTTATAACAACAATTAATAAGTGGCATCTAATGATGCAATGACTTAATCCCGATGTAATTAGCAAGGGGCTGAACCAGAGACCAGAACGGAATCCTTAATAAAAAAGTCCCAAATCAAAGTCCATAAATGTAATTGGATCACAAGAATCGCTTCCCATCCAAGATGGCCAGAGTACAAGAAAATGGCTACTTCCAAATTGCGTGTAGAGGCAAATACTTAAAATATCCAAATAATATGCTTACCAGAGGATAAGCACGCATGCGCAGTTGGCTTATACCCAGCCTGGGCCTTTTGATGAAAATTCCAGCTGCCTTGCATTTATTCAATCACCTCAGAAATATTTGACTCCATGTATTTGTGGCAAAACAGGAAAAAATAAAAAACATAGCGTAATACTGCTAAAACACTAAATTTGTTTTAAAAAACAGGATAATCACTTAAAGTGAAAAAATCGTGAAAAAAAAAAAAAAAAAATTGGAAAATTTGTGAAAAAAGTATAAAAAATAAAAAAAAAGAAAAAAGTAAAAGCACCCAGTGGTCAACTCAACGACTTAGAGTGATCAAATGAAAAAAAAACACACCTCCACCTTCCAAATAGTAGGCTTACCAGATGGTATTTCAAATATACACCAGTGAATATGGCAAACTGCTATTTGTGACCCAACACCACCAAGCGGGGCTTCTTACCAGATGTACATCAAATATTGCATAATGGATCTCGGATAGGATTGCAGATGGTATGTGCTAGAGATGAGAACGCTAACTGCTCCCAGTTTAAAACAACGATCGGTCCGTTTTCTCTTTACTGCAGCAACTGCCAAAAGACTTGTGTTCTGTTCTGTTCTGCTGGCTTTGAGATCGAGGTACCCCTGCCAAACATCAAAGATCTGCTGCTGCTGCCTGCGCTGCCGCTGAACTCTCATCTTTTTAAAACAAATTTAGTGTTTTAGCAGTATTACGCTATGTTTTTTATTTTTTCCTGTTTTGCCACAAATACATGGAGTCAAATATTTCTGAGGTGATTGAATAAATGCAAGGCAGCTGGAATTTTCATCAAAAGGCCCAGGCTGGGTATAAGCCAACTGCGCATGCGTGCTTATCCTCTGGTAAGCATATTATTTGGATATTTTAAGTATTTGCCTCTACACGCAATTTGGAAGTAGCCATTTTCTTGTACTCTGGCCATCTTGGATGGGAAGCGATTCTTGTGATCCAATTACATTTATGGACTTTGATTTGGGACTTTTTTATTAAGGATTCCGTTCTGGTCTCTGGTTCAGCCCCTTGCTAATTACATCGGGATTAAGTCATTGCATCATTAGATGCCACTTATTAATTGTTGTTATAAAGTGTCACTAATTTAGTTTCATTTAAAAATCATATTGACTATTAGATACTCAGTTTTAAATGCACTGTAATTTTCACATCAGCGCAACTTCTCTTTTTTATTGTTTATTTTGTGTATATCCCACAATAAGTTGCAGCTTTTATATTTCTTTTTAGGTTTATTTTCACCATACCAAGCGCAGTTTTTCCATATTCTACATTTATCAAGAGACTTTTGTTTCATTTATTTGGACTGGAAAACCTTTATTGTTATATTGCTATTTTGCACAAATTCACTATTGCTGTTTGCACGATAATATTTGTGGGATATTTTGCACAGGATTCATCCTTATTGCATTTTTCGGCACAGTAATTTATTGCATATGTTTTCACATTCATTTTTTCTACTTTTTTAGAATCATTATTCACTTGATGTTCTTTACATTATTATGCTTAGTAGGTATTGATATTTGCACAAACTTTGGGGATCAAGATTTCTCCATGGATTGTCATTATTAGTAGTATTTTATTTGCATTTTTGCACAGTATTTGGCATTATTCGATTTTTTAACCTACTTTTTTGCATATTTATTTCAGTTAAGTAGGGGCTGTCTTTTATTCAGCTAGGTACATGTGGTCATGTGGGGTTCCGTAGGAGGTGTTAACTCATTGTGTGCTGACGTGAGGATGGGCCAGGAAAAAACGATACGATTACACTACATATACATACATTTGTACTGCCATATGAACTGTAATTGTGAACATTAGGTAAAGATATGCATATACTGTATATAAAAATCATACATTTGATTGAAAAATTTTGTTCCTTTGCAGGATACAAAATTAACACAACGAAAATATATATTGTTAACCGCTTCCCGACCAGTGCACGACGATGTACGTTGACAGAATGGCACGGACAGGCAAAAGGGCGTACAGGTACGTCCCCTTTAAGATTGCCGCCGTGCCATCGCGTGTGTGTCCCGGTCGGGACCCCCGTGAGTCCGGTCGCGGTTCCCGCGGACTCGGTCGCCGCGGGTATTCCCCGCAATCGTCTCATGGGATGGCTGAACGGGGAGATACGGAAGTAAACAGCATCTCCCCGTTCTGCCTAGCAACTAGTGACACCGATCTATGCTCCCTGTGATTGGAGTAGAGATCAGTGTTCACTAAATCACAGCCACGCCCCACCACAGTTAGTAACACGCCCCTAGGAACACTTAACCCCTACACTGCCACCTAGTGGTTAACCCCTTCACTGCCAGTGTCATTTACACAGGAATCAGTGCATTTAAATAGCACTGATTGCTGTATAAATGAAAATGGTCCCAAAAATGTCTGATGTGTCCGCCATAATGTCGCAGTCACAATAAAAATCGATGACCGCTGCCATTACTAGTAAAAAAAAATGATTAATAAAAATCCTATAAAACTATCCCCTATCTTGTAAACGCTATAACTTCTGCGCAAACCAATCAATGATCGCTTATTGCGATTTTTTTTACCAAAAATATGTTGAAGAATACGTATCGGCCTAAACCGAGGAAAAAAACGTTTTTTATATATTTTTGGGGGATATTTATTATAGCAAAAGGTAAAAAAAATTTTTGCAAAATTGTCGCTCTTTTTTTGTTTATAGCGCAAAAACTAAAAACCGCAGGGGCGATCAAATACCACCCAACGAGAGCTCTATTTGTGGGAAAAAAAGGACATCAATTTTGTTTGGGAGCCACGTCGCACGACCCGCGCAATTGTCAGTTAAAACGACGCAGTGCCGAATCGCAAAAAGGGGTCTGGTCTTAAGCCAGCAAAATGGTCCGGTCTGAAAGTGGTTAAACAAGGATGGTGGCAAGGAATGCACTTAGAGATTTTGATATTTGGGCTTATATTTTGCCAGTAATTGGCATAAGATACAGTGTATACTCTTGAACAATAACATTCACAAAAAGTCAATGATCAAAAATGGGTAACCCTGGTGGACAGTTACCCCATTACACTGATTATCAGTGCAGTCCCAACAGTGCCCACCAGTGCTGCCAATCAGTGCAGACCAGTGTTGCCAATCAGTGCCGACTAGTGCTGCCAATCAGTGCCCATCAGTGTCAATTATTAGTGCTGCCTTTCAGTGCCAATCAGTGTTGCCTTTCAGTGCCCATCAGTGCTGCCTATCAGTGCCCATCAGTGCCATCTATTAGTGCCACCTATCAGTGCTGCCTATCAGTGCCCAAAAAAAAAAAAAGTAAAGTGTATTATTGTGTATTATTGTATATAAATGTTGTTTGAAGTGTGGGGACCCTATTCCGAATTTAAATCACATGTTATTTAAATGTAGAATGGTTAGGAGGCTGTGGAGTAGAACTGCAGCTTGAGTAAGCAGTTTATTCAAGATACTGTACGTATAAATTTAACCACATGCCGACCGATTGGTACAGTGTGAGAGGAGAGAGGAAGAGAGGGAGAGATCGTTTGCAGCGCTGTGGGCACTACAGATCCAGCCCACAGCGCTGCTCAATGCCAATACCCTGCAATACTCTGCCAATACTTGTCAATACTCGTCAATACTCGTCAATACTCGTCAATACTCGTCAATACTCGTCAATACTCGTCAATACTCTGCAATAAATTTTAACAGAAACAAATAATTATTTTATTTTTTTTACCGAATTTTCAGTCTTTTTTGATTTATAGCGCAGAAAATAAAAAAACCCAGCAGTGATTAAATACCACCAAAAGAAAGCTCTATCTGTGTGAAAAAAAGGACAAACATTTCATATGGGTACAGTGTTGCATGACTGAGTAATTGTCATTCAAAGTGTGAGAGCACTGAAAGCTGAAAATTGGTCTGGTTAGGAAGGGGGTTTAAAGGGGTGTTTCAGCTTAAAAAAAAATTTTTTAAAAGTCAGCAGCTTTTTTTTTTTTAGGGTGGCCCTCCACTTTAAGTGCCTAGTGGTCAAGTGGTTAACATTTTAAATTATTGTGTTCCTAGTCTGTTTAGAGGAAAGAGACACAATTTATTAATTATGATAATATTGACTTCATTAAAACATTCCTTAAAAGATGGACTGAGGAAAGGTTTCATTGAATAGGTAAAGATTTCCAGATTTTTGATAGTGACATTTTATGGGGCTATGGGTGGTAAGACTTGGAAATGAAAGAGCAATTCTGAAAGACAATGGCCCAATTACTGAGATAAAATTGCAGTGTCCCAATTATTTAAATAGCATACTGTGTACTTCTTGATTTTATGCAATTCTCTGTATTTATTATGTATTTAAATATGGATATATATTTAAATATTATATATTAAAACAATATTAACCCACCACCCAGATAACATATCACTTAAATCTAATGATAAATGTTTCACCCATTCATCCATTATTTATGTAAAATGTATTCTAACATTGATTCATTGTAAATTAATTTCAATTCGTTTGTAATGTGTGTGACAAGTTTAAAGCAGCAGGTCTTTAACCAGACAGGTACAGTGTCTCTCAAGCAATTGTCTGGTGATATAAAAGGACAAAATAATACTGAATAATGATGATAATAATAATAATTATAATAAATATATATATATTTTTTTACAAAAAGTCAACCAAGTAATGTGGGCAGATGGCAGTGTTATATGTTTTCATAGTTTTCATAGTTAGTAAGGTTGAATAAAGACATCAGTCCATCCAGTTCAACCTGAGCGAGTGTCTACAATACACCACTGTGACTAAGGTCTCATTCACATTGGCAATAAAAAGAAATTAAAAATGCATATAAATACACAGTTATCATTCAAACAGTATTTGCCTGCATTTAGATGCAGCCAATTTAGCTGCATTCAGAGAAAATAGAGTTCTGTGTTTGCATGATCCAATAAAATGCATGTAAATAATGCCTCGTACAC
The DNA here is from genome assembly GCA_028564925.1 of Lithobates sylvaticus. Lineage (NCBI taxonomy): Eukaryota > Metazoa > Chordata > Amphibia > Anura > Ranidae > Lithobates > Lithobates sylvaticus. The sequence continues at coordinate 51,952,015 of CM053035.1, forward strand.
AAGCTTTGATTTTCGGTCGACAGAACGTCTGATTTTTGTGGCATGCTAGTCTCAAAAAAGTCGCTAGTCGAAAGTGAAGAGGTTACTAGCAATATAAGAATTTTCGTTTGACAGAATACAACATCAGAAGTGACGTAACGTGTTGAATAGTTTTGTATGTATTCTTTAATTTCTGAGCATGCGTAGTCTCTTGCTCTTACAATTTTTTTTGTATGAAAACCATACTAATGAGACGAAAATCAGATGTTGAGTTCACATCCAACAAAATCGTTATAGTCTGCACATCCAGCTTTTGTCTGACGAAAAAGTGAAATCGGCTGTCGAAAGCACCGTACTAACAGTAAGATTTGCGGACGATCGGTCGTCGTCATACAATTGATGTCCGAAAATCAAAGCATGTGTACAAGGCCTAAGGCTAAATCTACTTTAAAGCAGGAACATCTAAATGCAGGAAAAAATATCTGGGAGGCATAAAAAGTTGTTCCTACTTCCCAAATAACTTCTGCTGTGTTAAGAAAAGCTAAATGCAGGAATTCCAGTGTGAATATAGCTTAAGGCCTCATACACACGGTACGAAAGTCAGAAGAGAAAAGTCTGAAGATGAGCTGTCTGCAGATTTTCGGATCGTTAGTACAGTGCATTCGACAGACGATTTGACTTTTACATCAGACAAAAGCTGGATTTGCAGGCTATAAAATTTTTGTCTGAAGTGAACTCAACATCTGATTTTCGAATGGTCAGTACAGAAATCCGTCACACAAAAAAGTACAAACACGCATGCTCGGAATCAAGGAACGACTGGGAAGAGTTTGGTCTTGTAAACTACCGTTCGTAATCTAGAATTAACATTCGTGAAGCAACAATTGATGAAATGTCAAAATTCTCAACTTCTTTAATGGGATAATAATGACGCTTCTTTGCATGTAGTTATGCCAAACTTATTTTAAAAAGCATTTGTTTTGTACGATCTGAAAATCGCGAATCAACACTCACCAAACTTCTACTAACATGAAATTCGCAGAAGGGGCCCAAAGGGTGGCACTTGAGAAATTAACTTTCTCTTTATACTCTCATAGCACGTCACTACGTTTGTGTCTGTCAAACGACAATTTGCAGATATAGTAGGCTAGACAAAATCCTGCACACGCTTTTTCGACAAAAATCAGATGCTCGGTTGTCCAACACTCAAACCATGTATACAAGGCTTAAGACTACTTTCACACTGAGGTGCTTTACAGGCGCTACAGTGCTAAAAATAGCACCTGCATAGCGCCTGTAACGAGCCTCTCCTGTCTCCCCAGTGTGAAAGCTCAAGTGCTTTCACACTGGAGCGGTGTGCTTGCAGGATGGTAAAAAAAAGTCCTGCAAGCAGCATCTTTGCAGCACTGTAGGAGCGGTGTATACGCACCCCTGCCAATTGAAATCAATGGGGCAGCGGCGCTTTGCCGGCGGTTTTAACACTTTTTCAGCCACTAGCGGAAAAATAGCACCACTAAAACGACAGTAAAGCCGCGCTAAAGATAGCCCACCTGCCCCAGTGTGAAAGTAGCCTAAGAGTGAGGATAGAGAGTAGTGCATAAGCAAATGTACTCACCTAAAATACCAGGCTGCCACTTCATGTCTCTTCTGTGTGTGTGACTTCAACTATACAACCACCTTTTCCTTTCAACCAGAACAGCAAGAAAGCACCTGCTCCATAATTACCTACTAGTATAAGGTAGAGGGTGTGAATAAATCTGTGACAGGTAAGCTGAACCTTGAGAGATTGTGTCATTCGGGGTGTGGCAACCTGTTCTCCTGCTTCTCTCCATGATCCAAATCAGCGACTCAAGAGCAAACAAATTGTCTTTGGGATCATCCATTATCTTGTTAGATACAGATGAGATGTGACTGAATTCAAGATAATAAAAATGACGTAGAACAGAAAATTTAAAGGCTTAAAATGCACTTAGGAAATCATCCTCATTACAGGGATAAGATCGTGTGATTTGGAGGGTGATCAGATGGGTAGGTAGAAGCTAATCCTTTTCAGGATTGGGGATGAGCTCAGGGGTGTTCGGATCCTATTCTGAACCCACCTGAGCGATCCTGCTAGGAAGCCTGTACTGTTTCAATCTGAGGCTAGGGAATTGCCCACTGCAGATACAGCCACACAGATACAAGAGGCATATACATACAGTGAAAAATTCCTGGTGAGCTTACTTAGGTGGGTTCAGACTAGGATCCAAACATTCCTGAGCCGATGACTATTTATGATTAAGGTCTTGTCTTGTTGAGTACCTGTGTATTGTCTTGTTGAGTACCTGTGTATTGTCTTGTTGAGTACCTGCGTATTGTCTTGTTGAGTATTAGTTTCAGGAAGCAAGTTGTTAGGTCATTTGGACAGTGTATAATCCCAAATCCTCATTAAATTAATAGGTACGATGCCAGGTGGGTGTGGAGAGGCGACTCGTTGTACATCTTGCGGCATGTATGCGTTCCTTGATCCTCCGATTGAGGGTGAATACTGCTGTGCAAAATGTAAGCACATTGTTTCCCTGGAAGCCCAGGTTCTGAATCTGGGGAAGCAACTGTCAGCACTGAGAAGTCCCTCCATACTAAAGTAGAGCCAGAAACGTACACAGCAGGTGCCAGCAGGTGCCAGCACATAGGCGGGTGAAGCCAAAGAGGTGCAGGCACTAGGAAAGAGTAGATGGGTGACAGGAAGGGTAGAGGGGGGAGTGCCAGGGAGGCCGATCCAGGGCTGGAGCATCCCAATAAGTACGCTCCATTGAGTGACATTGGTGAAACCAGTCAGGGACCAGCACTGCTGGAGCTGAGGGACTCTCCTAGCTGCCAGGGGAAGAATTCCTCCAGTGAGAGTGGGGGGGAAGCGAAAGGAAAGACAGATTCTGTTGGTAGGGGACTCAAATCTTAGAAGGACAGAGAGGCCAATCTGTAACAAAGACCTGAAGCGCCAAACTGTATGTTGTCTACCGGGCGCTCGGGTTCGGCACATCACGGATCTTGTGGACATATTACCGAGAGGGGCTGGGGAAGACCCGGCTGTCATAGTGCATGCTGGCACCAATGACAAAGTCAGAGGCAGATGGAGTGTCCTAAAGAATGATTTTAGGGACTTGGGAGTTAAATTGAGGAAAAGGACCTCCAGGGTAGTATTCTCAGGAATACTACCTGTACATTGAGCTACACCAGAAAGGCAGAGGGAGATTAGGGAAGTAAACAAGTGGCTAAAGAGCTGGTGTAGTAAGGAGGTGTTTGGGTTCCTGGAGGACTGGCCCAACTTCTCAGTCGATAACCAGTACTATAGAAGGGATGGACTGCACCTTAATGAGATGGTGCAGATCAGCTGGGAATGAAGATGGCCAAAAAGTTAGAGAGGTTTTTAAACTAGGAAACAGGGGGAGGGTCCAGAGGTAGAGATAGTCAGCATGGAACATATTCCAGAGGGTAGTATTGGGGGCATTAGTGATAGGTTGACCAAAGCACATAAACCCAAGGTAGGTATAGTAGCAAGTCCTAGTTGAAATCTCGGAACACCCAATAGTCGGATAACATGCGACCGGTCTAAACTACGTGGCATATTCACCAATGCCAGGAGCCCTGCAGACAAGATGGGTGAACTAGAGATACTGTTGTACGAGGAGAATTTGGACTTTGTGGGAATTTCAGAGACCTGGTTCAACAGCTCTCATGATTGGCTGGCAACCATTCAAGGGTATACCCTTTATCGCAAGGATAGAGAGGGTAAAAAAGGGGAGGGGTATGCCTATGTATCAAGAATGTACAAGTGAATGTGAGAGATGACATCACTAAGAGAGCTAGGGAGGAGGAGATCCTTATGGGTAGAGTTCCAAAGGGATGAAGCTAAGGGGAAAATAATACTGGGAGTATGCTATAGGCCCCCTAACCTGAGGGAGGAAGGGGAGACAGATCTCCTATCACAATTTGGATTAGGAGCAAGGATGGAAAGTGTTATCATAATGGGGGATTTTAATTATCCAGACATAGACTTGGTGGAGGGAACCACACATTCATTTAAGGCTCGCCAGTTCCTAAATGTCTTGCATGACAATTTTATGGGTCAGATGGTAGACGCACCAACTAGAAATAAAGTGTTGCTGGATCTACTGGTTACCAACAATACAGAACTGATCACGGATGTGGAAATACGGGGCAATTTAGGTAACAGCAATCACAGGTCAATTGGCTTGAGTATAAATAACACTAAAGCCCCGTACACACGATGTCACGTACCTAGTGGCGAGTCCGGATTGCAGTAGGAGACCTCTCTTACGTCCCAGACTTGCGGCCCCTGATAGTGGAGACAGGGGGTGCAGGAGTCAAAGGAAGCACGAGTGTCTGGCAGGATCAACAGCTACAGGTGGGTCAGGTGATGCAGAGGAGGCTGTGTTAGGGTCAGCAGGCCTTGACAGGAGATGACAGGAACCAGCGGACAGCAGACAACAGGAACCAGCAAGCAACAGGTGACAGGAACCAGCGGACAGCAGACAACAGGAACCAACAATGAGCAGGTGACAGGAACCAGCAAACAGCAGGTGACAGGAACCAGCAGACAGCAGGTGACAGGAACCAGCAAGCAACAGGTCACAGGAACTGGCAGGTAAGTGGTCACAGGGACCAGCAAGCAGCAGGCGACAGGAACCAGCAGACAGCAGGTGACAGGAACCAGCGGACAGCAGGTGACAGGAACCAGCAGACAGCAGGTCACAGGAACTGGCAGGTAAGTGGTCACAGGAACCAGCAAGCAGCAGGCAACAGGAACCAGCAGACAGCAGGTCACAGGAACTGGAAGGTAAGTGGTCACAGGAACCAGCAGGCAGCAGGTCACAGGAACTGGCAGGTAAGTGGTCACAGGAACCAGAAAGCAGTTGGCGACAGGAACCAGCAGACAGCAGGTGACAGGAACCAGCAGACAGCAGGTGACAGGAACCAGCAGACAGCAGGTGACAGGAACCAGCAGACAGCAGGTGACAGGAACCAGCAGACAGCAGGTGACAGGAACCAGCAGACAGTAGGTCACAGGAACTGGCAGACAGCAGGTGACACCGGGACAGGTGCACAGAATGGTCAGACAAGCCGGGTTTGGTAACTGTGGAGCACAATGCAGACAAGCCAGAGGGATGAGCAGGTGGATGGTCGTGGACAAGCCGAGGTCGGGGGCAGGCAGACAGCAGAGCAGGTTGAGGAACAGGTCGGGTCACAAACACAGAGTCAGAGAGGTTCAGGAGGGACATGCGGAATGCTGTAGATCAGGCAGCAAGAACTGTGTGGAGATGTCCAGTTTAAATAGCCCGCCCAGGGCCAATGACCGCGCGCGCACCCGCACGTGCCTGTGCACGCGCACCCGCTCGCGCATGCGCACTAGCTCGTGCACCCGCTCGTGCCCGCGCACCCGCTCGCACCGGCGAGGAACTACTAGGCCCAGCAGAGCTTTCCTTACATTGCCCCCCCCAAGGGGCAGCCTCCGGATGCCCAACTGGGCCAGTTTTTCAGGGTGTGCCCTCTTGAAAGCCTGGATCAGGTGTTTGGCGTGCAAGTTAACTTCAGGTTCCCATGAGTTTTCCTCCGCACCGTACCCTTTCCATTTGATGAGGTATTGTACCAGATTATTTCTCTTCCTGCAATCCACTATTGCCTCCACCTCAAATTCTTCTTCCCCATTAACCATTATGGGAGCAGGGGGATCTGTAGCCCCACCTGAGCCGTACCAGGCCACGTGCCTTCAACATGGGGGGTGCCCTGAGGAAAGGGGGGCCCTGCGGTCCCCCCACCCCAAAGCACCTTGTCCCCATGTTGATGAGGACAAGGGTCTCTTCCCGACAACCCTGGCCGTTGGTTGTCTGGGTCTGCGGGCGGAGGGATTATCGGAATCCGGGAGCCCCCTTTAATAAGGGGGCCCCCAGATACCGGCCCCCCACCCAATGTGAATGAGTATGGGGTACGATGTACCCCTACCCATTCACCTAAGGAAAAATGTGTAAATAAAAAAAACAACACAATTTTTTTAAATACTTTATTGCACAGCTCCGGGGGTCTTCTTCCGTCTTGGGGGGTCTTCTCCAGACTCCGGACTCCTCCGCTATCTTCTGCTCATTTAGCACGTCTGAGCCATTAGAAGAGGAGACAGTGACGAGTCAACATCGAAAGAAGAAGAAGCAGAAGGCGGCGACAGCGACGGCGACAGAAGCCCGGGCCAGGCTGCGTGTTCGGAAAAGGGTCTGATATGGATTTGGGGGTGACCCCCACGCCGTTTTTTTTCGGCATAGGGATTCCCCTTTAAATCCATACCAGGTGACTGGGCTAGCTAGCTAGCATTCACTTCCTTCGCTAGTCCCGTCTACCTGGAGTCACATTCTAAATGAACGGGCTTTCCTCCGTGTGTGAGGCAAGTCCGTTCATTTCAAAAGTCCCGTGGACTAGCACACAAACAGTGGGATTCCGGCGGCCAATTTTAAGTCAAAACTTAAAACTAGGTCCGCCGGACTTTTGGGAATAAAAATGTAATGTAAGGGTAAAAATTTAAAAATGCATGTAAAAGCAAAGGAGAAGCCCTTCAAAAAATACAAAGTTGAGGGATCATCCTCAGCATTCAGACTTTATAAAGAATGCAACAAGAAATGTAAGGGTGCAATAAGGACGGCTAAGATAGAACATGAAAGACACATAGCGGAGGAGAGCAAACAAAATCCCAAGAAATTCTTTAAGTATGTAAACAGTAAAAAAGTGAGGGCAGACCATATTGGCCCCATAAAGAATGAGGAAGGACATCTAGTTACAAAGGATGGGGAGATGGCAAAGGTATTGAATTTATTCTTCTCCTCAGTCTTCACAAGGGAATTAGGGGGCTTCGGTAACCAAAACTGCAGTGTTTATCCTGATGACACATCCATGGTTAACAGAGGACAGAATTAAAATTAGACTTGGGAAACTTAACATTAATAAATCACCAGGACCAGGTGGCTTGCACCCAACAGTACTTAGGGAACTCGGTCAAGTAATTGCCAGACCATTGTTCCTAATTTTTACTGACAGTCTACTGACTGGAATGGTACCAGCTGATTGGAGAAAAGCCAATGTAGCACCAATATTTAAAAAGGGCCCAAAATACATCCCTGGGAATTACATACCAGTTAGCCTAACATCAATAGTATGTAAACTCTTGGAGGGGATGATAAGGGAGTATATACAAGATTTTAGTAATGAGAACGGTATCATTAGCAGTAATCAGCATGGATTCATGAAGAATCGTTCTTGCCAAACCAATCTATTAACCTTCTATGAGGAGGTGAGTTGCCATCTAGATAAAGGAAGGCCCGTAGATGTGGTGTATCTGGATTTTGCAAAAGCATTTGACACAGTTCCCCATAAACGTTTACTGTACAAAATAAGGTCTGTTGGCATGGACCATAGGGCGAGTACATGGATTGAAAACCGGCTACAAGGGCGAGTTCAGAGGGTCGTGATAAATGGGGAGTACTCAGAATGGTCAGGGGTGGGTAGTGGGGTCCCCCAGGGTTCTGTGCTTGGACCATTCCTGTTTAATTTGTTCATAAACGACCTGGAGGATCGGGAAAACAGAGAATTCCCCCTTGTGAAGATACGATTACCCTGTATCGAGAATGTGTAGGGGAGGGGCCAAGATGGTATGACAGGCAGTCTATCTGCCTAGGAGGAAGCATTCACCATTCCAAAACCAGCCGCTGTAATATTTTTATGAATGTGTAGGGGAGGGGCCACAGACCTAAGATTGTAGTATGACAGGGCAGTCTATTACGGCGGCTGGTGTTGTGACGAAAACCCTCTGTATCACGGAGGACCTCAACGACCAGTTGTTGGCGCCGTACCTAGTCGTCCGTAAGGCTAGACGCAGCCGCGTATATGTACTATACGGAAGCTTCAGGCGGGACGTTACCTCCTTGAATTCCAGGGGCGGTTGTCATGATCTGTATCCAGGCGATTCCACACCTCACCTTCCCCTACAAATGCAGTAAGCCGGCTGCCATGAGAGGCATTATCCTCATGTCCTCCAGAGTACCCCTACCAACGAGCCCCAAGAAGATGTTGGTCTGTAGACAAGCGCGTGCGGATTTTACCCGGTCCACGCTGTCCTGACAATCCTGGTCTCTGCTGTTGGTTGAATGATCTTGAACGCTACCAGAACTAGTGGGTATTAGCGTAGGGTACAGCAATTTAGGCTTGGATACACTTTCACAGGGTCTCAAGAATGCCATCGTATTTTGAGACCCGACCGTTGCACAGTTCAAGAATGCCTCTAGCATTTTGAGACCCGACCGTTCAGTTAAAATTATAGTTATAGTTTAAAAAAAAAGTGTTAAAAAATAAAAAATAAAAAAAAAAAGTACAAAAAAAAAAAAAACCCCAAAAAATGGGGAGGTTTTATTATGTTTTATCTTGCTTTTCAGGTATGTTTTAGTGTTAACCATTTTTTTGTTTTCATGACAGGCAGTCTATCTGCCTAGGAGGGGTGATTTCAGCATGGGGGGTCCCCCAGGGTTCTGTGCTTGGACCATTCCTGTTTAATTTGTTCATAAACGACCTGGAGGATCGGGAAAACAGAGAATTCCCCCTTGTGAAGATACGATTACCCTGTATCGAGAATGTGTAGGGGAGGGGCCAAGATGGTATGACAGGCAGTCTATCTGCCTAGGAGGAAGCATTCACCATTCCAAAACCAGCCGCTGTAATATTTTATGCCATACACAGAGTGGTGCACTGACGCACCTGGTACATGTGAGTACCGTGTTGGGGGATTGTTCTTATTTGTTTAAATAAAATGTTTAAAGCGATATCACACTATAGAGCCTTTTTGTTCCCCATTATTCCCTAGATACTGCGTGGAAAGCCCAGGATCTTGTCACCATTATAGAACCCAGGGGTGGTTCACAAGCGTGTATTGACTGAGTGTAATTGCTAAGTCAAATGCTCCAAGGTGAGCATTCAATACCTAGGGGATCACTAAAATAAGAGCACCAATGCATGATCTGCAACACCTGTCAATCATTTTTAGACGCATGGATTTATAAGCATGTCAGCAGTGCTATTACTGGATACCACACATATGCACTTTTTTCAACAGGACTGTCACAGCATTGTTTTATAGAAAAACTTGTTTTTTGCACAATAGCACTTTTTGCTATTTAAAGTGTAGTGTTGTTCCCTATATACCACCGGACACTTATATCTGTGTTACAAAGCACTTGATGCACATGAGCACTTTATTATTAATGTTTTAATTGACATATTTATTGTTTTATTTTTGTCAAATCACATCTATGTCACATATGTCACTTAGGTCACATTACTACTACATGTGTTTGTTTTAATTTTTAGTTTTACATTTTCAACACGCATTTAGTGTGTAATATTCTAAAGCTCAGCGTATAATTTACTATTTTTGTCTATATGCACTAGCTTATGAGACGTGTGTAACTAACGCTTGCAGTTGGTTAGTGATATCTATTAGGCTTTGGGTTGATTGGGGCTCGCAGGAATTTTATTACTTTCCTAGTTCAATCTCTGTATTTGCAGACGATACTAAGCAAAGCAGGGCAATAACTTCTCCGCAGGATGTGGAAACCTTGCAAAAAGATCTGAACAAATTAATCGGGGGGGCAACTACATGGTAAATGAGGTTCAATGTAGAAAAATGTAAAATAATGCATTTGGGTGGCAAAAATATGAAGGCAATCTATACACTGGGGGGAGAACCTCTGGGGGAATCTAGGATGGAAAAGGACCTGGGGGTCCTAGTAGATGATAGGCTCAGCAATGGCATGCAATGCCAAGCTGCTGCTAACAAAGCAAACAGAATATTGGCATGCATTAAAAAGGGAATTCATTCTCCCGCTCTACAAGACTCTGGTCTGGCCGCACCTAGAGTATGCTGTCCAGTTCTGGGCACCAGTCAACAGGAAGGATGTACTGGAAATGGAGCGAGTACAAAGAAGGGCAACAAAGCTAATAAAGGGTCTGGAGGATATTAATTATGAGGAAAGGTTGCAAGCACTGAACTTATTCTCTCTGGAGAAGAGACACTTGAGAGGGGATATGATTTGAATACCGTACTGGTGACCCCACAATAGGGATAAGACTTTTTTGCAGAAGGGAGTTTAACAAGAATCATGGCCACTCATTAAAATTAGAAGAAAAGAGGTTTGACCTTAGAGGGTTCTTTACTGTAAGAGCGGCAAGAATGTGGAATTCCCTTCCACAAGCGGTGGTCTCAGTGGGGAGCATCAATAGTTTCAAGAAACTATTAGATAAGCACCTGAACGACCACAACATACAGGGATATAGAATAATACTGACATATAATCACACACATAGGTTGGACTTGATGGACTTGTGTCTTTTTTCAACCTCACTTACAATGTAACCATGTAACTATGTAAGGTATGATCTTCAGGTTCGGGTCCAAGTTTACCAAGATTTCGACCCAAACTCAAGCTGTTTGCTGAACAGATGAACAAAATGGATGGATGTGGCCAGTTTGCCTACCTGCCTGAACCTGCAGCTGCTGAAGCCAGAAGTCATTCATTTAATGGCAGTAGTACTACCCACTTGCCAACCTGTTTCAAATCATAAACAAGCCAGTAGTCATCCCGAGTGATGTAATTGACCATATATGGTCATGAACATATGTGGTCAAAATGTTAGCTCATAATCCCCAGCCAGTTTGTTAAAATTCAGCTGCTGACCGTGGAGCTGTCATTTTCAGTGAGAGTCTGAATGGAGAGGATCTTCAATGTGTAGGGGGTCGTCCAGGTGTCATTCAGTATGACAGTTGTCTAACTACACTGCTGGATGACATCAATAACATTTAATAGATACTTTTTCTATGGTGTGTGTATATTTACTTTGTAAATTGTTTTGTGAATGAGTAACTTCCTCCCGCAGACCCTCACATCCACCAGGCCAGAGATGCGGGGATGAGGCCTTTGTCCCTGTCAACATCAGGACAAAATGTTTTGCCAGGGAGGGACCTTTGGGCAAGGTACCTTCCCCATTTTGAGAGTTGGGGGGGCTGCACATTCACTGCCCTTCCCTTTCCTCACCAGCCTACACCCCCGTCTAGGATAAGGGTCTACCATGGTAGACCTCACACTTTTTTTTTCCTATAGGGATACGCTTAAAAATCTATACCAGACCCCTACAAATGATAAGGATTTGGTATTAAGTTTTAGGGGGGAGCCTATGCCATCCCTTTTTCATCTACAGGGTATGTCCTACTATTGCTCAGGAGAGGGGGTACCATATTGCCCCTCCCTTCAATGGTCTGGTATGAATTTTTAAAAGGGACTCCACACAAAAAAAATAGCATGAGGCACCCCCAAAGTCCATACCAGACCCTTATCCAGGTGTGCAATCTGCCTGGTCAGGAAAGGAGGTGCACCTTTGCTGCTCCACTCCCTTAAACTACACTAGGCCACATGCTCTAAACATTGAGGGGGTATCTTGCCAGGGCTCCTATCCCGACAAGACACATTGTCCCCATGTTGATGAGAACAATTCCTTGCCCCTACATCCCTTGTCCAGTTACATAGTTCGTAAGGTTGAATAAAGATACCAGTACATCCAGCTCAACCTGTGTGGGTGTGTTTATGTCAAAACAATTCCCCATCCCTATGCCTGTATATTGTGTTCTTTAAGATGACCATCTAAGAGTTTTTTTCTTATCAACACTTCCTGCTGACACCATCAACTACTCTGACAGTAAAGAACCCCTTATGCATCCGCAATCTGGACGAGGGACGTGACCGGATGTGAGAGGCGGGAGAGTATGGAGCATGAAGTGAGGATGTGCGTGGGCTCTCTCTTATCCTTCCCACTGAAGTGTGATACTTGGAGGCACGTTCATTGCGGCGGCTGGAGCTGGCGCCTGATGGCTGTAGCGGGGGCGCCCTAATTGAATTGCCTGGCTAATTGTCTTACTGGCAGACTGTACCTGACGCGGGGCGGTAGGAGAGGAGGCGGGCGGCTCTGAGCGGTGGAGAGAGGCTGAGCGACGGCTCGAGCTAGAGCAATCTGTCAAACCCCACGAGAGCAGGAACAAACCATCTGACTGCCCGGCGATACAGTGCGAGGAACGGCGGGAGATGACTGAGCTATGGTCTCATGGGCGGTGCGCTCATACAGAGGAGACAGTGTTGCAGCGGCTTGTGCTGCGGGATCGAGGTGCGAGCTGTGCCCCAGCAGGAGGATTGAGGACTGACCTACCTAGGGGGTGAGTGGTACAACCATACCTACAAATGCACCAGCAAACCCACGCTGGAGTAATAGCACCTGAACTGTAAAAGTGCTAGGGGCAGGACTGAGTATTGTATTTAGTTCTATCTTGGACTATAAAGCCCCTTTTTTCTCCCTGTCTCATAGGTGCTTCTGTGCAATTCAGTTAGATTAAGAGCCATATATTCTCACTCTCTTAGCACCTATAGACAGCGCTATTAGTGTTTTAGCTCTATCTCATTATCTGCATTCACTTTTGGAAGGACTAATTTATAAGATTGCAATACTCCAGCAAGCTATCACTACCCCGCATCAAGCTATTACCCCCCCCCCCCCCCAAATCCTGTGGGGTAGAGGGAAAGATGGGAGAACTGCTTTAAATTAAATAAATACTATTTTATCCTGCTTTTGCCCTTTTTCCTCCCTACGGGTAAATCATTTGATACTTAGCCTCCTTACCTGCTGGCTGGTTTGACTCCAGGCTTATATAGCTATAAACGTATACACCTATACCTTGCCTAAGCTCTCAATTTTTTTTTTTTTTTTTTCGGAGAGCTAATTGGGCAGAGCCAACAGCAAGCAGAGGAGGGCTGCTCGCATTTCCCCTTCCCCTTTTTTTTTCTTGGACTTTTGTTTGGACTTTTTGGTTTGGAATTAATACTCTAAGCCAATCTGGTAAATCCCCACTGCAGGGAATTCTTGTTAACCCTTGCTACTCTCCTTCTTGTTGTAAGAGGGGAAGGAGAGGCAAAGAAAAAAAAGAAAAGGGGGACAATTTCATTCTGCTTAGTAAGGTTGCTATGTCTAGAAAAAGGTTGCCAGAAGAGCATTTACCGCAGGAAGGGCTCCAAATCCCCTGTTCTGCAAAAGATAGAAACAACCAGATGGCATCTGCCACAGCTACTAAATTAGAGAAATATGCACACTCAGCACCAGTTTCGCCTAGCAAATTGAGCTCTCACCAACCAACCCTACAAGTCAAGGACCAGAAAAATTCTTTACCAGACATAAAGGGTCAAGGGTGTGCATCTTCTAATCCACTCACCCCCTCTGCTACCAAAAATGCAAGTATTAAGGGTTCAGGGGGATGTAAAACCCTGCCTGCCCCCTTTAATATGGCCGCAAGTATTGTACCAACCCCTACGTCAACCACTATACCAGCTACATTAAGAGAGGTATTGAATGCAATCAATGAGTGTAAAGACTCAATCTCCAATTTTGACGATCAATTAAGGTGCATTAAGGAGGAACTAGTCTCTATCAGACAAGACTTAGGCAAAATGAAACAAAGAACTTCTGACCTGGAAGAGCGTGTAAGCTTATTGAAGATGAACTGAGCCCAGTCAAGTGCAAAATTAAATGGCTTAAAGATACAATATATATCCAAGCTGCCAAACTGGACGAGATGAAAAACAGAAATCGCAGAAACAACATCAGAATGATAGGCCTCCCTGAGCGAACTGAGGGCCCCAATCTAATTAAGTTCTTAGAGGGGTGGTTTGGGGAGATTTTTGGGGGTACTTCCTTTAGCCCCCTATTTGCGATTGAACGAGCACATCGAACCACCTCAAGAACTCAGCATACAAAGGATCGCCCTAGGCCAATATTAATTAAAATTCTCAACTATAATGATAAATTGTCTTTGCTGCGAAGGGCCAGGGAGGTGGGGGACTTTAGGTTTCAGGGCGCTAGGGTCTCCCTCTACCCCAATTTTTCGCCTGACCTCCAGAAACGCAGAGCTGAATTTACTTCAATCAAGCGCAGTATGATTAACCACAAGATAGAATATGCTCTTTTGTACCCATCCCGGCTGAGAATGTCTGCCTTCGGCAGGACTTTTTTTTTTAAATTCTCCAACTGAAGCAACCCAATGGCTTGAAGAGAATAAAAAGGAGTTATAAAAAGAAAATGAACTCTTTTCCCCCCCTTTTTTTTTCTTCCCCTTTTTTTCTTTCTTTCCCTGCTGAGTGTTGGGACATTTTTTCCGATAAACATGAGACTATTAATGTTTGTAAGAGATGATATATATGTATATGAGGGGTTGGGGGGGCGAGAGCGTGTAACACTGTGGGTGGCACTTTTGTGCCAACTCTCCCCCCCCCCCCCCCTCCTGTGGGGTTTGGTTTTTTATTTTTATTTTATTTTTCTCCCTTGCTCGGTGCTGGGATATTCTCTGCGATAAACATGAAACTACCAGTGTCTGTAAGGGATGATGTATATGTATATGAGGGGTTAGTGGGAGGTGTGAGAGCGTGTAACACCGTGGGTGGCACTTTTGTGCCTACTCCCCCCCCCCCCTCCTGTGGGGGTTTTTTTTTTTTTTTAGTTTATTTACTCTTTTTTTCTAGGTGACGCTTATTGATATAACCACATAGACACATATGATAATATTATTACTAATGGGAGTAGAGGGGGCCCATTAGCACAAGGCAAGGTTACATGTATGAAGGTATGAGTGTGAGGGAGCAGTTTAGCTCCCTATTTCTGTTTAAATTTGTATTAATCACAATAATAACGATCGTTTTAAGTAAGAGATGGGAGGGAGTTGGGAGGGTCACGAACGCACCCTTAAGGGGTAGCCCTGATGGGCAGGGAGGGAGGGAGTTGGGAGGGCGGGATTTGGGTGGTTTAGGGAATAAGGGGGGAGGGTGGTCAAGGTCGAAGATAAGGAACAGATATTAGTAATGTTTATGTCACTAAAAAGTCACTTTATGAGATGCGAGATGAGGGGGAACTATACACATTGGGGCAAATACCAAAAGCAAAGAGGGGAGAATTGTTTATTAGTGTTTTGTTTTTTTTTTTTTGGTACTTTTCCAACATCACTCTCACTACTTGGATGCTTTGTTTGCTACTAAATATTCACTTTGCAATACATGAGATGAGAGGGAATTATAACTATGGGGTTATTCACCAAACGCAGGGAGGAGGGGAATTCTTTACTAGGGTTTTGGGTTTTTTTTTTTTTTTTTTTTTTCTTGGTTGTTTTTTTTTTTTCTCTTTCTTTTCCTTTTTTTCTTTTTGGAATTTTTTATTCAACACCATCTCTGCTACCCGGATGGCTTCCTTCTCTATAATATCTACCCTGTTTTTCTTGTTTTTCGCTTTTCTTTTTCTTCAGGCAGCTTCTGTTCTGATTCCAGAGTTGACTAGATCATATCTTTACAAGCTCAGATACAGGTTAAAAAGCTTAATGTGATTTCTTGGAATGTCCGGGGTTTGGAAGATCTGGCTAAGAGAGCTTTGGTGTTGTCGCTTTACACTCCGTAAGGAGCCTGGAGTATTATGTCTCCAGGAGACACACCTGATGAGTAGGGATGACCCGAACACCCCCGGGTTCGGTTCGCACCAGAACCTGCGAACGGACCGAAAGTTTGCGCGAACGTTAGAACCCTATTAGTTACAACGTTCGAAATCTAAAGTACTAATTATAACGACCAATATGCATGTTAATGTCATAAAACAGGTTTGGGGACCCGGCCCCGGCCCCAGGGGACATGTATCAATGCAAAAAGAAGTTTTAAAAATGGAAGTTTTTTCTGGAGCAGTCATTTTAATGATGCATAAAGTGAAATATTCCTTTAAATGTGGTACCTGGGGGGTGTCTAAAGTATGCCTGTGAAGTGGCATGTGTTTCCCGTGTTTAGAACTGTCCTTGCAAAAAATGACATTTGTAAAGGAAAAAAATAATCCATTTAAAACTGCTTGCGGCTTTAATCATGTTTTGTCCCGGCAACAGTGGCGGTGCGTGCATAGAGGGCGCAGGAGCGCCGCCCCCCCTCTCCTGCACCGCTCTATCACCAATAGATAGATTCATGCATTGCATGAATCTATCTATTGTCACCGCTGCCGCCCCCTATTCAGGTGTCCGGCCCCTGATCGGGCGCCGGGCATCTGAATTACAGTGGGGGGGGGGGTGTTGCTGGAAGCGCCCCTATTAGAGCTGTAAGCTCTAATAGGGGACCCTATTAGAGCGGTGTGCTCTAATAGGCTTCCCTAAGTGTAAACAGCGGGCGCACGGCTGTGCGTTCGCTGATTACACAGTACTGTGTTAGGGAAGCGAATACATCGCTTCCCTAACACAGACCCGCCTCTCAGCCAATCAGGTTGCCAGGTCTGTTACCTGTCACCTGATTGGCTGAAGTCACAGGCGCTGTGATTGGACGCTAGGCGTCCAATCACCTAGCGTCCAATCACAGCAGAAGAAGACAGGAGGAGCGCGGGAGAAGACATCCGACGGAGACACCGCTCGTCACCTGACGCCGTCACCAGCTGCACACCGGGACAAGGTAAGTGCAGAGGGCAGGCAGGGGGCACAGTGGCAGCACTTAAGGGGCACAGTGGCAGCACTTAAGGGGCACAGTGGCAGAACTTGGGGCACAATGGCAGCACTTAAGGGGCACAATGGCAGCACTTAAGGGGCACAATGGCAGTACTTAAGGGGCACAATGGCAGAACTTGGGGTACAATGGCAGCACTTAAGGGGCACAGTGGCAGAACTTGGGGCACAATGGCAGCACTTAAGGGGCACAATGGCAGAACTTAAGGGGCACAATGGCAGAACTTGGGGCACAATGGCAGAACTTGGGGCAGCACTTAAGGGGCACAGTGGCAGAACTTGGGGCACAATGGCAGCACTTAAGGGGCACAATGGCAGCACTTAAGGGGCACAATGGCAGAACTTGGGGCACAATGGCAGCACTTAAGGGGCACAATGGCAGCACTTAAGGGGCACAATGGCAGCACTTAAGGGGCACAATGGCAGCACTTAAGGGGCACAATGGCAGAACTTGGGGCACAATGGCAGCACTTAAGGGGCACAGTGGCAGAACTTGGGGCACAATGGCAGCACTTAAGGGGCACAATGGCAGCACTTAAGGGGCACAATGGCAGAACTTGGGGCACAGTGGCAGCACTTAAGGGGCACAGTGGCAGAACTTGGGCACAGTGGCAGAACTTGGGGCACAGTGGCAGCACTTGGGGCACAGTGGCAGCACTTGGGGCACAGTGGCAGCGTTTGATGGGCACAGTGGCAGCGTTTGATGGGCACAGTGGCAGCACTTGGGGCACAGTGGGAGCGTTTGATGGGCACAGTGGCAGCGTTTAATGGGCACAGTGGCAGCGTTTGATGGCACAGTGAGGCTGTTTGTTTGCGCCCCCCCAAAAATTTTGAGCACCAGCCGCCACTGCCCGGCAATATGGATGAAAATCTTTGAGAAAAATGGCGACCCCACCCCAGCCCATTACCAGCCCCTTTGGGTCTTGTATGGATATTAGTGGAACCCCGCACCCAAAATAAAACCCTATACCTACAACCCTATATACTCTGAACAGCAGTATACAGGCGGTGCAAACAAGGGACTGTAGGTTTGTTCTTAAGTAGAATCTGTTTGTAATTTTGAACAGGTAATTTTTTAAGTGTAGCTCCATCCAAAAAAATCTATTTTTAAGCTTTTTGGAGAACATAGGGAAGGGTTATCACCCCTGTAACATTTGTTTTGCTGTCTGTGCACCTGTTCAGAAGATTTCACCTCACTTTCCGTCCCAATGACAAATGTTTTTGGAAAAGTGGGGTTTTTATTGAAACAAGGATTGGTGATAAAGCATCAGTAGAGAGGAGATACCTTTTTCCCAAATTAAATCTAACAGGATAGAATTCCCCTTCCTAGGGGTACATTTCCTCTCACTTCCTGTTTTCTCCTTCCGTTTGCAAGTAGGAGTTATTTCTAAGTTGGATGTTTGAAAGTAGGGGCCTGCCGTATATACTCTGCATAAATGTGCACCATTAGATGTTGGTGTTGCCCAGTGGCGGCTGGTGCTCAAAATTTTTGGGGGGGCGCAAACAAACAGCCTCACTGTGCCATCAAACGCTGCCACTGTGCCCATTAAACGCTGCCACTGTGCCCATTAAACGCTGCCACTGTGCCCATTAAACGCTCCCACTGTGCCCATCAAACGCTGCCACTGTGCCCATCAAACGCTGCCACTGTGCCCCAAGTGCTGCTACTGTGCCCCAAGTGCTGCCACTGTGCCCCAAGTGCTGCCATTGTGCCCCAAGTGCTGCCACTGTGCCCCAAGTGCTGCCACTGTGCCCCAAGTTCTGCCATTGTGCCCCAAGTTCTGCCACTGTGCCCCAAGTGCTGCCACTGTGCCCCAAGTGCTGCCACTGTGCTCCAAATGCTTCCACTGTGCCCCTTAAGTGCTGCCACTGTGCCCCTCAAGTGCTGCCACTGTGCCCCCTGCACTTACCTTGTCCCGGTGTGCAGCTGGTGACGGCGTCAGGCGACGAGCGGTGTCTCATCGTCGGATGTCTTCTTCTCCCGCGCTCTTCCTGTCTTCTGCTATGATTGGACGCCTAGCGTCCAATCACAGCGCCTGTGACTTCAGCCAATCCGCTGACAGGTAACAGACCTGGCAACCTGATTGGCTGAGAGGCGGGTCTGTGTTAGGGAAGCTGTGTAATCAGCGAACGCACAGCCGTGTGCCCGCTGTTTACACTTAGGGAAGCCTATTAGAGCACACCGCTCTAATAAGGTCCCCTATTAGAGCTTACAGCTCTAATAGGGGCGCTTCCAGCAACACCCCCCCCACTGTAATTCAGATGCCCGGCGCCCGATCAGGGGCCGGACACCTGAATAGGGGGCGGCAGCGGTGACAATAGATAGATTCATGCAATGCATGAATCTATCTATTGGTGATAGAGCGGTGCAGGAGAGGGGGGGCGGCGCTCCTGCGCCCTCTATGCACGCACCGCCACTGGTGTTGCCACAACACTGTAAAGCCCCATACACACGGTCGGATTTTCCGATGGATTCTGTCCTATCAGACAATGTTGTCGGAAATTCTGACCGTGTGTAGGCACCAACGGACAGTTTCCATCGGATTGTCCGACGGACAAAGTCCTATCTCCTGCTGGATAGATTTTTTGACAACAAAGTCCGATCACACCAAATCCGATCGTGTGTAGCGAATTCCGACGGACAAAGTGCTACGCATGCTCAGATCACATTACAAGACCAAAGCTATTGGCTACTAGCCTCTACGTAGTCCCGTCGTAAGCAACAAACGTCAGCACGTTCAGAATGATCGGATTTTCCGACAACTTTGTCCGACCGTGTGTACGCAAAACCAACATCGGACAAAGTACGAAGGACATGATCCGACGGACCTGGTCCTCGGATAATCCGAGCGTGTGTATGGGGCTTAAGCCCTCACAGTTACTCTTGGTGGGCACATGAATGGGCCCTGCTGTGAATTATTAGATCAAGATTTGTAATTGCATGCATCTGTTGAACAGGGGCAGAAAAATTGGGCCTTTGGTGGTGGTAGTGGTGGTAGTGGTGGACGGTGTTGCCACAACACTGTAAGCCCTCACAGTTACTCTTGGTGGGCACAGGAATGGGCCCTGATGTGAATTATTAGATCAAGATTTGTAATTGCATGCATCTGTTGAACAGGGGCAGAAAAATTGGGCCTTGGTGGTGGTGGTGGTAGTGGTGGACGGTGTTGCCACAACACTGTAAGCCCTCACAGTTACTCTTGGTGGGCACAGGAATGGGCCCTGCTGTGAATTATTAGATCAAGATTTGTAATTGCATGCATCTGTTGAACAGGGGCAGAAAAATTGGGCCTTTGGTGGTGGTGGTGGTGGTAGTGGTGGACGGTGTTGCCACAACACTGTAAGCCCTCACAGTTACTCTTGGTGGGCACAGGTATGGGCCCTGCTGTGAATTATTAGATCAAGATTTGTAATTACACGCCCCTGTTAAACAGGGGCTGAAAAATTGTGCCTTAGGCACTGGTGCTGGTGCCACAACACTGCAACCCCTCACAGATACTGTACTTGGAGCACAGCAATCAGACCTGTTGCAAAGCATTGCATAAAAAATTGTAATTACACACCCCTGTTAAACAGGGGCTGAAAAATTGGGCCTTAGGCACTGGTGCTGGTGCCACAACAATGCAACCGCTCACAGATACTGTACTTGGAGCACAGCAATCAGACCTGTTGCAAAGCATTGCATAAAAATTGTCATTACACGCCCCTGTTAAACATGGGCTGAAAAATTGAGCTTAAGGCACTGGTGCTGGTGCCACAACACTGCAACACCTCACAGATACTGTACTTGGAGCACAGTAATCAGACCTGTTGCAAAGCATTGCATAAAAAATTGTAATTACACACCCCTGTTAAACAGGGGCTGAAAATTTGTGCCTTAGGCACTGGTGCTGGTGTCACAACACTGCAACCCCTCACAGATACTGTACTTGGAGCACAGCAATCAGACCTGTTGCAAAGCATTGCATAAAAAAATGTAATTACACGCCCCTGTTAAACAGGGGCTGAAAAATTGGGCCTTAGGCACTGGTGCTGGTACCACAACACTGCAACCCCTCACAGATACTGTACTTGGAGCACAGCAATCAGACCTGTTGCAAAGCATTGCATAAAAAAATGTAATTACACGCCCCTGTTAAACAGGGGCTGAAAAATTGGGCCTTAGGCACTGGTGCTGGTGTCACAACACTGCAACCCCTCACAGATACTGTACTTGGAGCACAGCAATCAGACCTGTTGCAAAGCATTGCATAAAAAATTGTAATAACATGCCCCTGTTAAACAGGGGCTGAAAAATTGTGCCTTAGGCACTGGTGCTTGTGCCACAACACTGCAACCCCTCACAGATACTGTACTTGGAGCACAGCAATCAGACCTGTTGCAAAGCATTGCATAAAAAATTGTAATTACACACCCCTGTTAAACAGGGGCTGAAAAATTGGGCCTTAGCCACTGGTGGTGGCACCCAGAAACAAAAATGTTCTTCCAAGCTATCATCAGGATCATTGAGGAGGAAGAGAATAGTCAGTCAACATAACATGACAGTCACTCAGCATCAGCATAGGCAGTCTTGAAGGGATGTGACATTTCAAAATAAATTATTCTGTTATATCAGCTTCAGGTGCCTGGTAGCTGGTGGTGATCCAAGACTGATTCATCTTTATGAAGGTCAGTCGATCAACCGAGTCGGTGGACAGGCGCACCCTGTGATCGGTGACAAAGCCTCCAGCAGCACTGAATGTGCGTTCGGAAAGAACGCTGGATGCAGGACAGGCCAGTAGCTCAATTGCATACTGTGCAAGCTCTGGCCAGTGATCCATCCTCAAGACCCAGTAAGCCAGAGGATTTTCGGTGGGAAAGGTTTCCAAGTCTGACCTTGCCCCTAGGTATTCCTGCACCATGTATATCAGAAGCTGGCGATGGTTGCTGGAACCGATCATACCTTGGGGCTGTGGACTAAAAAATTGTCTGAACGCATCGATCAGAAGTCCACCTTCCCCACCGCTCTTTCTGCTACTGACCGAAGCCTCAGCAACTCGTCGTCCAGGACCAGGAGTTTGTAACCTCCCAGTCTCTGGGAACGCGTTGCACAGACCTTTCTGCAAGGCCTCCCGGAGATGTCTCAGTCTCTGCTCCCTCTGCGATGGCAAGATAAGGTCCGCAACCTTACCCTTGTACCGTGGATCAAGGAGAGTGCCCAGCCAGTAATGGTCCCTCTCCTTGATCCGAAGAATAGGAGGATCCTTCCACAGGCTTTGCAGGATCAGGGAGTCCATACAACATAGGTTAGCTGAGGTATTCAGTCCTGAGTCTTCTGGGTCACTGAGGACAACATGATCCGCAGCCACCTCCTCCCAGCCACGTACAAGTCCACTGGTTTCTTGGGACTGTAAATCATCCCTAAAAGGCTGCTGCTGCTGCTGCTGCTGCTGCTGCTGTTGATGCTGAGTGCCAGGCTCCACCTCCATGCTGACACAATCCTCCTCCTCCTCCTCCTCCTCATCCTCTTCCTGTGTGATGGGTGGGACAGAAGGAACACTGTCTGGATAAAGGGGGCCTTGAGAGGCAAGGAAGTCCTCCTCTTCCTGCCTCTGTTCTGCCTCAAGTGCCCTGTCCATTATTCCACGCAGCGTATGCTCCAACAGGTGGACAAGAGGTACAGTGTCACTGATGCATGCAAAGTCACTGCTCACCATCCTCATGGCCTCCTCAAATGGTGACAGGAGAGTGCATGCATCCCTGATCATGCTCCACTAGCATGGGGAAAGAAATCTGAGCTCCCCTGACCCTGTCCTGGTGCCGTAGTCGCACAGGTACTCATTGATGGCCCTCTGCTGTGTGTGCAGTCGCTGCAGCATGGCCAACGTTGAGTTCCACCTGGTGGGCATGTCACATATAAGGCGGTTCTTGGGCAGGTTCAACTCCTTTTGCAGCTCAGCCAGCCGAGCACTGGCATTATATGATCGGCGGAAATGCACACAGACTTTCCTGGTCTGCCTCAGGACATCCTGTAAGCCTGGGTACCTGCCCAAGAACTGCTGCACCACCAGGTTAAGGACATGAGCCATACGGGGCACATGGGTCAGCTGTCCCTGTTGCAGGGCAGAGAGGAGGTTGGTGCCATTGTCACAAACCACCATTCCTGGCTTAATCTGGCGTGGCGTCAACCACCTCTCGGCCTGCCCCTGCAGAGCTAACAGAACCTCTGCCCTAGTGTGGCTCCTGTCCCCCAAACACACCAGCGCAAGCACCTCATCTTTTTGCCTGCGTACTTGCGTAGCCCCTTGGACGCCTACGGAGCACCGCTGGTTCCGAGGACAGAGCACTCGAAGAGGCCATGGAGGAAGAAGAAGAGGAGGGGGTAGAGGAGAGAGGTGTGTCACAACCATTAGTAGCATTTTGGAGGCGTGGTGGCGGAACAACCTCCAACACTACTTCACCTTGTCATGCATCCTTCCCAGCAGCAGCGGTGCGTCCATAAAGGGCGCAGAAGTGCCGCCCCCCTCTCCTGTCACTCTCTATACACCATAGATAGATTCATGCATTGCATGAATCTATCTATGGTCGATGCTGACACCCCCTATTCAGGTGTCCGGCCCCTTTTCGGTCACCTGAATTACAGCGGTGGGGGTGTTTTTTGGAAACACCTGATTAGCGCCGTAGGCGGGCGCAACGCTGTGCATTTCTTGTCACTCAGCAGTATGTTAGTAAACCGAAGGAATTCGGTGTGCTAACATTGTACGGCCCCTTAGGTCTGTGTTACCTGTGCCCTGATTGGCTGAAACGACAGGCGCTGTGATTGGCGTGCAATCATCACAGAGGATGAGAGAATGAGAGGAGGAGCGGGCAGGAGAAGAAATGGAGGACACCGATGCCGCCGTCACCCGAGACAAGGTAAGTGCAGGGCGGGGGGGGGGGGGCACAGTGGCAGCTTCTTTGCAGAAGCCTTCTTTGCAGGGACAGCTTTATTTTGAAGCGACTGCGTTTTATGGCAAAGTGGCAAAGTGGCTGTGTTTTATGGCAAAGTGGCAAAGTGGCTGTGTTTGATGGCAAAGTGGCTGTGTTTGATGGCAAAGTGGCTGTGTTTGATGGCAAAGTGGCTGCGTTTGATGGTCACAGTGGCAAAGTGGCTGCGTTTGATGGGCACATGTGGCTGCGTTTTGATGGGCACAGTGGCTTTTGATGGGCACAGTGGCTGCGTTTGATGGGCACAGTGGCTGCGTTTGATGGGCACAGTGGCTGCGTTTTAATGGGCACAGTGGCTGCGTTTTAATGGGCACAGTGGCTGTGTTTGATGGTCTTTTTTTTCAGAATTTTTCAGTTTATTTGCGCCCCCCCAAAAAAAGAGCACCAGCCGCCACTGCTTCCCAGCTGCCAAAAGAGTGACCCAATGGGTCGTGAAAGACAGGTAACGTCCCTGTCCATGCCTGCTGGACCATGAGTCAGCGGTAATATGCACCTTACCGCTGACTGCCCTGTCCAGCGAGGCATGGACATTGCCTTCCACATGCCGGTAGGCAGCCGGAATCGCCTTCCGTGAGAAAAAGTGGCGTTTGGGAACCTGCCACTGGGGAACCGCACATTGAACAAACTAACAGAAGGGGGCCGAGTCTACCAACTGAAAAGGCAGCAGTTGAAGTGCTAGCAATTTAGCCAAGCTAGCATTCAACCGCTGGGCATGTGGATGGCTGGGAGTAAACTTCTTTCGACGGTCCAGCAGCTGGGGCAGGGAAATTTGCCTGGTACAATCGGATATCGGTGTACTGCTAGCAGAGTGCCCGCAAATGCTTGGCTGTGACACACCTAATTCTACACCTTCATTCCTCTCAGTGCAGCTTTCAGAGAGGACTGAAGGTATAGTGGGGTTGTAGATCCCAGCTGATGAGGAGCAAAGAGAGGTCCGCTTTGTTCTTTGGTGTGGGTCTTTAATGTGCGCTTGCCAACGAGCTGCATGGCAGGTCAACATATGTCTGGTCATGCTTGTTGTGCCCAAGTGGCTGATGTTTTGGCCACGCGAGATACGCTTGAGACATATGTTGCAAATAGCAGCGGTGCGATCTGATGCACTCATCTCAAAAAAGGCCCACAGCAAAGAACTTTTGTAATAACGTGCAGAGGCAGCGCCCTGCACAGGCGGAGCTCTGCGGTGTGATTCAGTTGGTGTGCTGGCCTCAAGCTGGCCCCCGGAGGGCATCCTGCCTCCCCCTCCTCCTCTCTCCATTCAGGCACCCACGTGGCATCAGTGACCTCATCATCCCCTCCCTCTTCACCACTGGAGCAAACCTGGCAGTAAGCTGCAGCTGGTGGAACATGACTGCCAGATTGCTGTCCTTGAGCATCCCCTCTCTCTGCGCTCACGCAACTGCCTTCCTCTAGCTGGGTATCATCATCGGAGCCTTCAAAACGCTGGGCATCCTCCTGGAACATGTACCCAACACTGTTCTCAAACAGTACGGGGGACTCCTCAGGAGGTGTATAGGTGGAGAGAATTACAGCGCTAAACTCAAAAAAAAACACAGTGAAGTATAGCAGCAGCACTAGAATAAGACAAGTATTCGATGGACAATGGAGGAAGGAGAGTGCAGCGCTAAGAAGTGAATGGTAGTAACCACCTCACCCTGTATCTGCCCTTCTGCCTTGTTGTCATCTAAGGCAGCCCTCTGCAGGAGTTAGTGTGTGTGTGCTGTGTGAGTATAGCACAGCACACTAAACCACTTCACCCTGTATCTGCCCTTCTGCCCTGTTGTCATCTAAGACAGCCATCTGCAGGAGTTAGTGTGTGTGTGCTGTGTGACTCCAGCACAATATACACTACCCATTACAATGTCTGGAAGACCAACAAGGAGAGGCAGACAGTCACGAGCCAAGAAAACAGGGCAAGCAGGCTCTGTGTCTAGAGACAACAGTGCTGGTTGTGGACGCAGTGCATTGTCATCAGCACGTGGCCATGGGACACGCTTGTCCTTATTTTCAGCAGCTGGACATGTTGAGCCGCATCATGCCAAAGGCTTGGTAGAGTGGATGACCAAGCCCTCCTCATCCTCCTCATCCTTTATCACCCAGGCTCAGGGTACTGGCAAAGCAGCTACGAACGCGTACTCAATGTCATCATCAGGCACCCCTTCCCTAGACCCACCAGGTCCTCCTGAGGAGTCGGCAGCGCTAAGAAGTGAATGGTAGTAACCCCATTCAGCTGTGAAGATAAATGGCGGTAATACCCTTCAACTCCTCAAATAGTGATTAGAAAAGTGAAGTGTAAACCTGCATAAACGTGGCAAGTATCTATTCCTCAGTGACAACTATAGGAAAGGAACCTGTAAACAAAGGTGCAAACAATGGTGGTGGTGCGCACAATGAGAATCACCAATGACATATATTCCTCTATGATATCTGGAGGAAATACTATGAACCTAGAAAAAAATTAATAACACAAATAATATTTAAAGTAAACGCATTAAAGTCCCAAGAACGAGTCCTCAATGTTGATTGGGGAACTAATTCCTAGATGCATTTGAAGTGAAAATTATCGTATCAGGTGGTGATAAAACAACAAAAGTCCAAAGTGATGATCTGTGGATGACTTGAGACCCAAAAAGTCCTAAGCCGAATCTTCAGGTATACACACTTGGATGTGAGAGAATAAAGATGTACGCTTACCGGAACTGGTGGACTCCCTGTCAGCAACAGGGAGTCGAACGGGCATACAGAGGCTCTAGGTAGCCTACAATCTCGATGTCCCAAGCAGACAGACGAACTGTGCAGAGTCCCTCACAGCTGGGCCAACAGGATCAGTCAGTCAGGATGAGGGTGGCTGTCATGGAATCTGGGTGCCCATGGGAGGGATGGAAACTCCTGGACGGCCACTTGATGGGTGGAGAGTGAGGTAGGCGAATGGTGGACGCTCACTTGTAGATGAAGCGAGAGTGGACTTAGAGTACTCTCCCAATGGATGTCCAACCATATAGAGAAAAAATAATAAAAAACAATCGGAGGAGACTCCAATAGTATAGATCAATAGAGTAGGTTTTTATTGAAAAACCGATTACAAAAAACAAATGGTAGGATAAAAGTGATCACAATTAAAAGCAGTGTGGGTGTAGGTATGTCCTGGCCCGACGCGTTTCGTCTGTAGTAGACTTCAACTGGGGCATATAACCATTCACCTACACTGCACATATATATATAGATATCTAAACATGATTATCATCCAATCGGGGAATGTAAACATATGACATGATAGTTACCTAGTCTGATAGGACCAGATCCGATCATATGATGGGAAATGTGATCCCCCAGGGGATAGAGTGGCCAATGGGGTGGGATTATGGCAAGATGAGAAGTCCTGATAGGTGTCAACCTGACCACACCATCCCCAAACAATTGAACAGAAGCACATGTGAAAGTGGCGCCAAAAAGGAAAGCCAATGGGTGATCGGACAGAGCCCCTGGGCGGGGTCCACAGTCCCCATTAGATCGGAAATGGTTGGTCAAAACATGCTCTGGGCCAATCGCCATAAAGAACCAATGGGCGGTATCCTTAAACCACCAATGACACAACACCTAGTGAGCATCCAACAGGAACAGGCGTGACCAACATCAAGGTCAAACTCCATTGGGTAGTAGCATCCAATGGAGCGACGCCGGCACCACGCTCGTTCACGTCCTCCAATATGTGCACATGCGACTATCCAAATGGCCGGTCCAATAAGACCGGACAGTGATGTCACATGTGCCCTACAGTCCAATGACAGGGCGGGCATTCAAATCAATGAAGATCCCTCGCCGATCACGTGACATGTGGTCACCTGACGCACCTGAGGTCAGATGACCATTCGGGACCAAGGGGAGGGCGGCGCCAAAGGCGCTGAGCGTATCAATAGACTGACAGGCACTCTGAGGAACAGAGGGGGCCGTCTTAGGACTTGTAAAGGTCACATGGCCAAGCTGAAGCCTAACGCGTGCGTCATGACGTCACGCGTAAGAGGCTGGACCATGGGCTCAAAATGAACCGGAGTTTAATACGGAAAAACAAAACATTCTATCTGGCCAATGAACGTGTAGAAACACGGTTTTCCTAAGGACTGCTCCTCCCCTTGTTCCTCAATCTTGGACCAGTGACCTCTAGTGGTGAAATGAAAATAATAAGATGTGAGAAATACAAAAATGATGGATGTGAAAAGATAGAGATGACACACTAGCGCCATCTTGTGTGTATTTAACATAGTGAATAGATAACCATTCCAAGTGTTGAATTTTAGCATAATAGAGACCCCTTCTAAATGCATGATAAGATAGAATGGGACAAGTGAACACAAATAATATGTAAAAAAACCGACATGAAGAGTGGACAACTAACTGTATCCACCTAAAACTCATAAATCTATCTCATGGACATATCTGGAGCCACAGAGATATATGAATGAAAAGCTAAATAATGACTGAGGACTGAAGCAATAGTGAATAAGAAAGTATATTAAATCAAATCAAGCTGTATTAATAAAAGAGTTGATATCCCACTCGACATTCAAACCGAATGGCGAGTAGGTACGGAGCTCATAGATCCAGTAGGTTTCGAGGCGAGAAACACCCCGCACACGGGACTCTCCTCTCCAATGAGGGACAAATTGGTCAATGACCAGAAATTGTGTCCCAATGGGATCGCGCTGATGGCATTCTAGATAATGTCGGGGAACGCTATGGTTGGTTTTGCCTTTTTTAATGTTGTTAATGTGCTCATTTACCCGGATGGAAAAGGTCCTAATTGTGCGTCCAATATACTGTTTTTTACATGGACAGGTCAAAAGGTACACAATATAGCGAGTCGCACAAGTGGTGAAACATTTCATGGAGTAGATGCGTGAAGTGGTGGAAGACTGGAACGTATCACTCTTTCTCCTGCCGCTGATGTTATGTAAACACACATTACACCTACGGCAGGGAAAGTATCCCTTACATTGAAAAAAGAAGGAAACCTTTTTGGGGGGATCAATAACATTAGGGGCAATCTGGCCCTGTATAGATCTGGCACCCCTGAATATAGATCTGGCACACCTGAAAAAGCGGGTGTCATATTCAGGGGTGCCAGATCTATACAGGGCCAGATTGCCCCTAATGTTAATGTTATTGATCCCCCCAAAAAGGTTTCCTTCTTTTTTCAATGTAAGGGATACTTTCCCTGCCGTAGGTGTAATGTGTGTTTACATAACATCAGCGGCAGGAGAAAGAGTGATACGTTCCAGTCTTCCACCACTTCACGCATCTACTCCATGAAATGTTTCACCACTTGTGCGACTCGCTATATTGTGTACCTTTTGACCTGTCCATGTAAAAAACAGTATATTGGACGCACAATTAGGACCTTTTCCATCCGGGTAAATGAGCACATTAACAACATTAAAAAAGGCAAAACCAACCATAGCGTTCCCCGACATTATCTAGAATGCCATCAGCGCGATCCCATTGGGACACAATTTCTGGTCATTGACCAATTTGTCCCTCATTGGAGAGGAGAGTCCCGTGTGCGGGGTGTTTCTCGCCTCGAAACCTACTGGATCTATGAGCTCCGTACCTACTCGCCATTCGGTTTGAATGTCGAGTGGGATATCAACTCTTTTATTAATACAGCTTGATTTGATTTAATATACTTTCTTATTCACTATTGCTTCAGTCCTCAGTCATTATTTAGCTTTTCATTCATATATCTCTGTGGCTCCAGATATGTCCATGAGATAGATTTATGAGTTTTAGGTGGATACAGTTAGTTGTCCACTCTTCATGTCGGTTTTTTTACATATTATTTGTGTTCACTTGTCCCATTCTATCTTATCATGCATTTAGAAGGGGTCTCTATTATGCTAAAATTCAACACTTGGAATGGTTATCTATTCACTATGTTAAATACACACAAGATGGCGCTAGTGTGTCATCTCTATCTTTTCACATCCATCATTTTTGTATTTCTCACATCTTATTATTTTCATTTCACCACTAGAGGTCACTGGTCCAAGATTGAGGAACAAGGGGAGGAGCAGTCCTTAGGAAAACCGTGTTTCTACACGTTCATTGGCCAGATAGAATGTTTTGTTTTTCCGTATTAAACTCCGGTTCATTTTGAGCCCATGGTCCAGCCTCTTACGCGTGACGTCATGACGCACGCGTTAGGCTTCAGCTTGGCCATGTGACCTTTACAAGTCCTAAGACGGCCCCCTCTGTTCCTCAGAGTGCCTGTCAGTCTATTGATACGCTCAGCGCCTTTGGCGCCGCCCTCCCCTTGGTCCCGAATGGTCATCTGACCTCAGGTGCGTCAGGTGACCACATGTCACGTGATCGGCGAGGGATCTTCATTGATTTGAATGCCCGCCCTGTCATTGGACTGTAGGGCACATGTGACATCACTGTCCGGTCTTATTGGACCGGCCATTTGGATAGTCGCATGTGCACATATTGGAGGACGTGAACGAGCGTGGTGCCGGCGTCGCTCCATTGGATGCTACTACCCAATGGAGTTTGACCTTGATGTTGGTCACGCCTGTTCCTGTTGGATGCTCACTAGGTGTTGTGTCATTGGTGGTTTAAGGATACCGCCCATTGGTTCTTTATGGCGATTGGCCCAGAGCATGTTTTGACCAACCATTTCCGATCTAATGGGGACTGTGGACCCCGCCCAGGGGCTCTGTCCGATCACCCATTGGCTTTCCTTTTTGGCGCCACTTTCACATGTGCTTCTGTTCAATTGTTTGGGGATGGTGTGGTCAGGTTGACACCTATCAGGACTTCTCATCTTGCCATAATCCCACCCCATTGGCCACTCTATCCCCTGGGGGATCACATTTCCCATCATATGATCGGATCTGGTCCTATCAGACTAGGTAACTATCATGTCATATGTTTACATTCCCCGATTGGATGATAATCATGTTTAGATATCTATATATATATGTGCAGTGTAGGTGAATGGTTATATGCCCCAGTTGAAGTCTACTACAGACGAAACGCGTCGGGCCAGGACATACCTACACCCACACTGCTTTTAATTGTGATCACTTTTATCCTACCATTTGTTTTTTGTAATCGGTTTTTCAATAAAAACCTACTCTATTGATCTATACTATTGGAGTCTCCTCCGATTGTTTTTTATTATTTTTTCTCTATATGGTTGGACATCCATTGGGAGAGTACTCTAAGTCCACTCTCGCTTCATCTACAAGTGAGCGTCCACCATTCGCCTACCTCACTCTCCACCCATCAAGTGGCCGTCCAGGAGTTTCCATCCCTCCCATGGGCACCCAGATTCCATGACAGCCACCCTCATCCTGACTGACTGATCCTGTTGGCCCAGCTGTGAGGGACTCTGCACAGTTCGTCTGTCTGCTTGGGACATCGAGATTGTAGGCTACCTAGAGCCTCTGTATGCCCGTTCGACTCCCTGTTGCTGACAGGGAGTCCACCAGTTCCGGTAAGCGTACATCTTTATTCTCTCACATCCAAGTGTGTATACCTGAAGATTCGGCTTAGGACTTTTTGGGTCTCAAGTCATCCACAGATCATCACTTTGGACTTTTGTTGTTTTATCACCACCTGATACGATAATTTTCACTTCAAATGCATCTAGGAATTAGTTCCCCAATCAACATTGAGGACTCGTTCTTGGGACTTTAATGCGTTTACTTTAAATATTATTTGTGTTATTAATTTTTTTCTAGGTTCATAGTATTTCCTCCAGATATCATAGAGGAATATATGTCATTGGTGATTCTCATTGTGCGCACCACCACCATTGTTTGCACCTTTGTTTACAGGTTCCTTTCCTATAGTTGTCACTGAGGAATAGATACTTGCCACGTTTATGCAGGTTTACACTTCACTTTTCTAATCACTATTTGAGGAGTTGAAGGGTATTACCGCCATTTATCTTCACAGCTGAATGGGGTTACTACCATTCACTTCTTAGCGCTGCCGACTCCTCAGGAGGACCTGGTGGGTCTAGGGAAGGGGTGCCTGATGATGACATTGAGTACGCGTTCGTAGCTGCTTTGCCAGTACCCTGAGCCTGGGTGATAAAGGATGAGGAGGATGAGGAGGGCTTGGTCATCCACTCTACCAAGCCTTTGGCATGATGCGGCTCAACATGTCCAGCTGCTGAAAATAAGGACAAGCGTGTCCCATGGCCACGTGCTGATGACAATGCACTGCGTCCACAACCAGCACTGTTGTCTCTAGACACAGAGCCTGCTTGCCCTGTTTTCTTGGCTCGTGACTGTCTGCCTCTCCTTGTTGGTCTTCCAGACATTGTAATGGGTAGTGTATATTGTGCTGGAGTCACACAGCACACACACACTAACTCCTGCAGATGGCTGTCTTAGATGACAACAGGGCAGAAGGGCAGATACAGGGTGAAGTGGTTTAGTGTGCTGTGCTATACTCACACAGCACACACACACTAACTCCTGCAGAGGGCTGCCTTAGATGACAACAAGGCAGAAGGGCAGATACAGGGTGAGGTGGTTTAGTGTGCTGTGCTATAGTCACACAGCACACACACACACTAACTCCTGCAGATGGCTGCCTTAGATGACAACAGGGCAGAAGGGCAGATAAAGGGTGAGGTGGTTTAGTGTGCTGTGCTATACTCACACAGCACACACACACGAACTCCTGCAGATGGCTGCCTTAGATGACAACAGGGCAGAAGGGCAGATACAGGGTGAGGTGGTTTAGTGTGCTGTGCTATACTCACACAGCACACACACACACTAACTCCTGCAGATGGCTGCCTTAGATGACAACAGGGCAGAAGGGCAGATACAGGGTGAGGTGGTTTAGTGTGCTGTGCTATAGTCACACAGCACACACACACTTACTCCTGCAGATGGCTGCCTTAGATGACAACAGGGCAGATACAGGGTGAGGTGGTTTAGTGTGCTGTGCTATAGTCACACAGCACACACACACTAACTCCTGCAGATGGCTGCCTTAGATGACAACAGGGCAGAAGGGCAGATACAGGGTGAGGTGGTTTAGTGTGCTGTGCTATACTCACACAGCACACACACACTAACTCCTGCAGAAGGCTGCCTTAGATGACAACAGGGCAGAAGGGCAGATACAGGGTGAGGTGGTTTAGTGTGCTGTGCTATACTCACACAGCACACACACACTAACTCCTGCAGATGGCTGCTTAGATGACAACAGGGCAGAAGGTCAGATACAGGGTAAGGTGGTTTAGTGTGCTACTGCTGTGCTATACTCACACAGCACGCACACACACTAACTCCTGCAGATGGCTGGATTGGTAGAGATTGAGAACATCACTGAGAAGAATAAACTATCCCTGCCTATTTTTCCTCTTTCCCTACACTATTCCCCACACAGAAATGAATCACAAGGGGGGCGTGGCCTGGCTTGCCGAGAAGATGGACGCTTAGCTTTTTAGCTCCCGCCGCCTCACGACATTACAGCTGTTTACCGGAGGTTTCACTCCATCTCCCGCTGACACATGGGGACTGCCTCGCGGACATCGTCTGCCTCACGATCCCGCTCCCCACGGGGAAACTCCGGGAGTTTAAACAACACCATCCCTGACATGTTCAGGACCACCAGAGGTAACATGGCGCCCGCTCACCTCAGGGGCTCTCAAGAACCATCTCCCGCCCCGACTGACATACCACTGCATCCTACCCCGATATCGTCGACCGATGCTAGGACCTTGGAACATACCCTGCCTGCCTCCCAGCCCCAGCTTAGTATCCATGACCTGAGGGCCATAGCGGAAGATATCAAGGGCACTCTCTCTGCGGCCATTTCAGAACTGCGCCTAGACCTCCGCGCCGTTAATGACAGGGTTGCGGTCATTGAAGATAAAATCAGTTTACAAGGCTCGCAAATACAGAAAACCACCCACGATGTAGATACACATACCCTGCAGCTCCGGGACATGGCCCGCCATCTGGAAGACCTCGACAATAGGGGCAGACGCCATAACCTGAGGGTCAGAGGTCTTCCAGAAGACATCGAAGGGGACCAAATATTGCCCTCAGTCACTGGACTCTTCAATGACCTGCTTTGCCGCCCTCCTCAAACCCCAATTAACATGGACAGGATCCACAGGGCCCTGCGCCCCAGGGGTAGGGACACTGATCTACCCCGAGATATCGTATGCTGTATCTCTGACTTTAAGACCAAAGAAGCGATTCTGAAACAGGCCAGAGGATGTCCTCACATCACGTATGCTGGCTCCACGGTCCAGATATATCAATACCTTTCCAGCATTACTCTGCAGCATCGCAGAAATCTGCGACCGTTACTCGACACTCTCCGTGCTCATGGGATCACATACAAGTGGAAGTTCCCCTTCTGTCTTTCAGCCGCCTCACAGGGCCGTACGGCACTTCTAAAAGTGCCTGAAGACCTGCCGCGCTTCTGCCATGCTTTGAATATCCCGCTAGTTGCAGTGCCGGACTGGTTCTCTGAATTCCGCCGTTCGGCAGTACAGAGGGATCCACCTCCAACCGAGCCCATGGAAGCCCAGGACCTGGACGGTCGACAGGCCAGACCGCCCTCCACCCCGGAGGATCGTGCAGCTCGCAGGTCCTCGCATCGCACCCGCAGCCCGTACCACTCACCTGCATCCAGAAGGTCCAGGAGGGACCGTTAGGGTTGTCCTCACCGAAGTCCACTTTTCTGCCACTTCAAGCCGTTGTTTGTAGTTTCCTTATCGCTGTCTGGCTTACCCCGCGACCATCTGTCTTCCTCCACGAACCGCTGACAACTGTCTGATGCTGACCCGGACTAGCCTCGGATATATGCCCCTGATCACCCTCGTGCCGGATCTTATGGTCGTCTGTTAGTTTCCATGCTGACTGCATCCTGACACCTATGAAGTTCTATCCAGAATCGATAGCCACCCAGCGCACTGTTTCTGCTAAGGTACTGTGCTCTACTTGCCTGGCCTCTGATCCCCAGTCCTGCTCCGGCCTCCAAGGCCACGCTCTATCCCATCTCACTGACTTTAGCGCTATATGGGAGAGACTTTGGTCGATTTGACTGCTACATCCCCCAAATTTTATTTAGATCTTAATTTGACCAAACCGTTGCCACTGTGTTGCACCGAGCTACCCAAGGTTCCCAACTACCCTCCTACTCCCGTTCCAACGTGCCTGCTGCCAACTCTCCAGGAGCACCAGAGCCCATGCAAGTCGGCCTCCTTCGCTCCCCCTTCTCTCCACACTACAAACCCCATGGTGCATAGCGTAACAGACTTTAGGCGGTGGAGTTCCGACACCTCTTGGAACTACGCCAACACATGCCCGAATAAGATCCGTAAGGTCAATTCATTGGAGGATTTAATTCAGCTGTCTCTAGATAGACCGTCGTTTAAGAGAGCGGAGGTCCGAGAGGTCCAGCTTGACACGCCCCACATGGGTGTTACCCAAGGGTCCCAAATACCCTCCTACTCCCGTTTCCATCGTGCCTGCTGCCAACCCAGGAGCACCACAGCCCATGCAAGTCGGCCTACTCCGCTCACCATTATCACCCGACGAGAAACAGCGGCGTCGCCATAACAACCTCTGCCTCTACTGTGGGGAAGCTGGGCACAACGCCAACACATGCCCGAATAAGATCCGTAAGTTCAATTCATCATCCCGTGTGCCTGGATGTCATCTCCTCACCTTTGTTTCCTGTCATCCTAGGAATGCCTTGGCTACAGGCCCACAATCCCCAGGTCAACTGGGTCACCGGTGAGGTGACCTTTCAGTCCTCTTACTGTCTACAGAACTGTCTCAAGACCTTCCACCAGATTCCACCAGTTATTGGGTGCCTAAAAACGGACTCTGAATTCAAAGAGTTGGTGCCACCAGTGTACCACAACTTCCTGGACGTGTTCGATAAACAGAAAGCAGACACCCTTCCTCCCCATCGGGTCTACGACTGCCCGATTGAGTTACTACCTGGGGCCGAAATCCCTTTCGGGCGGATCTTTCCCCTGTCCGAACCTGAACTCCTGGTCCTCAAGGAGTACATCGATGAGAACCTCAAAAAGGGATTCATCCGACATTCCTCCTCCCCAGCGGGAGCCGGAATATTCTTTGTGGAAAAAAGAGATCACTCACTCCGCCCATGTGTGGATTACAGGGACCTGAATAAAGTGACAATTAAGAATCGGTACCCGCTTCCACTAGTCCCGGAATTATTTCAGAGACTCCGCTCAGCAAAAATATTTACGAAGTTGGACCTACGTGGGGCCTATAACCTGATCAGAATACGCAAGGGTGACGAATGGAAGACAGCATTCCGAACACGATTTGGCCACTTCGAATATTTAGTCATGCCATTCGGACTATGCAACGCCCCGGCCACTTTTCAGCATTTTGTTAATAATATTTTCAGAGACTTTCTAGATTCCTTTGTAATCGTCTACCTGGACGATATCCTGATATTCTCCACCTCTCTAGAAATTCATCGTGATCATGTCAAGCAAGTTCTGGGCAGATTAAGGCAACATGGACTTTACGCAAAAGCCGAAAAATGTGAATTCGAACGCCAGACCATTCACTTCCTCGGCCTGGTTATATCAACTGGGGGTGTAGCCATGGATCCCCAGAAAGTCTCTGCCATCATGTCCTGGCCACCTCCAAATGACCAAAAGGGGGTGCAACGTTTCGTCGGGTTCTCAAATTTTTATAGAAAATTCATCAGGAACTTCTCCAAGATCATCGCACCTATCACTCAGCTCACCAAGAAGCAAAGCCGCTTCCAGTGGACTTCAGCGGCCCAAACCGCCTTTGACCAATTAAAAAGGGCATTCACCTCCGCTCCAGTACTGAAGCACCCTGACCCTCAAGCAAGTTCTGGGCAGATTAAGGCAACATGGACTTTACGCAAAAGCCGAAAAATGTGAATTGGTCGATGCTTCAGAGAGTGCAGTGGGAGCCATCCTGTCTCAACGCCAAGGACCCAAGTCTCTAATGCACCCGGTGGCTTTCTTTTCCAGGAAACTAGGTGTATCAGAAAGGAACTATGACGTAGGTGACCGAGAACTCCTAGCAATAAAACTGGCCCTGGAAGAATGGCGGTATCTCCTGGAAGGGGCAGCACATCCGATACTGATCTTCACAGATCACAAAAATTTAGAATACCTCAGAACTGCCAGACGCCTTAGACCCCGACAGGCCAGATGGGCTCTTTTCTTTTCCCGTTTTAATTTTCATATTACTTATCGCCCTGGATCTAAAAACGTTAAACCCGATGCCTTATCCCGAATGTTCACAGAACTTGAAACCCCGTCTCCACCAGATACTATCCTGCAAGCAGGGAATTTTCTCCTGACCCAATCCAGTTTCATGACACAGCTCCGCCAAGCTTCCGTGGAAACACAATTACCTCCGGGCATCAACCTTCAGGAGAAGGATGGGTTTTTTTTGGCTCAACAATAAAATTTTTATCCCTCAAGACCTACGCACCACCGTCTTACAGGCCTGCCATGACTATCCTCTGGCGGGTCACTTTGGGGGCCACAAGACTATGGATCTAATCCAGAGACACTTTTGGTGGCCAAATCTGGCCAGGGACTGCAGGAATTATGTTAACTCTTGTCTGATTTGTCTCAGAAATAAAAGCAGTAAAAATAAATCATGGGGCCTGCTAAAACCACTGTCTATTCCCGAGAGACCATGGGACAAAATCGCCATGGATTTTATTGTGGAGCGTCCCCCCTCTAAAGGGTTCTCTTCTATTTTTGTGGTGGTAGACCGCTTTTCTCGGATGGCACATTTCATTCCCATGAAAGGGACACCTTCAGCAATTGAAACCGCCAGGATCTTCATTAAAGAAATTGTCAGACTTCATGGAATCCCCAGTGACATCGTCTCTGACCGTGGAGTGCAGTTCACGTCCAAGTTTTGGAGGTCGTTATGCAAGGCACTAGGTATTAAATGTAGTCTCTCTTCAGCTTACCATCCACAGACCAACGGGCAGACCGAACGTACCAACCAAACGTTGGAACAATACCTACGTTGCTTCTCCTCGTTTTCCCAAGAGGATTGGGCCTCATTGCTTCCCTTGGCAGAATTTGCTTTTAACAATTCCATCCACTCCACCACAAACCAATCACCGTTTTTCTCCAACTACGGATTTCATCCCTCCTTTCTACCCGCACTTGTGCCCGAATCTTCTGTACCGGCTGTTCAAGATAGACTGGATTTCCTTTCCTCCAACAACCAGATGCTCAGGGAAACTATTGCTAAAGCACAGGAGGATGACAAAAAATACTTCGACAAGAAGAGAAGGGGAGAATTGAACTTGGAGGTAGGAGATCGTGTGTGGCTATCTACTACAAATTTAAAACTAGCATGCCCCTCCAAGAAATTGGGACCTAGATACTTGGGCCCTTTCCCTGTCAAGAGAAATTGAAGCTATCCTGGATCACAGAAAACGGCAAGGTGAGGACCAATATTTAATTAAATGGAAAGGTTTTGGCCCAGAAGAAAATTCCTGGGAACCAAGAACGAATCTTCATGCCCAGAGACTTATACAGGCTTTTCATCGTTCCCGCTCCCAGGGTTCGTTTCAAAGAGGCATCCGGAGGCTGCCCCTAAGGAGGGGGCAATGTCAGAGAACTCACGCGTTCCATGCCCGTCCTCGTCCAGTAGGGGTTAATCTCCGTTCGGCAAGCGCCAATACCCATGCGCAGCCTTCTCAACGAAACCGAACGTGCGGGCGTACCCGCGTACCAACGCTGACCTGTGCGCGCCCTCGTTTGTCAATACGAACGAGGGCACGCACTTCCACGTCAGCACGAACGTGTGCGCGTAATCACGCATGGACCCGTACCTCCACCAATCCCAGCACAAGGCGCCCTATATAAACAGGGCCTTCACATGGTGTCAGTGCTGGATCGTCTTCAGTCTTATCTCCTGAATACCTGCCTGAAGTTCCTGCCTACCTTGGTCCTGATTCACCTGGTTTTCCTGTTACCCTTCCTGGATTGACCCCGCTTACTGACTGCTTCCTTTGGTTTGACCTCAGCTTGGATCCCTGGACTACGGCTCTGCTCTCTGATTCGGTACCTTATCACCTGTCTGTTGCCAACCTATTGCCTGCCTTGACCACGAACTTGCCTTCTGCCTTGTACCTTGTTTGCCAGCCAGTTGCCGACCTACTTGCCTGCTTTTTGACCACGAACTTGCCCTCTGCCTTGTACCTTGTTTGCCAGCCAGTTGCCGACCTACTTGCCTGCTTTTGACCACGAACTTGCCCTCTGCCTTGCCACTGTGTTGCACCGAGCTAAGGGAACTCTCCATCTGCGCTCCCCCTTCACTCCACACTACAAACCCCATGGTGCATAGCGACTACCCATGACGCACGCACGTCCTCATCCTGGAAATAACCTACAGCGTACGGCAGCCGGACCGACCTCTACTCTGCTGCTTCGCTCTGAAGGCTCTCTGCAACACAGATAACATATGAACAGCCAGCAACAACAACGTGGCCCCCCTGATGAAAACTTTCCATGGAAATCGCTCCTGCTCTCCAAACCACCTGCTAGCTCGACTGGAAATCGGACTCTACATTCACGGCTTGACGTCTCTGCTTGCTACTCTGGCTTCTCCTCCTGTTTAAACGTATGCTAATAACCGCATGTATGTTACAGACTGTTCTTTAATATGCTTTCTTTTTACAGGTACAACAGCTCTTTATGAGCATGTTTTGATGTTTATTTTTCATTATTGGAATTGTTCCGGGTTTAAATGCCATAGATGAAACCACTAAGTTTTCCACTCTGCTTCACCTTAGAGTACATTGTTTCTCTCTTGCTCCTCACTAGACCTAGTAACTGTTAATCTCCCAAATGTCCAGGTGACAACCCTTACCACCTCCCACCAATGGGGGATTACCTTCTATCTCCCTCCATCTTGGTCTAACTGCTTGCCCATACTCACTAGACACCTCTTTATATCCCATGCAACATATACCCTCGTTATTACCTATAACACCTCCTACTTTTACTATTCCTCTCCAGTCGTGTCCCGGCTGGACTTCTCTGATTTTATTAATTCACCTATACTCTTTTCCAAGCTAGAGTCAACCCCCACACAGTAGCGGTTTCAGGCGCTTCCTCTCCCTGGCGAGGAGGAGCTTTGTCCCCGCTCTGTACCTACACCGACATCACTGATTTGAGACAGTTAGGGACTGCTCCCTACTGCCTCTTCGGTTTTTTAGTGGTTCCCACCCAACCCTGATCCACCCGCAATATTCTGTCTCGCATTATCTCACTTTAATACTCTCCCCGCACTTACATTCAGTCCTTTTCAACTCCCGACATGGCCTCCCCAGATACCTCGCAAGGTGAACCACACTCTCCTTCAAGAATCAAAATATGCTCTATAAATGCACGTGGCCTCAACACACCAGAAAAACGCTCATTGTTGCTCTCATATTTGCTTAAGTCTAAAACTCACGTTGCTTTACTTCAGGAGACCCACTTCAGAGCTGACCACGTCCCTAGGCTCCATAACAAACATTTCCCCACAGTCTACCACGCTCCCAATCTGGAAGTCAAGTCCAAAGGGGTTTCCATCCTTATCTCCCGACACTGCCCCTTTCAAATCTCAGATATCCAAAGGGACGTAAATGGCAGATTCCTCTTTCTAAAAGGGAAACTTCACCATTGCCAACCTGTACGCACCTAACACCCACCAAGTCACGTTTTTCCGCAACGCCCTACATCAACTCACCGCTTTTCAATCGGGTACCCTTATTGTCGGAGGAGACTTCAACGTGGCACTTAATCCCTCTTTGGACACCTCCAAAGGCCACTCCACGCTGACCTACAGGGCCCTACGTGCAATTAAATCACAGTTCCATGACCTACTATTACACGACTCCTGGCGCACCCTACATCCCAAAGATAAAGATTTCACTTACTTCTCTCCACCTCACAACCGATACTCGAGACTCGATTACCTTTTTATAACCCAGGATGACCTGTCACACCTGTCCACGGCCTCCATTGACCTGATGTTTTTGTCGGACCATAACCCAATATCCATGACCATATCCCTTCCTTCCACGACGAATAGATCTCCCATATGGCGTTTAGACAACTCCCTACTCACAGATCCGGCGAATGTTCAAACAATCTCCAAACGCCTCTCTCAATACTTTGTTGAGAACTCTTCGGATAGTTCCTCTCCAATGTCGGTTTGGGCCGCTCACAAATGTGTAATTAGAGGCTCTTTTATCTCCCTGGCAGCGTCACGTAATAAAAAAGAGAAGTTGCGCTAATAACAAATAAGTGTTGACCATGAATGTCACAATCAAGTGAAAACAATACAGAAAATAAATAAACAATTTTTTCAAAAATTGCTTACAAAAAAGTTTTTAGGTAAATACAAAATATACAGTGAGTAAATTGCCCAATAGTGAATAAATTGGACAATTGTTGTGAATAAATTTTAAAAGGTCCCAGATTAAAGGTTTGCTATTAATAGTCCTTAAAAAAGGTGTATAGATGTACAGTAGACTAAATCCTTCCAGGAAGTTTCGGAGGTGATAAAAGTGTTCTCAGCAAATCAATAACACAGCCTTCCAAGTGATATGCTTACCAGAAATAAGCAACAATTCCGCAGTTGGCTTATACCCAGCCTGGGCCTTTAGATGGTTCAGGAACGCGGAACATAAGATACTCGAGAGTGGCGTATGCCCCCAGTGGTTATTACCCAAAAGAAAAAAGGGGAGCAGACATAGCGTAATATTGTCAAAAAAAATTTATGAAAAAAGAGCCATATATAAATGTATATATAACACTTTTCTACACAAAATTAAAAGGACATTAATTTAGAACACCCAGTGTGAAAAAACAAGAATAAAAAACTGAAAAATTAAAAAGTGTTCAAAGTAAAAAACTCCTCCACCATTTAAATATTGCGCTTACCAAAACACAACAGAAAACAAACGACTGGCATTTATCCCAGCAAGAGGAAGTATCAAACACATACACCAGTGATCCAAAAAGCAAAACGACTGACACGTGTCCCGTCACCACACAGAGGGGCTTCTTACCAGAGACTAACGATAATCAATGCATATAGTTTCCCAGATAAGATAGGCCAATAGTTGGTAGCAAAAAGGTCCTGGTCCACTTCAAAGATCGATACTCAGTCTCTTAAGCTCAGCGGCTCATAATTTACCCAAAGGGAGAGAAAGCAGCAGACCATGGTGGAGTACGTTTGACAAGTTTATTGCAAAAGAATTTAAAAGTTACACTTACATAAAAGAAGATCGTTTCAGGCATAAAATAGGAGCCGGCCGGCAACATAAACAGAAAAACCCGTCCTCAATGGCGTGGTGACGTCAGCACGTACGTCCCAGACGCGTTTCGTCATAGGCTGACGTTTTCAATGGGTACCCATTGAAAACGTCAGCCTATGACGAAACGCGTCTGGGACGTACGTGCTGACGTCACCACGCCATTGAGGACGGGTTTTTCTGTTTATGTTGCTGGCCGGCTCCTATTTTATGCCTGAAACGATCTTCTTTTATGTAAGTGTAACTTTTAAATTCTTTTGCAATAAACTTGTCAAACGTACTCCACCATGGTCTGCTGCTTTCTCTCCCTTTGGGTAAATTATGAGCCGCTGAGCTTAAGAGACTGAGTATCGATCTTTGAAGTGGACCAGGACCTTTTTGCTACCAACTATTGGCCTATCTTATCTGGGAAACTATATGCATTGATTATCGTTAGTCTCTGGTAAGAAGCCCCTCTGTGTGGTGACGGGACACGTGTCAGTCGTTTTGCTTTTTGGATCACTGGTGTATGTGTTTGATACTTCCTCTTGCTGGGATAAATGCCAGTCGTTTGTTTTCTGTTGTGTTTTGGTAAGCGCAATATTTAAATGGTGGAGGAGTTTTTTACTTTGAACACTTTTTAATTTTTCAGTTTTTTATTCTTGTTTTTTCACACTGGGTGTTCTAAATTAATGTCCTTTTAATTTTGTGTAGAAAAGTGTTATATATACATTTATATATGGCTCTTTTTTCATAAATTTTTTTTGACAATATTACGCTATGTCTGCTCCCCTTTTTTCTTTTGGGTAATAACCACTGGGGGCATACGCCACTCTCGAGTATCTTATGTTCCGCGTTCCTGAACCATCTAAAGGCCCAGGCTGGGTATAAGCCAACTGCGGAATTGTTGCTTATTTCTGGTAAGCATATCACTTGGAAGGCTGTGTTATTGATTTGCTGAGAACACTTTTATCACCTCCGAACCTTCCTGGAAGGATTTAGTCTACTGTACATCTATACACCTTTTTTAAGGACTATTAATAGCGAACCTTTAATCTGGGACCTTTTAAAATTTATTCACAACAATTGTCCAATTTATTCACTATTGGGCAATTTACTCACTGTATATTTTGTATTTACCTAAAAACTTTTTTGTAAGCAATTTTTGAAAAAATTGTTTATTTATTTTCTGTATTGTTTTCACTTGATTGTGACATTCATGGTCAACACTTATTTGTTATTAGCGCAACTTCTCTTTTTTATCTTGTATTTTTGTGTATATCCCACAATAAGTTTGCAGCTTTTTTTGTAATTATCTATACAGGGCACCTATAGGGAACCCATACACTCCCCTCCCCCGCTCCAAGCGCAGTTTTCTCCCCTTTACCTAGCGTCACGTAATAAACTTAGAAAATCATGCATCGAACTCTTAACTAAAAAAAATTGAGAACTTGAACAGAAACACAAAGCCTCCCTTGCCGCCGAGGTCTTGACAGAGTTGACCCAGGCCAGAGAGGAACTCCTTGAAGAACTTCATCTTAGATTGAGAGGTAATTATGCCGTGTCCCAAAAAATGTTCTATAAATTCTGCAACAAATCTAGCAAACTACTAGCTAAAGCCCTCCAGAGCAAGAAAGCTGCCCATACTATTCATTCGATTAGAGACACGGTAGGTAACCCCCTCACCAAGACAGATGACATTGCTGACCAATTTGTGACCTATTTCTCCCAACTGTATAATCTTCCTACTCCTCCTTCGAACCCTAACCTTCCCGACCGTCAGTCTGCCATCCTAGAACTTTTACACAAATATTTCCCCACGCCGATCACCGACTCGGAGGCCTCTAACCTAAATTCCCCTCTCACAGTACCGGAAATCCTATACGCCCTGAAACAATTGAAACCCGAGAAGAGCACTGGCCCCAACGGCCTAACAGCCAGCTATTACAAGTCTTTCACTGACACCCTAATGCCCCACCTAGTTGCAGCCTTTAATAACTTCTTCCCGACTGATATAGCACATAGAGACATATTAGAAGCACATGTCACGCTCATTCCAAAACCAGACAAGGACCCTATGTTAGTCACAAATTACCGTCCCATCTCGCTACTCAACGTCGATCTGAAACTGCATGCCAAGGTGCTGGCCAACCGTATATTGCCCCTTCTCCCGGGTCTGATTGGCCTGGATCAGGTCGGTTTTGTCCCTGGTAGGGAAGCCAGGGACAATACCATTAAAGCAATAAACATCCATCATTGGCTTACCACCACCTCCACTCCAGGTTTCTTCCTATCTTTGGACGCGGAGAAGGCGTTCGATAGAGTGGCCTGGGACTATATGGAAGCAGTGCTCCACGCAATAGGTTTACCACAGCTCTTTATCCGAATGATCATGCTTTTGTACTCGTCTCCCTCAGCTAAGCTTAGGATTAACGGCCGCCTGTCAAACGCCTTCTCCATATCCAATGGCACCCGTCAAGGTTGTCCCTTGTCCCCGATTATTTTCCTGCTTACTATGGAACCCTTTCTACGAAGGCTCAGAGATAACCCAGACGTAAAAGGTCTTACCATCAATCATAACACGTACAAAGTAGCCGCATATGCTGATGACGTCCTACTCTTCCTGTCTGATCCACTCATCACAATCCCCAATTTACTTAAAGACTTTTCCCTCTTTAAATCCCTTTCCAACATACAAATCAACTTTTCCAAATCTCAAGCCCTGAATGTCTACTTG
Organism: Lithobates sylvaticus; assembly: GCA_028564925.1. Taxonomy (NCBI): domain Eukaryota; kingdom Metazoa; phylum Chordata; class Amphibia; order Anura; family Ranidae; genus Lithobates; species Lithobates sylvaticus. The sequence goes on from CM053035.1 coordinate 51,996,645, forward strand.
CCGGCCTCTTTAGTATCGCAATGCAAACTTAATTTCCCATTTGGGTGGGCCTCTCAAGCCATTTCCTATCTGGGGATTAAGCTTCCTACTAACTTGTTGGATTTGTATGCACTGAACTTCCTAACTGCGCTCCAAACCATCCAAGGTGACCTGCACAAATGGCACGCGGGTTCCTTTTCATGGTTCGGAAGAATAGCAATCCTGAAAATGAATATGTCCTAGAATTCTCTATCTGCTACAAGCTATACCCATCACCTTACCTCAAGCTTTTTTCTCAGCCTATCAGCGTATGTGTAGGACTTTCATATGGAAAGCCCAAACTCCCAGGATTAGTTGGGCTTGTATGACTCTTCCTAAACTAGTGGGCGGTCTCAGTCTCCCTGACATTCGTAAATACCACCTTGCATGCCATCTGACTAGGGTAGTGGATTGGCATGTACACAAGCCACATAAAGACTGGATACGATTAGAACAAGCTTTCTCCCCTATCCCGTTAGCTCACTTACCATGGATCCCCCGGTCACAGAATCCTAAACCCCTATCATCGCATCCACTGATTAATGCCACATTACTCTCCTTCCATACTTCGTGTACTCATATGCAACTTATTCCAACATACGGCCCCATGAACCCATTGACTGACAACCCTGATTTTCCACCAGGACTAACTTTGAAAACCCCTTTAACAACTACTCCTGACAAGCATCCGCGAGCTTTCGATTTCTTTCATAATGGAGATCTTTTACCTTATCAAACAATGTCTTCCTCTTTCCCGGAATATCCCTTCTTCAAATTTCTACAACTCCGTCATTTCTTCCACACCTCGACTCAGAATCCGCACTGGTGCAGAGAACACACACCTTTTGAGACTCTTTGCCTTAGCACCGATCCCCCAAGACACGTTATATCCAGTACATACTCTATACTCTTCTCCACACATATTATCAAAAATGATATTCCGATTCAGCGGTGGGAATCGGACCTCGCTATTGACTTGCCCTCTGAAGAATGGGAACGCATATACCATCATATACACAAGGGTTCCATAAATGTTTCCTCCCAAGAGAATAGATACAAACTCCTCTCTAAATTGTACAGAACCCCAGACAAAATTCACAAATTTCATCCACGTGTCCCCCCGGTTTGTTGGCGATGCAACTCGGCACTAGGAACTCTACTACACATCTGGTGGGATTGTCCGCTCCTACATTCGTATTGGACGGAAATCCATCGCTTAATATCCCAGATCACAACATATACCCCGGATTTTACACCAGCCCAATTTCTCCTACACCACACCTCCATTCCCCAAAGAGCCTTCACCAAATCACTGATGATGCATCTTATTAATGCAGCAACTCAATGCATTCCGGTGCACTGGAGATCTACAACACTCCCCACGATTGCTGAATGGATACAACGTACTGACAAAATTTCAGAAATGGAGAGCCTCATACACCAGGCCACGGATGTTCCGAATAAATATGGAACAACATGGGCATGTTGAAAAACATTTCCGAGGCCAAACAGCCCCGGCTACTCTTACTCCTACTACGCATACGCTTCCCTGATCTCCTGAACATCCTGTCTTTCTCGATGTCCACTTCCCTTGCTCGTCTCCTGTGTGATGGATTGGTTTTACATTTGATACCTTTCTGCCCTCACACTACTTGATGCTTCATTAGAATTTTACTCCACCTGACATTCCCCAGTCACTTCCCTGAACCTTATTCCACCTCCCATGTGGAAAACTAAGTATTGATTTCATAATGTATTGAGCATACTATCCCTTCAATACCACGGTGCCCCTATCCGACTCCTGTTTACCTCCTAGTGTCCTACCCCCGCTCACAGCTAGATCCCCATGGGGGTGAGTGGGGATAGGTGGTTCTGGAGCAACGAAATGTCCTACTCCTTCATTGCCAATGTTGCTTATATGCCTCAGGGAACCCATGTTGCACAACTGTTACAATCCTGCACACTACCCATGGTTACTACTTTACATACCATGTGAGACTTTGTCTGTTATCCTAGGACTAATGTCCATATCTTTCTCCCCTGGATCACATTTAAGGCTCCTGACCACATATACCTATGTCTTTACAATTTGTCATTGGTATTATCAATAATACTTTTCATTGCAACTTCTGCTATGCTTTTTATTGTATTCTGTTTACGTTTTGCATTTATTGTACACCTGCAAATCTTCAATAAACTTTTTTGGAAAAAAAAAAAGAAATGAATCACAAGCAGATATAGTGTGTACACCATACAGTACAGTCTGTCACTGACACTGTTCCTAACGCCGGAACACACTACACGAGGCCGCCGGCGCGGCGGCCTTATATAGTGTGGGGCGTGTACTAAACCCCCTGAGCTATAATTGGCCACAGGCATCCTGCCTGTGGCCAATTATTGCTCTCCTCGCCGCTGGCTCTATGATTGGCCAAGCATGCGGGGTCACAGTACATGCTTGGCCAATCATCAGCCAGCAATGCACTGCGACTAGCGCAGTGCATTGTAGACCGTTCGCATCACACGAATTTGATGCGAACGGCCCTCAGAGTTCTGGTTTCGACGAGCGGACGAACGGCCGATGTTCGGTTCGAACATGGGTTTGAATCGAACACCGGGCCCATCCCTAGTGATGGGATTGTATGGTAGAGTATAAATGACTGTGTATTACTGGCAAAGGTCACTGGCAGTATAAATGACTGCCTTAGCACTGAAGATTCGGATGGAGAAGTTTATTTTATTTATTTTTTATTTATTTATTTTAAAAGAGAGCACATCCTCTGTGTTTTACAGATAGAAGGGCACAGTGTGAGCTAAATGCCCGAAAAAGAGGTTCCTAATCAGCATTCCAGCCTCAAAGGAGTAAAAAGGGGACTAGACATGACAAATGGCAGAGTCGCATGCAGCTGGATAGATGCCTGTTGTCACAGCATTCCAGATCTCCCTCACCCTTACCTCACTTTAGTCGCTCGGACTCGAGCCAAGAGAGGTCAAGACATCAGAAAGCCTCTAGAAAGAGCAAATCCAGGCGCAGACAGAGAAGAAGATCCTCTTCTTTGGATAGGTCTTCATCGCCAGCCCAGGCAGAAGGATCCTGTTGGGCCTGCTCAGCTGAGGTCCTCTGTGTGTATCTTGCTTCAAGCTATGTGTATCTTGCTTCAAGGAGGCGGCTCAGGACAATGCTGCGAAAGCACGCCAGGTTAAATCCTACATTAAGCACACAGTCAAGGAAGGGTTAAACAGTGTTTCAAGGAATCCTGCTCATCCTGCTGTATCTTCAGCATCTGCAGATTCAGATCATGTTTTTTTAGTGCGTTTTAACTGTGAAGTCGATAGCGATTCGGATCCATCTGAGGGTGAGATGGTCTCGGAATCGCATACGTTTGATTTTTGCACTGGTTCTCCCCTTGGTGGAGGCTGTTAAGGATGCAATTAAAGTGTCAGGAAGAATTGTTGCCTCCAAAGAAATAGCAGAGATACTACCCGTATTTAAAGAAATCGTTACCTTCCTTCCCATTCATTTCTGAAATTAAAGAAGTACTTCATGATGAGTGGGCGGGACCTGAGAAGAAGCTCAATGTGCATAATAGAGTATCGAAGCTGTAACCCTTGGGATGCTACGCCTAAGTTGGATGCTTCATTAGGTAGATTCGCCCACCACATTCTGCTTCCGCTGGAGGATTCGGTCTCCTTTAGGGATCCTATGGATCGCAGAATAAACGCAGACCTAAAAAGGTTGTATAGTTGGGCCGGAGCAGCCTGCAGGCCGGCGGTAGTGCTCACTTCTGTGGCAGCAGCACTTGGGTTGGATTTGCACCTGTTTGGTGCTTTTTCAGCCCCTGCGGCTGAGGAATTGTCCCAAACATACAGTTCATTTCAGTTGTGGACTCAGGAGACTGGATGGTTTCCATAGACGCATCTCACCATCGCTTTCTCAGGTTTTCCGTGGAAGGCTCTCAATTTTCAATTTTAATGTCTCCCATTCGGTCTCTGTACGACTCTGAGAATGTTCTCAAAGCTACTGTCTGCTGTCATCGTGACTCTCAGGTTCAAGGGAGTGCAAATATTTCATTATCTAGAAGACATGCTACTTCTGGGTCCGTCAAATGAGTTCCTTCTACTTCATGTGAATTTCACCTGCAAAACACTAGCTCATTTTGGTTGGTTGTTCAACTTTCGAAAGAGCCAGATGCATCTGACCCAAATGTTGGAGTATTTAGGAGTACAATTTCACACGGATCGGGGGGGGGGGGGGTTTCTCTTCCTCAGAGGAAGGTCCAGGAGATCCAGTCTCAGACAAAAGCAGTGATAGCCAGGCCTTCTACGATGGTGAAGGAATGCATGCAGTATCTGGGGGTTCTATCAGCCACAGTTCCAGTAGTCCCGTGGGTCAGGTGGCGCAGAAGGAGGTTTTAATGCAACTTTCTTCTTCAGTGGGATCATTACTCCTTGTTCCAGAAAATCTATCTGCCAATTCCAATAATCTGGTCCCTGGTTTGGTGGTCAGTAGCTCGCAATCTTTCCTGCGGAGTTCCATTGAAGGCCTCAGAACCAATAGTGGTGATGACCAATGCCAGTCTGGCAGGCTGCGGAACACACTGCCTGGGACAGCAGGTTCAAGGCCAATGGAACTTTTGTAGGACGAAGAGTTCAAATTTCCTGGGATTGGATGCTGTCAGACGCGATCTCTTAGCGTTCCAACCTATGTTGCGAGGTTGAGCTGTTTGGACAACAACTATGGTGGCTTCTGTGTCTCATCAAGGGGGCACAAGAAGTCGCCATCGCCTTCAGGTGGCATGTCAATCTTCCTATGCGCAGAGAAGAATCTCGGCTCTCTTACAGCATCTTATCTCCCAGGGCCTGGGAATGACTTAGCAGATCACTTGAGTCGAGGCTTTGAGGATCACAATGAATGGGACCTCAATCGATAGATCTTATGGAATTGGAGGAGAATTGTCAACTGCCTTGCTTCTTCTCCCAGACCTGGCATCCACAGGCATTGGGTCAGGATGCTCTGTCCAGGTCTTGGAACTTCCCCTTGGTGTATGTGTTCCTGCCGCTTCCATTGGCTCTCAAAATCCTGCTAAAGATTCAGCGAGAAAGGGTCACAGCAATAGTAGTCTTACCTTACTGGCTCAGGGAGCCGTGGTTCCCTCTGGCTTTGAGGATAAAGTTGGGCTCACCAATTCCACTGCCTCCTTGTCAAAATCTCCTTCTGTGGAGTGGGGCCTGACACCTGAACCGCAGGAGGATGAAGTTAATTACTTGGAAGTGAGAGGGAGGCTTTAGCTGGCTTGGGTCTCTCGGGCGGTGTAGTTGAGACATTACAGGCTCGTAAGAGGTCCACGAATGTAACCTATCACCAGATAGGGAATACTGCAGAAAGGGGTTGGGACCTTGGATCTCCTTCAGTATCTAACATTTTGAAGTTTCTGCATTGGGCCTTTGACTTTTCGACGGACTAGGTCCGACAGTCTTTCGGACAGACTTTCGACAGAGTTCCGACGAACTTTCCGAATGAATGGACTTGGCCACACACAATCACACTAAAGTCCAACAGATTCGAACATGATGACGTACGACTGGACTAGAATAAGGAAGTTCATAGCCAGGAGCCAATAGCTGCCCTAGCGTCGTTGTTTGTCCGTCAGACTAGCACACAGACGAGCGGATTTTTTTTCGATAGGAACTGGGTCCAGCAGAGTTCCGGCAGGAAAATTTGAAACATGTTTTATTTCTAAAGTCTGTCGGATTTTTCGACAGCAAAAGTCTGATGGAGCCCACACACGATCAAATTGTCAGACAGATTCGTTCCATCGGACCTTTGCTGTCAAAATCTGGTCGTGTGTACGCGGCATTAAGGTTAGCTTATAATTCCCTGAAGGGTCAAATCCCCGCTTTGTCAGCTATGTCATGTACAATATATGCTCTACATCCGTTGATCTGATTTTCAGGGGCAGCCATAGAAATCAGACCTCCATTGAAATCGTTTTTTCCAAAAGAAGACTTAACACTAGTCGCTGGTTCCTCCGTTTGATCAAGCTTTCTCTTGTTCATTATTTCTTTTAACAGTTTTTTGTTTTTGTTCTTTACTAGCCATTGCCTCGGCCAGAAGAGTCTCTGAGTTGTGTGCCTTCTCATCTAAAGAACCATATTGTTTGGTGCTCCCAGACAAGATAGTCCTTAGGCCGATACCAAGCTGACTACCTAAGGTTGCCATATAATTTCGTATGAACTGGGAGGTCATTCTCCCAGCCTTTCCAGCGGATACAGCTGATGATGAGTGGAGTAGGTTAGACCTGGTCTCTGCGGTTTCAACCTACCTGAAATGCACTAAAACTTTTGAAAACTAGATCAGCTGCAGTTTTTTTCCCAATAGGGCCTAAAAGGGTATGCAGGCAACATCCAGAGTTGTGTCTTCCTGATTTGTCAAAGATCATACATATTGCATACAAAACGCTGGGCCTTCCTCCTCCTTCAGAGATCAAAGCACATTCGACGAGGGGTATGGCATATGCAAAGGTCGCCCCTTAGGTAGTTTGCAGAGCAACAAGCTGGAGCACGCCCAACACCTTTTATTAGGCATTACAGGCTTAATTTGGCTTGTCCCCTTGAGGAAATATTTGGCTCTATGGTTATTATGGTGGCTGTTGCCCATTAAAAATTTGAGTAGCATTGCATTGAGGGTTTGGCTTATTTTTTGTCTTCCCTTCTTAATATTGCTTGGTACATGCCATAGTAGGCTGACATGGGGAGGTCCAGGAATAAGGAAAATTGTTATCCATACTTACTGTAATTTTCCTTTCCTGGATCCTCCCCATGTCAGCCAAAGGATTACCACCCAGTTTATCCGTCGCGAGGCAGGTATTTTTTGAACACTGGTGTGGGCAGACATCCGCCCTTTATCGGCTAAGAAAAAGTTGGTCCTGGAGGGGTCAGAGGGGGCTGAGCTGACCCATAGTAGGCTGACATGGGGAGGATCCAGGAAAGGAAAAAAACGGTAAGTATGGATAACAATTTTCCTTAATATACACATCTATATAGATATATCTATATAGATATGTAGTTATAAACACTTAGAGGATTCATTTGGAATTTAAAAAAAAATATTATATATATTTTTTTAACAGCTATTGTTTGTGTCTGTTTGATAAATAGTGCTATTTTAATTTTTTTTAGTAAAGGACATGCTTATATCTGTTGCCACACCAACGTGGCAGACAAATGTTTATCTAAAAACCGGTAGGAGACAGTTTTTAAAAAAAGTATGTATGTCAAACTATATATATATATATATATATATATATATATATATATATATATATATATATATATATATATATATATATATATATATATATATATATATATATATATATATATATATATATATATATAATCGATAGATAGATATAAATAAATATATATACTTATGTAGATACATAGTACAGATTTCTTTTAGAGGAGAAATTTGCTATTTGCTGAACAAATATACCTGCTGCTGTTTGTGTCTATTTGATTATTAAACTAATCTGGTCTTTGTTTGCAGACCACACGCTTATCTCTGTTGCCATACCAATGGTTAAGATACATTTTTGCATAAAAACCAGGTGTAGATACATTTTAAATAAAGTGATCCATATGTCAATCCAAATGATTTTATATATATATATATAAATATATCATTTAACATTTTAAAATATAATTCATTCACTTTTGATTATTTTGTTTTTTATTTCAGATTATTACATTTTTTTTAAATTACTACAAATAAAGATTTGTCCCTCTTTTCTTTTACTAAAGTTCAATGGTAAGTTCATTTTTGACTAAAGTTTTAATTTATTTTTTATTAAAATTATTTTTAAATTTATAATTAAAGTCCTCAAATATAAATTTTACCTATTACATGTTTAGGACAATACAGCAGTGACCAAAGCATCATCCTCTACCAATCCTATGTCAATGACACAGGAGGAAAAAGTAAGTTTAATTTTTATTTATTGATATTTATACATACTCACATATACAGTATATGTATGTATGTATTTATGTTTGTTTGAGTGTGTTTATGTTTTTATCTTTCTATATATACACATATATATATATTGTGGGGGCGATTAGCTCGTGGGGATCAACTTTTCTTCAAATGAAGGTCAGCGTACAGGTAGTTTATTTAAAATCTGGTGGGATGCCAGATTTACAGGTGGTTTGCAAAGTCATAAAATTAAAGAAAACAGTAAAACAAATCCTTGCTGTCCGGCACTAAACGAAATAGTACACTGCTCTCTATACGGTGTGTGGCTGGTCTCCGTCACCCACAAAACATGAGGTACATGTCATGGCACCTTGAAACAGCTGCAAGCGTTAAACACGTCTGATAAAAACATACGGATAAAAGCAGAAATAAATATATTCACTGCACTTTCAAATATACTCTTCACATTATATATATGTGATAACCAAAGTGCAAATATGCATGTGAATCACACCCCGTGTTACATCCAGTAACAAGTGACTGCAAAAAGTGACAATAGTGCCACAAACAGTTATGAATACTTAAAAATGAACATATAAATGAAAATAAATAATCACACTAGTACAAAGTGCCGTAACGTGCATCCATATGGTGATTGGTTGTATCAAAATTACTGTTCATAAAATCATATAGTGTTCATAAAATCATATAGTGCACTCAATCCACTAAAACATATAGATGAATAAAAAGTGCTTCTATGTGCATATGTGCCATCCAATTAATTAAATTCGAAAGTGCTTCTAAAGTCCATGCGATTTGGAAACTGCTGTATAGCTCCCCCCCCCCCCCCCCCCCCCCTAGGTATTAAATGCTCACCTCTGAGCGTGTGACTTTGCGCTTAAGCTTAGTCAATACCTGCCTGTGAACCACCTCTGGGGATCTGCAGTTTGACAATAGTGCCACAAACAGTTATGAATACTTAAAAATGAACATATAAATGAAAATAAATAATCACACTAGTACAAAGTGCCGTAACGTGCATCCATATGGTGATTGGTTGTATCAAAATTACTGTTCATAAAATCATATAGTGTTCATAAAATCATATAGTGTTCATAAAATCATATAGTGCACTCAATCCACTAAAACATATAGATGAATAAAAAGTGCTTCTATGTGCATATGTGTCATCCAATTAATTAAATTCGAAAGTGCTTCTAAAGTCCATGCGATTTGGAAACTGCTGTATAGCTCCCCCCCCCCTAGGTATTAAATGCTCACCTCTGAGCGTGTGACTTTGCGCTTAAGCTTAGTCAATACATGCCTGTGAACCACCTCTGGGGATCTGCAGTTTTAACCAGACACCTGGACCCGTCAGCACTATACCTCAGTTGAGTAAAAAAGGACTGGATGGTGTAATAAAGTTTTAACAGTTTATTAGTCACATAAAACCCCCCTATGGGGTACTCACATAGTACAGGCCCATCAGTGCGCCACTCTACATCAGGCAAACAGCAAAAAGCATGTAAAGATACCGGATCGGTATTGGGATGGTATGGGATTCTTTCCTGACATGTCACCTGCTGAAAGTCCAGACGTTCAGCAGGTGAATGATTGTGTCACCAAACCGCTTTCATGTCCCTCTACGCTCTTGTGTCCCTCCGCCAGCAGTAATAATGGTGCTTTAAAAAACACATTACCCCGCTGGACGTTGGAGGATGCCAACGCCACGCTAAGCTCCGTCCCCCCCTCCGTCGCCCTCGCCCCCCTCCTCTCTTTTTTTTTTTAAAAAGAGTTTTCCCGCTTGAGCGCGGGCCTCTGATCCTACAGGACCAACATGTGAGGGGAAAAAAATGGCGAGGAGAGAGCCTGGAAGCCGCCTGAATAGCGTAGTGCTGATCGTTTTTTTTTTCCAGTCTTTTCTCCTGATGCTCTTTCTTTGTGAAGAGGGGGAGAAAACAGCACAGGTGGGGGATGTCTGGAGAAGAGAACCCCCCCCCAGACTTACCGGAGGTCTGCGGCTGGCTGGGGGAAAGGAAGCTGCTGCTCCGAACACGGCATGATCTCTTGAGGAAGCATGAGAATGTATGTGCTACATACAGCCCCCCGTGGTGACACTTAGGCATGACAACATTTATTAAACAAAGGAGACTTTCCCGCCACAGGGTTTTCTGTGGTAAAAACCAACAGACCCAATCTTCACCCTTCACGGTGGGTTCCGTTAACAAACCTTCAGGAGCCGGGGATCCTCGGGGAAACCCACAATCCTGGGCCTGTAATAGCACCACCACCAGTAAAACTTTATGGCCTTAAAAACCAAAAGTACTGGATCCCGGGGTCCAGCTCTCTAAAAAGAGAAGCGTTTACAGGCAAAACCTTGTTTCTTCAGACACGAAGCCCAGGTATCATTCAATTCGGCCTAAAAGACACTTTGAATGGATCCGGCTGCATAGCTAGCCCTAGCAACTTCCTGTTTAGGGTGTGCCAGTGTCCAGCACCTGAAGGTGGACTATAACCCACATAGTAATTACTATGACTCTGTGTCCCGTGATGTATGATTAAAGAAACAAATCCTTGCCGTCCGGCGCTAAACTAAATAGTACACTGCTCTCTATACGGTGTGGGGCTGGTCCCCGTCACCCACAAAACATGAGGTAAAGCAAACCTTTGTTTTCAATCCAAACAAACATGGCTCCTCTCTCTCAGATTCCCTTCTGAGTCTCAAGCCAGTGCACTGCTGTGCTCTCTTTCTGGTCATTTAACCACTTTCAGAACGGACCATTTTGCAGCCTAAAGACCAGAGGACTTTTTACAATTTGTCACTGCACTAGTTTAACTGGTAATTGCGCAGTCCCAAACAAAATTTGTGTCCTTTTCTTCTCACAAATAGAGCTTTCTTTTGATGGTATTTGATTGCCTCTGTGATTTTTATTTTTTGCGATAAAAATTGAATATTGAAAAAGACCGGAAATTTAGAAAAATGTTCTACTTTTTGTGAATAAATTAAATTTTAGTCATACATTTAAGCCAAAATGTATTCAGCCACATGTCTTTGGTAAAAAAATGTCAATAAGCGTATATTTATTGGTTTGCGCAAAAGTTATAGCGTCTACAAACTAGGGTACATTTTCTGGAATTTACGCAGCTTTTAGTTTATGACTGCCTCATTTCCTAAGGTGCTAAAATGGCAGGGCAGTATAAACCCCCCCCCCCCCCCCAAATGACCCCATTTTGGAAAGTAGACACCCTAAGGAAATTGCTAAGAGGCAGGTTGAGCCCATTGAATATTTTATTTTTTGTCCCAATTGATTAAATAATGACAAAAAAAAAAAAAGTTGTCACTAAATGATATATTGCTCAAACATGCCATGGTTATATGTGGAATTGCACCCCAAAATACATTTTGCTTCTTCTCCTGAGCACAGGGATACCATATGTGTGGGACTTTTTGGGAGCCTAGCCGCGTACGGGGCCCTGAAAACCAAGCACCGCCTTCAGGATTTCTAAGGGCGTAAATTTTTGATTTCACTCCTCATTACCTATTACAGTTTTGAAGGCCATAAAATGCCAAGATGGCACAAAACCCAGCCAAATGACCCCATTTTGGAAAGTAGACACCCCAAGCTATTTGCTGAGAGGCATGTTGAGTCCATGGAATATTTTTTATTTTACCACAAGTTGCAGGAAATATTACAAACTTTTTTTTTGTTTTGTTGTTTTTGCCCAAAGTTGTCACTAAATGATTTATTGCTCACACATGCCATGGGCATATGTGGAATTACACCCCAAAATATATTTTGCTGCTTCCCCTGAGTACGGGTATACCACATGTGTGGGACTTTTTGGGAGCCTAGCCGCATACAGGGCCCCCCGAAAACCAAGCACCGCCTTCAGGATTTCTAAGGGCGTAATTTTTGATTTCACTCCTCACTACCTATCACAGTTTTGAAGGCCATAAAATGCCAAGATGGCACAAACCCCCCCCCCCCCCCCCAAATGACCCCATTTTGGAAAGTAGACACCCCAAGCTATTTGCTAAGAGGCATGTTGAGTTCATGAAATATTTTATATTTTGCCACAAGTTGCGGGAATATTACAAACTTTTTATTTATTTTTTATTATTTTTTTCACAATGTTGTCACTAAATGATATATTGCTCACACATGCCATGGTTATATGTGGAATTGCACCACAAGATACATTTTGCTTCCTCTCCTGAGTACGGGATACCACATGTGTGGAACTTTTTGGGAGCCTATCCGCGTACGGGGCCCCGAAATCCAAGCACCGCCTTCAGGATTTCTAAGGGAGTAAATTTTTGATTTCACTCCACACTACCTATCACAGTTTTGAAGGCCATAAAATGCCAAGATGGCACAAAACCCCCCCAAATGACCCATTTTGGAAAGTAGACACCCCAAGATATTTGCTGAGAGGCATGTTGAGTCCATGGAATATTTTATATTTTGCCACAAGTCGCAGGAAAAATTACAAACTTTTTTTTTGTTTTGTTTCTTTTGCCCAAAGTTGTCACTAAATGATATATTGCTCAAACATGCCACGGCATATGTGGAATTACACCCCAAAATACATTCTGCTGCTTCTCCTGAGTAGGGGTATACCACATGTGTGGGGCTTTTTGGGAGCCTAGCCGCCTACGGGGCCCTGAAAACCAAGCACCACCTTCAGGATTTCTAAGGGCTTACATTTTTTTATTTCACGCCTCCCTACTATCACAGTTTCGAAGGCCATAAAATGCCAAGATGGCACATAAACCCCCCAAATGACCCCATTTTGGAAAGTAGACAACTGTCCACACAAATTCGATAAGATTTGGTCATCCTGGATAGACTCCTGGGGTTCCCTGCCGCCGGATCTGTCTCCTCCAGACCCGGAGGCCGATGTATGATCCGATGGCTGGGATCTGGAGGCCCAAGTGTACAGAGCGTATGCTCTGAATGGTCTCCCTCTCTTCCCGTCCCTTCCCTCCCCCCCTCCCCCGCTCTCCCCTTCTTCCTCCTTCCCTTTCCTTCTCCCCTCCTTTTTTTTTTATCTCTTTTTTTATTTTTCTCCTCTTTCTCTCCCCTCCCCCTGTTACCCTTCCCTATCCTACAGTAGTCCTTTCCTTCGAACCCCTGTACAGATACTCTGTTCCTCCTGCCTCCCTCCTTCCAGTGTCCAAGGATGTGGGACAGAGAACAATGATTAATATTGTCCCTATTGGCTGCTTATTACATTTTTGCTATGTCGTGTGAGACACCTGTATGATGTTCATTCGCTCCTTCTTGCCTTACTATGTACCGTAAACTGACCTGTATGCACTTAACATGAATAAAGTTCACATTTTGTTAAAAAAAAAATTTGGAAAGTAGACACCCCAAACTATTTACTGAGAGGCATAGTGAGTATTTTTGTAGTTCTCATTTGTTTTTGAAAATGAAGAAAGAAAATATTTTTTTTTTTCAATTTTCAAAACTTTGTGACAAAAAGCGAGATCTGCAAAATACTCACCATACCTCTCAGCAAATAGCTTGGGGTGTCTACTTTTCAAAATGAGGTCATTTGTGGGGATTTTATGCCATCTGGGCATTCCATGGCCTCTGAAACTGTGATAGGCAGTGAGGAGTGAAATCAAAAATGTACACCCTTCGAAATCCTGAAGGCGGTGTTTGGGTTTTGGGGTCCCGTACGTGGCTAGGCTCCCAAAAAGTCTCACACATGTGGTATCCCCGTACTCAGGAGAAGCAAAAGAATGTATTTTGGGGTGTAATTCCACATATGCCTATGGCATGCTTGAGCAATATATCAATATATCAATAGCAATATATATAGATATAAGACGGTGGGAGGGGGTCATTCCCTCCCACTGCTTGTAAAAGCAGTCTAGAGGCTAATTAGCCGCTAGGATTGCTTTTACATGAAAGCCGACCGCTGGCTGAAAAGAATGATACCAAGATGATACCTAAACATAAGCTGGCATCATTCTGGTATAACCACTCAAAGTCCAGCAACATACCAGTAAGTTGCTAGTCCTTGTTTGGCATATATTGTAATCTTTTTTGTCATGCAGCCTGTGGGCTGAACGAAAAAAAGAGATTGATCGGTGGATATGCCCACCATTAGAATACCTCCTTCATCCACCCACTTCTAATGATGGGCATGCATGCACCATTTTGTTTTTAACAGCGCTGGAGTCACAGCTTTATGTATCGTGGGAGCAAACGCTGTTGATGTCAAGATAAATAAATCCGCGCTGCAGCTGAATGGCATACCTGCTAAGCAAATGATGGTTAACAAAAAAACAAAGTAACATTACAGTATAACAGTGAGACATACCATACCTGCAAAGCAAATACAAAAAAAAACAGTAAAAAATAAAACATTTTTTAATGCAACCTGTGCCTAAAAAATATATATGCCGAAGCATGGTGGCATCCTCCCACAAATCCTCCCCCATGCTTCGGCATATATGCTCTTTTTTTAACTGTAGTGGTCAAATCGCGCTGGAGTCACGGCTTTACGTATAGTGGGAGCAAGCGATGTTGCTGTCAAGATAAATAAATCCGCGCTACAACTGAATGGCGTGCCTGAAAACAAAAAAATGGTTAACAATAAAACACAATAAAACATTGCAGAATAGAATACAGTAAAAAAGAGCAGAGCAATAGAGAGAGAATAGAGAGAAAGAGAACAATAAAACGACAACTATTTTTGTTTTTTTTATTTTATATTTGTTTTGTTTTTTTTATTTTTTACTTTTTATTATTTAAATTTTTTTTACACTTTTTTTTGTAACTGTAACGGTTCTAACGTAACTGTTGTAACGGTTCCAGCAGTTTGGGTCTCAAAATGCAATGGCATATTGGGAGACCCTGTGAACGTGTGCCTAGTCTGTGCAGTGCTGTACCCTACGCTAATACTCAACTAGTGAATGGTACCGTTCAAAATATTCACCAATGCAAAGACCAGGATTGTCAGGACAGTGGGTACAATAATAACGGGTGTCACGCCTATATCCGCGCTTTCTGCAGACACGACACTTTCTTTGGGGGGCTCGGTGGGTAGTGGTACTAGGGAGGACATAAGGAAAATGCCTCTCATGTAGCCGGCTTACTGCATTTGGTTGAGGAAGGTGAGGTGGAGCACCGTCTGGAAACAGAAGGGCTCTGACGATCTCTTCCTGGAATTTAAGGAAGGATCCGGTCCATCCTGAAGCTCTGTATAGCACATGAGCGTTCAGCAAAGCCAATTGAAATAAATAAACAGACACTTTTTTGTACCAGTGTATAGCCTTATGGGCAATTAGGTACGGCACCAACAACTGGTCGTTGAGGTCCACCCCTCCCATATTTTGGTTATATTCGTGGACACAGAGGGGTTTGTCCACAACACCACTCGCCGTAGTAATTTGGACCGTCGTGTCTGCATGAAGGGAGGTAAGAATGAAAACATTCTTATTATCCCTCCACTTCATAGCGAGCAAGTTATTAAACTGCAAGCCAGCTCTCTCCCCCAGCCTAAGACGGGAATCTACAAGCCGCTGGGGAAAGCCCTGGCGATTAGATCGCACAGTGCCACATGCTCCAATCTGCTGATCAAACAAGTGACTAAACAGTGGCACGCTTGTGTAATAATTGTCCACGTACAAGTGGTACCCCTTTCTGAATAAGGGTGACACCAAGTCCCACACAATCTTGCTAGCGCTTCCTATGTAATCAGGGCATTTTGTCAGCTCTGCGTGGTACATTTGGTACATTTGGCTCAGTGGACAAATATGAACGCAACGTACCCACTATGCCCATTTCAAGGGAAAGGCCCAGAAAGATCTTAAATTTGGAGACCGTAATTGGTCTCCAATCTCTGGCAAGGGAGGACTGGGGATTAGCGGCGATGAATTGACCAGCGTACAAATTGCTTTGGTCCACAATAGATCTATAGAGATCTTCGGTGAAAAACAGCAAATAAAAAGTGACGTAAAATCAACCGTTTCCACCTCATAGCCGGGTTGGCCAGTGAATGGGGGAAGTACGGGTGCTGCAGAAGTGGTGGGTTCCCAATTAGGATTGGCTTATGCAGCAGGAAGGGCACTATGGGCACAACGGGCCTGTCTTTGTCTTCTTGGTGGCAGTGGGACACTACTTGTGCTTGCCACCTCACCAGCTTGAACTTCACTTATGGGACTTGCCAAGTCACCAAGTGTTACTGCAGTGCTGGATGTACGACCAGGGTGTACTAAGCCGCTGGTGCTTGGCAGTTTACCAGAAGGAATAACAGCGCTATTACTTCTCTGCTCCATACGAAAGACCTGCGGTTCTTGCACCTCAACAACAGAAGAAGAAGTTTGGGGTCTGGTACGCCTGACCTTGGCAGGGACCACAACTCCGTCGTCAGAGCTATCTGTCATGGAGCCGCTGTTGTCTACAGGATCGTATTCTGAGCCTGAATCTGACAGATGAGTAACTTCCTCCTGACTATCTGTCATGCTCAGAAACATGTAGGCCTCTTCACTAGTGTACCTTCGATTTGCCATTTTGGCTAAATTTAGTGGTACAGTAGTGAGACTCACAGGTAAAAAAGCTCCTAGGCTGTTAGCGACTGTATCAAAACGCTACCAAAAAAACTGGGATCAGGACTGACTCTGCGAACGCTGCAGTTATGTGTATTTAAAACCTTTATTAGGTAGTATATGGGGGTCCCTGACACTATAAAAAGCTGCGACAAACCTAAATACTTACCTTCCTAACTAGCGTCACCTGTGACACTAATACAGCGATCAGAAAAACGATCACTTAGTGACACTGGTGACGGGGGGTGATCACAGGGTTAAAACTTTATTAAGGGGGGTTAGGGGTGTACCCTAGACCTAAAGGGTGCTAACCATAACTGCCCTAACAGTTATTGCAGTCACAATGCACCAATGCAGTAAACAGTAAAAAAAACAAAAAAAAACTGCTATTGGTGTCACTGTGACAGGGGGTGCAGGGGGGTGATCGGGAGGTGAAAAGTGTGCCTGCGTGTTTTACTGTTAGTGTAGTGTTGGTGCAAACTTACTTGATGTCTTCTCTCCTCGGCGCCGGAACGAAAAGACCGACACAAGGAGAGATGACATCACTTCCTCTGCCGCTGTTTACATTACAGCAGTAGAGGAAGATTTTCATTCGCAGGGAGTGATCGCGAGTGGGTGGCCACGAATGAGTGGCCTCCCCCTCATCTCTGATTGCTCTGGGAACAAAGCCGACCACCGCAGGCACCGGGGTGGCCCGACCGCCCCCCCCCCCCTGCCCGCAGGCAGGTAGGGACGTACAGATATGCCCATATGCCTGCGCGTGCCATTCTGCCAACGTACATCGTCGTGCGGCGGTCGGCAAGTGCATAAAGTCCACCTGAGCATGGACTCAAGTGGACCACAAGACACGGACTGGAACCAAGCCTGCCACAGAGGCTGGAAAAATCCGGGCCAAATTTCGGTTCAGTCTCTGACAATTTTTTTATTTAAATTTTTTTTGACCCAAGTTAAATATACGGGTGTCACAGCAAAGGGTCTGAATACTTAGGACCATGTGATATTTCAGTATTTCTTTTTTAATAAATCTGCAAAAATGTCAACAATTCTGTGTTTTTCTGTCAATATGGGGTGCTGTGTGTACATTAATGAGGAAAATAAAGGAACTTAAATGATTTTAGCAAATGGCTGCAATATAACAAAGATTGAAAAATTTAAGGGGGTCTGAATACTTTACGTCCCCACTGTATATATAGCAAATCTCTAAAAGGGTTTCTAAACAGATTAAAAAATAATAATTACTTACCTCCACTTTTCCTTTTGCACAGAGTGGCTCCTAACATCATCTTTGGTGCTCCCTCATCGTTGCTGTTAGCTCCTCCCAACTTGAAGTGCCCACATAGGAGAAGTGATCTCCTTTGTGGACATCCGTGCGGGTGCTCTCACGAGTCCTGCTACTGTGTCCATAGACACAGAAAGCAGGACTTGTCCCCTCCCCCCTGCGCCTGCATCATTTGATTCGATTAACAGCAGCAGGAGCCAATTTCTGTGTTGCTATGAATATATACAATCAAGATACAATATACTGTCCATAAAGGGTGTGCGCATCTCCGTTGGGGTAAAAAACTGTCTCATTTGAGTAAAAGTGGTGGGCTTGGGGGGTGTGCTCAGTTACAGAACTAAGACCTCTTTATTTCCCTCACAAAAATTGATCAGATTCTCATACTCAAACACTGCACTCCCTTGGTCTACGTTATTCTGCTCTATCCTGCTTCTCCACCTATCATTGCTCCCCTGCTAACATGTAAATTGCTGTGTTAAATCTAGGTGCAATAAAACAAAAAAAATGAAAAAAAAAGTATGAACTTTCAAATATAATTCAATTTTTTTTGTTTTCTAATAGAGAAAAATGCTTATACAGAAAATATGGGCTAGGTATCCTGCACGTGAAAATTATCCTGCTTTCCCCATAAACCCCACCATGCCCAAAGACATGCAGGTAGGTTAATTGGCTTCTGTCCAAAAATTGGCCCTAGTATATGAATGGGGACCTTGGATTGTGGGCTCCTTGAGGGGAGGGACCAATGTGAGTGTGTGATGTACAGGGATAGGGACAATTGTAGACACTCACTCAGGTTGAACTGGATGGACTGATGTCTTTATTCAACCTTACTAACTATGAAACTATGAAACTATGCCCTCTAGCAGTGAGGTATCTTCACCATTAGAATCTGAAACAGACAGAATTGGGAATATAAGTTTGGTGTTCCTGTCAACGGTGCATTAAAATGCCCACACAAGTGTAGTCTGTCTGCTGCCGTGACGTAGACGCGGTTGCTGCCTATATACCAGAAGGACATCAATGCATTACGCAGGTAGATACCTTCAGTTCTCAAATAGTTCATGAGCAACCCGTCAGGCTAACATACCTGACGATTCATCTGGGCAGTCTCCCGTTTGTGGATGCCAACAACAACAGGTAATTATAGCTATATAACAATTATATATAGTATTAAAAGAATCTTATTTTTATTAAATTAATAATCTAAATATATTTTTACTAACATATTGATGTATTTTATTAAATGTTTGATTTTTAAATTTAATTACAAAAATTAAAATAATATATATTTTTTATTTCCAGGAGATTACGTAAAACTGCGTATAGGACTTTTATTGTGTGGATTTATGGTATGTTAGGAAAGGGAAACAGAAGGGTGATACCTGTTAATGCAGTGCGACAAGTGTTTCCTGAGCCCAATGGTTCGTATGTTGGTTTTCTTTATTCTAATGATTACGATGCTTCTGAAATGGCATTTCATTAAAAATATCATTTAAATTTGTTACGTTTTTTTCCTTTTGTGTTTTTTAAATAAAAATGTAATAGAATTATATTACAAATAAAAGTTGTTATTGATTTATTTCATCTTAATTTGAATATTAATGTTTGAAATGTTTTAATTTTACAAATAATCCCCAAAAAAATTTACAATATTGTAATAAAAGTAACTGAAAACAATATCCATGTTTGAAAAAACATTATATTGTATTTTTTTTAGAAAAGTACAACAAGAAATATTAAAAAAGATATATAGTTAAAAAATATTGATTAATATAATTCAAAGTGCATAAATTAAAAACATTAATCATTTTTATACAGAAAATTAATTTTTTTAGAAAAATAATTATTGATGTACATGACATAACCAAAAAAATAACTAAATGTTATTTTTTTTATTTATACAAGTGGAATAGCAGCACTGGTTTCGGGCCTTTCCTCAGTGGCTATGTTTTTTGGAAATTGTATGTAGCAAGAACCCCGAAGGAGCTGCTGGTTTTATTTGGGCTTACCGTTACCTCACCTGCTTGATCTCCGTCTCAGGGGTCCCTTTGTAAAGTGACCGAAAGAAAAGAGTCCCTTTTTTGGTTATTTATTTAAAATAAAGGCAAAGTATTTTAATAAAGGGTTGGAGGGTTAGGGGTGAGTTCAGGCACTCAGTATCTGTAGATTAAAGGCATTCTTCAGATCCAGAGGACAATAGCTCCACTGACTGGATCCAGAAAGCACCAGATAAGCCCCTCTCACGGGACCTAGCAGCCGGTGTAGTACTTGACAAAGTCTCTGCCACAGACTTATTAATTAAATTAGAGCATCACTGAGTTCCTTAGAGATTCAAAGAACTGCCATGGCGGTACTGTATGGGTTGCGTCCATTAACTGAGTTTCCAGGCTCCTCCAGAGACACCAGCCTTGCGCACGGTCCTCTCCCAGAAAAGTCCCCCCCTGGATCCTCCAGTTTCTTGGCCTCTCTCCGCAGGCAAGATGGCACAAGACCTCCCCTGGATCAGTAGACCCCAAAGCTGTTTTGGGCCTACTCTCCCAGTTGCATAGCCTCAGGCCAGCGGGCCCCGAGACACAGGATACATGAGGCTCACACCCCAGGCCAGGAGGGCCATAGTTACATAGTTACATAAGTTAGCTAGGCCGAAAAAGTTCAACCATAAAAAAACAAATAATAAATAAAAATAAAAAATATCGTACAATCCCATATACCCCATTCTATACCCACAGTTGATCCAGAGGAAGGCAAAAACAAAAAAAAAAAGAGAGCATGCTCCAATCTGCTACAGCAGGGGAAAAAAATCACTTCCTGATCCCCCTAGAGGCAATCGGATTTTCCCTGGATCAACTTTACCTATAAATGTCAGTACAAGGGGTAACAAACTCGTTAGGGACTGCCCACCTGTATGGAAGTCGGAAATGTTCGTAAGTCGGCCGCGCATGCGCAGACCGACAAATACGGACATTTCCGGACATTTCCGATGTTCCGCCTAATGCCGTTCTGCGCATGCGCGGCAAATTACGGACATTTCCGAAGTTTGCCGGCATTTTCCGAGGCTCCGTATGGCCGCGCATGCGCAGAACGGCCGGAAAAGACGGCGAAAAATGGCGGAGGGTCCCCGCAGCGCCCCGTTCGTAAGTAGGGGATGTTCGTAGGTCGGGCGTTCGTAAGTCGGGGACCCCCTGTACCCAGTTATATTATGTACATTTAGGAAAATATCCAGGCCTTTCTTAAAGCAATCTACTGAAGCCAGAAGTCTATTCCACATTTTCACAGCTCTTACTGTGAAGAAACCTTTCCGTATTTGGAGATGAAATCTCCTTTCCTCTAGACGTAAATAGTGCCCCCTTGTCCTCTGTGTTGACCGTAAAGTGAATAACTCAACACCAAGTTCCCCCCTTATATATTTGTACCTGTTGATCATATCCCCCCTTATTCTCCTCTTCTCAAGAGTGAATAAATTCACGCCTCCATGTCTTTTATCAGTATGGTTGCCCTTCTCTGCACTTTCTCCAGTTCCCCGATATCCTTTTTGAGAACTGGTGCCCAAAACTGAACTGCATATTCCAGATGAGGTCTTACTAATGATTTGAACAGGGGCAAAATTATATCTCTCGCTCTGGAGTCCATACCTCTCCTAATACAAGAAAGGACTTTGCTTGCTTTGGAAACCGCAGCTTGACATTGCATGCTATTATTAAGCTTATGATCTACCAAAACCCCCAGATCCTTCTCCACTACGGATTCCTCCAGTTGTACTCCCCCTAGCATGTATGATGCATGCATATTCTTAGCCCCCAAGTGCATAACTTTACATTTATCAACATTAAACCTCATCTGCCACAGTCGCCCAATTAGACAGAGCATTGATGTTGGCTTGTAAATTGGAGACCTTCTGTAAGGACGTTATTCCACTGCATAGCTTGGTGTCATCTGCAAAGACAGAAATGTTACTTTTGATAAAAGACCCAATATCATTTATAAAGATATTAAAAAGTAAGGGTCCCAGCACTGAACCTTGGGGTACACCACTGATAACCTTAGACCATTCAGAGTAATAATCATTAACCACTACTCTCTGAATTCTGTCTTTTAGCCAGTTTTCTATCCATTTACAAACTGATATTTCCAAGCCTGTAGACCTTACCTTACACATGAGCCGTGTGTGGGGAACTGTATCGAACGCTTTTGCAAAATCCAAGTACACCACGTCCACAGCCACGCCTCTGTCCAAGGTTTTACTTACCTCTTCATAAAAAAAATCAGGTTTGTCTGACAACTTCTGTCTTTCATGAACCCATGCTGTCTGTTGCTTAAAATGTTTTTTTTTCCATCAAGAACTCGTCTATGTGGTCTTTTAATAATCTCTCCAGTATCTTCCCAACGATAGAAGGTAAACTAACAGGTCTATAGTTACATGGTAAAGACTTTGTTCCCTTTTTAAATATAGCCATGGGCCATGGGGTCCGGGTAAAGGAGAACCCAGAGAAACAAAACAAAAAAAAAACACCCTAATGGCGACGGTACCTTAAATACCATCTCCTTGAATGCACAGCAAGAAGAACACTCCCACTGGGCTATTTCTGAGCAATAGCAGCTGAACTGCGTTTCTACACTTACCGTCGGTGACAGCGACACCTACAATCAAAGAGAAACCAGTGCAATCCAACTGATCTGGTACAGAAACCATAACTTTTAGGATAATTAGCCTGAAGCCTAACTGCGACCTCAGACAATTTAAATTTGAAAAAACAATAGCGTCTGCTCATTAGGAGCCGGCGCTACATGTATATTTTTGTGCTCTGTAAGCTTCCTTCTAATAGTTGGATAACATTTTTTGTGCATGGTTATTTGACATTTTTTCATAAACATTATGGACAATCCATTTGTTCCGTCTTTTCTGTCCACATTGTTGTTGTGTAACAATGCAGCCACTCTTGTTCTAGCTTCCATAGGATCATATTTGTAATGAATCCTTTTAGGTCACTATTTGAGCATCATACTGTGATATTTTTCGATGCTACCAGTTTGGCAAAAAAACGTAAGATGCTTCATATCTTTTTCCATTTGTGCATCCAATATAATTGCGGATAATGAATCGAATGCAGGTGTGTTTTTTGTAAGCCATGGAACTTTTGGAAATTGAACATTGAGTTCATCAGTTAAGCAATGATGCTGTATTTCTCCGACTTTCCACACATGCTCATTCACTACATGATGTAGCAGAGACTCCCAAAGTTTTTTAAAAACCTCTTCTTTTCCATCACAATTTCTGCTACACCAATAGAAATGGTTAAGTATGGGTCCAATCCATGGCAAAATTTGACAATAAGCCTTTTTTTGTGGATTTGCACCAATTTTCTTTTAATTTTTTTTACATAATGCCAAATATCGAATTGGTGATTAATGTGTTCATATTTTGGTGTAGTCAATAGTTTTTGAATTCCCGTGTGTCTATCTGTGCCTACTAATGGAACATCAAATTTATTGTCAATTATTCTGTCAAGACTTTTTGCGAAACCCAATTTTTCCATTGCAACAGAGGATGTTGTTTGGGACACCTGCATCAATTCAAAATCCAAAATTTTTTGGGAATATATATCCATAAAAGTATACATAGTATACTTTGCACAAAAGCCAGGGCTGTCGCATTGCCCATCCCCTATGAGAAATAAAGGTGTTCCGGTCAATTCCTGTTTAACCTTGTTACAATTTTCTTTCCAATTAGTATTTAATATATGTTTTGAAGATATTGAGTACCTATCCCTCTGTGCACCTGTTCACATATACTCCTTCAAGTGATTAAAAGTTTCTAAGTTCTGTATATGTGCATTAAGTGATAACAGTTGTCAACCATAACTTGAGTGGTTCAGTAATATCGTGTGAGTTTCTCATTGCTAACGTCACATTGCAGAATGGAACCCAAGGTGTCAGAGGTAAGAGGATCTGCAGAGTCTGGCTATCCAGTGGGGTATAGAGTCAATTAGCAGCCCTCACGGGGTACCGCTACATTTCTATGTAGCTAAAAGGCTATTGATTGTGCGTATTTTTTTTTTTTTCCTTAGATGTTAACTGAATTAATAAAGCCCTAGCATAAGCCTTATGGGTACACCAAAGGTTAGAGGCAGAGACCGAGTTATTAAGCATAAGAAATTATTTTAGTCTGTCAACACAGACAAATGTTTCTCCCGTGAGAGGATATACAGTATCTCACAAAAGTGAGTACACCCCTCACATTTTTTAAAATATTTTATTATATATTTTCTTGTGACAACACTGAAGAAACAACACTTAAGTAAGTTCCCCCCCAAATTAAAATATCCAAATTGGGCCCAAAGTGTCAATATTTGGGTGGCCACCATTATTTTCCAGCACTGCCTTAACCCTCTTGGGCATGGAGTTCACCGGAGCTTCACAGGTTGCCGCTGAGTCCTCTTCCACTCCTCCATGATGACATCACGGAGCTGGTGGATGTTAGAGATCTCCACCTTCCATTTGAGGATGCCCCACAGATGCTCAATAGGGTTTAGGTCTGGAGACATGCTTGGCTAGTCCATCACCTTTACCCTCAGCTTCTTTAGCAAGGCAGTGGTCACCTTGGAGGTGTGTTTGGGGATCGTTATCATGTTGGAATACTGCCCTGCGGCCCAGTCTCCTCAGGCTCTGCGACAGTATGTCACAGTACATGTTGGCATTCATGGTACCCTGAATGAACTGTAGCTCCTCATTGCCAGCAGCACTCATGCAGCCCCAGACCATGAAACTCCCACCACCATGCTTGACTGTAGGCAAGACACACTTGTCTTTGTACTTCTCACCTGGTTGCCAACACACACGCTTGACACCATCTAAACCGAATAAGTTTATCTTGGTCTCATCAGACCACAGGCCATGGTTCCAGTAATCCATGTCTGCTTGTCGTCAGCAAACTGTTGGCGGGCTTTCTTGTGCATCATCTTTAGAAGAGGCTTCCTTCTGGGACAACAGCCATGCAGACCAATTTTATGCAGTGTGCAGTGTATGGTCTGAGCACTGACAGGCTGACCCCCCACCCCTTCAACCTCTGCAGCAATGCTGGCAGCATTCATACGTCTATTTCCCCAAAGACAACCCCTGGATATTACGCTGAGCATGTGCAGTCAACTTCTTTGGTCTACCATGGCAAGACCTGTTCTGAGTGGAAATTGTCCTGTTAAACCGCTGTATGCTGCAGCTCAGCTTCAGGATCTTGGCAATCTTCTTATAGCCTAGGCCATCTTTATGTAGAGCAACAATGCTTTTTTTTCAGATCCTCAGAGAGTTCTTTGCCATGAGGTGCCATGTCGAGCCACCAGTGACCAGTATGAGAGAGTGAGAGCGATAACACCAAATTTAACACACCTGCTCCCCATTCACACCGAGACCTTGTAACGGTAACGAGTCACATGACACCAGGGAGGGAAAATGGTTAATTGGGCCCAATTTGGACTTTTTCACTTAGGGGTATACTCACTATTGTTGTCAGCGGTTTGGACATTAATGACTGTGTGTTAAGTTATTTTGAGGAGACAGCAAGCTCTACACTCACTACTTTACATTGTAGCAAAGTGTAATTTCTTCAGCATTGTCATATGAAAAGATACCGTATAATAAAATATTTACAAAATTGTGAGGGGTATACTCACTTTTGTGAGATACTGCAGGTGTTATTTTTTCAAAGCTAGGAATTGGTATAAGGTTGCCCCAGGGTGATAACTAATGAGATGGCTGAGATGGTCAAGCCAGGAAATAATTTGGACCCGGGCATCCACTATTTTCTACAAGAGAATTTAGTCTGTGATGAAAAAAATAGATGGAATAAAACGTGAAGTCCTTTTCGGTCGAGTGAGGACATCTTCCCGGGTCATACAGGTGCTCTTGAGAAAATATGTTACTCAAACCCATTCGTACAGTGTGAGATCCCTTGAAATTCCATAGTTGGATCCATGAGAGCATTGAAGTCCCCACAAATAATGAGATTACCTTTTAACTTTTTGTATTTTTCTTAATTGTTCAGGACGTTTGTTGGGAGCAATTGTGAATATTATATATATTAGCAATTATATATATATTATATATATTAGCAATTGTGAAGGTTATATTGTCAATGATAGCGACCAAAGTCACATATCTACCTTGAGAGTCCATCCTTGAATCCAACAAATGGAAGGAGATAGAGTCCTTAAAATTGTTACAACTATGAAAGTAATGGATATCGTTCATAGACATGTGCAAAAGGAAAAAATTTGTTTAGTTTCGTTTCGTTTTAATTTGTTAATTAATTAATTTCGTTTAGTTAGATTCGTTAAATTTGTTAAATTCGTTTTCGGATTTCGTTTCGTTTTCGAACAGTTTTCGAATTCGAAAATATTTCAACAGAATTCGAAAATATTTCTACCGGTTTCGAAATTATTTCAACATGATTCGAAATTATTTCAACCGCATTTGAAACTATTTCAACCGGATTCGAAAATATTTTGCGACCCAACTTTGGGTCCACGTATCTCAGGGTCACTTAGTGATAGAAACTTGGAGATGTTGTAGTGCTAGTACTACTGTGTTTGCATACCAAATTTGGGGAAAAGTTTCTATCACCAAGTAATCCCGAGATGCGTGGACCCAAAGTCGGGTTGCAAAATATTTTCGAATCCGGTTGAAATAGTATCAAGATGATTCTAAATTATTTCAACTGCATTTGAAACTATTTCAACTGCATTCGAAAATATTTCTACCCAACTTTGGGTCCACGTATCTCAGGGTCACTTAGTGATAGGAACCCTAAATTTGGTATGCAAACACAGTAGAACTAGCACTACAACATCTCCAAAACCTCCAAATTTGGGGTTTCTATCACTAAGTGACCCTGAGATACGTGGACCCAAAGTTGGATTCGAAAATATTTTGCGACCCGACTTTGAAAAAAAAAATGAAATTGATTCTAACAGTCTGCAGGAGATCTGCAAAAAAAAAAAAAAAAGAAGTGAAATGGCTGTTAATAGTCTACAGGAGATCTGCTAAAAAAAGATATAGATGCTAATAGTCTGCAGGAGATCTGGTGAGAAAACAAAATAGATACTAATAGTCTGCAGGAGATCTGCAAAAAAATGAAATAGATGCTAATAGTCTGCAGGAGATCTTATGGGAACAAATAGTAATCTGCATTCTGCAAAAAAAAAAATTAAAATGAAATAGATAGTATCTATATTCTATTCTATTGTTTTTCTAGTCTATGTTCTATTTCTATTCTAATCTTTTCTATTCAAATTCAAATTCATTCTATACGAAATTCGAATGTTGGAAAAAAATATATATATAACCCTCTTCCGAAATTCGAATTTAGTATATAATGATTTCGATTTTAATAGAAAAGATTTTAATAGAATATAAAAGAATAGACTAGAAAAACAATAGAACAGAATAGAATAAAATATAATATATTCTATTCTGTTCTATTGTTTTTCTAGTCTATTTTCTATTTTATTATAATCTTTTCTATCCAAAATTAATTAATTAAAAAATTTGAATTCATACTATTCGAAATTCGAATTTATTCTATTCGAAATTCGAATTTCAGAAAATGGTTGTATATTCTTTCTATTTTATTCTATTAAATTATATTTTTTTTCTATTCTGTTCTAATCTTTTCTATTTGAATTATAAATTTTGGAAGATGGTTAGTTACTTATATATGCTGTAGGCAAGGCAAGTACATATGCTGTATGTCATTTTCCGAGTGCCACGTGACCTGCCACGAGGGCCACGTGACCTGCCACGTGACCAAGTTGCATAAACCGCATTTGAAACTATTTCAACCGGATTCGAAAATATTTTGCGACCCGACTTTGGGTCCACGTATCTCAGGGTCACTTAGTGATAGAAACCCCTTTTTGGAGATGTTATAGTGCTAGTTCTACTGTGTTTGCATACCAAATTTGGGGTTCCTATTACTAAGTGACCCTGAGATACGTGGACCCAAATTTGGGTCCCAAAATATTTTGGGATCCGGTTGAAATTATTTCAAATCATGTTGAAATAATTTCGAATCAGGTAGAAATATTTTGGAATCCAGTTGAAATAGTTTCAAATGCAGTTGAAATAATAAAGAGATAACGCATTACTAGACTTACTGATTTCGAACAATACAGACCTGATCGCGGATGTAGAAATACAGGGCAACATAGGAAACAGCGACCACAGGTGAAATAGATTCAGTATAAATAAATCACAGAAATAAGAAGCACAAGGGTAATACAAGTAAACTGAATTTCAAAAGAGCCAACTTTCCTAAACTGCACTTTTTGCTACATGATATTAAATGGGGTAATATCCTAGGAATAATTAATAATGGCAATGCTTTAGGAGCCTACTAAATAAAGGTTTGGAGAGCTCTGGTGGGTGTAGCGCTGCTCTGTATTAAGTGTGTTCTTATTTAAGTACTGGTGCTTATGTGCAATCCTCACATGATGTGCTGTTTTAAAAACTGTGTGACCTCTAAAGGTGTATATGAAACAATTCTTTCCAAATAAAATTACAGGTGCAAGTGCTACTCAACAATCATCAAAATGAATAAACATATATAAACCATGTAACAAAAATAAATGTGCATATGAACCAATTCCTTTCAATAAAGTGGCAGGTGCAGTTACTAATCAGCAAACCTTGAAATGAATAAACATACAGTATATAAACCATGTATCATGAATCATAAATGCAATAAAGTGACAATTGGTGAAAAAATCCTATTATAGTATTCAAGTCCTAAGGTTGATAAACAGTTCATCTATTAAAATATAGACCATCTTTCAAAATTCTTACACAAAGCCTATTTCACCCCAAAAAGATTAACGATTATGAACCCTGAGGCCCCGGTGTCCTGCCCCAGATGTGGCACACAGGCTGCTTCTTTTCTCCATATGGTCTGGTCTTGCCCACGCCTTGATTCCTATTGGTCAGAGATTCTTTCTGACCTCAGATTACCTCTCTAACCATCAAGTCGGATTCCAGGTTTATGTTGCTCAATGTTATTGGCACTAACGTTAGGAGCCGATATGCCAAGCTGTTCTTAAAGTGGTTGTAAACCCTTTACAACCACTTTATACTACAGGCAAGCCTATAATTAGGCTTACCTGTAGCTACACTGGATACACTGGATACCGTGCCGGTTTAGGAGATATCCCTGTATTTGCATGTGCAGACGTCATCGGCACATGCACACTTAAGCAAACTGAAGCAACGGCACGTACGTGCCGGTGCTTCAGTTGTACTGTGCCATTAACAGCCCAGTGACGTGACGTCATCACGGACTGCTGCAGGGGCTTCAATCTCAGGTAAGTAATTCATAATGAGCTAGTATGCTATGCATACTAGCTCATTATGCCTTTGTCTTGCATTTTTTTTTTAAAGGGTTTACAACCACTTTAAGTTATGCCACCTTTTATGTACGTAGGGGAATATTTCTTCATTGGAAAGATGCTACACCACCCATGGTATCCACTTGGCGCTCTGGTTGAACTCTGTTTTGCCACTGTATAGAATCACTTATCTGAACCGGAATTGTCCTAACAAATTTGATAAATGAGCTTGGGGCTCTGAGATTGCAGATCTCTGTTTCCATGCTTCTTGTGAGCAGACTGCAGTTCCTCTTTAAAGTGCAGGGGCTCCACTCTGTGCTCCACTGTGTGCTCTCCTATGTTAATGCACTCACCAGAGGGCTCTCCCCTCTAGGGGGTATTGCGCCTTCACAGCCAACCTGCTGTATATTGGGACACAAACCTCTGCTGGTGTTACTCTTGTATCCTTATCGGCCCCTTCACCTTGATAATATGCAGTATATGCAAAGAGAAATAACACTGTTCTGCATTTTGTGATTGCCGGAAAGGCTGTTTGGCACGTTTTATGCTTGCTGCTAGTTTAAAGTACGTGGAAAGTCAAAGTGAATCCACTTTGATATATGAAAATAAATATATGATATTTAACCGCTTGCTGACCAGCCGCTGCAGTTATACTGCGGCAGATTGTCACGGCTGCACGAAACGCCGTAGCTATATGTCGGCCGCTTTAAAAGCTCTAGGGGGCACGCGATGTCCGCCGGCGACCCACGATCGTTCCAGAGAGAGACAGAATGGAGATCTGTCAATGTAAACAGGCAGATCCCTGTTCTGTCATGGGAGTGATCAGGAACAGCAATCTCTCTGTACTCCCTGTCAGTACACTGCCCCCACAGTAAGAAACACTTCCTAGGGAACACTTAACCCCTTGATCGCCCCGTAGTGTAAACCCATTCCCTGCCAGCAACATTTATACAGTAATCAGTGGCTATTTTTAGCTCTGATCGCTGTATAAATGTCAATAGTCCCAAAAAAGTGTCAAAAGTGTCCGATCTGTCCTTCATAATGTTGCAGTCGGGCTAAAAATCGCTGATCACCGCCATTACTAGTAAAAAAATATATAATAATAATAAAAATGCCTTAAATATATTCCCTATTTTGTAGATGGTATAACATTTGGGCAAACCAATCAATATACACTTATTGCGATTTTCTTTTACCAAAAATATGTAGAATACATTTTTGGGGGATATTTATTATAGCAAAAAGTTAAAAATATTGTTTTTTTTTTTTTCAAAATTGTCGGTCTTTTTTTGTATAGTGCAAAAAAATGAAAACGGCAGAGGTGATCAAAAGAAAGCTCTATTTGTGGGAAAAAATGGATGTCAATTTGGTTTGGGTACAATGTCGCACGACATTGTCAGTTGTCAATTGTCAGTTGACAACAGTTGATGACACAGTGCCGTATCGCAAAAAATGGTCTGGTTAATAAGGGGGAAAATCCTTCCGGCATGCATTCTTCTCCTCAGTTTTCACAAAGGAAAAAGGGGGATTTAGTATATAGACTGTGATGTTAATATTAATAACACGTCACAGAATGTACCCTCATGGCTAAAAGAAGCCACTATCAAAAATAGTCTTGAAAAAATTAACATAAATAAGGCACCCTAGATGGGAATAATTAAAAAATAATGGTCAGCGCAACTTATATACCCTATAGTACTACAGTGAACAAGTACCTGTATAGTAATTATGCAATCAAAATTATTCAAAATATTAAAGTGCAAATGTGCATATAGTAAACAAATGCTGTGCAAACGGTGCTGACTACTATATTCCTATACAAAAAGTTGAACTGTGCAAGCATATATGCAAATGAATATGTGTAAACAATCCTAGTGATGAATTGCTATGCAAAATAAAACACTTAAGGGTGTGAGGTAGTCCTTAGTAAACACCTGTGGTGTATATATGTGGTCCTTAATAAATCAAGATAATATTGATACGATCTTATTAACCCTTAATGGATCTAATAGGAAGCTATACTTCTATAGTGGTAACAGCAATATGTGTGAATCTATAAATGTGACACTGAGAACAATAAAAAAGTTAAAATATTTCCAAACTATGAAAAAAAAAAAAAAAAAAAAAAAAAATATATATATATATATATATATATATATATATATATATATATATATATATATATATAATATATAAATATATAAACACATATACATATATATATAAAAAATAAATATAAAAAATATATATAAAATTAGAGGCGATAATACAGAGGTTAAAAATTACTTAAAAAGCAGTTTAGATCGAATTCCACATTTAATCCATCTGGCACTAGAGTATGTAAAGAATGAATCCATCTAGGTTCCTTTTGGCTAACCGATCTAATTTTATGGGATCCTTTCCATGATTTTTTATATCTCTCAATGCCCCAAAATGTGAGTTTTGAGGGGTTTTTATTGTGTGTCTCTAAAAAATGTCTACTCACATTATGTTTCGGGAAAGTAATGGTGGCAATCAGCGATTTTTATTGTGACTGCGACATTATGGCGGACACATCAGACATTTTTGACACATTTTTGGGACCATTGTCATTTATACAGCAATCAGTGCTATTTAAATGCCCCGATTCCTGTGTAAATGACACTGGCAGTGAAGGAGTTAACCCCTCCCTGCCCCCTAGTGGTTAAGTGTGACGTGTGTGTTTTTTTACTGTAGGGGGGCATGGCTTGGTGTTCGACATCACTGATCGTCTTTTCCGGTGACAGGAAACAGACGATCAGAGTCAGTCTCACTAGGAAGCATGGGGAGAGGTTTGTTTACACATACCTCTCCCCGTTCTTCAGCTCTGTGACCCGATCGCAGGACAGGACCGGTTTGCGAGCACGCCACGCGCAACCCACTGCTGGGCACTTAAAGAGCAATGTACCTGTACGTTGATGTGCCCAGCCGTGCCATTCTGCCAATGTAAATGTGCAGGAGGCGGTCCTTAAGCGGTTAATATAGTGTAACTTAAAAAAAAAAAAAGAGGTCAAAACTGTAAGCCAATATAACAACTGACCATCGACTGGCCAATAACTTTATCTGAGGTCAATAAAATGGGTGAAAAATTTAATAAAAATAAAATCATAATTGTTCATAAACAGGATATTCACTCTGTGATTCCTGACGTGGTGATTTGGATGGAATAGTGGTGCCAAATCGATGTCCCTGGTGTTGAGGTGGGGGGGGGGATGGTATGCTTTCAGGAGGCACATTTTGTAGGTACAGTATTTCACAAAAGTGAGTACACCCTTCACATTTTTGTAAATATTTTATTATATCTTGTGACAACACTGAAGAAATGACACTGCTACAATGTAAAGTAGTGTACAGTTTGTATAACAATGTCCGTTTGCTGTCCCCTCAAAATAACTCAACATACAGTCATTAATGCCTAAACCGATGGTGAAAATGTCCAAATTGGGCCAAATTACCCATTTTTTCCTCCCCAGTGTCATGTGACTCGTTAGTCTTACAAGGTCTCAGTTGTGAATGGGGAGCAGGTGTGTTAAATTTGGTGTTATTGCTCTCACTCTCTCATACTGGTCACTGGAAGTTTAACTCATGACAAAGAACTCTCTGAGGAACTGAAAAAAATAATTGTTGCTCTACAAGATGGCCTAGGCTACAACAAGATTGCCAAGACCCTGAAACTGAACTGCAGCACGGTGGCCAAGACACTACAGTGGTTTAATAGGACAGGTTCCACTCAGAACAGGCCTCGCCATGGTTGACCAAAGAAGTTGAGTGCACATGCTCAGCATCATATCCAGAGGTTGTCTTTGGGAAATAGACGTATGAGTGCTGCCAGCACTGCTGCAGAGGTTGAAGGGGTGAGGGGTCAGCCTGTCAGTGCTCAGACCATACACCACACACTGCATCAAATTGCTCTGCATTGCTCTCATCCCAGAAGGAAGCCTCTTCTAAAGATGATGTGCAAGAAAGCCTGCAAACAGTTTGCTGGAGGTAAACAGACTAAGGACATGGATTACAGGAACCATGTTGTGTGGTCTGATGAGACTAAGATAAACGTATTTGGTTCAGATGGTGTCAAGTGTGTGTGGCGGCAACCAGGTGCGGAGTACAAAGACAACTGTGTCTTGCCTACAGTCAATCATGGTGGTGGGAGTGTCATGGCCTGGGGCTGCATGAGTGCTGCCGCCATGGGGAGCTACAGTTCATTGAGGGACCTCAATGTACATGTACTGTGACATACTCAAGCAGAGCATGATCCCCTCCCTTCGGAGGGCAGTATTCTAACAGGATAACGACCCCAAACACACCTCCGAGACGAGCACTGCCTTGCTAAAGAAGCTGAGGGTAAAGGTTATGGAATGGCCAAGCATGTCTCCAGACCTAAACCCTATTGAGCATCTGTGGGGCATCCTCAAATGGAAGGTGGAGGAGCGCAAGGTCTCTAACATCCACCAGCTCCGTGATGTCATCATAGAGGAGTGGAAGAGGACACCAGTGGCAACCTGTGAAGCTCTGGTGAACTCCATGCCCAAGAGGGTTAAGGCAGTGCTGGAAAATAATGGTGGCCACACAAAATATTGACACTTTGGGCCCAATTTGTACATTTTAACTTAAGGGTGTACTCACTTTTGTTGTCAGCGATTTAAACATTAATGGCTGTGTGTTGAGCTATTTTGAGGGGAAGCAAATGTACACTGTTATACAAGCTGTACACTCACTACTTTACATTGTAGCAAAGTGTCATTTCTTCAGTGTTTTCACATGAAAAGATATAATAAAATATTTACAAAAATGTGAGGGGTGTACTCACTTTTGTGAGATA
This sequence comes from Lithobates sylvaticus, assembly GCA_028564925.1. Classification (NCBI taxonomy): domain Eukaryota; kingdom Metazoa; phylum Chordata; class Amphibia; order Anura; family Ranidae; genus Lithobates; species Lithobates sylvaticus. The sequence continues at coordinate 52,030,686 of CM053035.1, forward strand.
CTGTAGGAGGAGAGACCCGGCACATTGTAAGAGTAGGCAGAAGGGGAACCTTGACCTGTGTGAGGGCTGATAGAAGACAGGCTTGGCACGTTGGTGGAATGGTACATTGGTGGCCCAGGAGGAGCAGTGGAAGAGGGACCTGGCACATAGTGGACTGGTACACTGGTGGCCCAGGAAGAGCAGTGGAAGAGGGACCAGGCACTATTTCAGAATAGGTTGAATTATTTGGTTGAACAGGAGAAGCAGTGCTGGAGATGTTGCCAAAAGGAGAAACTAAAATGGGTGGTGTTGGCATGCCATTCCTTTGCGCCACCCGACAGGCCAACACATATGTGTATTTGTTCTCCATGCACTGTTTCCCCCGTTTAGTGTCAAGATCTGAAATCAGCATGAATAGGCTGCTACAGAAAGTCACATAAGAATGACTATGGTCCATAAACACATAGTTTTTGGTTCTCTGTTCAAATCAGCAATCAGCTGTACAATGCGCTGTTCCATTTGGTTGCTGTTGTCTGACGATTACCACGTCCACGACCACCACTGGCAGAGCGTGCGTTGCGAACTGTATTTTCCTATGAAGAAAAAAGCAGATAATTGATTTTTACAAAGGGGATAGATAGATAATTAAACAATAATAAGAAACATACCTGCTCATTTTCCTGATCCATACTCCCAACTTCTGACAGCGTGGACAATGTGCTTAGATTTGTGGAAACAGTTGCCTGTGCAACACTTTCTTCCATCTGATCATCCTCCTCATCTGCCTCTGTCTCAGAATTCCAGTTTGATGTGGTTTTAAAGATAGCAGAAATGTTGTGACTACTGTTAAAAACAAAATTTTAGTTATTTTAAAAATATTAATGTTAATTTTTTAGTAAAAAATTACATAATATTTTTTAAAATTTACAAAATAAAGCAAAAAAAATTTAAAAAATTGAAAATTAAATTTTTAAAAATTTGTTTACAATATTTATTGAATATTTAAAAATATTTAAAAAATATAATAACATTTCAATACATATTTACATTTTTTATTATTTTTTTACTTTTTTTAATTAAATTTTTTTTATAATTTATTATAGTGAAAACATCAAAAGTAAAGGACCTTAAAGGTAGCCACAAGTAGAAAATTAGGCAATTGGTCAGCCAGGGTTGCTATGCCAATGTTGAGGAATTTTCTCCGAAAGGATGTTTATTCAGAACGTTGTCATCATCATTAGGCAGTAATCCCAAAGTTTTTGGGGGGGTTTTGATATACAGGGTGTGGCGAAACGTCCCTACACTCCTCTTGAGTGCTTTCGTTATATACCACTTCCCCCCAGTCTGAATATGGATCTCAGATATTCCAACCGCTCTCAAGCACTAAACGAGACGAGACTTGATTAGTGCCAACATGGACTGTTTTTATTAGAACCAAAATGACAAGTATTTATATACAGTAGAAGAGGAGACCCCCCCCCCTCCTGCTCATTGTACTCTAACAATACACCTGTAACAAATTACCTTGAGCTAATTAACTAATCCCTTTAAGCAGCCGATGGGACTCTGTGCCCATCATGGTTTCACTACAGGTCAGACTTGTTGTCACTGAGCTTCACACATGTTAGATGCTAATATCATCAACCCCAGACACCTGTCTGTTGTCTTGTATAATGCAAATGAGTCTGGTCTGTCTTGACACAGATTCTAAAGAGTATTTCACCTATTGTTGTATGTGCTAATTAACCCTGCAATTGAATCTGACTAGCACAGATTATAGTGGGGTTCTCATTCACCCTGTGCCCCTTAAAATCCAGGGCCCATAATCGGTTGGCAAGAGGCTCGCATTTAGTCTACTCAAAAAGCCTGTGTCCCGGCTAGGTCTGTCACACAGGGGTATGCCTGTATATCAAGAATTATGTGAAAGTGAACATGAGGGACGACATTACTAATGGAGATAGGGAGGAGGTGGAGTCCTTGTGAGTGGTGCTCCAAAGGGAGGAAAATAATAAGTAATAATGGGTGTATGCTACAGGCCGAGGGAAAGAGGAGGAGACTAACCTCCTATCACAGCTTGGAATGGCAGCAAGGCTGGGAAATGTTATCAAATAATTTTAATTGTCCAGATATTGACTAGGCAGAAGGAACTGCCCATTCATCTAAGGCTCGCCATTTCATAAATGTCTTTATATTATAATTTATATTATAATATTATAATATCATAATTTCATGGGTCAGTTGGTGAATGCACCAACAAGAGATAACGCATTACTAGACTTACTGATTTCAAACAATACAGACCTGATCGCGGATGTAGAAATAAAGGGAAACTTAGGAAACAGCGACCACAGGTGAAATAGATTCAGTATAAATCACAGAAATAAGAAGCACAAGGGTAATACAAGTACACTGAATTTCAAAAGAGCCAACTTTCCTAAACTGCACTTTTTGCTACATGATATTAAATGGGATAATATCCTAGGAATAATTAATAATGGCAGTGCTTTAGGAGCCTACTAAATAAAGGTTTGGAGAGCTCTGGTCGGCGTGGCACTGCTCTATATTCAGTGCGTTCTATTTAAGTACTGGTGCTTATGTGCAACCATCACATGATGTGCTGTTTGAAAAACTGTGTGACCTCTAAGGCCCCTTTCACACTTGTGCGACTTCAAAGTCGCGCAATTTAACTGCGATTTTGCCGCAATTCGAGGCCCGGATTTTTGCCACGATTTCGCCGTGGTTTCAAGGAAAGCCTGTGTAAGTGGCATCAAAATTGGACCAAAGTAGTGCAGGGACTACTTTGAAGTCGGAAAAAAAAATTGAAGTCGTACTAATTTGTATGGCTGTCATTGGAAATAATGGGGAATGTCATGCTACTTTTGCAGTCCCAAATCGTGGGACAAGTCGTATGGGTGTGAAAGGGGCCTAAAGATGTATATGAAACAATTCTTTCCAAAAAAAATGACAGGTGCAAGTGCTACTCAACAATCCTCAAAATGAATAAACATATATAAACCATGTAACAAAAATAAATGTGTATATGACCCAATTCCTTTCAATAAAGTGGCAGGTCTAGTTACTAATCGGCAAACCTTGAAATTAATAACCATACAGTATATAAACCATGTATCATGAATCATAAATGAAATAAAGTGACAATTGGTGAAAAAATCCTATTATAGTATTCAAGTCCTAAAGTTGATAAACAGTTCATCTATTTAATTTAGACCATTTTTCGAAATTTTTAGACAAAGCCTATTTCACCCCAAAAAGATTAACGATTATGAACCCTGAGGCCCCGGTGTCCTGTCCCAGACCTCAATCAGATTACCTCTCTAACCCTCGAGTTGGATCCCAGGTTTATGTTGCTCAATGTTATTGGCACTAACGTTAGTAGCCGATATGCCAAGCTAATCTTAAAGTGGTTGTAAACCCTTTACAACCACTTTATACTACAGGCAAGCCTATAATTAGGCTTACCTGTAGCTACACTGGATATGGTTTAGGAGATATTCCTGTATTTGCATGTGCAGACGTCATCGGCACATGCGCACTTAAGCAAACTGAAGCCACGGCACATACGTGCCGTTGCTTCAGTTATAGTGTGCCATTAACAGCCCAGTGCCGTGACGTCATCACGGCTCCAGCCAATCACAGCGCCGGAGCCGCGATACCCGAAAGTAACCCCCGGGGAGATGTTGGCCGCCGAAGGTGTTGAACGAGGACTGCTGCAGGGGCTTCGATCTCAGGTAAGTAATTCATAATGAGCTAGTATGCTACTAGCTCATTATGCCTCTGTCTTGCATTTTTTTATTTTTTTTAAAGGGTTTACAACCACTTTAAGTTATGCCACCTTTTATGCAAGTCCCAAAAAAGTGTCAAAAGTGTCCGATCTGTCCTTCATAATGTTGCAGTCTGGCTAAAAATCGCTGATCACTGCCATTACTAGTAAAAAAAGATATAATAATAATAAAAATGCCATAAATATATTCCCTATTTTGTAGACAGTATAACATTTGCGCAAACCAATCAATATACACTTATTGTGATTTTTTTTACCAAAAAAATGTAGAATCATTTTTTGGGGGATATTTATTATAGCAAAAAGTTAAAAATATTGTCTTCTTTTGTATAGTGCAAAAAATAAAAATGGCAGAGGTGATCAAAAGAAAGCTCTATTTGTGGGACAAAAAGGACATCAATTTGGTTTGGGTACAACATTGTCAGTTGTCAATTGTCAGCTGACAACAGTTGATGACACAGTGCCATATCGCAAAAAATGGCCTGGTCATTAAGGGGGAAAATCCTTCCGGCATGCATTCTTCTCCTCAGTTTTCACGAAGGAAAAAGGGGGATTTAGTATATAGTCTGTAATGTTATTATTAATAACACATCACAGAATGTACCCTCATGGCTAATAGAAGCCAGTATCAAAAAATAAAAAATAAACACAAATAAGGCACCAGGACTAGATGGTTTACACCCGAGGATCCTTAAGGAACTCAGGTGATAGCTAAAAATTGTTCGTAATTTTTATGGACAGTTTACTAACAGGAATAGTACCAGCTGATTGGAGAAAAGCCAATGTGGTACCAATATTTAAAAAAGGGCAGAGATATATCCCTGGAAACTACAGTCCAGTCAGTCTAACATCAATAGTCTGTAAGCTTTTGGAGGGGATGATAAGGGATACGTTTCATTAGTAGTAATAAAAATGGATTCAAGAAGGATCGTTCCTGCCAGACCAATCTATTATGGCTCTATGAGGAAGTGAGCTGCCATCTAGATAAGGGCATGGGCATGGGTTTGAACCTGGATTGAAAACTGGCTACAGGGGTGGGCCCAAAAGGTGGTGATAAATAGCCAGTACTTGAAATGGTCCGGTGTGGTAAGTGGGGTCCCCCAAGGATCTGTCCTGGGATCAATTCTGTTTAATTTGTTCATAAATGATATAGAGGATGGGATAAATAGCTCAATCTCAATGAAACAAAGCTAAGCAGGGCAATAACTTCTGTGCAGGATGTGGAAACCTTACAAGAAGACATAAATAAAATAATAGGTTGGGCAACTACATGGAAAATGAGGTTTAACCTCTTGCTTACTGGGCACTTAAACCCCCCTCCTGCCCAGACCAATTTTCAGCTTTCAGCGCGAACGCACTTTGAATGACAATTGCACAGTTATACAACTATATACCAAAATGGAATTTTTATCATTTTTTTCCCACAAATAGAGCTTTCTTTTGGTGGTATTTAATCACAGCTTGGGTTTTTATTTTTTGCTAAACAAACAAAAAAAGATTTTGAAAAAAAACTAAAATCATGTTTAATAGTTTGTTATAAAATTTTGCAAACAGGTCATTTTTCTCCTTCATGGATATGTGCTGATGAGGTGGCACTGGTGGGCACTGATAGGCTGCACTGATGGGCACTGATAGGCACAGTTAAGGCTGCACTGATGGGGACAGATAAGGCAGTACTGATGGGCACAGATAAGGCGGCACAGATGGGCACAGATAAGATGGCACTGATGGGTGGCACCGATGGGCACTGATAGGTACCACTGATAGACGACACTGATAGGTGGCACTGATGGGCGGCACTGATGGGCACTGGTAGGTGACACTGATGGGCACTGATATGTGGCACTAAGGTGCAGCACTGTTGTTGAGGCAGATTGTGGGCACTGATAGGTGGCTCTGTGGGCACTGATGGGTGGCACTATGGGCACTGATGGGTGGCACTGTGGGCACTGATAGGTGTCACTACAGGCACTGATGGGTGGCACTGTGGGCACTGATAGGCGGCACTGTTGACTATTCTTAGGTGGCACTGGCAGGGGGCACTGATGTCCCTCTCACAGCCGCCGGTGATCGTATTTTTCGTCCTCGTGCTGTATTTTTGTCTAAGGAATCTGACAATCTGCCTGTTGCTGATCGTTTTTTAAGGGTGTCCGGTGCTTGATCCCCTCTCTCCCACATTTTCCTGTTCAAGAAATAAACTTCACTTGTTTAAAGCATAAAAGTGACTGGTGCCCAATGTTCTTTCTTGTTCATCACCCACCATGCCCACAAACCTGAGCCCTGAGAATGTATGTCAGCCATCCCTACCCCCGGTAGTCACCATCAGGCTCCCGGAAAATCGAGGGAGCCCGTGGTGCAAAGCATTATTTTTGTGGTGGTCACCCCTAGCAATGGACTGCAATCACACAAGAATTTTGTTTGTCTCAGTGGGAGAGTGGCAAGTAATGTTCATGTACCTCAAAGACTGTGCTATCGTTCTTGTAAACCACTTGGGGAAGAACCCAATTGTCTTTTTGCTCATGGTCAGCCTGGTCTTTTGTCACTTTACGCCAGTGTTGAAGGGGTTAGGGCAGACTCCATAACAGTTTTGGCATGCTGCTGGGAGGAAGAGGCAGGCGCTGAAGTTTTTGTTGAGCAGCCGGACCAATCCTTTGGGAGGGGGGAGTTGTCGCTCTGCAAAGGAGGGGACGTGGTAGCATGAATCGCCATCTTGGATACACATGCTGACTGCTGGGCTCAAAGTGTTCAGGACTGGCTACAAATATCCAGCCCTGGATCACATGCGGCCACTGCGGGGAACCGCTACTGGAGGTAGTCTTGCCAGCCTTATCGCCACGGGTGTTGCAAGTAGATTGGGGCAAGTGTGTTGCTATTGCTGCACCGGAACCAACTATGGTGGTAGCTGCCATGGCAGTTCTGTTCACTAAAGGATCCGCTACTACAACCTGAGGCTATTGCACCTGCCAGCATCACCGCCCATGCAGTGGAAGTGTCAGTTGCCACCATTCTGTATGAGTCCTTCACAGTCGCCATTGACCCTGTTTGTGTTCCCGTGCCTAATACAACTGTGCCTACTACCACCATATCTACTGCAACCATGCCCACTACAAACCTGGGATTATAATCGGCACATTTACCCAGACTGTGTTATCATCAGACGGCCTAATCAAGCTGACCTACGGCATTACATCACCACTATCAGATTGTCAGGGAAGCCAATTCAACTGCCAGTTCAACGTTATTACTGGTGATGCCACAAGCCGTTTTGTTCTCAAGTCAGCATGGAACACAGCTTTGTTGTTTAAGTTTGTTTCACAGGAAGTAACACTTCACATGGAAGACATCCTGTTATGGGGACTCTCCTGCATGTGCCTCCTTACTGCTGGACTGTGCTCCTGATACCAGCAGTCACAGGAAGTGCTCTTAACCGAGTGTGCCCGCTGGCCATTCTATGACAGCCAGGCGGCATGGCTCTCGTTCTGGGTGGGCGTCATATTATGTCCGTCCATTTAAACAGGGCATGAGCACGATCATGTGCGCGCAGCCCTGTACCTTCGGTGGCGACATGTCACGGAGACACCGATTGTCACCGAGGGGAGTGAACGGCCATTGGGCATGGCTGTTTACCACGTGATTGGCCGCGATGAAGTCATACGTCATGAAGTCATGAAGTGGTACCTCCCCACTTTGCACGGCGCATGCGTGTGAGCACGTCGGTAGCAGCGTGTTCCTGGGAACACTGCTCGTCACTGACGCTGGTAAACAGCCATTGCCAGCGGCTGTTTACCACGTGATCGCGTTACCACTTACAGTGTACACCAATCACACTGATCGCCCCCCCCCAATAAAGAGGTTCTGTCACCATAGTTACTGTGACGGATCCTATCCCAAACTCCACTAGAGTGCTTCCGTCAGGTGTATGGGGAGCTGAAACATGGGTTTCCCAACCTTTCCAAGGGATTCCTGGTTCCACGTGCCCTCTCGTCATAGTTACATAGTTGCATAGTAGGTGAGGTTGAAAAAAGACACAAGTCCATCAAGTCCAACCTATGTGTGTGATTATATGTCAGTATTACATTGTATATCCCTGTATGTTGCAGTCGTTCAGGTGCTTATCTAATAGTTTCTTGAAACTATCAATGCCCCCCGCTGAGACCATCGCCTGTGGAAGAGAATTCCACATCATTGACGCTCTTACAGTAAAGAACCCTCTACGTAGTTTAAGGTTAAACCTCTTTTCTTCTAATTTTAATGAAGTACAATCAAAGTACCCGTCACCAGCCATCAAAGTACCTGTCACTAGCCATCAAAGTACCTGTCACAGTCCATATGAATACCCGCGTACCCGAGTACCTGTCACAGTCCATCTGAGTACCTGTCAAAGACCTTCAGAACACCCGAGTACCTGTCACCAGCCCATCAGAGTACCCGAGTACATGTCACCAGCCCATCAGATAAAACCGAGTACCTGTCACCAGCCCATCAGAGTACCCGAGTACCTATCTGTAGCCCATCAGAGTACCCAAGTACCTGTCACCAGGCCATCCGAGTACCCAAGTACCTGTCACCAGCCCATCAGAGTAACCAAGTACCTGTCACCAGCCCATCAGAGTACCCAAGTACCTATCTGCAGCTCATCAAGTTACCTGAGTACCTATCTGTAGCCCATCAGAGTACCCAAGTACCTGTCACCAGCCCATCAGAGTACCCAGGTACCAGTCACCAGTCCATCAGAGTAACCGAGTACCTGTCACCAGCCCATCAGAGTACCCGAGTACCTGTCTGCAGCTCATCAAGTTACCCTAGTACCTGTCTTCAGCCCATCAGAGTACCCGAATACCTATCTGCAGCCCATCAGAGTATCCGAGTACCTATCTTCAGCCCATGCCTCATATAATATACGTTGGGGTCTTTGATTTCCAAAATGGGGTAATTTTGTGGGTAATTCCACTGTGCTGGTGCTCAAGGACCTTTAAAAGTGTGATAGATAGGAATGACATGAGATGTGTAATTTATGCTCCTAGAATGCCTGAAGGTACTTCTTCAGTGTTGGGCCTCTGTATGTGGCCAGGCTGTGTAAAAGTCTCACACATGTGGTATCGTCATACTCAGGATGAGTAGCAGAATGTGTTTTGGCCTGTAATTTTTGCTATATCCATGCTATGTGTTAGAAATATCTTATAAATTGACAACTTTGTGTAAAAAAAAGTGCGTTTTCATTTTTTTTCCACATTTTCCAAAAACTTCTGGAAAAAAATGAACCATTCAAAAGACTCATTATGTCACATAGATTATACGTTGGGGTGTTTGCTTTGCAAAATGGGGTCATTTTGTGGCAATTCCATTGTCCTGGTGTTCCAGGGCCTTTAAAAGTGTTATAGGTGATTGAGAAATGAGATGTGTCATTTATTTAAGGTGCTACTTCAATGTTGGGCCTTTGTATGTGGCCAGGCTGTGTAAAAGTCTCACACATGTGTTATTGCCATACTCTGGAAGAGTAGCAGAATGTATTTCGGGGTGTAATTTGTTGCATGCATATGCTCTGTGAGAGAAATAACCTGTTAATATGACAATTTTGTAAAATAAAAAAATTTAAAATATTAATATTGCAAAGAATTGTGGGACAAAATTACAACTTAAAAAAACTCACCATGCTACTTACTTAATACCTTGGAATGTCTACTTTTTAAAAAGGGGTAATTTGGGGGCGGGGGATATTTGTACTTTCCTGACTTGTTAGTGTCTCAAGAAATGAAATAGGCCTTCAGTACATCAGGTGTGATCAGATGTGATCAATTTTCAGTGATTGGCACCATAGTTTGACGACTCTATAACTTTCACAAAGACCCAATAATATACACTGATTTGGGTTATTTTTTACCAAATATATGTAGCAGTATAAATTTTGGCCAAAATTTATGAAGAAAAATTACTAATTTGCTAAATTGTATGACAGAAACAAAGAAAAAGCCATTTTTTTCATAACATGTAAGGTCTTTTTTTATTTATAGTACAAAAAATAAAAAACCCACTAGTGATTAAATACCACCAAAAGAAAGCTCTATTTGTATAAAAAAAAAAGGATGCAAATTGCATATGGGTACAGTGTTGCATGACTGAGTATCATTCAAAATGTGAGAGCGCTGAAAGCTGAAAATTGGTCTGGGCACGTAAAGTGCCCTTTATTGAGATGGTTAAAGTGATATGCTGCTGATCTGTTGCTTTGAAAATTCAGCATGTCCCTGTCCTCCATGTGCGAGGAAAATAGCCTCAGTCTCCTGGAAAAGGCAAAGTCATATTCAAGGTTTGTGTTGCCTGACTGAAAGTCTGCAACACTACAGTCTTTAAGTTCTTGGAATTTAAGTTTATTAAATTAAGTTTATTAAGTTTATTAAATTTAAGAATTTAAGTCCTTAAGTTCTTGGAATCAATTACTAAAGAATAACAGGTCATTTTTCTTTTATAATGGAACTCTATTGCAAAATTTAAAAAAAAGGGAAGTACCTGTTGGACTTTGGTGTGACAGAGCCAGCAAAAATGTAGGCAGTATGATTCTTCAAAGAGATGACTATGTGCACTTGAGAAAATTATTCATGCTCATTGGACTTTGAGGTTACAGAGACAATGTGACATTCTAGTTAGGTAGTCAGGTAGGCTGTGCTTTTGTAACCTGGGGCCAGTTTACATCTTAAACCTATGCTACATGGACTGCCAAATATTCAAGTGATCTTTTCTGTTTTACTGTCACTAGATGGCAGCGGAGAGCCAATCTGAGTGAACAATGAATTCCTTATTTTCACAGTAATATGTTTAGGAATAGAGATGGTTTAGGTATATTAATAGGATGTGTATATATTGTACTTCTTGGGAGAAGGTGTTACTCTCTCGGGAGTATTGCCTGCTTCATACTGTTGATATTTCAGTGTACAGTTATTTGCCAGAACAGTAGATTATATTAAAAATATACTAATGTGATTTTACCTTATACACACTTGTCTTCTTCAGCTGAGAGCAATATTCTAAATAGATATATATGTAGATATGTGTTTCTTCAGTGTAACGTACAGTGATAATACTTGTCTTCTTCAGCTGAGGACAGACAACATTTCAGATGTATATCTAAATGTTGCTTTAGGATAGATATTACTATAATGGTAGATATAGTATGTTGTGAGGAAGTCGTATTTCCATATTGCGTGCCTTTCTATTTTTCAGGTGTTCCTGTACCCCTTGCGTCTTCCTTGGCTAAGGAGAGACAGAACCTTTAAGTGTGTACAGTGATGCTTATTTTCTCTAACATTGAGTAGCCAAGTGTATATGTGTTTCTATACATTGTGTCTTCCTTGGCTAAGGAGAGACAGTGCCTTAAATTGGTTCAACACCAATATTTTCTATTACTTATCGTATAGTATAATAGATAGATCGTTACGATGTAAGGCCATTTGTAATGTCATTGCTTCATTGCATTTTTCACCTATATTCATGTGGAATGCAACACGTATTTGTCAAAGTTTAATCTTTCCTTTACCCTTTACCATCCACTTTTTGCCAGGACATCCACTCTCAGGCTTGAGAGCTAATTTTTTTTGCAGACTCCGAGGATGTAGTAGATGCTTGGTAGGGGGAGAGTGTAGCACCCTTGTTCCTAGAATAGGGCTACAGGTAAATTTAGTTGTGCTGGGTGGTAGCCAGCCTGGCTAATTTGTAGTGTTTAGTGATTACATGACTTCTGTTTAATTCCATTCAATTGTGGCTACTCCCTTCCATCAGTAGGTGGTGCTGTTGCCTTTATAAAGGAAGAAAGGCGCCTCTAAGTGCAGTATTACAAATTGAATTGAGTGCACAAGGAGTTAAAAGCACTTACAAGATAGTTGAGTGTTAAAAGCATATAATGATGGAGTCCTCATCTGTTTATCTGGGTCGGTCCTCAGTCCTCGGATGGAGAGCAGGGGGGAGCCGTCCAGCAGCTGTTGTTTTCTTCCATGCATGCGGGAGCGAGGAGGCAGTGAGACAGCCTGTGTTCTGGGTACACACTTGGACACATGAGGCTGATGGCGTCAGTGAGAAGTGGGCAGTAAGGCGATTCGGAGCATGCGCGGCTCCTTCGTTAGTTTGAGGTCTGAGGAAGGAGCCGCACATACTCCAATACGCGTGAAGCAGTGAGTAAAGTTCAGTTACTAGAGGAGACAGCCTGTCCTACAAAGTACAGATGTGCTGGTTCAGCTTAGAGGCTCTTATTCCTGTACTGCTCTCTGTCTCACCTATTTTTTTTTTCTAAGGAGTCTTCCAATTTGCCTGTTGCTGATCGTTTTTTAAGGGTATCCTGTGCCTGATCCCCTCTCTCACGTTTTCTGTTCAGGAAATACATTTCACTCTGTTTAAAGCATAAAAAGTGACTGGCGCCCAATGTTCTTTCTTGTTCATCACCCACCGTGGCCACAAACCTGCACCCTAAGAAAGTATGTCAGCCATCCCTACCCCCAGTAGTCACCATCAGGCTCCGGGAAAATCAGGGTAGGCACTATATATAGATTAAAAAAACATTATGAATACTCTTTTTTCCTTTTTTATAAGTGATCACATTCTCTCTGTTCTCAGCTGCATAAGAGCTGGGGGGAGGAAAAGCAGCAGTACACTGAGCTTGTCAGTGAATGACTGTGCAGCAGGGACGTGTCAGGACATGTCTGATCATTGGCGGAGAGCAGGCTAAGTTCCCAGCATACAGTAGCTAGAGAACTGACGGTGTACTCTTCTGCTTAGTTAAACTATTACTGTGGAAGTAAACCCTCCTATCGTTTTCAGCCAAGGAAGCTGCCATCTTGGCCTCCGTTTAACCTTTAACTGCCATGAAGCTGCACATGTGATCAGTTATGACACCAGCCATTGAATGGTTTGACAGTTTGGTTGAGATTACAACCAATGTGACAGTTAGCATTTCCGGCATGCCGGAAATGTAACTGTTTTTTCAAACTGTTAGATCGATGGGTTTACTTCCGCTTTAATATAAATCCTGGTTTTCCCAGGAAACTTCTGGGAACATTTGATACATTTTAATGTTGTTTGTAAGGTGATCAGAAACAATTGATTTGGATTATATTACATGAATACTACTGTAACAACTGTTTGATGATGGCTGTTTGGGACCAAATACAGTACTTACAGTATATATGAAACTTTTACTGTCTTGTATGATACGCACCATTGCAATTTTAAAATAAACAAAAGACACAAGTCTATCCAGTTCAACCACAAAAAAACAAAACAATATTATACAATCCCATACACCCAATTCTATACCCACAGTTGATCCAGAGGAAGGCGAAAAACCCCAGCAGAGCATGATCTAATTTGCTAAAGCAGGGGAAAGAATTCCTTCCTGATCCCCCGAGAGGCAAACGGATTTTCCCCGGATCAACTTTACCTATAAATGTTAGTACCCAGTTATATTATGTACATTTAGGAAATAATCCAGGCCTTTCTTAAAGCAATCTACTGAGCTGGCCAGAACCACCTCTGCAGGGAGTCTATTCCACATTTTCACAGCTCTTACTGTGAAGAAACCTTTCTGTATTTGAAGATGAAATCTCTTTTCCTCTAGACATAAAGAGTGCCCCCTTGTCCTCTTTGTTGACTGTAAAGTGAATAACTCAACTCCAAGTTCACTATATGGACCCCTTATATATTTGTACATGTTGATCATATCCCCCCTTAATCTTCTCTTATCAAGAGTGAATAATTTCAGTTCCTCTAATCTTTCCTCATAGCTGAGCTCCTCCATGCCTCTTATCAGTTTGGTTGCCCTTCTCTGCACTTTAGTGGCGGCTGGTGAAGTTTTAGGATGGGGGGGCGCCAGACTGCGCCCTTCCTTTTTGACCCCCCCACTTGGTGAAATGGGCGTGTTTTAAGCAAAATAGTGGGCGTGGCTCTAAGGTGGTGTGGTTAGCGTCTGAGATGAACGAGGGATGGATGGAGAGGGAGAGAGGAATGAAGGGACAGCAGGCCCAGATCCTACACAACAATAGAAATGTGTATTCTAGAAAGTTTAACAATCAGCAGATAAAGATACTCCAAACACCTGGTGTTAGCACTTCAATCATCCCGGCACCATGGTTGTTATGGTGTCAGGATGATTGAAGCGCATTATTTCTATTATTACATTGTAATATAAAATTAAATTATTCAACTCACCATAATGCAGAATCAGTGGGAGCCCTGAGCGTGTCACTAGCCACATCGCCTACAACCAGATGCCATCAGGCGTCCCCAGCAGAGTCCGTCCTTACATCAGGTGGCCCCAGCAGAGTCCCTCCTTACATGCAGCCTGTGTCACATCAAATGCACCCTTTGTCCCACCAAATGCACCCTTTGTCCCACCAAATGCAGCCTCTGCCCCCCCCCCCAAATGCAGCCTGCCTGTGTCCCAATGAATGCAGCCTGCCTGTGTCCCATTAAATGCAGCCTGTGCCCCCCCCCCAAATGCAGCCTGTGCCCCCCCCCCCCCCAAATGCAGCCTGCCTGTGTCCCATTAAATGCAGGCTGTGCCCCCCCCCAAATGCAGCCTGCCTGTGTCCCATTAAATGCAGCCTCTGTCCCCCCCCAAATGCAACCTGTGCCCCCCCAATGCAGCCTGCCCGTGTCCCATTAAATGCAGCCTGTGTCCCCCCCAAATGCAGCCTGTGTCCCCCCCAAATGCAGCCTGTCCCCCCCCCAAATGCAGCCTGCCTGTGTCCCATTAAATGCAGCTTGTGCCCCCCAAATGCAGCCTGTGTCCCTCCCAAATGCAGCCTGCCTTTGCCCCCCCCAAATGCAGCCTGTGCCCCCCCCCAAATGCAGCCTGCCTGTGTTCCCCCCCCCAAATGCAGCCTGCCTGTGTCGTCCCCCCCCCCCCAAATGCAGCCTGCCTGTGTCCCATTAAATGCAGCCTCTGTACTTACCTTGCTGTTATCCTCTCCTGCGGTGTCTCCTTCCACTGGCAGCGCTGATGGAGTGGCATACTTCCTGGTTCCTCTCCCGGGCGCAATGGGAGAGAGAGACAGGAAGTGACATCTAACTGAGGTCAGATGTCAATCAAATCTGAAGCGCCGAAGTAGCTTCCGCCCTGCGTCTGTAGTATATATGTTACTATGGCCGGGCGGATGCTACTCGGCGCTTCAGAAAACGCCGCAGATGCAGCGCCACGTCTGAAATCTCGTGATTGCATAGACGTGGAGCTTCCCATAAGGGCACTGTGTCCAGCGTCCGAACACAGTGCACTTAAGTAACTTTTTTTTTTTTAAAGGCCAGTAATAAAAAAAATTATTATTTTATTTTTTTTTGACATTTTTTTTGTGGCTGCCTGGAAGGGGGGGGGGGGGGGCGGCGCCCAGGTGCCCCCTATGGACGGGCCGCCACTGGTAAATACATACTGAAAGTAGTCTATACAGTGAACTCCTTGTAGTGTTATTCATTCACTTTCAGGCCATTACCGGATACAAAGAAATTTAACCTTCACATTTAGAAAGGCTTCTTCACAGTAAGAGCTGTAAAAATGTGGAATAGACTCCCTTTATAACTAGTTCGGGCCACTTCAGTAGATGGTTTAAAAAAAAATGCTAGATGCGTTTATGAATGCACAAAATTTAACTGGATATTAAATACGGTGCCTGGCCACTGAATTCCAGAGAGCTCAGCTCAATACCACAATGCAGAGGTTATCAAAAGGTAACTGCATAGAGATTGTTACTAAGCTGATAGCTAAGAAGGAATTGGATGTAGTGCATACCCCTGATACTAAAGAATATATCACACCTTTAAAAATTTCTAAAGAAATAAGGGATAAGCTTCAGAGTTCCGAGTGAACTGCAACATCTGGTAAATGACCTTCTGGAGGTAATAAAAAAAAAAAAAAATGTACAGTTGGTACTTGGATAGCTTGTTGATGACAGCTATTTGGACTAACTAGCAGAAGTTAAGTTAATGATAAACTGCAGGAAGCCAGCCAAGTGACTATAGCAAAACGTACTGTGCCTTGAAAAAATATTCATACCCCTTGAAATTTTCCGTCATGTTCCAACCAAAAACATAAATGTATTTTATTGTGATTTTATGTGATAGACCTGCACAAAGTGGCACATAATTGTGAAGTTAAAGGAAAATGATAAATGGGTTTCAAAGTTTTTTACAAATAAATATCTGAAAATTGTGGCGTGCATTTGTATTCAGCTCCCTTTACTCCGATACCCCTAACTAAAATCTAGTGGCACCAATTGCCCTCAGAAGTCGCCTAATCAGTAAATAGAGTCCACCTGTGTGTAATTTAATCTCAGTATAAATACAGCTGTTCTATGAAGTCCTCAGAGGTTTTTTTAGAGAACCTTAGTGAACAAACAGCATCATGAACACCAAGGAACACACCAGACAGGTCAGGGACAAAGTTGTGGAGAAGTTTAAAGCAGGGTTAGGTTATAAAAAAATATCCCAAGCTTTGAACATCTCATGGAGCACTGTTCAATCCAACATCCTAAAATGGAAAGAGTATGGCACAACTGCAAACCTACCAAGACATGGCTGTCCACCTAAACTGACGGGTCGGGCAAGGAGTGCATTAATCAGAGAAGCAGCCAATATTGAAATATTTTCCCTAAAAGCAAAATGTTATGAGTGGTGGAAAAATAACACTGCACATCACCCTAAACACACAATCACCACCGTGAAACATGGTGGTGCCAGCATCTTGCTGCGAGGATGCTCTTCTTCAGCAGGGACAGGTAAGCTGGTCAGAGTTGATGGGAAGATGGATGGAGCCAAATACAGGGCAATCTTAGAAGAAAACCTGTAATGCCGCGTACACACGACCGGACTTTCCAGCAAACTAGGTCTGACGGTCTTCCTGATGTTCTTTCGCCGGACTTCCGATGGCCTTTCCAAACGAACGGACTTGGCCACATATGAACGGACTAAGTGTGGTCGAAAGTTCGTTCGTTCGAACTGGGTGACGTAAACGGAAAAATAGCCAGTAGCCAATAGCTGCCCTTACGTCGTATTTGGTCTGTCGGACCAGCACACAGACGAACGTTTTTCCCGATTTAAGTCCGTCGGATAGATTTGAAACATGTTCTATTTCTAGGTCCGCCGGAATTTTTTCCCGAAAAACTAACTGATTAGCCCACACACGATCGGACCTAGTTTGCCGGAAAGTCCGGTTGTGTGTACGCGGCATTAGAGTCTGCAAAAGACTTGAAATTGGGGTGGAGGTTCCAGCAGGACAAAGACTCTGAACATACAGCCAGAGCTACAATGGAATGGTTTAAAATCAAAGCAAATTCATGTGTTAGAATGGCCCAGTCAAAGTCCAGACCTAAATCCAATTGAGAATCTGTGGTAAGACTTGAAAATTGTTAGTCAGAGATGCTATCTGTCCAATCTGACAGAGCTTGGAGCTATTGTCCTATAAAGAATGGGCACAAATTTTACTCTCTAGATGTGCAAAGCTGGTAGAGAGATCCCCAAAAAGACTTGCAGCTGTAATTGCAGTGAAAGGCGGTTCTACAAAGTATTTACTCAGGGGGGCTGAATACAAATACACGCCACACTTTTCAGATATTTGTAAAAAAATCTAGAAAAACATTTATAATTTTCCTTCCACTTTACGATTATGTGCCCCTTTGTGTTGGTCTATCATATAAAATACCAATAAAATAAGTTTACGTTTTTGGTTATAACATGACAAAATGTGGAAAATTTCAAGGGGTATGAATACTTTTTCAAGGCACTGTAAAGGCTTCCTGTCAGAGGCACTGTTAAAGGAAAAGTTCACCTTTTGGAACATGTTACATATATACATCGGAATATACATACCGTATATAGTCGAGTATAGGCCGACCCGAATATAAGCCGAGGGACCTAATTTTACCACAAAAAAACTGGGAAAACTTATTGACTTGAGTCTAAGCCTAGGGTGAGAAATGCGCAGCTACTGTAAGTGGAAAAGTGGGTCAACAATGCCCATTTGTAGCCTCACTGTGCTCATTTGCATGCCTCACTGTGCCCATTTGCAGCTATAGGTCCCCCAAACTTCAAACTTGGTAGTTAAGGGTTCCTAGATGCCCCCTAGCTGCAGCCAAAAGGGTCCATAAATGATATTGCTGCAGATGGACACAGACTGACTTTGGGGCCCTGTATCTCGGGGTCACTTGGTGCTAGGAACCCCATGTTGTAGTGCTAGGTCCACTGTGTTGACATACCAAATGTGGGGTTCCTAGCACCAAGTGGCCCGAGATACGGGGCCCCAAATTCGGGTCAGAAAATGTAATTTTTCTGCTGCAGAAAAGTGCTTGACTCGAGTATAAGCTGAGGGGGGCATTGTCAGCACAAACAAAAGTCCTGAAAAACTCGGCTTATTCTCGAGTATATACTGTATATATATCCCATCGGAACATGTTACATATATATGTCACCTATAATTTTCCCACTCTACAAGACTCTGGTCCATCTTGAGTATGCCATCCAGTTCTGGACACCAGTCCTCAAGAAGGATGAGTTGGAACTGGAGAGAGTCCAGAGAAGAGCAACAAAACGAATAGGGGCTGGATGATCTCAGCTATGGGGAAAGACTACAAGCACTGAACTTATTCTCTATGGTGAAGAGACACTTGAGAGGCAATACGATATCAATGTACAAATACTGTATTGGTGACCCTAGCATAGGCAAGAAAACTTTTCAGTGAAAGGAAATGTAAAAAGACACGGGACGATTCACTAAAATTGGAAGAGAAGCAGTTTAACCTTAAACTTTGTAGAGGGTTCCTTACTGTCAAGGCATTAAGGATGTGAAATTCTCTTCCACAAGTAGTGGTATCAGCAGGGAGCACTGATAGTTTCAAAAAACGATTAGATTGGCACCTTAACGACCACATCATACAGGGGTATACAATGTACTATTGACATAAACACATACGCACACATCATAGGTTGAGCTGGATGGACTGGGTTTTTTTTTTTTTCAGCCTCACCAGCAATGTAACTGCCTGCCTGTGATGTGCGAACAGACAGATACACTGACAAGTCTGCAGGAGTCCTGCATGGCACCCGTGATTTTCTCTACAGACTCCAAGTAAAGAAAATATTAAATGCACTTTTTTTTTACCTGCAAAAAGATGTGATTTATTTATTTTTAAAAAGGTGATGACTTGGCAGTATTGCTCACGGGAAAATTGACCAAAGCAACAAGGGTGTGATTTATACAGTGGCATTTGTATCTGGTCACAGAAAGCATATGTCTTTGCACAGATATTACAAGCTGCTATGAGAGGTGTTTGGACTCTTAAGAAACACATACATTTGCTGAATTGGTAGATAACATCAGATTTGTTGAAGTAACCTAAAGCCCATCATTTGCCCCTGGTAAGAGGGTTATGTGTATTAGGCCTGTATTGCTATCTGTGTCCACATTTTAAGGTGAGGGTACAATTAGCATAAAGGTGGAGCACATTTTAAATGTTTGCCGTGGACACTGGAGTTGTTACATAGTTATTAAGGTTGAATAAAGACACCAGTCCATCCAGTTCAACCTGAGTGAGCGTGGGTGCGTGTCTACAATTGTCCCTATCCCTATACATTGTGTCTTTCATTAAGATGCTCATCTATTATTATTATTTATTTAAGGTACCCATATAGCGCCGTCAATTTACACAGTGCACACTCACATCAGTCCCTACCCTCAAGGAGCTACTAGGGCCAATTTTTTGGACAGAAGCCAATTAACCTACCAGCATGTCTTTGGAGTGTGGGAGGAAACTGGAGTACCCGGAGGAAACCCACGCAGGCACAGGGAGAACAGGCAAGCTCCAGGCAGGTAGTGTCGTGGTTGGGATTCGAACCAGCGACCCTTTTTACTGCTAGGAGTGCTACCCACTACACCACCGTGCCACCCCTTACTGGAGTTGCACTAGCGAGCACTGGAGTTGTCTGGTCACAAAGCTCGGCATACATATTCACTTTACATAAACTAAAAAGCCTAATGTGTGAAAAATGGGCGCCCTCATGGTGGCACTCCAACATTAAAAAGACAAACAAGGGTGCGCATAACCACGCACCAAATAAGCCACAGGGTTAAAAGCATTTATTATGCCGCAATCCCGCGGGATTATCCTCTGGACTGAAGTCCCCTCGTGTGTGGGCGCCGGCCAAAGTACGGCGGACTAAAGTTTGAAGTTTTGTTTTCAAATTATCCGCTGGACTTGGAAGTCCAGCGGACAATCCCGCCGTTAGTGGGCAAGTCCGCGGGACTTTTGAAATGAAGGACTTGCCGCTCATCGGCAAGTCCGTTCATTTAGCACGTGACTTCAGGTTACGGCCAGGAAAGGGGTGGGGACGAACGAGCACCCCCCCCCTCCTGAGCCGTACCAGGCCGCGTGCCCTCAACATGGGGGGTGCCCTGGGGAAAGGGGGGCCGTGCGGCCCCCCCACCCCAAAGCACCTTGTCCCCATGTTGATGAGGACAAGGGCCTCTTCCCGACAACCCTGGCCGTTGGTTGTCGGGGTCTGCGGGCGGGGGCTTATCGGAATCTGGGAACCCCCTTTAATAAGGGGGCCCCCAGATCCCGGCCCCCCACCCTATGTGAATGAGTATGGGGTACGATGTACCCCTACCCATTCACCTAAGGTGTAAAATGTAAAGTAAAAAAAAACACCCACACTTTTGAAAAAATAGTTTATTGCACTGCTCCGGGGGTCTTCTTCCGTCTTGGGGGTCTTCTCGCCGGACTCCCCCGCCATTTACCAAGCTCTTTTACCGAGCGGGGGAAGTCCGGCTATCTTCTTCGTCGTCGCCGCCGTCTGGGGGTCTCGATCCGCCTTCGGGGGTCTTCTTCCGTCTTGGGGGTCTTCTCGCCGGACTCCTCCGCTCTCTTCTGCTCTTTTACCTAGCTCTTTCACGAGGGGAGGAGTCCGGCTACCTTCTTCGTCGTCGCCGCCGTCGTCTGGGGGTCTCGATCCGCCTTCGGGGGTCTTCCGGGGGTCTCTTCTGTTCTTGCGGCGGTCGTCGTCTTCCGCGCCGCCTTCTTCTTCTTCTTGTCCTTCTTCTTCCGATGTTGACCCGACGCTCT
Source organism: Lithobates sylvaticus (assembly GCA_028564925.1). Taxonomy (NCBI): domain Eukaryota; kingdom Metazoa; phylum Chordata; class Amphibia; order Anura; family Ranidae; genus Lithobates; species Lithobates sylvaticus. The sequence continues at coordinate 52,051,551 of CM053035.1, forward strand.
CTCTGCCCGGAATGCCTGTGCCGCTCTACGCTCGGACTTATATAGGGACATGGGGGACAGGGTCACATGTTCATGTCACATGGTGACCCCGCCCCCTTGCGATGTCACAGTCCCAGCATCCTCCGGGACTGTGACAACACAAGGGGGCGGGGTCACCATGTGACATGTGCATGTGACCCTGTCCCCCATGTCCCTATATAAGTCCGAGCGCAGAGCGGCACAGGCATTCCGGGCAGAGAGAGCGTCGGGTCAACATCGGAAGAAGAAGAAGAACAAGAAGGACAAGAAGAAGAAGAAGGCGCCGGCGGCGCGGAAGACGACGACCGCCGCAAGAACAGAAGAGACCCCCGGAAGACCCCGAAGGCGGATCGAGACCCCAGACGACGGCGGCGACGACGAAGAAGGTAGCCGGACTCCTCCCCTCGTGAAAGAGCTAGGTAAAAGAGCAGAAGAGAGCGGAGGAGTCCGGCGAGAAGACCCCCAAGACGGAAGAAGACCCCCGGAGCAGTGCAATAAAATATTTTTTCAAAAGTGTGTGTGTTTTTTTTTACTTTACATTTTACACCTTAGGTGAATGGGTAGGGGTACATCGTACCCCATACTCATTCACATAGGGTGGGGGGCCGGTATCTGGGGGCCCCCTTATTAAAGGGGGCTCCCAGATTCCGATAAGCCCCCGCCCGCAGACCCCGACAACCAACGGCCAGGGTTGTCGGGAAGAGGCCCTTGTCCTCATCAACATGGGGACAAGGTGCTTTGGGGTGGGGGGGCCGCACGGCCCCCCTTTCCCCAGGGCACCCCCCATGTTGAGGGCACGCGGCCTGGTACGGCTCAGGAGGGGGGGGGGGCGCTCGTTCGTCCCCACCCCTTTCCTGGCCTGCCAGGCTGCGTGCTCGGATGAGGGTCTGACATGGATTTGGGGGGAACCCCCACGCCGTTTTTTCGGCGTGGGGATTCCCTTTAAATCCATGCCAGCTTGCGGAGCTAGCGCGGCGGCATTTACTGCCTACGCTAGCTACGTAACCTGAAGCTACGTTCGAAATGAACGGACTGCTCCGTGTGTGGGCAAGTCCGTTCATTTTCAAAAGTCCTGCGGACTTTTGGCCGGCGGATTATCCGCTGGAGAAGTCCGTGCGTGTGTGGGCAAGTCCACACCCTCGGAAAGTCCAGCGGACCTAGCCGGAAAGTCCCGCGGGATTGTCCGCTGGACTAGGTCCGCCGGCAAAAGTCCCTACGTGTGTACGAGGCATTAGAGTTACTTAAAAAAGGCATTAGCCAACAGAAACGGTGTGTGTTTAATACTTATAAGGGGAGGATGGGTCTCTAACACACTTTAAATGAAGCCTCTCATCACTGACTATGGCTTATTATTCTGATCAGTTTATTTATCTCTATGCAAATCAACTCACAAAGCTGTACAGAAGTGTTGCAGAGGCATAAACACAAAGGGCTGGGGCTCTAACACACTCTTTAGATAAAGCTTCTCATCACTATGGTTCTCATTTCCCAGTCAGGTTATTTGCACTAATGCTTACTTCCCTCAAGCACCAGATTAGAGAAGTGTCCCCAGTTCTCCACTTATAAGTGGAGGCTGGGACACTAACACACTCTTTAGATAAAGCCTCTCATCACTGTCTCTTGCAAAAAGGAGAGAGTATAGGACTTTAGATGAGGTGTGTACCCATAGGTCGATGCCGAAAGCATAACCTTAGTGTATATGCATACAGCAAAAATACACAACAAAAATAGAGACAGACATTATATATATGATAAAAAACAGAGGGATTGCAGCACAGTATTCTCGACGTGTTTCGTGAAAACATCACTTCCTCAGGAGAAAGCGCAATCCATCTATCTATGAAGAACATATATGTAAACATGAGTATCATTATATCTGAATAGTAATGAATTATTAGCCCAGCTAAGGGCAATCTCAGAAAATTTAGTAAAAAGAGCCGGCAACGCTGTATTTCTTGAAGTGTCATTTATTGGTACATCAGAGTGATAATAAAACAATAAACTGACATGTTTCGGCAATAGCCTTAGTTAAATGATAGAAAATGACTGTGTAATTACTCACAAAAACGGTTATTGGTATGGCCCCCTCAGTTCCCGTGGTAGATACCTGTGGGATGAGCTTTGGCGGCCATTGCCTGGTGCTGACAATGGGAGCTGTTTTCTTGAGTAATTACACAATAATTTTCTGAGATTGCCCTTAGCTAGGCTAATAATTCATCACTATTCAGATATAATGATACTGATGTTTACATATACGTTCTTCATAGATAGATGGATTGCACTTGCTCCTGAGGAAGTGAGGTTGTCACGAAACGCGTCAAGCATACTGTGCTGCAATTCCTCTGTTTTTTATCATGTATATAATGTCTGTCTCGATTTTTGTTTTGTATTTTTGCTGTATCATTGCTGTGGAACTTTTTTTGAGGTATAGTTTTATCATGTTACAACATGGTTACAAATGTTGACAGACAATCCAATAAAGATTGTTCTTAATGTGCATCTATCTTGTTTAATGCATATACACTAAGGTTATGCTCTCGGCATCGACTTATTGGGTACACGCCTCATCTAAAGTCCCAAACTCTCTCCTTTTTGCAATTGAACAGGGATGGAGGTACATGTCTATGTGGACCTCATTTACAGTCCCAAACTTTTTCTATGTATACTCACTGTCTCTGGCTCATATGTTCTGGTGAGTATATTTATATCTATGCAAATTAACTCACAAAACTGAGCATCGGTATTTCGTTATTTAGGTTCACCGTCAGGTTTTTATATAGCGTCAGTACCCCCATATATTACCTAATAAAGGTTTGATTATATGTCAGTATCACAGTGTATATCCCTGTATGTTGTGTGTTATATGTCAGTATTACATTGTATATTTTTGTATTTTTCAAGGATAATTCTCTGGGTTATTATTTTTATTTTTCCTCGTTATGATTATATTTCTATTTTTTTGGTTTGTTCAGGTTGAACACTGAAAAGGTTTAGTTCACATTGAAAAGAAAAGAACAGCTTTGTAATACTCATGGTGGCTGAATACATTTCCAGCTGTGTACTCAAATTAGCAATTGAATACATTTTGTTTAAAGACAACAGAGTAATTCTCTCTCTTAGTAATTCCCTTGCAAAGTATTATTGTTAAAAAGAAAAAGTTCTAACACATAAAAAGTTGATAGTGAGTTATCTGTAAGCAATAGAGTTACAGACACATTGAATTAGCAAAGGAAGCAGCTTTATTTGGAGAATTAGTGATTCCAATCTTCAATGGGTTTCTATTGATGTTGTGAAGAAATAGATACACAGATTCCGTCGCTTAAGAAGAATAAAAAGGGAATAAATCACTTTTTTGTTTTTCATAGGTTATTATGGAATTTATATTGGTTTATGAAAACTAAATTTCATTATATGACGTTTAGATTGGAATTTCGTGTCCTATTATACCACAGCACCTACAGATGGGATTCACTAATGATGATGCTTTAGTAACAGTTAGGATGTTGATTAATTATGTTTTTCCAGTTTTGGGTATAAAAGGAAACAGTTTCATTCATTATTAATGGGTGTAAAGTTCTGCTGTTACAAAGTATTCTTCTTTTGAAGGAAAATGTTGTATGTGTTTCCCCCATGAATTTTTGTTTTTTTGCATCAAAGTAAGTCTATGAAGGAGTCAAAATGGCTGATAAAAAAAATTGTCCCTTCACATATGTCTAGCTGAGAAAGGAGGTTAATTCAAGATAAAAATGTCCTTATGTTAGCTAAGAATATGTTTTTTTATTTTTTACAATGGTTTTTTGATTGGGAGATTATTTAGAAATAATTTGTATATATATTGATATGTAGTATTTGTTTTAAAGGTAAAAAGAAATTTAGATTGTATACAGCCTACCCTTAGGAATTTTAGAATAAGCAACGCCCATCTTTTTAGGAAAGTTGGAGGGAAATGCAATTGCTCATTCAAAATTGGCGGGCATTCCTGTGGTACAAGAAAGCTCAGGAGAACTATGAATAGGGAGAAGTGGGGGCTGTAGGAGTAGAAGCGTGTAACAAGAGACAGTCAATTATTCTGCAGGACACGCATTCTAGAGAGACTCATTTTAGCTCATACAAGACATACATATACAATGTGAATTGTTGTTACATACAGATACATATTGGATTTAATCTTCATTTTAAGAATAATCTATTTTTGATATTCTGTAATTGATATTGTTTTTATAACATTTTGTTTTATTATTAAACCAAAATTATCTTTTATACAAGATAAGCGGTCTATTTAGTTGACCAAGAACAGGAAAGGTTTATTTGGAACAAAAATAGATGTTGTTAGCACTAGTCTAAGACAGAAATAAAAATGAGATGCTCTCATAGGCGGAGTTAAAGTTTTAGGGAGTGGAAAATAAGTAGAAAGGTCAATTTGATATTTTCTATGAGATGGTATAGTTCAAATACCTTCTCAGTTTAGTGAAAAATGTATAATAAACAATATAAATGTGGAAATAACAAATTGTATATTCCGAGATAATGATGCTGCATTTATTTTTAAGGAATGAATTATAAAAATCTGATCTGGAGGAATCATGGATTCCAAAAAGAAGAAGAGATGTCAGCGCAACAAAAGAAAAGTGTTAAAGAGAGAAGATTGATCATTATCACAGGATGCATCTTTTCCCTAGTGACAATGTTATATGTGGTAAAATATATCACGAACTGTCCCCAGTTATGCAGAGGTTAACAAGATGGAAGAATTTACACCACAAAGATCTTGCATTATTCAGAAGTAAAAGAGAAGTAGACATTGGTATCAATACAGAGGAACAAAAGATAACAATGCTGATATCATTACAAAGACAAAAGTGATAAAGATATTGATATTAATGACAGAAATAATAATACAGTTGAAGATTTGTACGGATATGTATGCATAGGACAGGGATATGATTGTTGTATGCAATTGTATTTCATACATAGTAATAATGTTGAAATCAAAATTAATATAGAATCCAAAACAAATTTTGTTAAAATGCAGGGATTTTATAGACTGAACAGTAGAACCGGAACTTTTGAATGTGATATATTGGGAAGGAGTTTCTGGTCAGTATTTGTAAAAGGTAATAATTCAACAATTTGGTCTGGAGATGTTACTAATAATATGATAAGGTCTGGGAAACGACTTTATTCATCAGAGCAATATTATTACTTATTACAAAATTTTGTTAAAATATTGGATCCAGAACATTTAAAAATCATAGGAGATGAAAAAGGAGATATTGTAAGGACATGGGATTTTAAAATAACAAGAAAGTTAGCTCAAATAAGAGTCAAAATTAATATTTCTATAGTCGACATGATTGTTCCAGAAGTTAATATTTTCCCACAATCTTTGAAAATTATGGAAGATAAAGATGATTTGCATTTGATATGTAATACAAAAATATCTTTACCTCAAAATTCATTGTTAACTTGGAAAAGGAATGGTGAATTTCTGGGCAGTGTTTCTCATAGTTATAATTTTATAATCCATAAAGGGATATTTGGTAGTGTAAATTGGATTAATAATACATTTGTTTATCAACAAATGAGTGTATCTTTGAATGATACTGGTGTATATCAATGTTGCATATCAATAGGAAATTATCCTGTGAAATGTGCTAAGGCAAATGTTATTGTAGTGTCTCCAAGGAAAACTCCATGTGTTAACAAGAACAGTGTCTCTGCGACTCCTTTTCAGATTAACCATTTCCAATCCAGAACTCTTTTGAGAGAAGGAAAGTTTGTCATTGTTTTGTGGAACTTTAATGTATCAGAATGGAAGATTTCTACAAGGTTTCCACAATGTCAAGGACATTTGGTTAATATGGAATTGGGTATAGAGAGATGGTTTGGAATTAATAATAGGAATAATAACAGATATAAGCGTGGTATAGTTGAAGGTATTTTAGGAGGAATTGGCACAATCGGGAGTATAACTAATAGTATGGATATCAATACTTTAAAGTCTGATCTAGAGACCGCTGGTTTAGTGGGAAGTAATGGTATTAAAATTCAAAAACATTTAAATCAGATTTTAGAAAATATGGTAATTAAAACAGCTAATGTCATGGGTCCATCTATTTTAAATCTCCAAAATATTACTCTTGACTTGATGATAAGTGAACAACATTCTCATAAGCATAGAAATTTAAATTTTAAAATAATTGCGCAAGCTTTTCAAAGTGGAATAACTCCTTTTGGCATTTTACAGAATTTACCCAGAGAATATGTATATGCTATAAATCATACAGATTTATGGGTAAATAAATGGATAGGATGCACATCTTTGCCGCTCTTACAATAAAGAACCCTCTACATAGTTTAAAGTTAAACCTCTTTTCTTCTAAGTGGCCACATGTCTTGTTAAACTCCCTTCCGTGAAAAAGTTTTATCCCTATTGTGGGGTCACCAGTACGGTATTTATAAGTTGAAATCATATCGCCTTTCAAGCATCTCTTCTACAGAGAGAATAAGTTCAGTGCTCCCAACCTTTCCTCATAACTAATATCCTCCAGACCCTTAATTAGCTTAGTTGCCCTTCTTTGTACTCGCTCAATTTTCAGTACATGCTTCTTGAGGACTGGTGCCCAGAACTAGACAGCATACTCCAGGTACGGCTGGACCAGAGTCCTGTAGAGCGGGAGAATTATTGTTTTATCTCTGGAGTTGGTCCCCTTTTAATGCATGCCAATATTCTGTTTGCTTTGTTAGCAGCAGCTTGGCATTGCATGCCATTGCTGAGCCTATCATCTACTGTCCTTTTCCATCCTAGATTCCCCCAGAGGTCCCCCCCCCCCAATGTATAGACTCTAACGTGTTCTTTAGAAAAAGCCTCTCACCACTGACTGTGGCACATTTTTTCCCATCAGTTTGTCTATAGCTCTGCAGATTAATTTACAAAGCTGTACAGATGTATTGCAGAGCCATAAACACAAAGGGATTAACCACATTTAAGCCCTGTGTACACAATCAGGGCTTTGGCTCTATCCTAAAGTGCACAGAAAGTATAGAAGGGCTTAAAGAGGAGTAACCATTCTAAAAAAAAAAATTAAAGTCAGCAGCTACAAATACAGCAGCTGCTGACTTTTAATAATCGGACACTCACCTAGGTGTTCCAGGGTCCAGCGATGCGGTGCCCCGCTCGTCCTCCCCTCCGCTCGGCAGCGCTGGCATTGTAACTGTGGGCACCCGGCTGTGGCCTCACCACTTCCTTGTTTGAATTAAAAAAAAACTGGACTGTACAGGATGTAAAATAGAAAAATACCGCACTAACACATATTGAACAATAATGATGAACACAAATTAAATAATTCCATAGGAAAAAATTTAATAAAAAGCTGCAGCTCTGCTATGAGATACACACAGAGAATACAAATAAAAAACTAAAAGAGCTGCGCTAACCTTAAGATTAATTGAATTAACTACTTTCAGTTCGCCCGCCGCAGTTGTACGTCGGCTGTTTGAAATGGAATACCGTTGTTATGGCAGCAGCTAGCTGCCATAACCCCTATATCCTCTTCAACAGTGGGCGGTCCGTTTTCAGATAAAAGTGGTCTCTGCGGTGGATTCTGTAGTAATATGACTGAACAGAAGTGACTCCATTTTGTGTTAAGTTAAGTCAACTAGTTCTGTTTTTCAGCTTTATAATAGGTTTTCTATAAAGCACACATATAAGAAAATATAGCTTGCGTAAGCATTTTTATTCTGTACCATTTAAATAAAGAATTGCGGCTCAATATGTCTGGGCCACCTTTCCTGTGTAATGAGATATTAAACAGGGAAGAAGGACTTATGACTATGAGTTATGAAAGCAGATGACATAAGTTACTCTAGTGACCTATGTCAGCCAGTTTGTGAAAGGTTAATCACCTGACCATTAATGCTATGTAATTATATGTAATGATATGAAATGTACACCCTTGTATTAACCACTCCCATCTTCCATATTATGATTGGTTAGTGATGACCATATATAAATTGTATACCCGCCCAGAATAAAACAGATAGCTTTAGACATTTAGACTCTGCATCATCTTGGGTCTTGTGAGTGTGGTAATTGCTGTGATTATACCTAGCTGGTCTTGTCAGGTATACGGAAATACCATTTGATTCTCTTCAGATTTGACACAAGATCACTTTTATCGGGGGCGGGAGAGGACACCCCCCCTCCCATCGCGCTCCGGTTGTCTCCGCCACTTACTGGAGCCGACGGTAGCGGCGGAGACAATCGCGTCCTTCCCCCTGACAGGCCTGGAGCCGAGTGAGGGAAAGATGGCCCCAACTTGGCTCCATAACATTGGATGTCGGAAACTACATCAAACATCACTTCCACCCAATGGTCTTAAAGGGCACAATTTTTTTATTTATTTTTTTTTTTTTTTTTTTAACAATTTTAGTGTAAATGTGAGACCTGAGGTCTTTTTGACCCCAGATCTCACATTAAAGAGGTCCTGTCATGCTTTCTTTTACAAGGCATGTTTACATTCCTTGGAATAGCAATAAAGGTGACCCAAATTTTGTATTTTTTTTAAAAGGACAGAGTAAAAAAAAAAAGTTAAATAAATAGGAAAAACATTTTTTTTATGCTTCCCGTCTTGCTCGTGTGCAGAAGCAAATGCATACGTAAGGCTTAATGTACACGGACGTTTTTAAAAACTTCTCCTGAACGATTTAACTTGACAGATAAAAACCCAAGTTTAAAATGTCAGCGTTTGAAAAAATAATAATTTTTTTTTTTTTAAATAGGCAAAAATGAAAAACGCCCATATACGAAACGAAGGTACCGCCGTTTAGCCACGTTTAGCCGCATTTAGACGTCTGAAACTTCAGAGTCTGAACTCATTTTTTTGCCTTCAAAGAAAAGCCTCTAAAGGCAACTGCCTAAAAACGACATTAAACAAACCTGTGTACATGTACACATAAGATAAAATTGGATGAGTTTAGGTGCAGCTGAAAAAAGCAGCCAACTGGCTCTGAACGTCCGTTTACCAGCAGCAGTGTACATGAGGCCTAAGTCATGCCCGCATATGAAAACGGTGTTCAAACCACATGTGAGGTATCGTTAGAGTGAGAGCAATAATTCTAGCACTAGACCTCCTCTGTAACTCAAAACTGGTAATCTGTAAACATTTTTAAACATCGCCTATGGAGATTTTTATGGGTCAAAGTTTGACGTCATTCCACGAGCGGGCGCAATTTTGAAGCGTGACATGTTGGGTATCAATTTACTCTGCGTAATATTGTCTTTCACAACATGAAAAAAAAATTGGGCTAACTTTACTGGTGTCTTATTTTTTAATTAAAAAAAGTGTATTTAAAAAAAAAAAATTGTGCTTGTAAGACAAATACGGTGTTACGACCGCCATTTTATTCTCTAGGGTGTCTGAAAAAAAAATATATATATATAATGTTTGGGGGTGCTAAGTAATTTTGTTGCAATAAAAATGTTATTTTAGCTTGTAAACACCAAGTCTGAAAAATAGGCCTGGTCCTTAAAGAGGAACTGCAGTCTGCTCACATGATCTGTAATAAAAACATTCTGCAGCTTCCCTCCAACTACTTTGCATATTATTTTATATATACTGTAATTCTGTAATTGCCAAATATGCTGCAGAAATCTCCCTCCACTGAGTCTGGCTGCATCCGTTTTAACTGTGTGCAGCTGAAGCTGCTGCTGCCTGTCCACCTGGATTTACACAGACACACATAATTATTATAAAATCATAAAACAGTGAAAAATTACTAATCAAGTAATGAATGGTTGATAGTCCATTTAAGTTGATTTTCAATATCCTTATGTGATTATCGCACACAACACCCAAGAGTAGTAATAAAATAAAAGGATCTGTCTTCCACCTCCACACAGACTGCCGCTTACAAGCTCAAATGGATCTCTTAATTAAAGGAGATCGTATGTGCCTGTGGCTTGATACCCAGCCCAGGCATTTAGTAGATTCACAATCACGATCTCAGCTCAATGTAGCTCAATCAGGAGGTTAATGGCAGATGTTTCCCCAAAAAATAATATAAAAGCTTCCATAGCATAAAACAGTATGGTATTTATTAAATAAAAAGGGTAACAGGTATTGCACTTACATTTAGGTAAAACTTCATATGCAGAATGTATGCATCAAAGCAGAATAAAAAGATAAAGCCGGCTGGCTCTCTGTAGCTGCCCGTGGTTCCGGGACTTCTGTCCCGGAAGGACGACGTCAGGTGCGACAAATCGCATAGGGGGAGCGTCGTGCTGACGTCACTGCGACACACGGAAGACCCGGAACCACGGCCAGCTACAGAGAGCCGGCCAACTTTATCGTTTTTATTCTGCTTTGATGCATGGGGCCAGTAGAAGAGAGGGTGCATGTAGCGATCACTACTGATCACTGCTATGTGCCCACTGACAGCTGATATATTGTAACTGCGAGTATTACAATGTATTCGCCTGTCATTTTCTGAATGAATGAAAAAAATGAAAATACGACTGTAAATTTTTTTAAAAAAGTAAAAAAATAAAATAAAAAAAACAACAAACATAGTAAGACCCCCCAGGTCCGCCCACACTCACTCCTCCATGGTGGCGGCCCCCCGCACTCAACCCTCCACAGATACCTCAGCTTCTTCTCCCGGCCAACCCAATCCATCCTGATTGGCCAGGAGGAGAAGCCGGAAGACTATAGTGAATATTAATTCGCTATTGTCACAATTGGGTGGGTTCGGGGTGCAATGCTCTGTGCCCCAAGCCCAACCTTTTTCAAGCCAATTAGAGCCTCAGGCTCTAATTGGCAGGGTGCCGTACTCATACAAAACGTATCAGTCTGGCACCCTGCAGGGGGGCGGCGCCCCTAATGGACGGGCCACTCCTGATAAGACTCCTTTCACAGCAGGGGATATGTCTGCTAAACCCCGTTGAGCAGGCGGATGACAGGTCAGTGTCCACTCCGCTGATGCAGAGCGGAAACGGACATAGCTCTCTATTCTCTATGGGGCAGTTGGATGGAAATGGACTGCCTGTCCATTTCCATCCGATCCGATCTGCTAGATGGATGGGGAATGGAATCCCCATCCGTCTGTTTTTAGCGGACTGGATCGGATGCAGGCGTGTATAAACATATCGCTGGGATTTACATCAGTCCCTCCATAGAGAACAATGGGTGGTCAGATTGGGTCACCTGAAAAATGGACAGGCAGACCCGATCAGTGTGCTTGTGTGAAAGGGGCCCAAGGCCTTGTTCACACAGGGCATACTCAGCGTACCTTTACAGGGACACACAGGTGTTCCGTGCATCTCTGTGCAGGCAGTCCCATTGATGTCATTTGGGATGTAGCACCTGCACGAACAGAGCCGTTGCTCCCAATCTTACATCCATGTAGGTCCACATGCATAACCTGAGCTCACAATGTCTACATTTGAGGTCATGTACCCACAACCACACGAACGTCAGATTGGGAACAGCAGCTATGCCTGTGCAGCCATTGCATCCCAATTGACATAAATGGGACTGCCTATACAGGGATGCACGGAACACTTGTGCATCCCTGTGCGGGTAAACATGGCCCCCCATGGGCGTACACTTTAGTATGCCACATGTGAACGATGCTTTAGTACTAATTTAGCAGGAATTTTGTAAGTTACGTTGTGTTTCTGTGAAATATTAATTGATTTTAGTTTATTTTTTTGTGAAAATAGCGATATGATGAATATTTACGCAATTATTGCGGGGCCCAAAAAATCTATAGCACTTTTTTTTATTCTACAGGTCATGTGCTTTTAGAAAATGTCTAATTTGAGGGGTCTTTTCAAATTCTGAAAGCTGTAAGTGAAAAATGAAAGAGAAATTAGCGAAATTTTTGGGTATGTTCGATTTTCAACATTTTGCAAAAAGGTGCAATGTAAAAATGTGAATTTTGTTATTTATTGACTCCATACAGATTAAGCTTTTATATTTAATAGGGATTTAGCAGGAATTTTATCTGATAATAATGGTTTTAGTGTATTTTTTGCGAATATATTGGTTTGATAAACATTTGCGCAAATACCGCAGGGTCTAAAAAATCTGTAGCACCTTCTTTTTATTCTAGAGGTCATATGCTTTCAGAAAATCTATGGTTTTTGGGGTCTTTCACAAACTCTGAAAGCTGTAAGGGAAAAATGAAAACCTTCAGATTTTTAGAGAAATTTGGATATTTACATTTTTGCGTACGTTCAAATTTTCACCGTTTTGAAAAAAGGCGCAATGTAAAAATTAAAACTTTTTGTTATTTATTAACTCCATCCAGGTTAAGCTTTTATATTTAGTAGGGATTTAGCAGGAATTTTGTAAAATTTGCTGTATTTTTATCTGCTAATAATGGTTTTAGTGTATTTTTTGCCAATATATTGGTTCGATAAACATTTGCGCAAATACCGCGGGGTCTAAAAAATCAGTAGCACTTTCCTTTTATTCTAGAGGTCATAGAGGTCACAAATTCTGAAAGCTATAAGGGAAAAATTTAAATATTCAGATTTTTTTGAGAAAGTACGATATTTACACTTTTGCGTCTGTTCAATTTTCACCATTTCGCAAAAAGGCATAAATTAAAAGTTACAAATATTTGTTATTTATTAACTCAATACAGGTTAAGATTTTATATTTTATATTTAGTAGGAATTTTGTAAAATGTGCTGTGTTTTTATCTGCTAATAATGATGTTAGTGTATTTTTTGCAAATATTTTGGTTTGATAAACATTTGCGCAAATACGGTGGGCTCTTTCTTATTTTAACATTGAGGACATCCTCTGTGGATGTAGCCGTGGGATCCAGCTGAAAACTTCTTAACTCAGAGCCCAGGAGTGGTTCAACAGCATATGTGGACCAAACTTAGTTGTGCGGTCACACTGCTTGGGGGGGGGGGGGGGTCACCTTCTTATTGAACAGGATTTTTCTTCACAAGAGTCACTTTATGGAGCATTTTTGCACGTATGCACTTTAATATCTGAGGATTTGAAGATTACTGAGGACATTGTTTTTTTTTGGACACATTTTTATTCAATGGAAGATTTTTTTTCGCTGTGAACTTGCTTGATTTACTAATTTTCGTTGCATCATATTTTATATTAATTTCTCTTTTTGTATACTTAGTATTGATGTTATTGTAATAGTACTTTTTTATTATTAAGGCTATTATCGCACAGTGCTGCATCTTCTTTGCTAGTTTTTTTTAACTAACGTTTACTAAAGTTACTTAAAAAAGGCCATTATCAAACATAAACTGTGTGTATTTAATACTTATAAGTGGAGGCTGGGGCTCTAACACACTCTTTAAATGAAACCTCTCATCACTGGCTGCGGCTCACTATTCTGGTCAGTTTATTTATCTCCGTGCAAATTAACTCACAAAGCTGTACATAAGTGTTGCGGAGCTATAAACACAAGGGGCTGGGGCCCCAACACCATCTTTAGATAAAGCCTCTCATCAATGACTATGGTTCTTATGCCCCAGTCAGTTTATTTGCACTGATGCTTACTTCCCTTAAAGCGGTTCTGCACTGTCTGTAGTGTTTTCCTATCTTTAGTGCAGTGCAGTAGATTATGACATGTAAATTAGGTACTCACGTGTCCCATTTCTGTGCCTCTCTTCTGCCGGTTTTCGTCATTTAAAATAATTTTAAAAAATTTGTCCTGCTGGGGGCCATCTTGCCTGTGGGCATGTGAACCCACACAGGCACTTCAGATGGCCCAGCATGCACCGCCGTTATTGCGCCGATCTCGCGCGTGTACAGTAACGGCAAAGAGTAGCTCACGTTCCCGGACATCTGCCGACATCTCGCGAGATTTTGGAAGATGTGACCGAAATCTCGCGAGATTTCGGAAGATGTGACCGAAATCTCGTGAGATTTTGGAAGATGTGACCGAAATCTCGCGAGATTTTGGAAGATGTCCGCACTGTCTCCTGGGATCAATGACACCAGATCCCAGGAGACAGTGCGGCGTGACGACGATCGACGCAGAGACCCCCCCCCCGCCGCAGAGACAGAGGACAGGAAGTCAGCGATTACAAGGTAAGTGAAAAAAAAAAAAAAAACACATTTCATTTAGTACTCTTTGCCTGATTTGGAAGGCAAAGAGATTTACTAAATGAAATGTGTGCAGAAGAACCGCTTTAACCACTACAATACAGGGCACTTCTGTGTGAGGAGAGGAGAGCCGATTGCCTAGCAACCGGCTGTTTGCTTACATCACATGACGGCTGTGATTGGACACGGCCGTCATGTGATCAGGAGGGCCAATCACAGAGCCATCCTGCCGATCCAAGATGCGCCATGTCCGGGTGACACGAGCGCATCGGGACGGCGCCGCTGCACGGGCACGCGCGTGCGTGATCCCGCTACTTCTTAAGGACGTTCAGGAACGTCCGATCAGAATTAGACGGCTCCCACCCGGACGTATATATACAGTGTCCGGGTGGGAAGTAGTTAAGCACCAGATAACAGCTCACTTATAGAGAGACATAAAGCATCTCCAGTTCTCCACTTATAATTAGAGGCTGGGGCTCTAAGGCCCCTTTCACACTGGGGCGGGAGACGTGGCGATGGTAAAGCAGCGCTATATTTAGCGCTGCTTTACCGTCGTTTTAGCCGCGGTATTGGGCCGCTCGCGGGGCAGTTTTACCCCCCGCGAGCGGACAAAAAAGGGTTAAAATCCCCCGCAAAGCGCTGCCGGTATTACCGCGATGTCCCATTGAAATCAATGGGTAGGAGCGGTATAGGAGCGGTGAATACACCGCTCCTATACCGCTCCAAAGATGCTGCTAGCAGGACTTTTTTGACCGTCCTGCTAGCGCACCGCTCCAGTGTGAAAGCCCGCCACTTTCACACTGGAGTGAATGGTGCCGGATTTTTTCAGGCGCTGTACAGGTGCTATTTTTAGCGCTGTACCGCCTGAAAAACGCCCCAGTGTGAAAGGGGCCTTACACACTATTTAGATAAAGACTCTCAACACTGTCTGTATCTCATGTGTTCTGGTCAGTATAATAATATCTCTGCAAATTAACTCACAAAACTGTCCATCAGGATTGCCGAGGCATAAACACAAATGGCCCGTACACACGATCAGAAAATCGTATGAAAAATACTGCTATTGAAGCGATCGTATGTTAATCTGATCGTTAGTACACAGCTTTCTAGAAGCGATCACGACAGTTCATCCGATATTATCCATGGGACAAGAACAACTTTTTTCTCATTTGATATCAGATCGTACGATTTGCGTTTAACCACTTCAATATCGGGCACTTTGGCCCCTTCCTGCCCAGGACAATTTTCAGCCTTCAGTGCTGTCACAATTTGAATGACAATTGTGCGGTCATGCAACACTAAATTTTTTTCATTTTCTTCCCACAAATGGAGCTTTTTTTTTTAGTAGTATTTGATCATCACTGGGGTTTTTATTTTTTGCTAAACAAACTAAAAATATGTTTTTCTTTGTTTCGGTTATGAAATGTTGTTTTCTCCTTCACTGACGGGCACTGATGAGGCAGCACTGATGGACACTGAAGAATTGGCACTGATAAAGTGGCACTGATGAGGAGGCACTGATATGTAGAATGGATGGGCACTGATAGGTGGCATTGATATGCAGCACTGATAGGCGGCCCTGATGGGCACTGACAGGTGGCTGTGATGGGCCCGCGCGTGTTATATACGCTGATAAATACGGTATTTAATGTTGCTTTAAATGCAGTTCCCACATAAATGAGTAATTTCTACTGCTTTCAGAAATGTCTTTGCTGATCAAATACCCTGCTTTCCACCAACCACATGAGAATATGTGGCTGAAACTCATGCTGCTGATACATCTACACCATTTTCACTCTTTTGTTATAAAGCATTTTACACGCTCTACAACAAACTGCAAGCAAGCAGATTGTTCATAACGAAAGAACAAAAAAGACTGCATATTATGTACTAGGATCCCCTATCAACAGATCAGTTTTTCCAGTATTAAACATAATGCAGGATGGAAAACGAAGGAGGGTGTGGCGGGGTTAGGCCAGTAGTCAGTTTTCTGGAAGGGAAGGGTCCGCGACACTTGCTGTGAGGATAATCGTCAGAAGAGCATCCCCCACCCACCCTTCTTAGTATTAGGTTGAATGTTGTATTGTTTTATTAATTTGTTTGGCGGTTGGGGTCCTTGATGGAGGTCTATTTATGGTTATTGGAAAAACGGTGGGGATCCATCTGAGGTATGGAGTCCTCGAGTGGGTACGGTACAACGCATATCTGTGTTAAGACCGGTGGGTGTCTGTGTTCAGCTAGTTTAGGCTCCGAACTAGTATTTGCGGCTGGGGTCGCAGCCCAGCTATCTGGTGCCTCAGACACAAAATAAATTTGGCAAGGTGGCACCGTCAGGGACCTCTAATCTTGATAGCTGGATAAGTTAGTTACGGTTAGATTATGTTTATAAGAAAGTGTATGTTTAATAAATAGGCCGTGTTCGGCCATTTAAACTCCACTTACCGTATTTATCGGCGTATAACACACGCCAGCGTATAACACGCACCCCAAGTTTAGGAGGGAATTTAAAAGAAAAAAACTTTTAGGAGGGAAGTTTAAGAAAAAAAAAAAAAAAATTACATTTAAATGCCCATTAATGCAGCCTGGTCAGTGTCATTTGCAGCCTTGCATTGCAGCCTTGTCTGTCATTGGCAGCCTTGTCAGTCATTTGCAGCCTTGTCAGTGTCTTTTTTATTTTAAAAATGGCGCCGCCGAGATACAGAGCGGATGTCCTGTGTATCTCGGCAGCTCTCGGTAGTGCTCGGCCGTTCTTGGTGGCTTTCGGGTATTTTCGGCCGCACTCGGCCGTTTTCGGCTATCTTCGGCCGCACTCGAAAGCTGCCGAGAATGGCCGAAGATAGCCGAAAGCCGCCGAGAATGGCAGAAGAGGGTACAAACAGCGGGGGATTGGCGTATAACACGCACCCCCGATTTTCCCCTGATTTTAAGGGGAAAAAAGTTATATATGCCGATAAATACGGTATGTCTTGCATGGTCATTAATGTTAATTAATGGGGGGAAGGGGGGGGGGGGGAGTGGATATTACAGAGGTGGAATAGTAGCAGGTGAGCTCTTACCTACCCTAGTCATGTTCCTTACCAGACCTATTCTTACTCATTGCTGCAGTGCTGTCTGCTGCAGGGTAGAAATATCTTGCCAAAGCCCTTCAGGCCAGGTGGGAAGAATCCTTCCAGTTTTGCAAGGATGACCTACTTGTCCCACTGCAGGAAACATGCCAGATAGTTTGGCAGCAAAAAGTTATCTAGATGGGCAGAATAGCATTTTAGGGTCAGTGTCACATAAGCCACCATTGCTGATATACCTTAGTTTCATCCTACAAGATGAAAGATCTTTCTTCAGGTGAAAATGAACATTATAGTTATGGACTTTAAACAAGCATGCAAATAAGGATTTTTTTTTCTAGGGACCCACTTACACTATGCCAGTGCCATGTGCCACTGTAACTTGAATTGCCACTATGCACATTATGTAGGTGCCATTAGTAACAGATGACAGACCACTTTTAGTAGCACCAGGTGACCCCACATGGATGTATACTTACCAATAAGGATTAGCTCAGGCGTGTCCGCAACCACACTGATCGCTTATCACAAGCAGTGAGACATTTTCCTGATCCGCGGCTGGAGAGACCTTCTATTACCAGATAGGTCTCACTGAGCTTTTTTTGGTAGAACCTACTGTGTATCTGATCATTTACATGTACTGTACCAGGATGAAATTCTTTCTAATGCAGGAGAAAAGATATACCTGTCCTCAAATCCCAATAGCTTGTACATGTATTTAAACTATCAGGTGCTAAAGGGGTGTGACCACATATTAACACTACAAATTTTGTATGGACCCGCTGCACACTGCTATACACCCTTTCTAGCAAACATCCAATGAAAAACAGGGATTTTTAATTCACACATTTTGCAATATATGCTTAAGCTCGTCAGCGTAATCCCTCTTATGGCCAGCCCTACACTGCTTTGCCACTGCAAATTCTACGGTGGACACCATGCCAACCTGTGGCATAGAGACACAAAGTAGTGGGAGTAGGGATGAGCCGAACACCCCCCCCCCCCCCGGTTCAGTTCGCACCAGAACCTGCAAACGGACCGAAAATTTGCGCAAACTTTAGAACCCCATTAAAGCCTATGGGACTCGAACGTTCGAAATCAAAAGTGCTAATTTTAAAGGCTAATATGCAAGTTATTGTCCTAAAAAGGGTTTGGGGACCCGGGTTCTGCCCCAGGGGACGTGTATCAATGCAAAAAAAGTTTTAAAAACGGCCGTTTTTTCGGGAGCACTGATTTTAACCACTTCAATACAGGGCTTTTAAACACCCTTCCTTACCAGAGCACTTTTTGCGATTCGGCACTGCGTCGCTTTAACTAACAATTGCACGGTCGTGCGACGTTACACCCAAACAAAATTGACGTCCTTTTTTTCCCACAAATAGAGCTTTCTTTTGGTGGTATTTGATCGCCCCTGCGGTTTTTATTTTTTGCGCTATAAACAAAAGAAGAGCGACAATTTTGAAAAAAAAAACACAATATTTTTTTACTTTTTGCTATAATAAATATCCCATTTTTTTTAAAAAAAACTATTTTTTTCCTCAGTTTAGGCCGATACGTATTCTTCTACATATTTTTGGTAAAAAAAATCGCAATAAGCGTATATTGATCGGTTTGCGCAAAAGTTATAGCGTCTACAAAATAGGGGATAGATTTATTGAATTTTTTTATTTTTTTTTTCACTAGTAATGGCGGCGATCTGCGATTTTTTTTCGTGACTGCGACATTGCGGTGGACACTTCGGACACTTTTGACACATTTTTGGAACCATTCACATTTACACAGCGATCGTTGCTATAAAATTGCAATGATTACTGTGTAAATGTGACTGGCAGGGAAGGGGTTAACACTAGAGGGCGCTGGAGGGGTTAATGTGTGTCCCTATAGGAGTGATTCTAACTGTAGGGGGAGGGGACTTAAGGGGGGGAGACCGATCATGTGTTTCTCCGTACTGGGATCACATGATCGGTCTCCTCCCCGCTGACAGGACGTGGAGCTGTGTGTTTACACACACAGCTCCACGGTCCCGCCCGGTCCCGTTGTTTTAACGGGCAATCGCGGGTGCCCGGCGGACATCGCGGCTGCCGGGCACTCGCAGCGGGTCCCGAGCGATGCCGCGGGCGCGCGCCCCCCCCCCAGGCGGCCGGGAATCCGAGGACGTCATATGACGCCCACCCAGGATGGTAGATACACCTTGTGGGCGTCATATGACTATGGGCGGGTATTAAAGCGGTTAATGACGCTTAAATTGAAAAAAATAAGTGAAATATTCCTTTAAATATTGTGCCTGGGGGTGGTCTATAATATGCCTGTGAAGTGGCACGTGTTTCCGATGTTTAGAACAGTCCATGCATAAAATGACATTTGTAACGGAAAAAAAGTCATTGAAAACTGCTTGTGGTTTTAATGTCTGGGCCCGGCAATATGGATGAAAATCATTGAGAAAAATGGCATGGGTACCCCCCCCCCCCCCCCGCCCATTACCAGCTCCTTTGGGTTTTGTATGGATATTAAGGGGGACCCTGTACCCAAATTAAAAAAAGGAAAGGCATGGGGCCCCCAGGCCCTATATACTCTTAACAGCAGTATACAGACGGTGCAAACAAGACAGGGACTGTGTAGGTTTGTTGTTAAGTAGAATCTGTTTGTAATTTTGAACGGGTACATTTTTAAAGTGTAGCTCCAGTCCAAAAATCTATTTTTAAGCTTTATGGAAAACATAGGGAAGGGTTATCACCCCTGTAACATTTTTCTGGCTGTCTGTGCACCTCTTCAGAAGATTTCACCTCACTTTCTGTCCCCATGACAAATGTTTTTTGAAAATGTGGGTTTTTTAGCAAAACAAGGATTGGGATAAAGCATCAGTGGAGAGGAGACACGTTTTCCCCATATCAACTCTTACAGGAAAGAATTTCCCTTCCTAGGGGTAGATTTCATCTCACTTCCTGTTGTCTCCTTCCGTTTGCAAGTAGGAGACTTTGTAAGTTGGATGTTGAAAGTAGGGGCCTGCCCTATGTGTTGCCACAACACTGTAAGCCCTTACAGTTACTCTTGGGGGCGCAGGAATGGGCCCTGCTGTAAAACATTAGATCAAGAATTGTAATTACATGTCCCTGTTGAACAGGGGCAGAAAAATTGGGCCTTAGGCACTGGTGCTGGTGCCACAACACTGCAACCACTCACAAATATTGTATTTGAGAGCAGCAACGAACCCTCCTGCAAAATATTGCATCAAAAATTGTAATTACACGCAGGGGCTGAAAAATTGGGCCTTAGGCACTGGTGATGGTGCCACAAAACTGCAACCCCTCACAGATACTCTAGTTGGAGAGCAGGAATGAGCCCTGCTGCAAAGTATTGGATCGAAAATTGTAATTACACGCCCCTGTTATACAGGGGCTGAAAAATTGGGCCCCAGGCCCTGATGCTGGTGCCACAACACTACAACCCCTCACAGATACTCTAGTTGGAGCGCAGGAATGAGCCCTGCTGCAACCCCTCACAGATACTCTAGTTGGAGCGCAGGAATGAGCCCTGCTGCAAAGTATTGCATCAAAAATTTTTAATTACACAGCCCTGTTAACCTCCTAGGCGGGTTCCGTTTTTTCTGCTAGGAGCGGTAACCCCGAGCCAGACTCGGGCTTGCGTGCAAGATACAGGGGGGAAGTTACTTACCTTTTCCCCTAGATCCTGCGATGTCTCCCCGCTGTGTGAGCGAGCCGTCCGCTCGCTCGATTCACACAGTGCCGGTCTCCGTTCCCTGCGACGTTACGAGGAGCCATCGGGAGCGGAGATCGGCGCCAAATTCAAAAAAGTGTAAAAACACAACACACATACAGTACAGTAATCTTACAGATTACAGTACTGTATACCAAAAATACACATCCCCTTTGTCCCTAGTGGTCTGCCCAGTGCCCTGCATGTCATTTTATATAATAAAACGTTTTTTTTTCTGCCTGGAAACTGGAGATTGTCCATAGCAACCAAAAAGTGTCCCTTTATGTCAAAAGTGATTTTAGACCAGCTAGAAAACCCCGATAAAAAATTAGAATCACAATTTTTTATTTTTATATTTTTTAAAAATGATTATTTATTTTTTTAATGATTTTTTTTAAATGTTTTTTTTTATTTTTATTTAATTATTTCAAAAAAAAATCAAACAAAAATAAAAAAGATGATTTTTTTTTAAATTTGATTTTTTTTTTATAAAAACCAAAAAAATTTTTTTCAATATTTCATTTTTTTTTTCTAAAATTATTTATTTTTTAAAAATTTTTTTTTTTTATTATTTTTTTTCTAAAATTAAAAAAGAATTTTTTTTTTAAATTCTTTTCATTTTTTTTCTAATTTCATAATTCCCCTCAGAGCTGTGTGGGACTAGTTATAATTCCCCTCAGAGTTGTGTAGGACTACCTATAATCCCCCTCAGAGCTGTGTTGGACTACCTATAATTCCCCTCAGAGCTGTGTGGGACTACCTATAACCACTCTCAGAGCTGTGTGGGACTACCTATAACCCCCTCAGAGCTGTGTGGGACTACCTATAATCCCCCTCAGAGCTGTGTTGGAGGAGCTATAATTCCCCTCAGAGATGTGTGGGACTACCTATAATTCCCCTCAGAGCTGTGTGGGACTACCTATAATCTCCCTCAGAGATGTGTGGGACTACCTATAATTCCCCTCAGAGCTGTGTGGGACTGCCTATAATTCCCCTCAGAGCTGTGTGGGACTACCTATAACCCCCCTCAGCTGTGTGGGACTACCTATAATCCCCCTCAGCTGTGTGGGACTACCTATAATTCCCCTCAGAGCTGTGTGGGACTACCTATAGACTACCTATAATTGCCCTCAGGGCTGTGTGGGAGGAGCTATAATTCCCCTCAGAGCTTTTGTCACCTCCCACTCTAGTTTTGAACATTTCTCCATTCATTCCTATGGGACAAATTTCGCCGCAAAAATGACGATATTTCGTGAACCATTCGGAAAAATGTTCCACAAAGTAATAGCACACCATTCGGGAACAATCCGCACGTTTTGGTATATATTCGGTATATGTAGCGTAAAAACTGTGGGAGGAGTTAGGGTGGTAAATTTGGCTATAAGAATAATAATAACTAGAAAAGATACAATTTCTGGGGAAATTGTGTGACGTGTTCTTGCCTCCACCTACTGGAGTGGGCGGAGTAACTGGGTGGAGTGGCTTGAGTAACTAAACTTTTATTTATTTTTTTCAAAAATGATTTATTTTTTTTAATGATTTTTTTTAAATGTTTTTTTTTAATTTTTATTTAATTATTTCTAAAAAAAAATTTTTTCAAAATAATTTTTTTTTTTTTTCAAAAATTATTTTTTTTTTTTTCAAAAATTATTTTTTTTTTCCAAAAAGATATTTTTTTTCAAATTTCCTAATTTTCATTTTTTTTTCTAAAATGATTGATTTTTTTTTTATAAAAAAAACATTTTTTTAATTATTTTTTTGAATTATTATTATTATTTTTTTTTCAAAGAATATTATTTTTTTTCAAATTTCCTAATTTTTTTTTCTAAAATTATTATTATTTTTTTTTTTTTATAAATTTTCAAAATGTTTTTTTTAATGATTTTTTTTAATTATTATTTTTTTTAAATGATATTTTTTTCCTAAAATAATATTTTTTTCAAAAAATTTTTTTTTTTAAATTTCCTAATTTTCATTTTTTTTTCTAAAATTATTTTTTTTTTATTTTTTTATTTTTTATTTTTTATTTTCAAATTTCATAATTCCCTCAGAGCTGTGTGGGACTAGTTATAATTCCCCTCAGAGTTGTGTAGGACTACCTATAATCCCCTCAGAGCTGTGTTGGACTACCTATAATTCCCCTCAGAGCTGTGTGGGACTACCTATAATTCTCCTCAGAGCTGTGTGGGACTACCTATAACCCCCCTCAGAGCTGTGTGGGACTACCTATAACCCCCCTCAGAGCTGTGTGGGACTACCTATAATCCCCTCAGCTGTGTGGGACTACCTATAATCCCCCTCAGAGCTGTGTGGGACTACCTATAATCCCCCTCAGAGATGTGTGGGACTACCTATAATCTCCCTCAGAGATGTGTGGGACTACCATTCCTATGGGACAAATTTTGCCGCAAAAATGACGATATTTCGTGAACCATTCGGAAAAATGTTCCACAAAGTAATAGCACACCATTCGGGAACAATCCGCACGTTTTGGTATATATTTGGTATATGTAGCGTAAAAACTGTGGGAGGAGTTAGGGTGGTAAATTTGGCTATAAGAATAATAATAACTAGAAAAGATACAATTTCTGGGGAAATTGTGTGACGTGTTCTTGCCTCCACCTACTGGAGTGGGCGGAGTAACTGGGTGAAGTGGCTTGAGTAACTAAACTTATTTATTTTTTTCAAAAATGATTATTTCTTTTTTTAATGATTTTTTTTAAATGATTTTTTTTTATTTTTATTTAATTATTTCTAAAAAAAATAATTTTCAAAAATAATTATTTTTTTCAAAAAAATTTTTTTTTTCAAAATTTTTTTTTTTCCAAAAAGATTCTTTTTTTCAAATTTCCTCATTTTCATTTTTTTCTAAAATGATTGATTTTTTTTATATAAAAAAAAAAATTTAATTATTTTTTGAATTATTATTTTTTTTCAAAAAATATATGTTTTCCCAAAAATATTTTTTTCCCAAAAATATTTTTTTCCCAAAAATATTTTTTTTTTCAAAAAATATTTTTTTTTTCAAAAAAGATTTTTTTTTTTCTAAAATGATTGATTTTTTGTTTTATAAAAAAAAAAAAATATTATTTTTATTAATTATTATTATTTTTTTTTTAAATGATTTTTTTTTCAAAATTTTTTTTTTCAAAGAATATTTTTTTTTTCAAATTTCCTAATTTTTTTTCTAAAATTATTATTTTATTTTTTTAATAAAAAATGTTCTTTTTCAAAAATGTTTTTTTATAATGATTTTTTTTAATTATTATTTTTTTTTCAAATTCCTAATTTTCATTTTTTTTTCTAAAATTATTTTATTTTTTATTTTTTTATTATTTATTTTTTTTTTATAATTCCCCTCAGAGCTGTGTGGGACTAGTTATAATTCCCCTCAGCTGTGTGGGACTACCTATAATTCTCCTCAGAGCTGTGTGAGACTAACTATAATTCCCCTGAGCTGTGTGGGACTACCTATAATTCCCTCAGAGCTGTGTGGGACTACCTATAATTCCCCTCAGAGCTGTGTGGGACTACCTATAATTCCCCTCAGAGCTGTGTGGGACTACCTATAATTCTGTGTGGGAGGAGCTATAGTTCCCCTCAGAGCTTTTGTCACTCCCACTCTAGTTTTGAACATTTCTCCATTCATTCCTATGGGACAAATTTTGCCGCATAAATTACGATATTTCGTGAACCATTCTTATTTTTTTTTTTTAAATTTCATAATTCCCCTCAGAGCTGTTTGGGACTACCTATAATTCCCCTCAGCTGTGTGGGACTACCTATAATCCCCCTCAGAGCTGTGTTTTTTTATGATTTTTTTCTCCAAAAAATTTTTTTTCTAAAATGATTGATTTTTTTTTTTTTTAATATTTTTTTTTTCAAGAATGACATTTTTTTCCAAAATTATAAAATTTTTTTATAAATATATTTTTTTTTCAAAAAAAATTTGTTTTTAAATTTTTTTCATTTTTTTCCCCATATTTTTTTTTATATGATTATAATTTTTTAATATAATTATTTGTTTTTTTAATATGACTTTTTTACCAAAAATATTTTTTTTCTAAAAATGATTTTAATGACAGCGAATATTCTGCAACTGAGCAATCCGCACGTTTTGGTATATATTTTGATTTGATTACATTATTGAATCATTTTTATATATATATTTTATTATTATTATCATTTATTATTTTGTGTTTCAAACTTTATCATACCCGGGATGTCTACTAGACTCTGGTTCGGACAGATTTAAGTGAGTTATTCATAAGAATTGCATGCCTACAATATAAAAACGCCAAATTTCCATGTAAAATAATTGTACCGCTTTCAACACAAAATTCCAGACAGAATCATACCGCCATTATATCTCCACCAGATCCCCTTCTTTGACTCTGGAGAAGCCAACAGACTTTGAGACCCTATGCGCCAATGGTCCTTATGAGCCCCAAATGATCTCTACCATATACAAAATATTGCACAAGGCTGTCCCTATGACGGTAAACAACCATCACTACATGAGAAAATGGTCTCAGATCTTGCAGCATGACATATCCTTGTTGGATTGGGGGAGCATATGGGAGCACACTTCCAGAATTTCTCGATGTGTGACCCATAAGGAAACTGCATACAAAGTCCTGATGCATTGGTACAGGACCCCAGATATTTTACACGCCCGTAATCGATCTCAAAACAATGTTGGAGATGTAACAATGCTGTAGGCTCTCACTACCATATTTTTTGGGAGTGTTCCCCTGTCCACCAATTTTGGCTCCTAGTCCAGAATTTGTTGGAAACACTGGTTGGTAACCCCGTTCCTCTGACGCCTATGCACTATTTGAGAGGCCTCCCTTTCCCTGGTGTTACTAAGGCTATGCGCCGACTGATGTCTTATATTCTACTGGCTGCCAAACGGGTCATTCCTAGGTTATGGTTGTCCACTTCACCCCCAACACTTCCACAATTGATCACCACTGTGGCTGACATACGTAGAATGGAGCATCTGACGGCTGTAGTGGAGGGTACGGAGCAGAAATTTTCTGAAATATGGTCAACATGGGATGATTCTGTATATGGTTCTGAAGGATATGAACCCAGTTAATTAAATTCAATTGCTTACATACTTTAGTGAGTTTGAAGGCTAACTACTATTATTTTTCTTATTGCACAGATCTCTTTATAAGGTTAAATAGTGTGTTTATATTACCTCTATAACCCCTTTACAGATAGGGTAGGGGGATGTTTCCACTTATTTTATGTTTTATTTAATTTTTATTTGAGCTTGACTATCTCTCTCCCACTCAAGTTCACAGTCTAACCACATCGCTAATCCTTTGTATGTACAGATTATATTATATCCCTAAGTCAGTATTTACCTGCATTACTTCTAAATGTTACAGTTTTACATGTGTTTTCTTTGTATGACTTGCAAAATTTATAAACAATTAAAAAAAAAAAAAAATATGGCATGCTCAGTGAACCTGCGCCCAATGTCTACGGCGCATTCTCCGTAGACATTGCTGCAGGTATTTCTGGAAATATCTCCTAAACCTTTTAGGTTTGGGAGATATTTCTTGCACCTACAGGTAAGCCTTAATCTAGGCTTACCTGTAGGTTAAAGTGGTTGTAAAGGGTTTACAAACACTTTAAGCCCCGGACCATTTTGCTGGCCAAAGACCAGAGCACTTTTTGCGATTCGGCACTGCGTTTCTTTAACCGCTTCCCGACCGCCCACTGCATATATACATCAGCAGAATGGCACGGGCAGGCAAAAGCACGTACCTGTACGTCCCCTTCGCGACCCGGTCGGGAGCTCCGTGACCCCGGCCGCGGGACCAGCGGACACGATCGCTGCTGGTGTCCCGCGATTGGGTCACGGAGCTGAAGAACGGGGAAAGGTATGTGTAAACAAACCTCTCCCCGCGCTTCCTACTCTGCCTGTCATTGATTGGCTGTTCCCGGTCATCGGGAAAGCCGATCAATGACGTCAGACGTCAGCCCCGCCCCCTAATGTAAAAAACACACACACGTCACAGCCCATAACCCCTCCCCTCCCCCTAGTGGTTAACTCTTTCCCTACAACTGTCATTTATACAGGAATCAATGCATTTAAATAGCATTGATTGCTGTATAAATGACAATGGTCCCAAAAATGTGTCAAAAATGTCCGATGTGTCCGCCATAATGTCGCAGTCACAAAAAAAAAAAAATCGCTGATCGCCGCCATTACTAGTAAAAAAAAAAAATATTAATAAAAATGCTATAAAACTATCCCCTATTTTGTAGACGCTGTAACTTTTGCGCAAACCAATCAATAATCGCTAATTGCGATTTTTTTTTACCAAAAATACGCATCGGCCTAAACTGAGGAAAAAAAATGTTTTTTTATATATTTTTTGGGGAAAGTTATTATAACAAAAAGTAAAAAATATTGCATTTTTTTTCAAAATTGTCGCTCTATTTTTGTTTATAGCGCAAAAAATAAAAACCGCAGGGGCGATCAAATACCACCAAAAGAAAGCTCTATTTGTGGGAAAAAAGGACGCCAATTTTGTTTGGGAGCCACGTCGCACGACCGCGCAATTGTCAGTTAAATCGACGCAGTGGCGAATGCAAAAAGGGGCCTGGTCCTTTGGCTGCCAATTGGTCCGGGGCTGAAGTGGTTAACTGACAATTGCGCGGTGGTGCGACGTGGCTCCCAAACAAAATTGACATGTTTTTTTTTTCTCCACAAATAGAGCTTTCTTTTGGTGGTATTTGATCACCTCTGCGGTTTTAATTTTTTGCGCTATAAACAAAAATAGAGCAACAGTGAAGGGGTTAACCACTAGGGGGATAGGGAGGGGTTAAGTGTGTGTCCTGGGGAGTGTTTCTAACTGTTAGGGGGATGGGCTACGAATGACACTTCACTGATCATAGCTCCCAATCACATGTTTACATTAGCCTCTCCCCGTTCTTCAGCTCCGTGAGA
The DNA here is from genome assembly GCA_028564925.1 of Lithobates sylvaticus. Classification (NCBI taxonomy): domain Eukaryota; kingdom Metazoa; phylum Chordata; class Amphibia; order Anura; family Ranidae; genus Lithobates; species Lithobates sylvaticus. Next base: position 52,079,405 of record CM053035.1, read on the forward strand.
TGATCACGGGTATCCCCGCGGCGATCGAATCCGCGGGACCCGCAATCCGACTCACGGAGCTCCCGGCAGGGGCGCGCACATGACCACACGGCAGCAAATTCAAAGGGACTACTATTGGGTTATATTATTGATTGGTTATTAAGTAAACATTAAATGCATGGCAAAGCATACTCACCCAGTTAAAAATAGAAAATATTTAACACATCACTATGTAATTTTCTTTAAAGTAAAGTAGATGAATAACTTAAACTGTTCGCATTCCTGAATCCTGCAGAGCATAGGTAAGCCCCAGCCCAAAACATTAATGCAAGGCTGAGTTCACACTATTGCGAATTGCATGTGGGATCTCCCCATCCGATTCGCAATAGCAGGAGAATGTGACCATCTCTCTATGGAGCTCGTTCACATATCTCCGATGCGGCTCCGGTGCAGATTTGCACAGGAGCCCTGTGTGTCTTTTGGTCCGTTTTCAGGTCCAAATTCAGCCCAAAATGTGGGCTGAAATCAGACCTGAAACAATGAACCAGTATGCACAGGACCCCTGATGGGAGCCGCATTGGCATCTAGTGTAGCCTTAGTGACCTATTGAATCTCCTGGGATGTGAAGGAGAAGGCCATGCCTATACTTTGATATTCAGAAAGCTGATATGTAGTTCACACACATCTACACAGGCATGGGCGTCCGCAGGTAGGGGCAAGGGGAGGCAAGTGCCCCCCCCTGGAATTAGGGATCGGATCAGGAGTGAGGACCCCCATCACCCCCAGGGCCGGACTGGCCTACCGGGATGTTTCCCGGTAGGCTGCCTGCCCTGGGGCCGGTTTGCGGCTGCAGTGCTCCCCTGAGTCCCCTCTCTCTTGCTCCTGTGATCACGGAGCTGGCCGGGTCTGTGTTCTGCGGCCGCGCACCGCGCTGTAACATGGTACCGCCCCCCTAGACCGGCTCGTGTGATAGTAGATAGAATCAGTCTTCCACCTATCACACGAGCCGGTCTAGGGGGGCGGGACCGTGTTACAGCGCGGTGCGCGGCCGCAGAACACAGACCTGGCCAGCTCCGTAATCACAGGAGGAGGAGAGATGTGAGTACTCAGTACAGCCCTAACGGTGTGCCTGAATAGGGGGGATCAGCGGGGGGGGGGGGGGGGGGGGGCGGCATATAGAGGAGATTAGCTTTCTTTATTCCTCCATGCAGCTGCTGAATGCTTGGAGGAGAGAGAGGAGGAGAATCAAGCATTCAGCGGCTGCATGGAGGAATATAGAAAGCTCATTTCCTCTATATGCCGCCCCCCTGCTGATCCCCCTATCCAAATTCTTTTTCTGCCCCCCCCCCCCAGTGCTCTCCTCCCCCACCAGGCTCTCCAGCCCCCCTCCAGTTCTCCTTGTGCTCCCCCCAGTGCTCTCCTCCCCCACCACACTCTCCAGTCCCCCCCTCTCAACCCATGTTCTTTCTGCCCCCCCTGCTAACCAGGTCTCCCCATCCTTCTCTAGCCCCCACCCCAGTGCTCTCTGCCCCCCCCGTGCTCCCCACCCCCACAGTGCTGTCCAGCCCCCCCCCCCCATGCTCCCCACCCCTACAGTGCTCTCCAGCCCCCCCGTGCTCCCCACCCCCACAGTGCTGTCCAGCCCCCCATGCTCCCCACCCCTGTTCTTTCTGCCCCCGGTGCTCTCCAGCTCGCCCCCCATGCTCCCCACCCCCCACAGTGCTCTCCAGCCCCCCATGCTCCCCACCCCCACAGTGCTGTCCAGCCACCCGTGCTGTCCAGCCCTGTTCTTTCTGCCCCCGGTGCTCTCCAGCTCTCCCCATCAGTCTCCAGCCCCCACCCCAGTGCTCTCCACTCCCTACAGTGCTCTTCAGCCCCCCATGCTCCCCAGCCCCCCGTGCTCCCCACCCCTGTTCTTTCTGCCCCCGGTGCTCTCCAGCCCCCCCACAGTGCTGTTCAGCCCCCCTGTGCTCCCCACCCGTTCTTTCTGCCCCTGGTGCTCTCCAGCTCTCCCCATCAGTCTCCAGCTCCCACCCCAGTGCTTCCCACCACCATGGGCGTCCGCAGAACTTTTTTCAGGGGGGGCATCATTTTAAGGTCACCCATGCTCTGACCTTTTCGACAATGTCATTATCACATTATCACGGTCAGAGACTACAGACCTAGTACAGGTGATGGTCAGAGAGTGCAGACATGGCCGTAGAGACTGTCAAAGACTGCGGATATGGCCCAAGAGACTGTCAGAGACTGCAGACATGGCCAAAGAGACTGTCAGAGACTGCATACATGGCTTAAGAGACTGTAAGAGACTGCGGACATGGCACAAGAGATGACCAGAGACTGCATACATGGCCCAAGAGACTGTCAGAAACTGCATACATGTGGGGGTGACAGAGAGAGACGGGGGTGACAGAGAGAAAGGGGGGTGACAGAAAGAGACAGAGAGGGTGACAGAGAGAAAGGGGGTGAGAGAGAGAGGGGTGACAGAAAGAGACAGAGGGGGTGACACAGAGAGAGGAGTGTGACAGAAAGAGACAGAGGGGGTGACAGAGAGAGACATAGGGGGTGACACAGAGAGAGGAGTGTGACAGAGAGAGACAGAGGGGGGTGATAGAGAGAGAGGGGGTGAAAAAAGACAGAGGGGTGAGAGAGAGAGTGGGGGTGACAGAGAGGGGTGATCAGGGCCGGACTGGGAATAAAATTCAGCCCTGGAAAAAATTTCATACCAGCCCCACAGCGTTATTATACCAGCGCAACAGCATAACGTCATTATTTTCTGGTTCATGAAAGGGAAAACCATACATTATTACTATATATATATATATATATATATATATATATATATATATATATATATATATATACATATACACACACACACACACATACACGGTGGGGGGTGGAGAGCATTGGGGTGGGGGCTGGAGACTGATGGGCAGAGCTGGAGAGCACCAGGGGGGCAGAAAGAACAGGGGTGGGGAGCACGGGGGGGCTGGACAGCACTGTGGGTGGTGGGAAGCACTGGGGTAGGAGCTGGAGACTGATGGGGAGAGCTGGAGAGCACCGGGGGCAGAAAGAACGGGTGGGGAGCACGGGGGGGCTGAACAGCACTGTGGGGGGGCTGGAGAGCGCCGGGGGCAGAAAGAACAGGGGTGGGGAGCACGGGGGGCTGGGGAGCATGGGGGGCTGAAGAGCACTGTGGGGAGTGGAGAGCACTGGGGTGGGGGCTGGAGACTGATGGGGAGAGCTGGAGAGCACCGGGGGCAGAAAGAACAGGGCTGGACAGCATGGGGGGCTGGAGAGCACTGCGGTGGTGGGGAGCATGGGGGGCTGGAGAGCACTGTGGGGGGTGGGGAGCACGGGGGGCGAGCTGGAGGGCACCGGGGGCAGAAAGAACAGGGGTGGGGAGCACGGGGAGGCTGGAGAGCACTGTGGGGGTGGGGAGCAGGGGGGGGCTGGACAGCACTGGGGGGGTGGGGAGCATGGGGGGGGCTGGACAGCACTGTGGGGGTGGGGAGCATGGGGGTGGGGGGGGGGGGGCTGGACAGCACTGTGGGGGGTGGGGAGCACGGGGGGGCAGAGAGCACTGGGGTGGGGGCTAGAGAAGGATGGGGAGAGCTGGAGAGCAGGGGGGGCAGAAAGAACATGGGTTGAGAGGGGGGGGGGGCTGGAGAGTGTGGTGGGGGAGGAGAGCACTGGGGGGAGCACAAGGAGAACTGGAGGGGGGCTGGAGAGCCTGGGGGGGGGGGCAGAGCACGGGGGGGGGGCAGAAAAAAAAAAAGAATTTGGATAGGGGGATCAGCAGGGGGGCGGCATATAGAGGAAATGAGCTTTCTATATTCCTCCATGCAGCCGCTGAATGCTTGATTCTCCTCCTCTCCCTCCTCCAAGCATTCAGCGGCTGCATGGAGGAATAAAGAAAGCTAATCTCCTCTATATGCCCCCCCCCCCCCCCCCGCTGATCCCCCTATTCAGGCACACCGTTAGGGCTGTACTGAGTACTCACATCTCTCCTCCTCCTGTGATTACGGAGCTGGCCGGGTCTGTGTTCTGCGGCCGCGCACCGCGCTGTAACACGGTCCCGCCCCCCTAGACCGGCTCGTGTGATAGGTGGAAGACAGATTCTATCTACTATCACACGAGCCGGTCTAGGGGGGCAGGACCATGTTACAGCGCGGTGCGCGGCCGCAGAACACAGACCCGGCCAGCTCCGTGATCACAGGAGCAAGAGAGAGGGGACTCAGGGCAAACCGGCCCCAGGGCAGGCAGCCTACCGGGAAACATCCCGGTAGGCCAGTCCGGCCCTGGGGGTGATGGGGGTCCTCACTCCTGATCCGATCCCTAATTCCAGGGGGGGGGCACTTGCCTCCCCTTGCCCCTACCTGCGGACGCCCATGCCCATCACCCACAGTGCTGTCCAGCCCCCCCGTGCTCCCCACCCCTGTTCTTTCTGCCCCTGGTGCTCTCCAGCTCCCCCATGCTCTCCAGCCCCCACCCAATGCTCTCCACCCCCCACCGTGTATGTATATATATATATATATATATATATATATATATATATACACACACACATAATCATGTAATAATGTATGGTTTTCCCTTTCATGAACCAGAAAATAATGACGTTATGCTGTTGCGCTGGTATAATAACGCTGTGGGGCTGGTATGAAATTTTTTCCAGGGCTGAATTTTATTCCCAGTCCGGCCCTGATCACCCCTCTCTGTCACCCCCTCTCTCTCTCTCACCCCTCTGTCTTTTTCACCCCCTCTCTCTCTATCACCCCCCTCTGTCTCTCTGTCACACTCCTCTCTCTGTGTCACCCCCTATGTCTCTCTCTGTCACCCCCTCTCTCTCTCACACCCCTTTCTCTCTGTCACCCTCTCTGTCTCTTTCTGTCACCCCCCTTTCTCTCTGTCACCCCCACATGTATGCAGTTTCTGACTTTCTCTTGGGCCATGTATGCAGTCTCTGGTCATCTCTTGGGCCATGTCCGCAGTCTCTTACAGTCTCTTTGGCCATGTATGCAGTCTCTGACAGTCTCTTGGGCCATGTCCGCAGTCTCTGACAGTCTCTTGGGCCATGTATGCAGTCTCTGACAGTCTCTTGGGCCATATCCGCAGTCTTTGACAGTCTCTACGGCCATGTCTGCACTCTCTGACCATCCCCTGTACTAGGTCTGTAGTCTCTGACCATCCCCTGTACTAGGTCTGTAGTCTCTGACCGTGATAATGTGATAATGACATTGTCGAAAAGGTCAGAGCATGGGTGACCTTAAAATGATGCCCCCCCCTGAAAAAAGTTCTGTTGTCTTTATTCAACCTTACCAACTAGGTAACCATATAGGGAGCTCTATAGCTGCTTAATTTCAATCTCGCTATACACTTTTTGATCAGAGTGAATAATGTTAGTTTTTAATTTAAAAACCGCATTGTGTAATTTAAACATGAAATGTAATTAGATACTATGGGTAAAAATAAAATTTTTATTGCTAAAGTTCATAAATATATAGCAATGTAATACATTATGCAACATGAATCTTCTTTTTGCATTGTATGAAATGCAACATCATCTCCACAGGAGGGATAGATCCTAGTCAATACTTTTGGCATTCTGTTCATCTCCATAGAAGGTCCTGAGTAAAGATAAGCCAAACACACCCCCCCCCCTCCCCCCGGTTCGGTTTGCACCAGAACATTCGAACAGGATAAAAATTCGGAAGGAAACACGAACACCGTTAAAGTAATTTTAAAGGCTTATATGCAGGTTATTGTCATAAAAAGAGTTTGCATGTAAGCCCAGGGGACATGTATCAATGCAAAAACTTTTTTTTTAAATGGACGTTTTGTTTTGGGAGCAGTGATTTTAATAATGCTTAAAGTGAAACAATAAAAATAAAAAATATTCCTTTAAATATTGTGCCTGGGGGGTATATATAGTATGCCTGTAAAGTGGCAACGTTTTCCCCTGTTTAGAAAAGTACCGCAGAAAAATTACATTTCTAAAGGAAAAAAGTAACTTAAAACTGATCGTAGCTGTAATGAATTGTCGGGTCTCGGCAATATAGATAAAACTTATTGAAAAAAACAGTATGGGGTCCCCCCCCCAGTCCATTACCAGGCCCTTCGGTTCTGGTATGAACATTAAGGGGAACCCCAAACCAAAACCTTTATAAAAGATTAAGTGGGGGTCCCCCCAAAATCCATACCAGGCCCTTCGGGTCTGGTATGTAAATTAAGGGGAACCTTGTAACAAATAAAAAAAAAAGGATGCCCCCGTTGCATCCGAGGGGGGCGGGGTCACCCGTTTACGTCACCGGGTGGCCCCGTCCTCAGCTATATAACAGCTTTCATTGAGAAGAAGCATCACCCAGCGGGTGCCTCCCTTGGAGGCTGAACTGTTGCGGCTTTTATTTTTCGGTTCGTCGGGCGGCGTGGATTTACATTGCAGGACATTTTTTTTTTATCTTTTAATAAATGACTTGCCCCAAGCTGTCTCGTCTTTTTTACCATTTTTGACACTTTTTTTTGTGAAATGGTAGTGGTACAATGTACCCCGTTACCAATTCACATAGGGGCAGACGGGATCTGGGGGTCCCGCATACCCCCACAACCAGACAAGGGTTGTGGGGATGAGGCCTTTGTCCCCATCAACATGGGGACAAGGTGCCTTTGGGTCAGACTCCAAAGCACCCTCCCCATGTTGAGGCCATGTGGCCTGGTACAGTTCAGGAGGGGGGGCGCTCTCTCGTCCCCTCTCTTTTCCTGCAGCCTGCCCGGTTGCGTGCTTGGATAAGGGTCTGGTATAGATTTTAGGGGGGACCTCTATGCCATTTTTTTTTTTAAATTGGCGCAGGGTTCCCCTTAATTTCCATACCAGACCTGAAGGGCCTGGTATGGAGTTGGGGGGACCCCCATGCAATTTTTTTTTTACTTTTTGGTCGGGGTTCCCCTTAATATTCATACCAGACCCAAAAGGCCTGGTAATCGACTGGGGGGACCTCATGCCGTTTTTTTTCAATGAGTTTCTATATATTGCCGAGACCCGACAATTCATTACAGCCGTGATCAGTTTTAAATGACTTTTTTTTCCTTTAGAAATTTCATTTTGCTGCAGTACGGTTCTAGTCCTCAGCTATATAACAGCTTTCATTGAGAAGAAGCATCACCCAGCGGGTGCCTCCCTTGGAGGCTGAACTGTTGCGGCTTTTATTTTTCGGTTCGTCGGGCGGCGTGGATTTACATTGCGGGACATTTTTTTTTTATCTTTTAATAAATGACTTGCCCCAAGCTGTCTCGTCTTTTTTACCATTTTTGACACTTTTTTTGTGAAATGGTAGTGGTACAATGTACCCCGTTACCAATTCACATAGGGGCAGACGGGATCTGGGGGTCCCGCATACCCCCACAACCAGACAAGGGTTGTGGGGATGAGGCCTTTGTCCCCATCAACATGGGGACAAGGTGCCTTTGGGTCAGACTCCAAAGCACCCTCCCATGTTGAGGCCATGTGGCCTGGTACAGTTCAGGAGGGGGGGCGCTCTCTTGTCCCCTCTTTTCCTGCAGCCTGCCCGGTTGCGTGCTTGGATAAGGGTCTGGTATAGATTTTAGGGGGGACCTCTATGCCATTTTTTTTTTAAATTGGCGCAGGGTTCCCCTTAATTTCCATACCAGACCTGAAGGGTCTGGTATGGAGTTGGGGGACCCCCATGCAATTTTTTTTTTACTTTTCGGTCGGGGTTCCCCTTAATATTCATACCAGACCCAAAAGGCCTGGTAATCGACTGGGGGGACCTCATGCCGTTTTTTTTTTCAATGAGTTTCTATATATTGCCGAGACCCGACAATTCATTACAGCCGTGATCAGTTTTAAATGACTTTTTTCCTTTAGAAATTTCATTTTGCTGCAGTACGTTTCTAGTCCTCAGCTATATAACAGCTTTCATTGAGAAGAAGCATCACCCAGCGGGTGCCTCCCTTGGAGGCTGAACTGTTGCGGCTTTTATTTTTCGGTTCGTCGGGCGGCGTGGATTTACATTGCGGGACATTTTTTTTTTATCTTTTAATAAATGACTTGCCCCAAGCTGTCTCGTCTTTTTTACCATTTTTTGACACTTTTTTTTGTGAAATGGTAGTGGTACAATGTACCCCGTTACCAATTCACATAGGGGCAGACGGGATCTGGGGGTCCCGCATACCCCCACAACCAGACAAGGGTTGTGGGGATGAGGCCTTTGTCCCCATCAACATGGGGACAAGGTGCCTTTGGGTCAGACTCCAAAGCACCCTCCCCATGTTGAGGCCATGTGGCCTGGTACAGTTCAGGAGGGGGGGCGCTCTCTCGTCCCCTCTCTTTTCCTGCAGCCTGCCCGGTTGCGTGCTTGGATAAGGGTCTGGTATAGATTTTAGGGGGGACCTCTATGCCATTTTTTTTTTTAAATTGGCGCAGGGTTCCCCTTAATTTCCATACCAGACCTGAAGGGCCTGGTATGGAGTTGGGGGGACCCCCATGCAATTTTTTTTTTACTTTTTGGTCGGGGTTCCCCTTAATATTCATACCAGACCCAAAAGGCCTGGTAATCGACTGGGGGGACCTCATGACGTTTTTTTTCAATGAGTTTCTATATATTGCCGAGACCCGACAATTCATTACAGCCGTGATCAGTTTTAAATTACTTTTTTCCTTTAGAAATTTCATTTTGCTGCAGTACGGTTCTAGTCCTCAGCTATATAACAGCTTTCATTGAGAAGAAGCATCACCCAGCGGGTGCCTCCCTTGGAGGCTGAACTGTTGCGGCTTTTATTTTTCGGTTCGTCGGGCGGCGTGGATTTACATTGCGGGACATTTTTTTTTTATCTTTTAATAAATGACTTGCCCCAAGCTGTCTCGTCTTTTTTACCATTTTTGACACTTTTTTTGTGAAATGGTAGTGGTACAATGTACCCCGTTACCAATTCACATAGGGGCAGACGGGATCTGGGGGTCCCGCATACCCCCACAACCAGACAAGGGTTGTGGGGATGAGGCCTTTGTCCCCATCAACATGGGGACAAGGTGCCTTTGGGTCAGACTCCAAAGCACCCTCCCCATGTTGAGGCCATGTGGCCTGGTACAGTTCAGGAGGGGGGGCGCTCTCTCGTCCCCTCTCTTTTCCTGCAGCCTGCCCGGTTGCGTGCTTGGATAAGGGTCTGGTATAGATTTTAGGGGGGACCTCTATGCCATTTTTTTTTTAAATTGGCGCAGGGTTCCCCTTAATTTCCATACCAGACCTGAAGGGCCTGGTATGGAGTTGGGGGGACCCCCATGCAATTTTTTTTTTACTTTTCGGTAGGGGTTCCCCTTAATATTCATACCAGACCCAAAAGGCCTGGTAATCGACTGGGGGGACCTCATGCCGTTTTTTTTTCAATGAGTTTCTATATATTGCCGAGACCCGACAATTCATTACAGCCGTGATCAGTTTTAAATGACTTTTTTCCTTTAGAAATTTAATTTTGCTGCAGTACGGTTCTAAACACGGGGAAAATGCACCACTTTACAGGTATACTCTAGAGCGCCCCCCATTATTAAAATCCCTGCTCCCGAAAAAATGTCCGTTTAAAAAAAAAAATTGCATTAATACATGTTCCCTGGGGCAGGACCCAGGTCCCCAAACACTGACAATGACTTGCATATAAGCCTTTAAAATTAGCACTTTTGTTCGGTGTTCGCCGAACATCAGAACAACCAAAGTTCGGCCCAAACTTATGGTCGGGCGGAAACCGTTCGCCCATCCCTATTCCTGAGTTATCATTATGGATTCTTATTCAGAAGTGGAGAGAGGTCTGCAGGAATCCCAATCCATTCCGGAAGGAAAGCAGCTTCATATTTAAAAAGTTTAAGAAAAGGAGAGTCAGGCAGAGTGTAGTTCGATAAATAGATGGTTTCACCACCTACCAGATAACCCACCCAAATACCAAAGGTCCCTATAGTCATGATGGTGTGGTTACAATGTGCGAGAAGGGCAAAGTCCCGTCCTGGGGATCCCTCTTGACCATCTCCAGCAAAGTGAACATCTCCCCGTGAATTATCAATGTTCCCCTTACACCAGTCCATCCCGTTACTGGTTACAATAAACAGTGGGTTTTCATACTTTTTTCTGAAATAGTCTGTGGCTTTTTGCAAATATCCTTTGTCAGCAACCACTCCTTTCCATGTGTTGGGCATAACATGCACATAGTCCCCTCGACGAACATGTATACCTACAAAAGTGACATTTTTCCTGTCACCACGTACATTGTTCAGATATGCATACGATTCCTCTTTAATGAAGTCATGGAATGTAAATTCTCGTCGAATCTCATCTTTTATGTGATGATAAAATGTAAAAGAACATGGGTATCCACCGAGATGAATATGTTCCCCTTCTATATGTCGGTACTCATCAGACATCCAGTCATGAAGTCCGTAATGCCTCCATTTGATGCGGTTAACTACATCCTGGTGGAGTACTGGCAATCTTAATTTAAAGATCTTTGACAGCTGGCTGTGCATTCCTGGCAAGATATAGGCTTGTCGGCCATTCATTTTGGCGAGAGCATAAAGCGTGGCATACTCTCCCATTAGATTACCCAAGCGGCCAATGGCATTGACAGTCCACATACCGGTCAGAGGTTCTGGTTCTTCTACAGTCTGAGTCTTCTCAATGACTGGTTCCTCTGTTCTTGAAGCCATTTCATTTTTTTGCACAATGTTTGTAAACACAACGATGTCTAGTTTGGCATGGTATAAATAGGAAAGGCACATAACGACCAAAAGAACAAAAGTAACTACTATGCTGTAGAAGATATGCTTATTCATGTTTCCAGTGGTCCAAGCTAGAGAAAAATTGACAAAAAGAGACAGATTAATTAAAAACAATACTAGTTATTTTTATCTTGATTCTAACAGTTTGCCAAGATGTGAATATTGTACATAAACATTTAAAGGTTAAAGCGTCTGTAAACCCAACATTTCATATTCCATATATGCAACTGCTGTACCATGTACTTGTAAGAAAAAGTATTTGGTTCTCTTTGTATTGCTTCCTTTGTGTAAAAATCCTGGTGTTTCTGCCAGTCCAATCTGCTTTTCTTACCACGCTAAAGTTTAATAAACTGTGTTAAGCAGGTGGCAAGTTGTTATCACATTGAATCAGGGTGCAGGCGAACACACCGTGGTTAGATCTCTAGCTATGCTGGGAACTTAGCCTGCTTTCCTCCAATGATCAGATATTTCCTGACACACACCCCTGTGCAGGCTTTCACTGAGAAGATCAGTGTTCTGCAGCTTCTCCTCCCCCAGCTCTTATGCAGCTGAGAACAAAGGGAATGAAAGCGGGCACAATTAAAGGGCCCGCAACATGGGATTGTGGTTGCCTCTTTAATGGCAAGAATTAGGATAGTGTCTGGATTATATTTTAAAAAAAAAAGAAAAAAACTATAAAGTTATTATATTTGTAGCGATACCCCCAGTTAAGAGGGCCGCTGGTTTGTTTTGGGTCCCTGAGTACAGCTCCACCAACCCCCGGCAATTTGCTCTACCCGCTCTGGCACAGTTAGTCAAGGGGTATGTATCTATGCACATATAAATATCACTTATACTCTAAGTGTAATGGGTATGAACTCACAAGCAGACTGCTGAGATAAGAATAACTGGCTTTACTTTGGCAGTAAGGAAAAGAAATAGTAACATGCATTTAAACATATAACTTACAATACTTTAGCAGGTCCCTGCAATATGCACTGTAACATGTACACATATATGTATCAAACTGGCAATGGGGAACGGAGCGCCAAATGTAGCGACCGTCTGCTATGCACCCCTGAGGTGCAATAAATCTATCTGCGCCTACCTAACGGACCAGGCCTGATCCCTAACAATAGAGCTCAGTCCTTGAATAGGTACAGTGTTCTTCACCGGCAATGAATCTGTAGAGGTGGTGCACATGTAGCTTTAAATGGTGTATTTGTAATCCACAGAAAGTAACATTTGCTGCTCTGAGGTAAATTGTGCCTTGGCAGTTCAATAGGCATAAAAGTGTGTATCAATGCAGGATGAGCCTTTCAGCTCTCTCACCAATCCTGGGGTACCGTCCTCAGCTCCGGTCCCTCTAATGGCGGCGTCCGGTCTCCTCCGTCACAGCCCCTGCGTTCCGGTCCTCAACTCCGACCGACCGTCTGTAGGGAAAAGCCTCCGCTCTGCTGCTGCTGACTCTGAGGGATGAGAGTCTCTCTCCACCTGCTGCAAGGCCCAGGCTTCAGGCCTTCAGCAGTCCCGGTCCGCACAGGTGTCTCCTCACTTAGAAGTGTCTGCGTCACCAGCCCAGTCAGAAGAGGAAGAGGCGGTCTCTCCTCTTCCCTTTTATCACCTCCCCCAGAAGCCTCTCGGGCGGAAACAAACAGCCCGGGAGCCTGGGGAATTATGGGGAATGTAGTCTTTTCCCCTAAAAGGGGTACGACCCCGCTACATATTATATTGAAATAAAAAAAAAAAAAAAAGAGTGTGCAGGCTTGTCACAGGGCAGCAGGGCGGGAAAAACGTGAGCTACAGGTGTGGAGAGGCTATATAAACCCCCTGTGTCACAAGCCTGCTCTCAGTTTACCTGAAGTGACTGGAATTGCTTCACTGCCTGTCAGCAGGAATTTCAAATAGCCAGCATGAAGTCACTGGTGCGCAGGGTATTAGAGCGGGCTGAGGCTGAGGGGGGTAATGAATGGCTGCAGAGGTGTTTAGCCTTATCAGCTGGGAGTGATACAGCAGTGACTACACCGGCGGAACAGCAGTTATGCCTGAGTACACCTGAAGCTGAGGACATTTTCCAGCAGGTCATTCTCACAGACAGCCAGCGCTCTTTATCTATGACAGACACTCAGCAAGGCTTACCTGAAGAACGAACGGTGGTAAGGTCGGCGCTAGTGCAGGAAAGCAGCTCTCTCTCCTCAGGGGAGCGGGGATGGCAGCGCAGAAGGCTCAGCGTTCTAGTCAGCGTGGTAAGAGGAGTAGGCGGGCCTTCTCGCCATCTCCTATCAGCTCTAGCAGAGGCAGAGGCCGGGCTCGGCACTCGTCCATATCCCCTGGCAATGATGGACAGGGGGAGGAGCAGGTACAGCGCAGTTATGTTACATTGCAGCCAGCTTCACAGCGCATGTTGCCGCCTCAGGCAGAGAGGTCATCCCAGCTATCCGGACAGCACTCCAGGCAAGTATCACAGACTAGAGCTGCGGCTTCTCTCGCATCCAGGCCATCCAGGCTGGATGCGGGGAGGGCCCCTGTTTCTTCTTCACTCCTTACAGGTCCAGTGGAAGACATTCAGACAGGAACGGCTGGAGCCCAGATCCCAGTTATTTGCAATCCTGCTGAGACTAGTCTGGATGGTGAGTCTGCTAATAATGATTTGATGAGTCAATTGCTGTTATCACTAGCTAAGTTTAATGAACATCTAGTTGCTACTGCCTGACTAGCCTGAATATACATCTCCTTCTCCTGCTAATGTTTGGTCTTCTATTCCTGCGGAAACTGATATTAACTCTTTAATGTCTATTAACACTCCTAAAAATATCAGTTTAGCTCCTGCTATACCAGAAACTTGTTTTAAGGAGGTATTGCCATGTGAAATGTCTCCATTAGGTTTTCATTTTCCAGTTGCTATTAAAGAAAAGATATGGAAAGGAGAATTTTTGGATTTGTTATCATTATTACCAGTGTCCAAAGAATTCTTATCTAAATTGGATAAAAGGTCTGATGATAACATGGAGGATGCTAGACGGCGCCCTGTCTCCAGGTCTTTCTTTAATTGGCTACAGGCTTTCTGCTTATTTTCCGCTGTAATGGGGGAGAGACACCCAGAGAAATGCGCAGGGCTTTTTCAACATTTAGAACATATTCTGGAGGCATACAAAAGTTTTGGCGGCATGAGTTGGTTTAATTATGACGAATCCTTTCGCCAAAAAATTGCAATCTATCCTAGTCTTAAATGGGGAAACAAAGATGTTGGTTTGTGGTTAAATTTAATTACTCCGCAAAAACAAAATTTTAATAGACCACAGCCACAATTTATACCAAGTACCCCAAATTCAGCTTACAAAAAAGGCACATGCTATGCTTACAATGAATCGCAATGCAAATGGTTAGCTTCATGTCGTTACCGACATGAGTGTTCCTTCTGTTTTGGCAATCATCCAGTAGTTAAATGTTTTAAAAGAGTTTCAGCAGGACAAGTCAATAGGGAGCATGCGAAAAGTCTGCACACCAGTGAGGCTGTCCGCAATGCTCCCATGGCTGGCGCTATATCCAGACAAGAAGAAGGCACGGGTGTTAACTGAGGGTTTCTCGTCTGGTTTTCAGCTGCCTATTTTTCAAGGTTCTGGCTGTCAGTTGGTTGATAACCTAAAATAGTTTTTTAACAATTCTGAGATAGTTAAGGATAAGTTAATTAAAGAAATCTAATCGAATAGAATTGCTGGCCCTTTTAGTACCCACCTTTTAGGGATTTCCGGGTTTCTCCTTTAGGTTTAGTTCCCAAGAATGAGTCTAATTCTTACCGTCTGATCCATCATCTTTCATTCCCTTCTGGCAATTCTCTGAATGATGAAATTGACACTTCATCTGCTGCGGTTACATATGCTACCTTTGACGACGCTATTCAGATAATCAGAAAATTTGGTCGTGGTGCGTTATTGGCTAAAGCAGATGTACAATCAGATTTCAGACTGTTGCCTATAGCTCCCGAATCGCATAATTCTTTAGGTTTTTGCTTTGAAGGTTTTTTCTTTTATGACAAATGCCTCCCTATGTGGTGTTCGCTGTATTGTTATTATTTTGAAATTTTTGCTTAATTTCTCCAATGGGTAATGATTTTTGAGTCAGGACATTCTGGAATAATTCATTATCTCGCTGATTTTTTGTTTATTGGTCCCCCGAGTTCTTCTATATGTTCCCTCATTTTAGAATTATTCTTCCGTATGGCTACATATTTTGGTATTCCATTAGCTAGAGGTAAAACTGTCCTCCCGTCTCCTATCATTGAGTTTCTGGGCATAGAGATCAATACTTTGCTATTTCAATATAAACTACCAGTTGAGAAAATTAGTAGATTAGAATCACAAATCTCTTTTTTTAATACGTAGGAGAAAGGTGTTATTGAAAGAGTTTCAATCCTTTTTAGGCCTTTTAGCTTTTGCTACACGAATTATGCCGATGGGCAGAATCTTTTCCAGACGATTGTTGATGGCCACGTCGGGATTTAAATCTCCTTTTTCTCATATTAGATTGACTTGTGAGATGAAGGACGATTTAATGGTATGGTCAAAATTTCTAATAGATTTCAATGGTAGATCTCTTTTTCAGAGCGATTTTGTGTTTGCAGCTGATTTTGAGCTTTTTACTGACGCAGCTGGATCACATGGCTTTGCAGCTATTTTTCGTTCGCATTGGTGCTGTGGCACGTGGCCCCCTTTCCGGATCCCAAATCGTTATATTAAAAATGTAGTTTTGTTGAAAATTTTTCCAGTGGTCGTCGCATTAGAGATTTGGGGGCAGCAGTTTGCGAATAAACGCATTATTATTCACACAGATAATAAGGGCGTTATGTTTGCATTAAACTGCCTTTTATCTAAATCTTTGCCCGTCATAAGATTATTAAGATACTTGGTGCTCCTAGACTTGAAATTTAATATTTGGATAAAAGCTAAACATATACCAGGTGAATCCAATGTCATCGCAGATGCTTTATCTCGGTTACAGATGGTTCGCTTCAGGCAGCTGTTGCCCAAGGCAGATATGATGGGTTTTCACTGTCTGAGTCATCTGTGGGATCTAGTCTGAATCCGGTTTTTCGAGCTATTCAAAATTCAATCGCTCCAAAAAACATGGACTGATTATTCGGTCGCATGGAAAATGGAAAACATTTAATGATGGTTCTGATTTCCTGGGGTCACGGCCTACGGAGAGTTCCATTTTAGCTTTTCTCTGCTCTCTATTACAGGATAATTTTTCTATTAACCATATTAGTAAAACGATGGCCGGGTTTCCTTTTTCTTTAAGTTGCAGGGCCTCCCTGCCTGCAATAGTTTATTTTCTGTTAGACAGGCTTTAAAAGGTTTAAGAAAGGGAGGATCAGTACTGGATACACGTAGACCAATTACTATCGAAGTGCTGTCTAGGCTGTGTTTGGCCACACCTTGGGTCTGCACATCTGAATACGAGGCTTTACTTTTTCATGCAGCATTTGTTTTGATGTTTTTTGCTGCGTTACGTATTTCAGAGATGTTGCCCAGCAACAAACACAGTTTCGATGGTTTGTAAGTTTCGTAGGTCCTTTTTGCAGTAGATAAAGTAGATATTTCTCTGGCAGACCAAAATTTGGAAGTCATTTCTTAGTTCATTTAGACTCCTCTCCATTGACAAAGTTTCAGTTTTCTCCAGTTTTAAAACTCTGTTTTAATCATTTAGGTCTTTCGTCATTCAAATTTTCATCTCATTCTTTTCAGATTGGAGCAGCCACTGAAGCTGCTAGATTGGGTCTGAGTGATTCTGTAATTATGCGTTTAGGTAGATGGGAATCTAGCAGATTTAATATTTACATTCGCCCTAATCTATCTCTCTGATTTTAGGTACAAAATCTTTCATTTGGATAGTTGGTCACTCATATATACACTGGGCTTATAAGAGGGCTTCTCAACGTTGCTATGGTTCCAACCTGTCTTTACATTCACATAATTTTCAGATTCTCTGGAAAAGCATCAGAGGGCTACAATGGACTGATCTTTTCTTTCACCTTTCTACTTTATTTCATTCCTGGCCTTCTCCAAATATTTTAGTTCTGCATCTTGGTGGTAATGACGTTGGAAGAATTAAAACTTTAGATTTGATGTTTCGGATTAAACATGATTTACAGATTTTGAAACTTTCATTTCCACACACATGTATAGTTTTTTCAGAAATGGTTTCTCGTTTGCACTGGTTGGATTCAGCTGGTGGAAAACCCCTTGAAAAAGTTAGGCGTAGAATTAACCATTCTCTAGAAAAATTCTTGCCATTATTAGGAGGATTTTCTTTCCGTCATATTGACTTGGAAGGAGGTTTCCCAGGTCTCTATAGACAAGATGGTATTCATCTTTCAGATGTTGGATTAGAAATATTTAATCTAGGCCTTCAGACTTGTATTGAGCAGGCCGCGGTGCTGGGGTAGCCTTGGTTTGTTTTCAACAAACCCGGCTGGTGGGGGACTTTGTTTTATGAATTTTTCATTAATGCTCGAGTTATATAACTGAGCGAATTTAGAGTTGGTTATTAATAAAATAATATTTTGAATAGAATTTATTGTTTACTGATAATTGATCTTATTAAATAAAATTATTTATTTATTATACCAATAAAGGTGCCGCGGCCAATTAAATGCCATACTGGTGGTTGTGTCTTTTATTTCTTAAGTTATTTAATTATATAGAGCATGTGCAACATACAATCCCCATGAGATATGTGTAATGTTTCTTTTATATCTACACACAAATGTTTTGCCTTTTATTTCAATTTCAAATTGAATGGGTTGCTTTAGAAGGTGAGGGTTTACAACCACTTTAAAAGTACATTAAAACAGGTAAATACACATTTAAAATACATAAATGGGAGCTGGTTTAGGGCCTCATTCACAAGGAGCACTTTAATCTATGCCCCATGCAGGGACATGTTTTACTGGCATGGGAATGCACAAGTGTTGCTTGCATCCATGTGTCAGCAGCCTTTTAATTGGGACGCATCAGCTGCACATACACAGCCACTGCTCCCAATGTGATATTTGTGCAGGTGTGGGTGCATGGCCCCTAACTCACATAGCTTTCACATTGGTAGCAGTGGATGTCTGTCAACTGACAGCTATGGGACGGCCAGAATGGGGATACACGCAATACCTGAGCATCCCCATGGCGGTAAACACGGCCCTGCACAAGGCACGGTTTAAGATGCCCAGTGTGAACCAGGCCAAACTGCCAAAGGATTTATATTTCTGCTTAACCATTTCTGAGATTTACACAGCTCTGCTACACAGCATGACCAAAGATAGCCAGGAATAGCTCTGTATGGCAAGACAGGTGAGCCAATTAGTTGCTACAGTTAATGTGTATGTATAGTCAAATTTTTTTTTTGGGGGGGGGGGGGTTAGACCCCCTACCAAGTTTTATTTGTGGTCTGTGTCCCTAATGGGGACATTTCTCCATTTGTATTGGTGGCCATTGCCACCGAGACCTGAAAGTGTGAGGAAAGTAGTGAGGGCAAATTAACATATAAGGCAAATGTTATGGTAACAACTGTCTGAGATAGGAATTCCCTCTCACTTCCTGTTGCATCTCCAGGACAGGAAAGTAAAATTCCACAGCTGGAAACAGAAGGCAAATTATAACCTAACCCCGGAGTTTTACTCTTACATTACATACAGGTCTTGTCACTGCCCAGTCTGACTAAACAGAGAAGGGAGAATCTGCAGACTGATGAGCGCATCTCTTTGTCACTCTGTTTTCTCCCCCCCCCCCCCCCCCCATCAGCATGCTTCATATTAGCACATAAGCACTGTAGCACAACTGGCTGGCTGCTTTTGCTGCTTCTCCCTCTCTGACTGAGCTCTGCTGTATAGAGACTACAAAAGGCTGATACCAAATCAAATTCTGACACACTGCTTGCAATAAAAAATGCATTAAGGCCCCTTTCACACTTGTGCGACTTGTCCTGCGACTCAAGACTGCAAAGTTGCACCCCATGTTTTCCAATAAGTACCATTCATATCTGTGTGACTTCAAGTCGCATCGACTTCAAAGTAGTCCCTGCACTACTTTGGTCTAACTTTGATGCAACTTGAGGTTCATAGACCTCAAGATTACACAGTCATTACTTTAAGTCGTGACAAAGTCGCGCAACTTTCAGCTCGCACAATTGTGACAGGGGCCTTAAATTATATACTAATAAACAAAGAGCTTAAATTAAATGTCTCTTATCTAATACAAATATAAGTTCTTCCCATTGCTAACCTCTCTTTCTGAAAATGCTAATTGCTTGGCTGTTTTGCATCTCTTGTTTTAGTGTTTTTCAGTCACTCACTTGGGACGAATTTGAAGGAAAGCCAGAGAAAAGTCAGAAATCCTTACAACCAGCCTCACAGCCAGGCAACTAGCGATAGTCAAAAGAACATTTTTAAAATCCAGTTTCTATGCGACTTAAAAAAGGCTTAATTTAAAGAACATTTGCTGACGATTTGGCTTCAATACCCATCATATATGTTGTAATTATTCCCATACAGGGTAGGAAATGAAAGCTCTATGTTCCCATGGGTAAAATGTGTCTTTAGTCTGATATGTCTGATTTGGGATTGTTCACATTCATCAGCAGGCTGGGGAGCTGTTATTTGTGATGAAGTATCAGCAGAAGAGGATCATCATGAGACATACGTCCTTGGATTATATTTTGGATGTGGAATTTATTCTTTTTAATAGTCAGTGTGTGCTTTACTATGTGGCAGATAAATCAAGGCCAGTTATTTTAAAAAGGGACTTCCAGATTCCAGTAACCCTCCCCTCTTCCCCTGCACAACAACACATCCGCTGGGCCAGGCATGTGGCGAAGATGCCCTTAAACCCATCAAAAATAGGGACAAGGTGCTTTGCCAGTCTCCCCTTATTGAGGGCATGTTGCCACCTGTCTGGGATTCACCCTGACAGTCCGGGTTTTAATCCACCTGAAACCCAGACACATCAGTGGCAGCCTTGCAGCACAAGTCCTCCTATCCTCCTCTCCCCTCCCTTCGGCTTGCAGTGCTTTTAATTATATTGGTAGGGAGGACACTTTAACTGGGTTACAGACTATCATAGGGGATTATACTGGGGGACAGACTGACATGGGGGATTATACTGGGGGACAGACTGACATGGGGGATTATACTGGGGACAGACTGACATGGGGGGTTATACTGGGGGACAGACTGACATGGGGGATTATACTGGGGGACAGACTGACATGGGGGATTATACTGGGGGACAGACTGACATGGGGGGATTATACTGGGGGACAGACTGACATGGGGGGATTATACTGGGGGACAGACTGACATGGGGGGATTATACTGGGGGACAGACTGACATGGGGGATTATACTGGGGGACAGAAGTACCAGGAAGGGATTATATTGGACAAACTAACCTTGCTTGATTTAACTATGCTCCTTAAAGAGGAAGTAAAGCCTGAAAAAAAAAAAATACACCCTGCAAGGCAAAGTCATAATGAGCTAGTATGCATAGAATACTAGCTCATTATGAATAACTTACCTGAGATCAAAGCCCCCGAAGCGACCCTCGTCCACGTCCTCAGTCGCTGCCATGATACCCGGAGTGACAACATGTTCGCCTTCACTTGCGGCAAGCTTAGTGCGCCTGCGCCGTTTTCTACGGCGCGCATGCGCCGTAGACACGGTGCCCGTTTTTTGTAAAATATCTCCTTAACCGTGTAGGATAAGGAGATATTTCTTGCACCTACAGTTGAGCCTTAATCTTAATCTAATTTAACATTTTTAAATTACGAGGACAAAGTAACTCTACTGCGTAAGGGCAGAAACGCAGGGTGGGGTTTATGCAAATTAAACGCAGACTTCAAAAATTTAATGTCACATATGCATTACTGTACCCTGCTTGGCTATGAGTGGTTGCACTGGGAGGGACTCAGTTCTTTGACTCCACAGAGGGGGGCGACAACATGGCTGGAAGACAAAAAGGATCAGCTGTCAACAAAATGAGGGAATATTTAGATTGAAGATGGGACACACTGAGGTTCCCTGGAAGGAATAAAGGGGAAAATAAAACGGGGGGGGGGGGAGTTTATATAGAGGGCGGCAATATTTGAAGCGTTGGAGACATATGAGATAGGCGTGTCTCCTGCAGGCAGACCAGTCCTAACTAAAGAAACTAAGTTACAATTTGGAAGTAAAAAGTTTCAATATGATTCCGTACACACCTCTTATTCAAGGGGAGTGACAGTGCTGGTAAGGAGAGGGGTTGTGTTCACATGCAGGCAGATCAGCGTAGATAAGATAGGACTGTATATTTTTCTCCATTGTGCTAATGCAAATAGGGAGCATGTTCTTGCAAATATCTATATCCCTCCACCTTTTAAACTAGAACTCCTGTATACTAATGGAGTTTATGATGGATAAAACTAGGATACCAGTTATAGCATTAGGGGACTTTAATGAGGTTATAAACAAAAAACTGGATAGGTTCCCACTAGTAAAACAGGGGCAGAATAGGATTATTTGATGTGTGGAGAATGAGGAACCCACACTCTCCAGGATAGATCTGGTCCTGGGTAATGAAGAAGCCTCCCAGATAATAAAATATATAGCATACCAACCTAGGGAGGTGTCGGACCATTCCCTAAGGACGGTCTCGGTGAACTTAGAAAGGAAAAAACCCCTAGGGGGTATGGAAAATTGATCCACTCTGTTTTGAACTAATGGGGAACACAGAAGATGTATTATTTAAAGTAAAAGAGTTTATAGAATTCGACGAAGGCACAGTGATGAGGGGAGTGATGTGGGATACATTGAAGGCATTCCTCAGGGGTATATTTATTCAGCAGGTGGCAAGAATTAAAAACACATCAAGGGAGTGGGAGAATAAGATCAGGAAGGAGCTGGTGAATGCAGAAAAGGAATATGTGGAAGTCCCCTCCCCAGAGAAACAAAGAATATGGTTAAATAAACAAACAGGAATACAAAGTAGTGACTAAGGATGAGCCCGGTGTTCGATTCAACCCATGTTCGAATCGAGCACCGGGTGTTCGCTCGCTCGGCGAGCCCAGAACTATTGGGACCGCTCGCATCAAATTCGTGTGATGCGAGCGGCCCCGCAATGCATTGCGGCCCGCGCAGTGCAATGCTGGCTGAGGAGAGCCATAATTGGCTACAGGCAGGATGCCTGTAGCCAATTATAGCTCAGGGGCTTTAATACACGCCCCACGGTATAAGAGGCCGCCGCGGCGGCGGCCTCGCATATTATGTTTCACTCACAGTGTCAGCGTGTCAGTGTGCTGCTGACTGCTGACAACAATATGTTCTTTATTTCTGGGGATATGTGTGTGCATGCTGTTAGAACAGCATTGCAGTATCACATCTGGGGGGTGTCTATAGGTAGCCTGTGAAGGAGGGCAGGTTTCCTGTGCTTAGAACTTTCCCTGCAAAAAAGTGTCATTTTTGCAGGAAGAAAGCTATTTAAATCACTCGCGGCTAATGAATTGATGGCTCCTGTAACACAGAGAGCTGTCATTCATTAATAAAAAACAAAAAAAAAAAAAGCGTAGGGGTCCCCCCAAATTCAATAACCAGGCCCTTCAGGTCTGGGATGGATATTAAGGGGGATCCCAGCCAAAAAAAAAAAAAAAAAATGGCGTAGGGTCCCCCTCAAAATCCATACCAGACCCTTGAGGTCTGGTATGGATTTTAAGCCAAAAAAAAATGGCGTGGGGTCCCCCTCAAAATCCATACCAGACCCTTATCCGAGCACGCAACCTGGCAGGCCGCAGGAAAAGAGGGGGGACGAGAGCGCCCCCCCTCTCGCCTGAACCGTACCAGGCCACATGCCCTCAACATTGGGAGGATGCTTTGGGGGTCTAAACCCCTAAAGCACCTTGTCCCCATGTTGAATCTGGAAGCCCCCTTTAACAAGGGGACCCCCAGATCCCGGCCCCCCCCTGTGTGAAATGGTAAGGGGGTACTAGTACCCCTACCATTTCACCAAAAAAGTGGCAAAAATGGTAAAAAGGACAGGAGACAGTCTTTGACAATTCCTTTATTAAAATCTTCTTTCTTCTTTCTTCATCCTTGGTTTCTTCATCTTCTCCTTCCTTCATCTTCTTCCATCTTCTTCTTCCATTTTCTTCTTCCTCCGATCCGCTTCTTCTTGCGCTGGTCTTCTCGTCCTTCTCGTCCGGCATCTTCTTCCGTCGGCGTCTTCTTGGGCCGCTCCGCGCAATGGGAGGCTCCCGCTGTGTGAGGCTCCGCTCCGTCTGACAGGTCTTTTATAACAACCCCGCCCCCTCTGACGTACAGGGACGTCATGGGGAATTCCATGATGGCTTTCCCCATGATGTCAGAGGGGGCGGGGTCACCAGGTGCCCTCCGTTTTAAAAGACCTGTCAGATGGAGCGGAGCCTCACACAGCGGGAGCCTCCCATTGCGCGGAGCGGCCCAAGAAGACACCGACACCGACGCCGACGCCGACGGAAGAAGATGCCGGACGAGAAGGACGAGAAGACCAGCGCAAGAAGAAGCGGATCGGAGGAAGAAGAAAATGGAAGAAGAAGATGGAAGAAGATGAAGGAAGGAGAAGATGAAGAATCCGAAGGATGAAGAAAGAAGAAAGAAGATTTTAATAAAGGAATTGTCAAAGACTGTCTCCTGTCCTTTTTACCATTTTTGCCACTTTTTTGGTGAAATGGTTGGGGTACTTTTGTACCCCCTTACCATTTCACAAGGGGGGGGGCCGGGATCTGGGGGTCCCCTTGTTAAAGGGGGCTTCCAATTCCGATAAGCCCCCCGCCCGCAGACCCCCAGGCCAGGGTTGTGGGGAAGAGGCCCTTGTCCTCAACATGGGGACAAGGTGCTTTTGGGGTCTTAGACCCCAAAGCATCCTCCCAATGTTGAGGGCATGTGGCCTGGTACGGTTCAGGCGAGAGGGGGGGCCGCTCTCGCCCCCCCTCTTTTCCTGCGGCCTGCCAGGTTGCGTGCTCTAAGGGTCTGGTATGGATTTTGAGGGGGACCCCACGCCATTTTTTTTGGCTAGGGTTCCCCTTAAAATCCATACCAGACCTCAAGGGTCTGGTATTTATTTTATTTTTTTTTTTTTTTGGCTGGGATCCCCCTTAATATCCATCCCAGACCTGAAGGGCCTGGTTATTGAATTTGGGGGGACCCCTACGCTTGTTTTTTTTTTTTTTCATTTTTTTTTTTTTTATCAATGACTTTTTTTTTATGAATGAGTTTCAATGAATCACTGTTCTCTGTGTTACGGGAGCCGTGAATTAACATTAGCCGCGAGTGATTTTAAATAGCTTTTTTACTTTCAAAAATGACACTTTGCGCAGAGACAGTTCTAAACACGGGAAACATGCGCCCCTTTACAGGCATACTATAGACACCCCCCAGGTACGAAATTTAAAGGAATATTACACTTTTATTGTTTCAATTTAAGCATTATTAAAATCACTGCTCCTGAAAAAACGGCCGTTTTAAAAAAAATTTTTGCATTGATACATGTCCCCTGGGGCAGGACCCAGGTCCCCAAACACTTTTTATGACATTAACATGCATATTAGCCTTTAAAATGAGCACTTTTAATTTCGAACGTTCGCATCCATTATAACTAATAGGGTTCTAAAGCTCGAACTTTAGGTCCGTTCGCGGGTTCTGGTGCGAGCCGAACGGGGGGGTCGGCTCATCCCTAGTAGTGACTAGGAAAGCTGAGAACAAACGACTATTCCAGAAGCAAGTCACTTTTGGGGAAGGAGAAAACGTGGGACGGATGCTAGCTCACCTAGTGAAAACAAATTCCTCTCCCTCGGCAGTTCCAGCGAACAGGACAGTAAAGGGAGAAATCTCTTCCCAGGTGTCAGAGATTATAGACACATTTAGAACATATTATGATAACTTATATAGGTCGCAGGGGACTGCAGGAGGAGAGGAATTGGATAATTTTGGGGGGAAAATAGAGACATTACAGCCTTTACAGAAGTGGATAAAGAGGGAATAGAGGCCCCGATAACCCTTGAGGAAATACAGCTAGCAATGACAGAGATGGCTAATCAGAAACCCCCTGGACCAGACGGTCTCCCAGTAGAAACCTATAAATATTATGGGGAAGTACTGCTCCCGAGCTTCTTAAAGTGTTGAACTGGGCGGAGGTGGAGGGGAAACTGCCTATATCCATGACAGAGGCAATGATAATAGTCCTGCATAAAGAGGGGAACGATCCGCTAGAGACTACGTCCTATAAACCTATTTCCCTACTTTGCTCGGACGCTAAGATATTAGCTAAAGTAATGTCAGCTAGGTTAAATAAGGTAATTTCTAAACTTATACACCCAGATCAAACAGGGTTCATTCCTAGCAGATCAACCAGTATGAACATCAGGAGGGTATTCCTTAATTTACAGATACAAACAGAAAATACGGGAACAAGAGCAGTAATGTCCCTGGATGTGGTTAAGGCTTTCGATAGTCTAGAGTGGGAATATATTTGGCGAGTATTGGAAGAATTTGGCTTTGGCCCCTCGTCATTAGGTGGATAAAAATAAATATTGTATAATGCACCTAGTGCCAAAATTAGAGTCTACAACGATTATTCAGGTAAGATCCAACTAGAGAGGGGGACAAGACATGGGTGTCCATTGTCACTGCTGCTTTTTGCACTGGCAATGGAGCCATTGGCTATTGCAATAAGATCAAACACAAATATGGCAGGGTTTAGGAGAGTGACAGGTGAGCAGAGAATTGCATTATACGCAGATGATGTTCTCCTCCTGAGAGACACAGAGCAATCACTCAGGCAGGCGATGTGTACCTTCAGAGAATTTGGAAGACTCTCTGGATTAGCCATAAACTGGGAAAAATCAGCACTTATGCCAGTGGACCCCATTGGGAACCAAATATCTTCAGAAACTCCCCAAGTGGAAGTAGTTGAGATAATGAAATACCTGGGTATACATATAACAAGAGACCCAAATAAGTTTATAGAAAACAACATAGTCCCCCTTCTGGCCAAGTTTAAAAGTAAAACCAAAATTTGGCGGCGTCTTCCATTATCGGTCGCATTGAGATGCAATTTGATTAAAATGTTGTGGATGCCACAATTATTGTATCTATTGCATAACTCCCTGACTTGGATACACAAGAAATGGTTTTAAAAAATTGATACTCTGTTTAGAGGACTAATATGGAAAGGAGGCCAAGCCAGGATAAGCTTACAAACCCTACAGCCATCAACAAGGGAGAGGGGTAGGGCAGTCCCACACCCACGGAGTTACTTTTTGGCAGCCCAACTGCAACACCTAAGAGGGAGTAAAGACCCTGAGGGAGGTATAAACAAGGAATGATATTAGGGACACCCCATAAGACAGTAGTGGAGGTATTGGAGGCTGATTCCTTTGTTAATAAAACCCCTACAGTGGGGCTAGCCACAAAAGTATGGAAAGCAGTAAAATCACTTAGGGGACAAGGTGGTGTGACAGAACATACTCCCCTCTGGGGGAAAAGGAACCTCCGGGAATTGGAGATGATAGGGAGGATTAAAGAATGGGAAAGGAAAGGAATAGATAGATTGGCCCAGCTGTATGAGGGAAGAAAGCTAAAAACATTCACAGCATTGAGAGAGGAATATGATATACTTACATTACATACATTTTATAAATAATTTACAAATTAGACACGCTTCAAATGCCCAGTTTGAGGAACAAGGCCCAGTCTGGTGGAATACCCCTATTTACCAAAAAATAGTTAGCTCGGGTATGACTAGGGGATTTATATCAGTAATCTACCCATATATATGCAGAGGAAGTATTGAGAGCCCAGAATCCCTTAAAAGTAGGGGGAAATGGGAGGAGGATCTAGGGACAATATCGGATGGGCAATGGAAGATGATATTAGACACAGGACACCTAGTGTCGGTCTCACTTGCACAGAAGGTCTCATTTTTGATGTTGGTACATATTATACACCTAAAAGATTGTTAGAGTTCGGGTGGAGAGCAGATGCTGGGTGCCCTAGATTTCAGGGCATGGGGGATTTGTTACATACGATATGGAGGTGCCCGAAGTTGTTCCTATATTGGTCAGAGATCCTCAAAACCATAAATACGATATACAATACTAGGCTGGAGATAGATACCAGACTTTGTATTTTGGGGTTGGGGGAGGGAATATATGGAATAGCTGGTGCAACTAAAGTAGTGATGAGGGGTCTCTTCCAAGCAAGAAAGTTAATAGCACAGAGATGGCAAGCAGAGAAGTCCCCCTCGGTAAGAGGCTGGGTCAGTACAGTGACAGAAACGATATGGGAGGGAGAAAAACTGTTTACACAAAGAGAAGAAATTTTAAGGAATTAGAAAAAATGTGGAAACCTTGGCTGGAGAAGATGGGATACCCTACGTAAAGCATAAAAAAGAAGTAGTATTGAAGATCCTGTAGAAACAAATAAATAAGGGAGAGAGAAAGTGAGACCCAAAATATATATAAGTGGGGGGGGGGGGGGGAATAAAAGACATAGGGGGATAAAAGGAGTTAAATAGAGCGAAATGTCATTTTATTTTTTTAATGCTGTTTTTTGATATACATAGGTAATGCTTCTTGTAAATATGAAGAAAATGAATAAAGATTATATAATTAAAAAAAAAAAAAAAAAAGTGTTCGGGTTTGGCTTGATAAAAAGGTGGTAACCCAACCTGGCATGTTTTTGGGGAAGGAGGGGTACATGCTTGTTGCGCTCCCCCCCCCCCCTTTCCTGCACAGCCAGACTACATGCTCAAACAAGGGTCTGGTATGGATTTTTAGGGTGCCCCATGCCTTTTTTTTGTTTTGTGTGGAGTCCAATTCATGCCAGACCCTTATTCAGTCATGCAGCCCTCCAATCCTGAACCACACCAGGCCACATGCCCTGAAGGACAAAAATAGCAAGAAGGAACCCTTTAAAATCAGTAACAGAATCTTATTTTGGATGGGGCAGGAAGCGGCGTTCTATATTCTCTTTATAAATATACAGAAAATTTTGAAAATTTGTATTCAGAATTCAAAATATAAAACACTCAAATGCAAGTGTGAACAAAAAGTGTGAAGCCATCTAAGAACTGTCCAATTTTTATTAATTAATTAAATGTTCAAATTGTACATTTATTTCATGTAATATTATACTGTTTTCCCATTTTTCATTTTCCCAGTATACACTGAACAGGGTGACCAGAGAGCAGGAGAGGATGCCAAGGGTAATGTGATCAGTGAGCGGCAGTATGGGAGAGCACACAAAGGGCTGTGTGATTAGTGAGCGGGAAGTATACAGTAGGACATCCAGGGCCATGTGATCAGTAAACAGGAAGTCCCAGACAGCAGGAAAACAACTAGTGCTCACAATATACTAAAGTTTAGAAGGAAGCTTAACAATAAATTCTAAAAAAATATCATTCCTATTTTTTCCTGGATTATCTCCTATTACATTGGTAAATAACATGTCCAATGGGAATGGCAATGAGACTCAGTACACATCTAATTCAAGGGTGAAAACTGCTGCGCAAAATGTGAGCAAGTCGTTTCCTTTGAAACCCAGATTCTGAATCTAATGCCCCGTACACACGAGCGGAAATTCAGCCAGCAAAAGTCACATGAGAGCTTTTGGCCCGAAAAATGCGACCGTGTGTATGCTCCATCGGACTTTTGCTGGTGGAATTCCAGCCAGCAAAAGATTGAAGTCATGTTCAATATTTCGGTCGGAAAAAGTTCAGATCGGAAATTCCGATCGTCTGTACCAATTTGAACGCGCAAAATTCCTACGTATGCTCGGAAACAACTCAATGCATGATCGGAAGCATTGAACTTTATTTTCTCAGCTCATCGTAGTGTTGTACTTCAGCAAACTTTTGTCTAACCGTGTGTATGCAAGCCAAGCTTGAGCGGAATTCCGTCGGAAAAAACATCCAAGATTTTTCCGACAGAAATTCCGCTCGTGTGTAAGCGGCATAAGGAAGCAACTGGCAATGCTGCAAAGCATCGTCAACAGGAAAGAGTTTTGACTGTGCCTGTCATGTGCTGGCAAAAGCTAGTGTAGAGGAGGGTGGTGATATGGAGGTGCAGGCACCAGAGCAGGGTCGTTGGGTGACAGATAGAAGGTGGGGTAGAGGGAAGAGCATTAGCAAAACCAGTTCTGAACTGTCACATCCCAATAAATATGCCGGTTACATGATTCTGGGGATATCAGTTCCAGAGTGGCATTCCTGTAGCAGAGTGCCTGCCCTAGCTGCCAGGAGGACAACTGCTCCAATGAGGATGCAGGCAAGGTTACAGACAATGATAGACAGGTGTTGATTGGTGGTAGGGGACTCAATATTTAGGACAGATAGGGCAATCAGTCATAAAGGCCATGATCTTCAAATAGTATGTTGGTTGCCGGGCGCTCAGGTTTGGCACATTGCAGAGCAGCTGGAAAGATTGTTGGGTGGGGCTGGGAAGGCGCCAGCTGTCATGGTACTTATTTGGTAATAATGACAAAGTTAGAGGAAGATGGAGCGTCCTAAAAATGATTTCAGTGACTTAGGCTGGGTTCACACGTATGCGGCTGTGGTTTTAGTGCAGCAGTCTGGTGAACAGAATGGTTCCGTTCACTGGTTCAGGTGTGATTCAGGTGTGAATTTTTACGTGAAATTGCACCTAAACCGGACCCGAAATTTAACCTTTTTAAAACTGCACCACGGCCGCCCCGCACATGTGTAAACTGGCTCCATTGAAAGACGGTCCAATCCACGTTATGTTAATTGGATGCGGTTAAACACGCATCCAACTCGCATATCTGTGAACCAAGCCTGAAGATGCAATATTAACCACTTTTCTACCCGCCCATAGTCATATGACATCCGTAAGTGGGATCTCCCATCCTGGCCGGGACCCCCCAATTGCTGGTGACAGAAACACACAGATCCATATCCTGTCAGGGGAGAGGAGACAGATCGTGTGTTCCTAGTATATAGGAACACCGATCGGTCTCCTCACCTAGTCAGTCCCCTCCCCCCACAGTTAGAATCACTCCCTAGGCAACACATTAAACCCCTTGATCTCCCCCTAGTGTTAATGCCTTCCCTGCCAGTGACATTTATAAAGATATATATATATAGCACTGATCGCTGTATAAATGTCAATGTCAGTGTCCGATCTGTCCACCGCAAAGTCACGATAAAAATCACAGATCACCGCCATTACTAGTGAAAAAAAATATCTAATAATAAAAATGCCATAAATCTATCTCCTGTTTTTGGAGGTGCTATAACTTTTGTGCAAACCAATCAATATACGCTTATTGTGATTTTACCAAAAATATGTAGAAGAATACATATCAGCCTAAACTGAGGAAAAAAATTTTTTTGTTTTTTTAAAAATTTGGGATATTTATTATAGCAAAAAGGAAAAAATATTGTGCTTTTTTCAAAATTGTCGCTCTTTTTTTGTTTATAGAGCAAAAAAAGCTGCAGAGGTGATCACATACCACCATAGAAAGCTCTATTTGTGGGGAATTTTTTTTTATAAAAATGTAATTTGGGTACAGTGTTGCATGACCGTCATTCAAAAATGTTACAGCGATGAAAGATGAAAATTGGCCTGGGCAGGAAGGGGGCGAAAATGCCCTGTATTGAGGTGGTTAAAGAAAAGAACCTCCAAGGCAGTATTCTCAGAAATACTGCCTGTAACTCAAGCCACACCAGAGAAGCAGCAGGAGCTTAGGGAACTTGTGGCTGAGGAGCTGGTGCAGAAAGGAGGGTTTTGGGTTCATGGAGAACTGAGCTGACTTTTTGTCCAGTTACCGGCAGAGAGAGGCTGCACCTTAATGGGGAGAGAGCAGCTCTGTTGGGGGGAGAAGATGGCCAAAAGGTTGGAGAAATCTTTAAACTAGGTGGTGGAGAGGGATTAGAGAAAGCTATACCAGCCAGTGAGCGAGGGTGCTGTGGGCAGTGTAACTAGAGTACTTATGACCAACGTGCATTGGCTGGCATAATCCTATTGCAGCCACAAAACAAACAAGGAGAAAATAATATGTGTAGCACCCTCTACCATAGGTAGGAGCTAGCATGGGATTTTTTGCTAGGGAAACTGTCAGCACAGGTAAATTTAGGCAGGCCTATGCTTTGAGCTAGGCCTGTGTTTTGATTTGGGGGCAGGGAGTGGTTAGTGTAGCAGTGGGTGTGATCACCTGTGCTCTAGTTCTGAGGCACCCCTCTGCTTCCAGGGAGAATGTTCTGGAAGAGGGACAGGGCCTAGAACTGGAATGGCAGGAAGCTCATGTGAAGCCCTGACCAATCCCCAACTGGTATTGGCAGGCCTCCTATATAAGCTGAGGTAACAGGTCACTGGGGGGAGTTGTCGGCTGAGAAAAGTGGAGAATGGAGTACTAGACAGCAGCAGGAGGCTAACCCCATCTGGGGGGGGTGCGCCGTTTGCAGGAGGAGGCCTGGGAGAGCTGTGAGGGAACTTCATCATGGACTCAGGGCAGAGAAAGGTCGGTGAGTGTACCACAGTGGAGGGCTGGATGTGGACATGCCAGGAAGTCTGTGAGGGAACTTCACTTTTACACAGTCATTACGCAAGGTGACCAGATTTTTTTAAATGAAATCCGGGACATCTTTTTTTTTTACTAGTAATGGCGGCAATTAGCGACTCTTTGCCCATCGCCGCTGCTGCCCGCCTCACAGCCTGTCAAGTCTTACTCTCTGGGCCCCGGCTACTACTGGGTGGGGAGCGGAGGAACATCTTCCTCCGCCAGGGAAGGCAAGGAGATGGGCAGGTGGCTGGCCGGGACTTGAGCCAAGGCAGAAGAACATGCGAGCAGGAGCAGAACGGGCATGCACCTGAAACTGAAGAAATATTCTCTCTGCTCCGACCAGCACATGATCATCAGAAAGGGGCACAGATAATGAAAAAAATACACCCTCACCCCTTAAGCTAGTAGGAGCGGCAGAGGGAGGGGGTGTAATTCAGATTTTTTTCCTTTTAATTCTGCACTGACTTTCTTTGAAATTGCCCCAGCCCCTGTTCAAATCCAATCCGGGGACAAAACCTGGGACAGACTTGGTTCAGAGACAGTATCCTCAATCCGGGGGCTGTCACAGGAAACCGGGGATGTCTGGTCACCCTATCATTAGTGAAGTCCTCATCATTACACGGTCATTGATGAGAAGTCCTGGATCAGAGGAGAGACTGTGGAGAATGGTGTCAAATCGATGTGACCCGAGGGCAGAGGATTTCAAGCTGGGCTGGCTGGGAACAGTAGTCCACCGTCCAACACATGCTTTTAAACTACTAGGCCTCCGGGGAGAGGTAATGCAGGCATCTGGCCTAGTAGCAGCGAGCAACCAGAGTCAGCATTAGAAACTATTCAGAGTGGGATCTTTTGCACATAGAAGATGTGACAGGAATCTAATGTGCTTCAGTACAAGTTTTGTGCAGGAGGAGAGGATTTCTGGAAACTTCACCTTTTTATTTATTTCAGAAAAAATAAAAGTTTACATAACAAAGCCTCTGGGCATTCCCCGGCTCAAAGTGCATAAAACATTAGGCAAGGCATATCGTACATTAACTATTGGCCGAAGCCAGTTAAACAAGTTAAACAACAACAAAACAACCCCTTAGCTTGTTCCTAAAATTAACAGGATAAGTGTAATGTTCAGCAGTTATCATAATGTAACAAAACAAAAATAAATATATATATAAACAAAATATATGTGCGATATACGACAGGTGTCTCCTAAGAAAAAGTCTACAATAAGTGGGTGGCTATAGGTGCGTGGTTAGTCCTAATGCACCCCTGGGGGGACAAGTGTCTGCCTCAATATCGCAGTCACAATAAAAAAAAAAAAAAAAAAAAAAAATCGCAGATCGCCGCCATTACTAGTAAAAAAAAAAAAAAAATTATAAAAATGCCATAAATTTAACCCCTATTTTGTAGACGCTATAACTTTTGCGCAAATCAATCTACGCTTTTTGGGATTTTTTTTTTTTACCAAAAACATGTAGAAGAAACGGCCTAAACTGAGGAAATAGTTTTCTTTTTTTTTTTAATGGGATATTTATTATAGCAAAAAGTAAAAAATATTGTGTGCTATTTTTTTGTTTATAGTGCAAATAATAAAAACTGCAGAGGTGATCAAATACCACCAAAAGAAAGCTCTGTTTGTGAGGGAAAAAAATTATCAAAATTTCATATAGGTACAGTGTTCCATGACCGCGCAATTGTCATTCAAAATGTAACAGCGCTGAAAGCTGAAAATTGGTTTGGGCAGGAAGGGGGTGAAAATGCCCAGTATTTCAGTGGTTAACTAGGGTTCTGCTTGGCTAAGAAAATTATAGAAAAAGGAGAAACGTAATGATACGTCAACACAGAAGTATTTCTAAAGACAAGTCTTGTTAACCATGTGATTAGGTCACTTCATATTGAATGGTATGTCACGGTTGTGACCTGTTGATCTGTGGAATTGTTATGCGGTTTCTGAAAATAAAGAGTCTATAAAAAAAACAAAAAAAAAGTTTAAATATATAATAATAATAAAAGGGCAAGGTGAAAGCATATTGGCCCTAGAAAGGATAATCAGGGGAAGTTGGTTATAAATGTCAAGAAGGCAGCAACTGTATGAATTACATTATTCTTCTCAGTTTTCAATGGAAAAGGAGTGGTATAATAAACAAGACTGTATTGTTAGTACAGGTTTCATCTTCTTTTGTTCAACCAATGGGTTGAACAAAAGAAAATGAACCGATTCCACCCCCCACACATTCAAAGTGGATGGGGGAATCCTGCTGTGGAGTTATTTTACTTTGACAGTAAGGAGGCTTCCCTGTTGTAAGAATATACTCATCGGCAACACCAGCTATAGCCAACTTGTACAGAAGTCGATCAAAATATCGTACAACCAGCCTGCCCGTAGATGGGTCAAAATTCTGCTGGTCCTTGCTGAACAGGCCGAACTCGCGATTCATCTATGGCTGGCTTAACACAGCACAAAATGTACCCTTGTGGCCAAAAGAAGTCAGTGTTCAAAAAAGACTTAAAAATCTGAATGTAAAGTCACCAGGACCAGATGGCTTACACACAAAATGTACTCAAATAATTTAGCCATGTTATAGCCAGACTGTTATTTCTAATCTTTAAGGACAGCTTACTGACTGGAGTGGTACCAACTAACTGGCGAAAAGCTGAATATTGAAAAAGGTGCCAAGATTTTATACCTGAAAACTACAGACCAGTCAGCCTAACATCAATAGTATGTGAACTATTGGTAGGAATGATAAGGAACCATAAATCAATTTGCTGATGAAAATAGTATTACTAGCAACCAGCATGGATTTATGAAAGATTGTTCTTGCCAGACCAATGTGTTGATATTCTATGAGCAGTATAGTCCATGTTATCTGGTGCTCCAAATGGAGGAATCCTTAGGGGTATAGTCTATGGCTGTAATAGCTGGATAGTGATGTATCCATAGGTTGGGTGGTTGGAAAAGAAAGGGGTATTAAGGGTTAAAAAGGAAGGCAGCCATCCTTCAGAGTGTGTCCAGAACTCTGCAAGACATGCAAGGAAAAAACAGGGAGGGGGAGGCGCCGACCTGAGCGTAGTATTAAAATGATGACTTTAATAGGATAAGATTAAAAACACTTACAAGATGATAGAAGATGCATGCTCGTCAAAGTAAAGTGCAGTCCTGGCATTCCACATGGCTCAGTGTAGAGCTTCCTGGTTCCTGGAGAAACACTGATCTATTCCAGACAGCTGCCCAATCTTTTCCAGCTATCTGGAACAGCGATGGGAGCCGCAGGGCCATGTGGAATGCCAGGACTGCACTTTACTTTGGCGAGCATGAATCTATCATCTTGTAAGTGTTTTTAATCTTATCCTATTAAAGTCATCATTTTAATAATACACTCAGGTCGGCGCCCCCCCCCCCCCCCCTCCTTGTTTTTTCCTTTGATATTCTATGAGGCAGTGCACTGTAATCTGGATAGAGTAAGGTGTGTAGACTTTGTATACCTAGATTTCTCCAAAACATTTTATACAGTACCCCATAAACGCTTCATTTGCAAATTGAGGTCCATTGGCATTTTGTACCTGGATAGAAAACTGGTTACAGGATAAATAACGTATCTTCTGAATGGTCTGGAGTTGCAAGTGGGGTACTCCATCACTCTGCCCTGGAACCAATTCTGTTTAACTTGTTCATAAACGATACAGAGGTTGGAATAAATAGTTCAGTCTCAGTGTTTGCTGATGATGGAAAACTAAGCAGGGGAGTAACTTCACAACATGTATATGTAAATCGCTGCGTAAATTGACAGCACTATATAAAAGTACCTGTAATAAAATAAAGTAAAGCAAATAGGACATAGCAACTTTATAAGAACTAGTTAACCACTTTCAGACCGGACCATTTCGCTGGCAAAAGACCAGAGCATTTTTTGCGATTCAGTACTGCGTCGTTTTAACTGACAATTGCGTGGTCGTGCGACATGGCTCCTCTTTTTCCACACAAATAGAGCTTTCTTTTGGTGGTATTTGATCGCCTCTGCGGTTTTTATTTTTTGCGCTATAAACAAAACAATAGTGACAATTTTGAAAAAAAAAATACATTATTTTTTACTTGTTGCTATAATAAATACCCCCAAAAAAATTTATACATTTTTTTTTCCCTCAGTTTAGGCCGTTACTTATTCTTCTACATATTTTTGGTAAAAAAAACGCAATAAGCGCTTATTGATTGGTTTGCGCAAAGGTTATAGCGTCTACAAAATAGGGGTTAGTTTTATGGCATTTTTATTGATAATTTTTTTTTACTAGTAATGGCAGTGATCTGCGATTTTTATCATGACTACGACATTGTGGCAGGGCACGTTGGACAATTTTGACACATTTTTGGGACTGTTGTCATTTTTACAGCGATCGGTGCGATTAAATTGCTGTGTGTAACACTACACTGATCAGCTCTCCCGATTATAGGGAGTGCTGATCAGTGACACTGTCACTAAGCAGAACGGGGAGATGCTTGTTTACATTAGCATCTACCCGTTCTTCATTTCCGTGAGACGATCGCGGGTATCCACATGGCGATCAGGTCTGTGCGACCCGCCTCACGGAGCTTGCGACGGACACGCGTCAAAGGGACGTACAGGTGCGCCCATTTGCCTGTCCGTGCCATTCTGCCGACGTAGATCTGTGTGCGCCGGTCGTAATGTGGTTAAAATAGAAGGTTGGGCAGCTATACGGCTGGTAAGGTTTAATGTGGAAAATTAGTAATGCACTTGAGGGCTAAAAATGAATGCAAGTTACTCCCTAGGAGTAGAACCTCTGGGGGAATCAAGGATTGTTAAAGGATGCAAAAAGATCTGGGTGTCCTAGCAGATCACAGGCTCAACAATAGCATGCAATGCCAAGCTGTAGCAAGCAAAGCTAGCAGACTATTAGCATGCATTAAAAAGGGTATTAACTCAAGAGATAAAACTAGAATTCTGCCACTTTACAAAACTTTGGGTCAGCCACATCTTGAGTTGGCCGTCCAGTTCTGGTCACCAGTCCTCAGGAAGGATGTGCTGAAAAGAGATAGGATTACAATATACAAATATCTAAATGGTGATTCTAAAATGGTAGTGCCATAAACGCATACACACACACACACACACACACACACACAGAACTGGATGGATTGGTGTCTTTTTTTAACCATACCAACTATGTAACAATGTAAAATATAATATTTTAATATATTTTGCTATACTACACTGCACTTTACTCCATGTACACATTCTTTATTTCTCAACAGGCGTGACACGTTAACGATTTTTATTGTGGCACATATATGTGGGGGTTTAACATTGGGATGTTGTAATATTCATTTGCTCAGGGTGAATTGTTTTAGGCTCGGTTCACACTGGGACAACTTGTCAGGCGACTTAGCCACCTGACAAGTTTGTCCCGTTCTGTACAATTAAAACATTCTATACAGAATTCGTTTTGCATGTCGCCGTGGCTGTCGTGTCCGGGTCGCCTGAGGCAGTCGCGCTGCAAGTCATGCTGCCTTAGTGTGAACCTATACTTACTGTGAGATAACAAGTCTTGATCACTAAAATAACTTCTTTTTGTTAAGCAAAACAGTTTTGTTGTCTAGGAGTTGTGTATGCTATATCCAAGCTGTGTCCTTGGTGTGCTGTGAATGCGGTGTATTTTCAGTGCTATTTATTCTGTGTGTGGCGTCTGTTCCTTGTATAGTGAGTGTGTTTATGATGTGTGCGCTCTGTGCTGTGTATCTTCTGTGTATGCTGACTGCACTCAATGTTGTGTATACATCTTGGGCTGGCCAATGGCCATACACGGAGCAAATTTCTTTCTTGAAACCACTGGTTGCAGTAAAGACATTTGCTTGATTCCCCCATCAACACAAATGGGACATTGTCTTCTCCCGGGGGAGGCAGTGGTTATTGCTAGCGGATATAGCAAGAGAATCCAGCAGGCTGGTTGTACCCAAGTTGATTGATCGGCCTGCCCATTGATGTTTTGAATCTCGATTTGAACCATGTATGGCCAGCCTTACTGTGTGTATTTTGTGCTTTATGCATGTTGTATGTATGTTGTGTAAGCTTTGAGCTACATACACTATATTACCAAAAGTATTGGGACGCCTGCCCTTACACACATGAACTTTAAAGAGGAAGTAAAGCCTCAGAAAAGAAAAAAAAAAGAAAATAACCCCTGCAAGACAAAGGCATAATGAGCTAGTATGCATAGCATATTAGCTTATTATGAATTACTTACCTGAGATCGAAGCCCCCGAAGCGAACGTCATTCCCCTCCTCCGACGCCGCCATCTATCCCGGAGTGACTTCCAGGTATCGCGGCTCCAGCGCTGTGACTGGCGGAGCCGCAATGACGTCATTCCCGCGCATGCGTGCTGGTGCCACCACTAACTGCATGATTGCCGTAGACAGCGGTGCTGCTATTTCTGCAAATTTTTCCTAAACCTTTTATGTTTGGGAGATACTTCTTGCACCTACAGGTAAGTCTTAATCTAGGATTACCTGTAGGTTAAAGTGGTTGTACAGGCATACCCCACTTTTAAGTACACAATGGGGTTTATTTACTAAAGCTGGAAAGTGCAAAATCAGGCTCACTTCTGCATATAACCAATGCGCTTCCAGGTTGTATTACAAAAGCTTAATTAAACAAGCTGAGGTTAGAAGCTGATTGGTTTCTATGCAGAAGTGAGCCTGATTTTGCACATTCCAGCTTTAGTAAATAAACCCCATTGTGTACTTAAAAGTGGGGTATGCCTGTAATGGGTTTACAACCACTTTAAAAGGCATCCCATTTTAGTCCGTAGGGTTCAACAATGAGTTGGCCCACCCTTTGCAGCTATAACAGCTTCAACTCTTCTAGGAAGGCTGTCCACAAGGTTTAGGAGTGTGTCTATGGGAATGTTTGATCATTCTTCCAGAAGTGCATTTGTGAGGTCAGGCACTGATGTTGGACAAGAAGGACTGACTCGAAGTCTCAGCTCTAATTCAGCCCAAAGGTGTTCCATCGGGTTGAGGTAAGGACTCGGTGCAGGCCAGTCATATTCCTCCACCCCAAACTCGCTCATCCATGTCTTTATTGGTGTCCCAATACTTTTGGCAATATAATGTAGTTACATAGGTTGAAAAAAAAAAAAAAAAAAAAAAAAAAAAACCACACACAAATGTGTATCTAGTTCATCCAAACAAATATAAAATCTCCATATATACAATTCTATATACACACAGCTGATCCAGACGAAAGCAAAAAAAAAAAAACAATAAAGCACAATCCAATTTGCTTTGAATCTCCCTCAGGGGTATTCAGTTATATTTTGTCCATTTAGTAATTTATCTGGCTCTTTTTTAAAGCAATTTACTGAGCTGGCCAGAATCAGTCGTTGAGGGAGTCTATTCTACAGTTTCACAGCTCTTACTGTGAAGAAGCCTTTCATTATGTAAATGTTAAATCCGTTTTCCTCCAGATGTAAAGAATGCCTTCTTGTCCTCCATAATGACCTGAAAGTGAATAACTCAACACCAAGTTCACTATATGGACCATTTATGTATTTATATATGATGATCATATCCAAACTTATTCGCCTCTTCTTAAAAGAGAATAAATTCAGTTCAGCTAATCATTCCTCATAGCTGAGCTCCTCAATGCCTCAGTTTGGTTGCCTTTCTCCAGTTCTTCGATATCCTTTTTGAGAATTGGTGCCCTATATGCTGGTTATGTTTTGTTATTTGTATGTTGTGAGCGCTGTGCTACGGAAGTACTGTGGTTGAACTGTATTGTTTTTTGTGTTTGACTGTGCTGTGTACAGCAGTAGGGGTAGTTGATCCAGGGAATATCTAAATGCCCCTATGGGATCAGGAAATTTTTTTTTCCCCCCTGCTGAACCATTCTTCATAAGTTTTTTTTTTTCCTCTTCTGGATCAACTGTGGGTATACATTTCTGTTTATGGAGGTTTTCTGTTTATTTATATTATTATTTTTTCTATAGGCTGATCTAAAAGGACTTGTGTCTTTTTCCAACCAGACTAACAATGCAACACTGGGGTTTATTTACTAAAGGCAAATCCCCTACAAGTGCACTGGAAGTAGATTCAAGAGGAACATGCAAGGAAGATAAAAAACAGCATTTTTGCTTGTACATGATTGGATGACTTCCCCGCAGATTTACACGACTGCACTTTCAAGTGCATTTGCCTTTAGTAAAATCAACCCCTGAGTATTGAGCAGGCTGTGAATCTGCTGAACTCCGTGAGTCCTGTAATGCGGCGTACACACATGGACAAACCGCTGGACTTTCCAGCGGAGGTCCGCCGGACTTTCCGAACGTGTGGACTTTCCAATACACGCCCGGACTTCTTCGCCGGAGTTTCGGCTAAAGTCCGCGGGACTTTTGAAATGAACGGACTTGCCCACACACGGCGGAAAGTCCGTTCATTTAGAACATGACTCCAGGTAGATGGGACTAGCGAAGGCAGTCAATGCCGCCGCACTAGCCCCGTCACCTGGTATGGATTTAAAGGGGAATCCCTAAAAAAGACCGAAAAAAGGCGTGGGGGTCCCCCCCAAATCCATCTCAGACCCTTATCCGAGCACGCAGCCCGGCCGGTCAGGAAAGGGGGTGGGGGAGCGGGCGCCCCCCCCCCTCCTGAGCCGTACCAGGCCGTGTGCCCTCAACATGGGGGGTGCCCTGGGGAAAGGGGGGCCGGGGGGCTTATCGAATCCGGGAGCCTCCTTTAATAGATACCGGCCCCCCACCCTATGTGAATGAGTATAGGGTACGATGTACCCCTACCCATTCACCTAAAGTAAAAAAAGTTTGTTTTGAACGTGATGGCGTAAACGAGACTAAAAAAGGAAGTTCAATAGCCAGTAGCCAATATCTTCACTTGCCTCGTATTTGGTCCGTCGGACCAGCACACAGATGAACGGTTTTCCCGATTTTAGTCCGTCAGAATTGAGTCCGTCGGATAGATTTGAAACATGTTCCATTTCTAGGTCCGTCTGATTTTGATCGGATTAGCCCACACACGATCGGATTGTCCGACGGACTAATCCCTTCGGACCTAGTCTGCCGGAAAGTCCGGTCATGTGTACACAGCATTAGACATTTACTGGCCCCTTAACTTGAACTTTACAAAACCTCTATTAACTATCCTCAGTCTCTAATTGGGGCAAAGATTTCACAGGTGACACGCTTATTGAAAAACTGAGTGGCTACAACAAGGTCATGAATCTAGTAGCTAACAAAACATGAAGATTTACTATTTAAACTCCTCCATAGAACCTATATTCAATTTCTCACATCCAAAGAGGACCCTTGATCATTGACAATTATGCAGCTTGTCCAAGCCCATCGCTTGCGCACCATCTCTGGTCGTGCCCTAACACTTTTAGCTATTGGGGGCCAGGTGGCCAGCTATACTTAAAAAATGGACATCATCCATAGGGCTTACCATATCAGATGTCAAAAAAGAGCTCAAAATCCTTATACCATGAAAAACTTGGAATGGACTTATTTTGCTCCATCTCTGTCTTTTTGTTACAACTTTAGATGACAAGCATTCATGGAACATGCCCTATCAAATTAAGAAGTGTCTGCCCTTTTGTTTCCTTCTGATTTTTTAGATAAGGCCCACCAATTCCACTTTCATACTGCAAGGGCCGACCCTGTTTCTCTTTAGCCACACCAATATAGTCTAATGCCCTGTACACACGGTCGGACATTCCGATGACAAAATCCGTCTGATTTGTTCAGACGGATTTTGGCCCAAACTTGTCTTGCGTACACACAGTCGCACAAAGTTGTCGGAAAATCCGATCGTTCCGAACGAGGTGACGTATAACACATACGACAGGACTATAAAGAGGCCAGTAGCCAATAGCTTTCGTCTCGTAATTTGTTCTGAGCATGTGTTGCACTTTGTGCGTCGGATTTGTGTACACACGATCGGAATTTGAACGATCAGATATTGTTGTCCGAAAATTTTTGATCAAGATCTCAAACTTTGTGTGTCGGAAATTACGACGGAAAAAGTCAGATGGAGCCCACACACGATCGGAAATTTCCAACAACTCAATCCAATCGCACATTTTCCGTCGGGAAGTCCGACCGTATGTACAGGACATTAGCCTCACTGACCCAACACTTGCTGACTTTAGCACTCCCAGGTCTGCGGATTTACCCTGTAGTTGTTTTAGGTTAGGTTTTGCTTTCTGTTGCTCTTTTCTTGCTTTTAGCCCAATTTTGATCCCCTTGGGTTCGTTTTAATACCCTCAGACTGGCAAGGACCCTCACAAGACTACCCAATAATGATTCCCTGTCTCCCTCTTGGGAAGCTGTATTATAACATATACTTGTCTTGTATAGCATAATAGCACTACTACAGGTGCTTGAGTCTGCACCTTACTGCTATATGATTAAAAGGTCACTTGTCCTTTGTAAAACTCAATAAAAATTTTTAAAAAAAAGAAACATCGCACATCACATAAAAATTGCATTTTCCATCATTTTATTCTACAGGGTCTCTGCTTTCAAAAAAAAATTAAGTAATCCTGAGGCTTAAACGCTGCATTTTAATGTGTGCAAAAAAAAAAAAAAAAAAGAAAATGCCCATTTGACATCAGTCTTTGGCTGATTGACACATGGGTGATTTTCATGCAGCATTTAGCTATGGCCCCCTCCCATTTTGTTACAGCAGTTTGTCACTAGGAGAATTACAATAAAATTATGATGATTGTCTGTAACAGTGAAAAGTTTGAAGTGACTTGCCATTCTGTCACTGAGTGATTGCGATTTCTTAGTGTTCCGGCTCAGCGGCAACAATCACTTTAAAAGTATTTCTATGAAACATTGCAGCAATTGCTATGCTTTGTTACAAATTACTGTCACTATTCATTTTTTTTCACTGGTCACATGCTTAATATTGATTTGCACTATTTCTAGCACAGCAGCAGCTGTGGAAGGCACCTGTGAAAGGAACCTTCCAACTATATATATTTAATATTACCGTATATACGCGAGTATAAGCCGACCCGAATATAAGCCGAGGCAGCTAATTTTACCACAAAAAAACTGGGAAAACTTATTGGACGCGAGTATAAGCCTAGGGTGAGAAATGTGCAGCTACTGTAAGTGGAAAAGAGGGGTCAACAATGCCCATTTGCAGCCTCACTGTGCCCATTTGCATGCTGCACTGTGCCCATTTGCAGCCATAAGTCCCCCAAACTTGGTAGTTAAGGGTTCCTAGATGCCCCTTAGCTGCAGCCAAAATTTGGGGTCCTTGGACCCAAAGGGTCCCGATATGACATTGCTGCAGAGGGACACAGTTGACCGACTTTGGGGCCCTGTATCTCGGGGGCCACATGGTGCTAGGAACACCCAATTTGGATATGTTGTAGTGGTTCCACTGGGTTGGCACACCAACGTTGGGGTTCCGAGATACGGGGCCCGAAATTCGGGTCGTAAAATGTAATTCTCTGCTGCAGAAAAGTGCTTGACTAGTATAAGCCGAGGGGGGCACTTTCAGCACAAAAAATGTGCTGAAAAACTTGGCTTATACTCGAGTATATACGGTAAATTACATATATACATATTTACACGTGTTTTTAAAGCTTTCACTGGCTACATTCTTGATATAGGTTTTGTTTTAATTCATTTTGCACTTACTTTTGTATGCACTACAGTTGCACTTTATTGTACTTATTCAGGCTGTCAGCGCTGTGGTACTTATACCCTTTTTTCCAACATGTATTTATTGCATGCATTTTCCAGTGGATGAGCAGTTCTATGTATTGAAATGTATGCATAGATTTGTTCAACCATGTGCTGCATCAAATAGAATTTAAAAATAAATCAAGTACAATGGAACTTTTGGGCGCAATTAAAAAGCACAGAGCTGTAGAGGGGATCTAAAGAAGAAAGTGTTCAGGCAATGAATGTAATAAAATCTTACATCAGAGAAATCAGAGCAACAAGTAGCCACCACACACCTGCCTGATGATCACAGCACTCTATGTACAGTATATGAAAGATGAGGTAAAAGAAATCCTATATACTGTAAA
Organism: Lithobates sylvaticus; assembly: GCA_028564925.1. Taxonomy (NCBI): domain Eukaryota; kingdom Metazoa; phylum Chordata; class Amphibia; order Anura; family Ranidae; genus Lithobates; species Lithobates sylvaticus. Next base: position 52,122,786 of record CM053035.1, read on the forward strand.
ACCCCAAAACCTTGGATTGAGAGTTAGTCCAGATTTACACCTATGCAGATTGCATATTGCATTTTTCAACACACGCTTTTAATGCATTTCTGCATTTCTGCAATTCTGACGCGCAAAATTCCTACGCATGCTCGGAAACAATGCGACGCATGCTCGGAAGCATTTAACTTAATTTTCTCGGCTCGTCGTAGTGCTGTACGTCACCGCATTCTTGACGGTCGAAAGTTCAGCGAGCTTTTGTGAGACCGTGAGTATGCAAGCCAAGCTTGAGCGGAATTCCGTCGGAAAAATGTGTACGCGGCAAAAGTGTAGCAATATGGTTATGTTTAATGAAGGTACAACATTTAGCCTGGGTTCACACATGTGCGGTGCGAATTGAAGCTCAGGTTTCCCTGCGAAGAGAGAACTCCTTTGTTCAGCGTTTCATGTCAGTTTTTGCTCAGTATCAGCTCAGGATTGCCACAGTATCAGCTCAGGATTGCATCAGTATTTTATCCTGTTCACACATCTGCGAATCAGATGCGTGCCCATAGAAGATAATGGGCCTGAATTCGCACCTGAGCCGGACCGCACTGCCTAGAAAACGCACACGTTTTTTGTGCAATGAGGATTGCGAATGCACCGCAGATATGTGAACCAGCCTCATTAATATTAATGTATTTTGAAATGTCCTGCGAATTGGATGCGGTGTAAGCCACATCTAATTCGCATAGGTGTGAACGGGGGCTTAGCCATACCTCCCAACTTTTTGAGATGGGAATGAGGGACACCCATCAGCAAAAGTATGCAGTCATAGGACACACCCCTTGCAAGATTGGTTAAACCCACAAGTGCTTTTTTTTACCACTACTATTCCTTTATATTGGCTTTTGGAATTTACAAATGCAGCAATTTAGCAATCATATTTTTGATAGATAAAAAGTGCATTTATATTTATATTTTATATACAGCTATATAGATAAAACCAAAATGAGGGACAAATGGGGAGGAATGAGGGACAGAGGGACATTGCTCCAAATCAGGGACAGTCCCTCAAAATCAGGGACATTTGGGAGCTTTGCATTTAGCAACTAACATGGTTGATGATTAAAACGGGTACATCAAAGTATGCAGGCATCCGGGGTAAAGCTACATAGTTAGCTAGGCCGGAAAAAAAAGAGTCCATCCAGTTCAACCATAAAAAAAATTAAAAAAAATAAAAAATATCATACAACCCAATATACCCAGTTCTATACCCACAGTTGATCCAGAGGAAGGCAAAAAAAAACCTCAGAAGAGCATGCTCCAATCTGCTACAGCAGGGGAAAAAAATCCCTTCCTGATCCCCCTAGAGGCAATCGGATTTTCCCTGGATCAACTTTACCTATAAATGTCAGTACCCAGTTATATTATGTACATTTAGGAAAGTATTCAGGCCTTTCTTAAAGCAATCTACTGAGCTGGCCAGAACCACCTCTGGAGAGAGTCTATTCCACATTTTCACAGCTCTTACTGTGAAGAAACCTTTCCGTATTTGGAGATGAAATCTCTTTTTTCCTCCAGACGTAAAGAGTGCCCCCTTGTCCTCTGTGTTGACCGTAAAGTGAATAACTCAACACCAAGTTCACTATATGGACCCCTTATATATTTGTACATGTTGATCATATCCCCCTTATTCTCCTCTTCTCAAGAGAGAATAAATTCAGTTCCTCTAATCTTTCCTCATAGCTGAGCTCCTCCATGCCTCTTATCAGTTTGGTTGCCCTTCTCTGCACTTTCTCCAGTTCCCCGATATCCTTCTTGAGAACTGGTGCCCAAAACTGAACTGCATATTCCAGATGAGGTCTTACTAATGATTTGAACAGGGGCAAAATGATATCTCTCTCTCTGGAGTCCATACCTCTCTTAATACAAGAAAGGACTTTGCTTGCTTTGGAAACCGCAGCTTGGCATTGCATGCTATTATTGAGCTTATGATCTACCAAAACCCCCAGATCCTTCTCCACTACGGATTCCCCCAGTTGTACTCCCCCTAGCATGTATGATGCATGCATATTCTTAGCCCCCAAGTGCATAACTTTACATTTATCAACATTAAACCTCATCTGCCACATAGTCGCCCAATTAGACAGAGCATTGAGGTCGGCTTGTAAATTGGAGACCTCCTGTAAGGACGTTATTCCACTGCATAGTTTGGTGTCATCTGCAAAGACAGAAATGTCCACATAGACCATCCCCTGCACCGCCATAGACGTCGTCCGTTCCACGTTGCACTTCATAAGCACTCAGATGGCTCTACTGCGGGTTAGTCTTTCCGGTCACGATTGCAGACAGACAGCGGTGAGAGCCGGCGGTTCAGAGGATGGTCTATGTGGACAGCTTTACCCTGGATTCCTGCATACTTAGATGTGCCTCTTTTAATCATCAACCATGCAAATTGCTAAATGTTGTACCTTAATTAAATGTAACCATATTGCTACACTTTAGAGGCGCCTCTCTTCTCTTATACTCTGTAGGCTCCTGTTGGATTTTGCTTCTAATCCCCTTGTGGAGGCTTCCATTTGTGGATAGACATTTTATGATTACACAACCTATCACATTATAGCAATTTTTTTAATATGGACTTTAAACTGAAGGATAACTATAAACATGGTTGTGGAATGAATCTGAGTTTCCATAATTTTTTATGAGGAAATTGAGGAAGCCAAGGTTTTACTGTATAGGGGAGAGTACTAGAGGATACCCAGCCACCCTTAATCTTAGAGGCTCACTTATAAAGATATGAATGTTTCAATAATCCAATGTTAACAACGACAACTCACTGGCTGCAAGTCTTTCCTTATCTACAATATAATACTAATAAAACATATCGGCCTCCATGTTATCTCATGGATAAATAGCCAATAGGAATCTCCTAGTTTAAAGATTAGTGTTTCCTATAACAGTATCCAAAAATGTATCACTAATGCCTCGTACACACGGTCGGATACTCCGATGGAAAAAGTCTGATTGGATTATGTTGTCGGAAAATCCGATTGTGTGTGGGCTCTAGCGGGCTTTTTCTGTCGGAATTTCCGACGGAAAAAATTTGAGAGCAGGATCTAAAATTTTACGACAACAAAATCCGATCGGACTTTTTCCGATCGCGTGTAGAAAATTCCGACGCACAAAGTGCCACGCATGCTCAGCAGAAATTTGGAGATGAAAGCTATTGGCCTCTACGCAGTCCCGTCGTACGTTTTATACGTCACCTCGTTCGGAACGATCGGATTTTCCGACAACTTTGTCCGACCGCCTGTGTGCTACACAAGTTTCGGACAAAATCCGTCAGAAAAAATCTGATGGATTTTGTGGTCGGAATGTCCGACCGTGTGTACAAGGCATTAGTCTGTTGTAAGTCTTATTATCTAAACCTGTCACCCAATGATGAGCAATTTAGTTACATAGCTACTTACATAGGCAGTCTGTTTGAAAAAAGTCCATCTAATTCGACCAAAAAAAAAAAAAAAAAAAAAATAGAAAACCTGCATATACAGAATTTGATATCTACATGGTGTTCTGGGCAAATAAATAATAAAAAAAAAAACCTATGACGCATGGTCCAATTTGCTTCAGCAGGGAAAAAAAATAATTCTTCCTGTTCCCGGAAGACAATCAGTTATTCCCTGGACTGATGGATGATAGATGGATGAAAGAGAAAAAGATATAAGTGAACTCACCTGCAGTGCTACGCTGCCTCTGTTTCCTTCACTGTGCGTGTCTACGATGTTACTGGTTCCCTCTATGCAGCTAGAATGAGTTCTAGAATTACCTGCCAGTATAAGGTAGAGAGGCGTGTGAGTCAACCTGTGACAGGTAAGCTGAACTATGAGACATTGGCATTCTGGGCGTGGCAACCTGCTCTCCTGCTTCCTTCTGAGATAACGAGGATTGAAGTACAAGGAAATTCCTTCTATGTTTAGCTCACCTTTGTCTACAAGATTAGCAGACAAGAAAACTAAAAAATTACTCAAATTGAAAGTAAAGCTTTTTTTTTTTTAATTAAAATAACAAACATGTTACACTTACCTGTTCTGTGGTTTTAAATAGAGTAGCACCGATCCTCCCCTTCTAGTGTCCTCTGCCTGTGCTCTTGGCTCCTCCCACCCGCCGAAAGCCCCCATAGCAAGCCCCTTTCTATGGGGGCACGAGTGCATGCTCGCTCCCAAGCCCAGCTCCCTCATCACGGATTCAGGTAAGTATATAGGGGGGCTGTGTACATAAAGAAGGAGTAACTAAATACAGTAAAAACCTTCTGCCTTTAAAACCTCTTGGTAGGGACAAGAAAACAGACTCATCAAATAAGTGCAGGTGCATTTTTAATGCATCAAAGAGCCCATTTACCGCTTGCCGACCACCTCACACAGATATACTGTGGCAGAATGGCACGTACAGGCAAACTAACGTACCTGTACGTACCTGTCCGACGTGTCCGCCACAATGTCGCAGTCATGATAAAAATCGCAGATCGCTGCCATTACTAGTAAAAAAAATTATTAATAAAAATGCCATAAAACTAACCCCTATTTTGTAGACGCTATAACTTTTGCGCAAACCAATCAATAAGTGCTTATTGCGTTTTTTTTTTTACCAAAAATATGTAGAAGAATAAGTAACAGCCTAAACTGAGGGAAAAAATGTTTTATATATTTTTTGGGGGTATTTATTATAGCAAAAAGTAAAAATTTTTTTTTTTTTGAAAACCGCAGAGGCGATCAAATACCACCAAAAGAAAGCTCTATTTGTGTGGAAAAAAAAAGGACGTCAATTTTGTTTGGGAGCCACGTCGCACGACCGTGCAATTGTCAGTTAAAGCGACGCAGTGCTGAATCGCAAAAAGTGCTCTGGTCAGGAAGGGGGTATAATCTTCCGGGGTTGAAGTGGTTAAAATGTGCATGCATTAGCATTAGCATACACATGTTGTGTTATGCATGCACAGCTGAATAATGTCCTTGCTATAGGCCATTTACGTACATCAAAGCCAGACTTTCAGGCCATTCCTAGGGACATTGCTAAGAGAAAAAGACAGAAGGAGAGCAGTGCCATCTAAGTTCAGAATTAACCAGCGAGCAGATAGGTTTCCCCACGAGTGGATGAACTACATTATTAACCCCACATGCGCTGACATCTCATACATCTTGTGAGTTACCAATTGTCTTATATGGAATAAAAATGTCATATTAATGCTGCTCTGTTCTCCTTCTGTCTTTGCCTCCTACAGTTACTTCTAGCCTGTCACGAGCCGGCAGCCGTCTACAGTCAGCTTATCTAAGAACATCAACAGCCCTTAATCAGTTCCCTTCAGTTTCGCCTCATCAGTGCCCACCAGTGCAGCCTCATCATCAGCAGAAACGAAGAAAAACGTATTTTTTTTCAAACTTTGTCTTTTTCGTTTTTTTTTTTGCAAAAATTAAAAAACCCAGTGGTGATTAAATGCAACTAAAAGAAAGCTCTAAAAAAATTAATTTGGGTACAGTGTTGCACGACCGCACAATTGTCATTTAAGGACATGGAAAGCTGAAAATTGGCCTGGGCAGGAAGGGGAGTAAAAGTGCCCAGTAGGCAAGTGGTTATAGAGTAACTCCATATTTGTTGATCTGGGTGATCAATGTACATTTTGTAACAAACTTTTTTGCAGAGTTGTACCTTTTGTACCTTAAGAAATAGCGGTTTGTGTGTCTGTGTTCTTCTGCAAAGTGAATGGGAGTAATTTTATAATCATCAATCAGCTCCTCTACTTGCAGGGCTCTAATGAGAAAAGTGGCAAGGTCTGCACCCCCTTTGATGTGATTTCTCTTTGGGAGTATCTCAGCAAAAATTTAATTTTTGTTGCAGGAGATGCCCAAAATTTGACTTGTGCAGACTGCTGGGAAAATATCAGTAACCCAATCACACAAGCATCTGTTTACAGAACGCCACCAGGTTGCCAAATTGCATTGTATTTTACAAAAAAATTACAGCGCTGCAGATTGAAAATGAAAGGTAATTTTTAATAACATTCAATTCCAATATGACTTGTGTTGCAACTGTACTTGCTATAATAAATTTTTCCCTAGAAAGTTGAGTTACCCTTTAGTTTATTCAAAGCTGCATTGCTTGTATCTAAAGACGCCCCTTAGCTTCATTTGCAGTTTTATGGTAAAAGTGAAGTATACCTTTAAAGTGGGATTCCAACTATACAGCTAACTGGCCTTAAAACTGGATGAGGAGTTTGGGGTGGAGCGACTTGACCGGCCTGCACAGAGTCCGGACCTCAACCCGATAGAACACGTTTGGGATGAATTCGAGCAGAGACTGCGAGCCAGGCCTTCTTGTCCAACAAGAGTGCCTAACCTCACAAATGCGCTTCTGGAAGAATGGTCAAACATTCCCATAGACACACTCCTAAACCTTGTGGACAGCCTTCCCAGAAGAGCTGAAGCTGTTATAGCTGCAAAGGGTGGGCCAACTTAATATTGAACCCTACGGACTAAGACTGGGATGCCATTAAAGTTCATGTGCGTGTAAAGGCAGGTGTCCCAATACTTTTGACAATATAGTGTACATATTTCTTACACCGTATATATATATATATATATATATATATATATATATATATATATATATATATATATATATATAGTTAGCATAGGTGTTAGGAGCGGGGAGGGGACAGTTTTAAGGCTAGTTAGGCATATAGCTGAAATTCCACTTTAAGTAATAACATAAAATATGTTTCTTCTTGCTCGTGGTGTATGAGCATAATATTAAAAAGTGACACTAGGTTTAAAAAAACAAAAAAAAAATATTGAAGCGTAAATTCTTAACCCAAAAAAGGCCCCCCATGTTACTCTTGGCTTCCTCCAAATCTCTAAATTCCTCTTTTGGCTGCTGTGACCTGCCTTCCCGTAAGAGGGTGGCAATGTTCATTCTCCATGGTCCCACTGTATGTAGGAACATTGCCACCCTCTCTTAAATACTCCCGAAATGAGCTATGGACTATTGCATGTGTAGTGTGCATAGAGCAATACACATGAGTGCAACTATATGCACTGCTCTTTCTAAACAAATAGAAATGAGGGAAAAAAGGAGAGGTTTGTGAATCGAGAGGACAATGAAAAACACAAGAGAGTCGGAAAAACAAAGTAAGAAATACATTTCATAAAAAATAGATTACAGAAGTAGTGGATGTTACATAGTTACATAGTAGGCAAGGCAAGTCCAACCTATGTGTGTGATTTTATGTCAGTATTACATTGTATATCCCTGTATGTTGTGGTCATTCAGGTGCCCATCTAACAGTTTTTTTAAATTATCGATGCTCCCCGCTGGAACCACTGCCTGTGGTTTTTCTGATAATTTTAGTGAATGGCCACATGTCTTACGCGGAAAAGCTCTATCCCTACGGTGGGGTCACCAGTACGGTATTTGTACATTAAAATCATATCCCCTCTCAAGTGTCTCTTCTCCAGAGAGAATAAGTTCAGTGCTCGTAACCTTTCCTCATAACTAATATCCTCCAGTCCCTTTATTAGTTTTGTTGCCCTTCTCTGGACTCTCTCCAGTTCCAGCACATCCTTCCTGAGGACTGGTGCCCAGAACTGGATGGCATACTCCAGGTGCGGCTAGACCAGAGTCTTGTAGATTGGGAGAATTATCGTTTTATCTCCGGAGTTAATCCCCTTTTTAATACATGCCAATATGCAGCATGCCATTGCTGAGCCTGTCATCTTCTAGGACCCCCAGGTTCGTTTCCATCCTAGATTCTCCCAGAGGATATCCCCCTAGTGAGTAGATTGCATTCATATTTTTGCCACCCAAATGCACTATTTTACATTTTTCTACATTAAACCTCATTTGCCATGTAGTTGCCCACCCCATTAATTTGTTCAAAATCTTCTTGCAAAGTTTCCACATCCTGTGGAGAAGTTATTGCCCTGCTTAGCTTAGTATTGTCCACAAATACAGAGATTGAGCCGTTTATCCCATCCTCCAGGTCGTTTATGAATAAATTAAATAGGATTGGTCCCAGGACAGAACCCTGGGGGACACCACTTTCCACCCCGGACCATTCCAAGTACTCCCCATTTATCACTACCCTTTCAACTCGCCCTTGTAGCCAGTTTTTAATCCATGTACTCACCCATCCATGTCCATGCCAACGGACCTTACTTTGTACAGTAAACATTTATGGGGAACTGTATCAAATGCTTTTGCAAAATCCAGATACACCACGCCTACAGGCCTTTGTTTATCTAGATGGCAGCTCACTTCCTCATAGAAGGTTAATAGATTGGTTTGGCAAGAAGGATTCTTCATGAATCCATGCCTATTACTGCTAATGATACTGTTGTCATTACTAAAATCATGTATATAGTCCCTTATCACCTCCAAGAGCTTGCATACTATTGAAGTTAGGCTAACTGGTCTGTAATTCCCAGGGATGTATCTTGGCCCTTTTTTAAATATTTGTGCTACATTGGCTTTTCTCCAATCAGCTGGTACCATTCCAGTCAGTAGACTGTTCGTAAAAATTAGGAACAATGGTCTGGCAATTACTTGACTATGTTCCTTAAGGACCCTCGGGCGCAAGCCATCTGGTCCAGGTGACATATTAATGTTAAGTTTTTCAAGGCTTTTCTAATTCTGTCCTCTGTTAGCCATGAGGGTTCTTCCTGTGACATGTCATGAGGATAAACTGTGCAGTTTTGGTTACTGAAGCCCCCCGATTCCCTTGTGAAGACTGAGGAGAAGAATAAATGTAATACCTTCGCCATCTCTCCATCCTTAGTAACCAGATTCCCTTCATCATCCTTTATGGGACCTATATGATCTGACCTTCCTTTCTTACCATTTATGTACTTAAAGAATTTCTTGGGATTTTTTTTACTCTACTTCGCTCTGTGCCTTTCGTGTTTTATCTTAGCTGCCCCGATTGCCCCTTACATTCCTTTTTGCATTCTTTGTAAAAGTTGGAATGCTGATGAGGATCCCTCAGCCTTGTATTTTTTTGAAGGCCTTCTCCTAGTGGTTAACCTCTTCCCAACCGGCTCACGACGATGTACGTCAGCAGAATGGCACGGACAGGCATATGGGCGTACAGGTACATCCCTTTAAATTTGCCGCCATGCCATCGCGTGCGTGCCGCCGGGACCTCCGTGAGTCCGATCGCGGGTCCCGCGGACTTGAGCGCCATGGGGATATCCGCTATCGTCTCACAGGAGGAAGAATGGAGAGATGCTAAAGTAAACAAGCATTTCCCCTTTCTGCCTAGCAACAGTGACACTGATCTCTGCTCCCTGTGATTTGAGGAGAGATCAGTGATGTGCCACGCCCCTCACAGTTAGCAACACGCCCCTACACTGCCATCTCCTGGTTAACCCCTTTACTGCCAGTGTCATTTACACAGGAATCAGTGTATAGAAAAAAAGGAAACAAGGGGGTTTAGCCAGCCTGACGGACTCTCTCGGCACCTGAACAAAGACGGGTATTACATAATATGTATTTCATTTATTTATTAGAAAAAAGTTAAATAGAATAATATATACAAATCATTGAAAAGAGAAGATTAAACATTTTCTACAGAAATTAGCCAACATATGGCAATATACATATCGACATTATTAGTTGCATCAACAGAGTTTACATGCTGGATAGAAGATGGTTGACGCGTTTCGCTCTTAGCTTCATCAGAACCAACAACGATCCATAATTTTTCTATCTGTATTATCGTCACAAAAACAATGGGAAATGAGAGTTAGTCATGGGTACGCCACAGCAGAGTCCCACTTTGTCATGTCCTACAAATGCCAGTCACCATTTATCCCATCAATGGGTATTGAAATTAGTAACCTACCTAGTAAATATATCCTGCTTATTTGCAAGGTATCCGGTATGTATAGAACTAAATTCAATTTAAAAACCTTTTCTTAAGGAAGAAGTTGTCAACAGCTTTGTTCGTTCATAACAGTGCACATGCTGAAAGAGAAGGAGATGGAAAAAAAAGCCCTCTAATTTCCCCCACGGTGGAGGAGTAGCGGTGGTGGCTCCAGAGGGACCAAACATCGGCTCCCTCTTCTCTTCTATTATTCATATACGGCAATGCTTTGAAAGACAGGGTAGGGGGTTCCTTTTTTTTATCTTTTATATTTTTGTCAAGGTTTTTTCTTTTTCTTTTTCTTTTTTATTTTTATTTTTATATATTTTATTTTTTGGTTTATCTATTTTATTTTCCTTCGTGGTTATGTTTCCTATTTATCCCCGTGTTGGGTACTTTTTGCTTTGGTTTTTATTTATTTATTTTTTCTGTTTTTACCTGGTGTTGTTGAAATTATTTAACTCCTTTTTTGATTTATTTCCCCCAGTCTCTGTATAGGCTGAATTATTCTGAACTATAACCAATCCTCTACGCTCACCTTTTTATACTTCTCTACGCCTTAACCGCGCCCTATATAGGCTACCTATTTTCTGTATTCAGCTGCGCATATGCGATTAGTCATTGTAACACCCGGAGGCATTCGTTCCTTCCGTTGGTGGAGAGACGACTTCGCCCCCGTGCCGCGCAAGCGCAATGGCAGGGGGCTTCGATGTTGCGTAGTGCTGACAATTGCGGCTGGTGCCGTAAGGCATTGGAAGCTGATCTTCCCAAGCTGCGCATGCGCCGCCTCTGAGCCGTAAGCGGGCCCTTCCCCTCGTCGAATCTTCGTCACGACCTGGGGGCGTGGCTACCTATCGCGTAGTCGGGCCTGATTTATTCTATTTTATTTTGTTCTGTGCGCTCTGACGGGGGATTCCCTGATCACGCATGCGCACTTTAAACCCCTACAATCATCGGGCACTCACGTAAGACCTCACTAACCTGCAGTTCCAGCTGATATACCTTACAGCTGATTAAATACGTCGGAGGTAACATATGCAATGCACAAACATAGGACCACTAATCCCCAGCTCCAGCTGAATTAACTTACAGGTAATTAAATATCCGCCCAGTAAGGGCGGGAAAGGCAGTATTTAGATAGCATTCTCATTCATTAGCTGACAGAGGAAGTACTGGGAAGGCAGCTCGTGCTCTATCTTTGGCTGACAGGTATGTTTTATTGCTCTATGGTCCAGCTTTATTATGACATTAACTTTAAATTAATATCTAAAGCGACCCCTTCGTCTTTTACTCCATTAGGCCTGACGTAGGGCTCCCCAATTTACAGGGGTGCCCATCTAAGGGCTTCTAGGCTGTCCTTCTCAGAGGAGGCTTATTGGACTGAAACAGGTACAGGCTCCTCTATATATTTTCTATAGCAACCCAAACATTGTGTTCTTATAACTGGGAGGCTAATTTAAACAATAACTGTTCTTATTTTTCTATAGCAATGGTTAATGTCATAAAGGCGTATTGAAACTCTACTTGGACCTCTGATCAAATTAAATTCTGAACTTACCTGATGAGGTAGGGCTCCTTTCACATTGAACCCCTTAGGACGCATCTATTACCCTCAATATTGATCGCTCTATCTTTGTCCATCTCCCTTAGAAATACAACACAGGCATTTCTCTGCGATTTATTCAATAAGCGAAGATATCCAATATAATTTCATACCTACCAAGATCAGCACTAAGATAGATGTAAGTAATTATTCCACCATCGATACAATCAATATGTTGTATTTCACCATCGATACAACTAATATATTATATAAGGAGGAGTAATAAATAATTATAACACAACATTACAATCACCCCTTCTTCTCTTTTTTTTTTTTTTTTTTTCCCCCTCCCCCCTTCTTTTTTTTTTTTTTTTTTTTTCCATCTCCTTCTCTTTCAGCATGTGCACTGTTATGAACGAACAAAGCTGTTGACAACTTCTTCCTTAAGAAAAGGTTTTTAAATTGAATTTAGTTCTATACATACCGGATACCTTGCAAATAAGCAGGATATATTTACTAGGTAGGTTACTAATTTCAATACCCATTGATGGGATAAATGGTGACTGGCATTTGTAGGACATGACAAAGTGGGACTCTGCTGTGGCGTACCCATGACTAACTCTCATTTCCCATTGTTTTTGTGACGATAATACAGATAGAAAAATTATGGATCGTTGTTGGTTCTGATGAAGCTAAGAGCGAAACGCGTCAACCATCTTCTATCCAGCATGTAAACTCTGTTGATGCAACTAATAATGTCGATATGTATATTGCCATATGTTGGCTAATTTCTGTAGAAAATGTTTAATCTTCTCTTTTCAATGATTTGTATATATTATTCTATTTAACTTTTTTCTAATAAATAAATGAAATACATATTATGTAATACCCGTCTTTGTTCAGGTGCCGAGAGAGTCCGTCAGGCTGGCTAAACCCCCTTGTTTCCTTTTTTTCTATATACGTATTAGGACGAGGTACCACCCATAGCTTTTTTCTATAATTCTCCACAGGAATCAGTGATTGCTGTATAAATGACAATGGTCCCAAAAATGTGTCAAAAATTTCCGATGTGTCCTCCATAATGTCGCAGTCACAAATAATAATATAAAAAAAATAAAAAATAAAAAAATCGCCGATCGCCGCCATTACTAGTAAAAAAAAAAAATGCCATAAAACTATCCATTTTGTAAAACATTATAACTTTTGTGCAAATCAATCAATAATCGCTTATTGCCATTTTTTTTACCAAAAATATTTTTTTTTTTTTTTTTTTTTTTTTTTTTTTTTTTTTTTTTTTTTTTTTTTTTTTTTTTTTTTTTTTTTTTTTTTTTTTTTTTTTTTTTTTTTTTTTTTTTTTTTTTTTTTTTTTTTTTTTTTTTTTTTTTTTTGTTTTTTTTTGTTTTTTTTTTTTTTTTTTTTTTTTTTTTTTTTTTTTTTTTTTTTTTTTTTTTTTTTTTTTTTTTTTTTTTTTTTTTTTTTTTTTTTTTTTTTTTTTTTTTTTTTTTTTTTTTTTTTTTTTTTTTTTTTTTTTATTTTTTTTTTTTTTTTTTTTTTTTTTTTTTTTTTTTTTTTTTTTTTTTTTTTTTTTATTTGTTTTTTTTATTTTTTTTTTCAAAAATATGTAGATGAATACGTATAGGCCTAAACTGAGAGGAAAAAAAAAAAAGGTTTTATACATTTTTGGTGAATATTTAAAGTAAAAAATAATGTTTTTTTCAAAATTCCCGCTCTTTTTTTGTTTATAGCGCAAAAAATAAAAACCGCAAAAGGTGATCAAATACCACCAAAAGAAAGCTCTATTTGTGGGAAAAAAAAGACGTCAATTTTGTTTGGGAGCCACGTCTCACGACCGAGCAATTGTCAGTTAAAGCGACACAGTGCCGAATCGCAAAAAGTGGTCTGGTCTAAAGCCAGCAAAATGGTCCGGTCTGAAAGTGGTTAAGGAGCGTGGAAATGAGCCCTTCATGCTGCATTTTTGGTACGTTTGCGCACACTGTTTTATTCAAGACAACCAAATGGGGTACTTCACAACACATGCAAAATTAGTTGTAGAAAACTAATGCCTAGTGTACACGATCAGAAAATCAGACGAAAAATACAGCTTTCTAATCAATTGTATGATAATCTGATCATTAGTACACATCACTCATGACAGTTAATGCAAATTTATCCAAAGGGAGAAACATGAAAATTTTTCTTGTTCGATATCCGAACGTATGATATTCATTTAACTACTTCAGTCCCGGAAGGATTTACCCCCTTCGTGACCAGAGCATTTTTTGCGATACGGCACTGCGTTGCTTTAACTGACAATTGCGCGGTCATGCAACGTTGCACCCAAACAAAATTTAAGTTTTTTCCACAAATAGAGCTTTCTTTTGATGGTATTTGCTCACCTCTGCAGTTTTAATTTTTTGCGCTATAAACAAAAACTATTTTGAAAAAAAAAAGCTATATTTTTTTACTTTTTGCTATAATAAATATCCCCCCAAAAATATATAAAAAAAAAAAAAAAAAACTGGAGTTAGTACTTCCCGGTAACTCCTTTTCCAGTGGTCTTCCAGGACAGCCCTTGAGAGATGGAGTCCCTCCCATCGACCCAGGAAACACATTGCCAATCAGTTCAAAAGGCGGTCCCTCAGGTCCCTGGTCAGTCATTCACCAAGAACCGAAGGATGGAACTGAAAAACACATAAACCACAACAGGTATAAACGTTAGTACATCCATATAATATAATAGGGTGGGATCGTGCTGTCCTGGAAGACCACTGGAAAAGGAGTTACCGGTAAGTACCAACGCCAGTTTTCCCAAGTGCTCTTCCAGGACAGCCCTTGAGAGGATCCCCAAGTACTCACCATATTAGGGGGGGGGACTATGGCTTGGAGGACTTTCCTCCCAAAAGCCTGATCCTGGACTAGACATTAAGTCCAGTCGATAGTGCCTTGTAAAGGTGGAAAAGCTTGACCACGTGGCTGCTTTAAATATTTGCTCCGGGGTGGCACCAGCCCTTTCTACCCAGGATGCGGACAATGCCCTTGTGGAATGGGCTTTAATACCCCCAGGAGGCTCTTTGTTCAAAGCTTTATACCCCTCTGATATAGCTAGCCTAATCCACTTAGCTATGGTTACTTTTGAAGCTTTTTGCCCCTTACGCTGCCCAGAGAAAAAAAAAAGGACAAAAAGGGAATCAGAGATTCTGAATGTATCTGTTACCCTTAAGTATTCTAAGATACACCTCCTTACTATCCTATCTAACAAAATGAAAACGACTTTCCTTCTCATTTGATGCATTCTGACAAAAGGATGGCAAGACAATATCCTGTGACCTATGGAAACTAGATGCTACCTTTGGTTAAGAACCCAGGGTCTGTCTTTAGGATGACTCTGTCCTCCAGGATCTGCAAGAAAGGTTCTCTGATGGAAAGAGCTTGAATTTCACTGACCCTACGGGCTGACGTGATTGCCACCAGCAGTACTGTCTTAAGAGTAATTCATCTTAGAGAGGCTTCTGAGATGAAGGCCTCTTGACCCCATAGGGAAAGAGAGCGCTGACTGTTGGGGGCATGTCCAGGGCGGGTCGAAGTGACCAAAGGGTCATTAAAGATTGGTGGGGGTGTGGTTTGGGCTGGGCCTGAGCTCGACAAAAGTGCCGCGCCCAGAAATCCTGGAGCCTTCTGGAAGATCCGTTGGGAAGAGCTGCTTGCTGACCCTTTGCCTCCAGCCATGGACACTGATCTCCTTTTAGCCAAGGTCCGTGAGCTGGCTCTCCGGGGTCAGGCTGACTGGCTTTTCTCTATCCTTTCCGGGACTGCTCCACCTGCCCCTCCTGCTCCTCACCCCCCCCCTCCTCCCCTGCCTGCGGAACCTCATGTTGTGCCTAGAGCCCGGAGGCGGGTCCGCCCGCCTTCTCGGCTGAGCCCCAGTTCTAGGGCCTCTGCGGGTCAATCCTATGACCCCGGCTCCCCTGTCCGTCATACTGCCCCGGGTGCCTGTGCTCCTTCAGTTAGGAAGCACAGCACCTCCTCCCGTCGTCACCGGGGCCCTGCTCAGCGGTCCCCCCCCCTGCCCCATGCTGCCGGCATCTCCTCCCGTGCAGGCCGCTCGCGGAGCCCTCGTTCTGTGCAGGGCTCCGTTCGGGCGGCCCCTGTCACCGCACCGTCTACTGGCTGTCTGTTGCCAGGGAGCCAGGCCGGAGCTGAGGCGCTCCCTGGCCGTGTTTCGCCCGCCGCCTTACCTGAGCCCGCTCCCGCGGCGGGCGGGGGTTTGGCGGCGGTTGGAGTCCCACGGTCCTCGGCGCGGAGATCCTCTGGGAGGCCTGGGAAGTCCCGAGTGAGCATCTCCTCTGCGTCCGCCCGCCCTGGCCTCCTGGAATGTGGTTCCGCGCTGCCTGGTGACTCAAGGCCGGCTACGCTGCCCCCGGTGGACTCTTTTCTCCCTGCGCCTGGCTGGGCGGGAGAAACCACTGAGGGGGATCTGTCAGCTCCTGTATTGTGGCACGAAATGACCCTGCCTGCGCCCTGCAGGGCGGGAGAGTCATTCGTGCCCAATTCTTTACCCCAGCTATGTGCGAGTGTTCCTATTCTCCCTGCGCCCGGCGGGGCGGGAGATTCCTGTGGTACCACTGCCTCCAATCTTCATGCGTTGCCTCCCCCAAATCTCCCCGCGCCCTGCGGGGCGGGTGCGTCTGTCCCGCCATCCAATGCCCCACATGTTTTCGACCCCCCTGCGCATAGCGGGGCTGGGGTCTCCGCGTCCATGACCGCTTTACAGCCGCCAGTGCGGAGTCTCTCTGCGCCCTGCTGGGCGGGAGATTCGCGGTTGTCGCCCGCATCTCACCAGCCTGGGCTCATGGCACCATGTCCCCCTGCACCCGGATGGGTGGGTGGTCGGCGTGGTTCGCAGCATATGTATCGTGGCCTCCCCGCGCCCAGCAGGGCGGGCGACGTTTTCTCTGCACCAGCGCTCCACCCTCCTCCGACGCTCTGTGCTCACCACCACCTCCCTGCGCCCGGCAGGGCGGGTGGTTTTTGTTCCACTCACACATCCCTTCCCTCCCCGGTTCATACGTACCTCCCTGCGTCCAACTGGGCGGGGGGTCCCCGGGGGCCATTTGCTTCTACGCAGCAGCCTGGTCTTCCTGCGCCCGGCAGGGCGGGAGGCTCCTTACCCAGGCCCGGGCTGGCGGCCGCAAGCGCCCCGGGTCAGTCTCATGATGCCTGCAGACATTCTTGTGTTTGTCCAGCCGCTGTCCTTGGCCAATCGGACTCTTCAGGGTCGGTGGTCGGTCCCCCTCCCCTGGACCTTGTTGTCCGCCAGCAGGGTCCTGCCGCCTCTTCTGTTCCTCCAGGTGACGGTCGTCCCAGAGCCCTGCTTTCAATGGCCGTTCCGGCACCGGATGTCTCGCTGGGTCCTGCTGCTGGTCGCCCTTCATCGAACTTGCCTCCACATCTCAGTGAGTATGACTGTAATTTAATTTGGGGTAGGGCGACTGAAGCTTCCGTATCGGACCCGCCGGAGGACCGCATTGCTTCGGTCGTGAAATCTATTCTTTCCAGCATGGGGGTGTCAGGTCCAGCGACTGCCCCTCCCCCCGTTTCTGGTGGTGCTTTGTGGGCGGTCTCGCCTACCGGCACTCACTTGTCGGAGGAGGTGAAAGACAAGATTTGGCGCCGCGAATTCGTTGATTTTATCGCGCTGGTACCGCCGGACAGGGAAACCATAGACAAATCTCGGCGGATCGACGTATCTACCCAGGGTGACAAGCCAAAACAGCTCCCACGGACGTTTGGGAACTGGCTCCAAGGGTTCTGCGCTTACGCGGGTGTGCTCTGTGAGCGGTTTCCGGAGTTAGCCACTTCCCTTTTTTTTGTTACCTGGACCTCATTTGGGGTGCTTACAAAATTTATGGCGGACAGTGTTGGTTTCACTACGACACTCAGTTCCGGCAAAAGATGGCGGCGCGTAAGGAGTTTTGTTTCAATTGTCAGGATGGCAGCCTGTGGCTGTTGCTCGTGTGCCCCCACAGGCCTTCGTCCTTTCAGTCCCCGGCCGGCACTTCCCCCGGAGCGTCGGCCGCTCCGAAAAAGGGTGTTTGTTGGTTATTCAACGAAAGCCACTGCCAGTGGTACACCGCGTGCCGTTTCAAACACGAGTGCTCGGGTTGCGGTGGTGCACACCCCGCCAGCCGGTGCTTTAGGAGGGGTAAGCAGCCAATTCCCAGGCCAGGCGCAAAGCCTGACCTTTCTAAGCCAGAGGTCGCCGGTGAACGTCTCAGAGATGCTTCCCTGGCTAGACCGGTACCCCCTTCATAGGGAGCCGCTGATCCTGAGCGATGGTTTGGACCGTGGCTTTTGGACCCCTTTTTTCCCATCGGACGAACCCACCATGGCGCCCAATCTAAAGTCGGCTGTGGAATTCGAGTCCGTCGTTGCCGAGAAGATCCGGAAGGAAATTGAATTGGGACGGATGGCTGGCCCATTTGACCTCCCCCCCTTTTACAACCTGAGGGTATCCTCCCTCGGTGTGGTCCCCAAAAAGGCGGAGGGGAAATTCCGCCTCATCCGTCACTTGTCGTACCCTTCTGGCTTCTCGGTTAACGACGGCATCGACAAGGAAGAATCCAGGGTCCACTACGCCTCCTTTGATAGGGCGCTTCAGTTAGTGAGGGCTGCCGGTGGATCGGCGTTGCTGGCTAAGGCAGACTTAGAGTCCGCCTTTCGCCTCCTCCCGGTCCACCCGGACTGTTTCCACCTCCTGGGCTGTTACTTTCAAGGAAGCTATTTTTCGACATGTGCCTACCCATGGGTTGTGCTATTCGGATGGGGAGAGCCTTCTGCAGGCGCCTGGCATGGGCCATGAAAGGGGTGTCCGCCCCTCACCACTATGTTCGGATCACCAGGCCCATGCGTGCCGACTTGGGGATTTGGTTGTCATTCCTTCAAGCCTACAATGGCCAGTCTTGTTGGCAGCGGGAGGAAGTGCCGAACCCACAGCTGGAGTTATACACCGATGCAGCAGGCTCCTGTGGCTTCGGCGCTTTCTTTCAGGGGACATGGTCTGCTGAGCGGTGGTCGGCCTCATGGGCCCGCTTGGGTTTGTTGGGCAACCTCACCCTACTGGAGCTCTTTCCGATAATTGTTGCTATTGAGCTTTGGGGTGCACAGTTGCGTGATCATCAAGTTGTCTTCTGGTCCGATAATATGAGTGTGGTGCAGGTAGTGAACAAGCAGTCAGCCAGTTCCCCCCCAGTAGTTTCTTTGCTTCGGTTTTTAGTTTTGAAGTGTTTGCAATTCAATATTTGTGTTAGGGCTAAGCATGTTCCCGGGACGGCTAATGATGTTGCTGATGCTCTCTCCCGTTTACAGCTCGATCGTTTCCGCTCTCTGGTTCCGTCGGCCTCCCTGGAGGGCCTTCCTTGTCCGGCCCACTTATGGAACCTCGTTTCGGAGGCCTAATGAATCTCCTTCGGTCGTCGCTGTCTGCGCAAATGTGGGCGTCTTACTGCAGGGTTTGGCACGAGTGGTCGCACATTTCGGGCGGTGAGTTTTCCATTTATTCTTCTTCTGACAGACGCATGGCTTTGTTTGTCTATTTGGTTCACTTACTGCAAAAGGGTGTTGCGGGTTCCACTGTCTCCTCGTCTTTATCAGCGCTGTCCTTTTGGTTTCAGCTCCTAGGTTGGGAGGACATTACGAAAGCGTTTCCGGTTCGACGGATGCTGCGGGGTTGGAAGCGCGCTACTCATTCCCCCGATTCTAGGCGCCCGGTTTCCCTTCAGATCCTATCGGGCATTCTTTCCACGTTGCCTTCGGTGTGCTCTTCGGAATTTGAGACCCTCTTGTTTCGCGTGGTGTTTTCTTGGGCGTTCTTCGGCGCTTTTCGCGTTAGCGAACTAGTTTCGAGAGCTACATCGACGGTGGGGGGCATCCTGTCGGCGGACGTCGTTTTTGCGGAGCATTGTGTGACTGTCCTGTTGCGTACTTCGAAGACCGACAGCATGGGCAGGGGCCGGAGGGTGGTATTGTACCCTTGTGGTGGCCCCTTTTGCCCGGTATCTTTGGCCTCTCTTTTCCGATCTGCGCGCCCCCCTTCTCTAGCCTTTTTCGTTCATTCCGATTCCTCCTCTCTAAGTAGGTTTAAATTTTTAAGTGTTTTTTGTCGATGTCTCGAGGTTATGGGACTTCCTTCACGTGATTTTTCTACGCACTCGTTTCGTATCGGTGCGGCCACCTCTGCGTCTGGCATGGGTTTTTCCAATGTGGAACTTCAGCGTCTGGGTAGATGGGAATCATCTCGTTTTACGTTGTATGTTCGTCCACATCTGTTATGTTAAATTTCAGGTTCTCGTCCGGTCTTGGTGTGGATTGTCGGTGATTCTTTCATTTACTGGGCCTCCCGCCGTGTGGAAGTCCGGACCTACGGGAGGAACTTGGACTTCGACTATGATCTGGCCAGGGTCCGCTGGCTTGGGCTTCGCGGGTTAAGATGGTCACAGGTCCTTCCGGAATGCCTGCAACTCCGTGCACATGTGTCTGGTTCCATCGTTTTGGTACTCCATGCTGGTGGCAATGAAGTGGGCTTCCTGCGTTCTGTGGACCTGATTTCTGCAATCAAGCAAAACATTGCCTACTGTTTTGCTGTTTTCACCAATTTGGTCCGAAATTGTGCCTCGTTCGGTATGGGCGCGGGTGATCCCAGGCCCTAGTTTGGAGCGCTTTCGTAGGAAGGTTAATGCGCAAGTTCCCAAATTTGTTCGACAGCTTGGGGGCTTCGTTGTTCGTCACAGGGATTTGGAGGGTGATAATTCTGACCTTTTGAGACCGGATGGTGTTTCACCTCAATGACAGTGGCTTAGACATCTTTAATCTTGGTCTACAACGGGGTGTGGAACAGGTGCTGGCTGCGGTGGGGCGCCCGTCAGTTGTTCACTGACAGGCGGGTGGCGGTTTTTTGACCTTGCCAGCATAAAATGGCTGCTGTTGATGGAAATGGGAAGCAGACGGCCTGTCCAGCACTTATGGTAAGGACAGGCCTTCCCCCCTTCTTATCTCCTTCCCCTACGTTGGATTATGTGCTCACAGTATAACTGTGACAGGCACTGTTTGAAATATTCATTTGTTTGAACTATTCATTGGTTATGTGTTGGATTTAAAGAAATGAACTATTCATTGGTTTTGTGTTGGATTTAAAGAAATAAAGCTGTGGCCTTGCCCTTTCCAACTTAGCAGTTGTCAGCGTGTTATTTATTGGTTGAAGGGGCAAGGGTTAAAAGAAGGTTATACAATTAAATTACAGTTCATAGTACCTGGACTAATTGCACCTCAGCAGTCATGAAGGCCTCTTGACCCCATAGGGAAAGAGAGCCCTGACTGTTGGGGGCATGTCCAGGGCGGGTCGAAGTGACCAAAGGGTCATTAAAGATTGGTGGGGGTGTGGTTTGGGCTGGGCCTGAGCTCGACAAAAGTGCCGCGCCCAGAAATCCTGGAGCCTTCTGGAAGATCCGTTGGGAAGAGCTGCCCACCCTCCCGCCCTATAATTTTCTTTGGTACGTCACAGCTTGCTGCGGTTTTTTGACCTTGCCAGCATAAAATGGCTGCTGTTGATGGAAATGGGAAGCAGACGGCCTGTCCAGCACTTATGGTAAGGACAGGCCTTCCCCCCTTCTTATCTCCTTCCCCTACGTTGGATTATGTGCTCACAGTATAACTGTGACAGGCACTGTTTGAAATATTCATTTGTTTGAACTATTCATTGGTTATGTGTTGGATTTAAAGAAATGAACTATTCATTGGTTTTGTGTTGGATTTAAAGAAATAAAGCTGTGGCCTTGCCCTTTCCAACTTAGCAGTTGTCAGCGTGTTATTTATTGGTTGAAGGGGCAAGGGTTAAAAGAAGGTTATACAATTAAATTACAGTTCATAGTACCTGGACTAATTGCACCTCAGCAGTCATGGGCTCAAACGGCGACCCCAAGAAAGCTTTTAGCACAACTGCAAGATCCCAGGATGAAGCTCTGCTGAGTCTAACTGGTTTGCGTCTAGAGACTGCCTTACAGAATCTAGAGATGAAAGGATCTTCCTGTAACCGTTTGTCTAGATATACACTTAAGGCAGCTATCTGCACCTTAATAGTACTGAGAGTTAACCCCTCGTCTATCCCCTCCTGGAGAAATTGAAGGATATTAGCAATATCCATGTTTTTCTCCCTACTGCTACTCAGCCAGCTATTAAACTTCCTCCAGACCTTCTTGTAAATAGCTCTGGTGACCGGCTTGCGACTCTGAAGTAATGTCGCAATGACCCCATCTGTCAGACCCTTACGCCTCAAAATTTCCTCTTCAGTAACCACGCTGAAAGACTCAGCATGGCCAGAATAAAAGAAAAAATGTGGCGCTTGCAAATAGGTAGAAACAGGATACCAATCCTAAGGTATACTAAAAACCAGGATGGCTCCAAAGAAGCGTCTGAATATTAATATTAAAACTATCGGCGTATAGCAATAGATAATCAAGCAATGCTATACCAATCAATGTTGATCCAGAAAGGAGACTCTTAAAATTAAATTACCACATAATCAAGTAAAACCTCAATACTAAAATAATGCAGTAAACGAAAAATAAATATAAATAAAAAACCAGTGCAGGCAATTCATATATATGTGAGTAATAATACGTGCGATAAAAAAAGCTGTGCACAATAATCCGTGCAATAAATAATCTGTGAAAATAAGCAAATAAATAAACCAAGCCAATAGTGAATAACTAACTAGTGCAAAATAGGAGTGCAGCAAATGCTAAAAAACAATGGATGAACCTGTGCAAATAAGCTGAATAAAGTGCACTAAGCAATAAATAAATAAATGACGTGACAGTCCAAATTGATGAACCTGTGCAAATGAGCTCGATAAAGTGCACTAAGCAATAATAAATAACGTGACAGTCCAAAATCTCAGTGCTCAAAAAAATGTCCTGTGAGATTAAAATTTCTAGTGCCGACAACCAGCTCCCATACACAGTGCAATCACTATGTGGCAAATTTTTCTCCGTGTAGCAATCTCTCTAGATAAGGCAATACAGTCCTTAACCACTTGCCGACCGGCGCACGACGATATACGTCGGCAGAATGGCACGTACAGGCAGGAGGGCGTATATACAAGTCCCTCCTTACTGCCTGTCCTGCGCCGGTCGGGACCCCAGTGAGTCCGGTCGCGGTCCCCGCAGACTCGATCGCCGCGGGGACCCCCGCGATCGTCTCACGGGAAGGCTGAATGGGGAGATGCCGAGATAAACAGCATCTCCCCGTTCTGCCTAGCAACTAGTGACGCCGATCTCTGCTCCCTGTGATTGGAGCAGAGATCAGCATTCACTAGCTGACAACCACGCCCCCCCCACAGTAAGAAACACACCCCTAGGCATACTTAACCCCTACACTGCCCCCGTGTGGTTAACCCCTTCACTGCCAGTGTCATTTATACAGGAATCAATGCATTTAAATAGCATTGATTGCTGTACAAATGACAATGGTCCCAAAAATGTGTCAAAAATGTCCGATGTGTCCGCCATAATGTCGCAGTCACAAAAAAAAAAAAAAAAAAAAAAAAATCGCAGATCGCCGCCATTACTAATAAAAAAAAAATGATTAATAAAAATGCTATAAAACTATCCCCTATCTTGTAGATGCTATAACTTCTGCGCAAACCGATCAATAATCGCTTATTGCGATCTTTTTTACCAAAAATATGTAGAAGAATACGTATCGGCCTAAACTGAGGAAAAAATTTTTTTTTTCTATATATTTTTGGGGGATATTTATTATAGCAAAAAATGAAAAATAATGTGTTTTTTTCAAAATTGTCGCTTTTTTTTGTTTATAGCGCAAAAAATAAAAACCGCAGGGGCGATCAAATACCACCAAAAGAAAGCTCTATTTGTGGGGAAAAAAGGACGTCAATTTTGTTTGGGAGCCATGTCGCACGACCACGCAATTGTCAGTTAAAGCGACGCAGTGCCGAATCGCAAAAGGGGCCTGGTCCTTTGGCTGCAAATTGGTCCGGTCTGAAAGTGGTTAAGCGATTAGAGGTGATCCCATCCATGCATTTTTTTTCTCCAGTGTGATAATCCCAGATGTTTGCCCCAGCCTCTTACTTCAAGGTAAGGAGAAAATAGCCTTACACTGAAACACTCAGATCTCCTCCACACGCTGCTCCTCTAAGATACCGTCCTGGCCTGCGTCTCTCCCACTCCTCCAGGCAGCCAATGACCATGGGGCAGAAAGAGGGAAGGACTCCATAGTGCAGTAATGCAAATAATTTATTGAAGTAAATAATAAAAAACACTTACAGTGTAGTAGAAATAAATCAGCAGTAGTACAAAGTGTGCGATCCCGGCCGAGATCACACACACGGCGTCACCTGACTCTATTCTTCTGACGCGCTGCGTCATGCACACGTGACTTTATCAAAGGATTTTAGAGTCGGATTAGCGGCGGTGACTTAAGTAGCGCAGTGGTTGTCAGGGCAACCATAAACGAAGACAAATCAAATACACACACATTGTGTATATTATATATATATATATATATATATATATATATATATATATATATATATATATATATATATATATATACACACACACACACACACACACACACACACAATAATCGTGATTATAGTAATAATCATCACGGTACCTATAGAAAGGTAAAATTAAAATATAAAATTTTAAAATCTAAAAACAGTAATGGTGAACGCGGTTTACGCCATCTGGGAATGCTAATTACACTCCACGTAAAGGCAAACTTAACTCATAATATCAGCTGGCGGGTAAGTACAGAAACAACATATTCACTTAGGCAACATGACGGTTGTCACGGCGACCATAAGAACAAAGACCAATCGAATTAAAACAGATAGAGTATGACAATGATCTTCATACTAATAATAATAATAATCTCGGGTAGCCTATAAAACGATAAATTAAGGAATTAAAATCTAGAAGCAATATTCAATACGGGTAAGCGCCATCTGGTGGCTGGAAATGCTAATTGACTCCAAATATATATATATATATATATATATATATATAGACAAGGCTCATAATGCCAACTAATGGGTAGGTATATGAATTACATATTCATCCAATCAACAGAAAGAAATCAACATAAATTTGCATATTAGAGGAACCAATGTTAAAAATTACCATCCAAAGGGTAATTAAAATACCAATAAGATCCTATATAAAACCATAATACTGTACATATAATAAACTCCTGTTTAAGAACATAAATGCAATAGACGGCCAATAATGGACAGCTGATAAGGCCACCAACTAAACGAGGACTAAAACAATATAATAAAATGAGCCAATAAATATTCCAATGGTTAAAACAATCGAAAAAGGAGGGATGTAATCAATAATTGGAGATAAAACAATTTAAGTCAAACGCTACATTATGTCCAGACGGGAATAATGTACGCAACTCATGGATCCAGCGGGATTTAGCCTGGCTTAGTTTTCTAATTTTGTTATCCCCCCTCCAGTGGGGTTTGTATTTCTCAATACCCCATACCATAAGTGAAGAGGGGTCTCTATTGTGGACCTGATCATAGTGTCTTGATAAACTATGTTTGGGATAGCCATTCTTTATATTCTGGGTATGTTCCCTCAGTCTCAGCCATAATTCTCTCTTAGTCCTCCCAACGTATTGGATTTGGCACGGACATTCCAGGAGGTAGACCACCCCTTCCGTTCTACATGATATGAAGTCCTTAATCTGGTAATCTTTTCCAGTCACTGTAGATTTAAAGCTTGTTTTCTTCTTTTTACTCTCTTTTGTGTGCCTACAGGTGTAGCATGTTTTACATGAATAAAAACCCTTTCCTTCAAAGAAAGAGAACTTTTTCTCAGGAGGGGGATCTAGTACATTTTTTGCAATCAGGTCCCTCAGAGTAGGGGCCCGTCTGTAGGTGAATTTAGGTTTCTCTGGTAATACTGTCCCTAGATGTCTATCTGCTTTCACAATATTCCAGTGTTTTAAAAAAATCTTTTCTATTTGTTTATGTTGTATGTTATAGTCCATCACGAAGGGTACGCCGTCTGTGTATCCTCCATCTTTGACTTTATCTTCGATTAGTGTTATTCTATCCATGGCAGTGACGTCTTCTATTTTTCCTTTTATGAAATTGTGCTTATAACCTTTCTGGATTAACCTCTTACCAATAAACTCTGCCTGTTTGGTGAAAACTTCAGGTTTCGTGCAGTTTCTTCTTAACCGGATCAGTTGTCCTTTCGGTATAATATTAAGCCACGGGGCAAAGTGACAACTATCTAGCGGTAAATAACTATTCCTGTCGACCTGTTTAAAATGTGTTTGTGTTACAAGTCTTCCCTCCTCTTTGGAGATCTCCAGGTCCAGGAAATTAATTTTTTCATCACTTATTTCCCATGTAAGCTTAATGTTCTTAGTATTTGTGTTTAAATTAAAACCAAAATCTATAAGACTTTCCCCATCTCCTGCCCAGATTATAATAATATCGTCAATAAATCTTTTAAAACAGGAGGAGTTGCTGAGGCCACTTTTTATATAAGGCATCCTCCTCCCATTCTGCCATATAGAGGTTGGCCACGCTGGGTGCAAATTTTGCTCCCATGGCTATTCCACAGATCTGTTTATAATATTTACTATCGTGCCAAAAATAGTTGTGGTCAAGACTGTATTTGAGGCAATTCACAAGGAATCTTATCTGTTAGGTTTTCAGATCACCCAATTCTTTCAGGGCCCATTCTGTTGCTTGTATGGTCTCTTCATGGTTAATAATTGTATAAAAGGGATGCAACATCTGCTGTAGCAAGATAAATGGGCATATCATCCAATTCTATGGTATCCAACAATTGTATGAGATGTTTAGTGTCTCTGGAGGTAAGAATTGTTTTTTCTTACTACAGGTTGCAAAAACCAATCAATATATTCACTAATTCTGGCTCCAATCGAATTTATTCCGTTAACAAATCGGTCTTCCCGGTGGTTTGTCTTTATCATTGTGTATCTTGGGCAAGGTATAAAATCACTGGAATCCTGCAACTTAATGGCTGTAGTTACTTCCCTTCTTTTTTATTTAGCAGACCTTGCATCATTCCTCTTTCAATTAGCTCCGCTAGGTCATCTTTATACCTTATTATTGGATTACTAGCTAATCTCAAATAGGTATCTTTATCTTCCAATTGTCGGTTTAATTCTTCTTGGTATGCCACCTTCGATTGGACGACAATAGCTCCTCCTTTATCTGCTTGTCTGATGACCACATCTTTTCTTTCTTCCAATTTCTTAATGCCATTCTTAAGATCTCCAGAGTCATGCATTCTTTTCACTTTTAGATCTTCCTTTGTAATTCCTTTAAAAACATTTTGCGGAACACCTCAATGTGTCCCTCTGTTCCGATAGGGGGGTTAAATAAGGATTTATATTTCAGATTACTAAATTTGATTTCATTCACCTCACTTTCTTTTCTCCTCGTGTTATCCCCTGGTTTGTTTAACATGTATTTCTTAATGTGTAGGTTCCTAATGAATTTATTAATGTCTACATACATATTGAATTTATTCAAATTCCTTTTGGGTGCGAATTTCAGACCTTTGACTAAGACTTTGATTTCATCTTTAGTTAATTCCACCCCACTGATGTTAATAATTCCCTCTCCTATTTCTCTTGGGGATCTCCTCGGTTTCTCTTCCCAAACTCTGTCTCTCTGTTGATGTCTTTCTCCCCTTCTCACTTCTTCCCTTGGCTTGTGATCTGGACTCCGTCTGTCCGGCCTCCATTCTCTACCTGATGACGCCTGGGGGACTCCCGGCGTCTCATGTCTAAAAAATGCACCGGCGTTCTATCCCGACCTTAATAGTGATATTTAGGGCTTCTTCCTCTCTCAAAATGATCCCTCGGGGTTCTCAATCCTTCATCGGTTCTTCTCAAATGTTCGAAGCGATTATGTGTCGGAATATTATAATGATTGTCATATGGTCTTTGTTCACGTCTTGCATCAAACTGATACGGCCTAAAGTCTCTATTTCCATTCTCATACCTGGGTATCTCTTCTTGATAGTTTCTCCATGGTGGTGTCTGTGGATCTCGTCTAAAAAAAAGGCTGTTGAAAGGGCTTAGGTAGATTATACTGGTTGTTGTTATGCCAGTTATTTTTCCAGAATGGTTTCTTCCAATTATTATTTCCATTCCATCCAGGTTTCTGGTTTGGAGTGTTGTAATTGGTGCGGTTCCCTTCTCCATTATTTTGATGATTCTTTACTTTTTCAGTCACTGTTTTTGTTGTTTTTTCTTCCTTCTCAGGAGAGCCATTAATTGACTCCATTGTAGATTCCTCTAGCTTACTCTGCCATTTATAGACCAGATCATCTTCATAGTCTTTCATATCTCTCTGATATTTCCTTTTCTTTCTGGCAGATGTCTCTTTATCTTTCTGTTCCATGTCTCTCTGTAATTGTCTGGATAGGGCAGTGAACTCTGGGAGATCTCTACAGTTGTTTTTAGTTCAGCAATATTTCTATGTAAAGTTATATTTTTACGTTGTTTCCTCTTAATTAGGAGGCCCAGTAATTCTAATCCCTTATCATTAAAGAACTGGAACCACTCATCAGTGGACTCCTTATCTATTAGGCCATCATTGATAGGGACATCCCATCTTAACCTTCTAGGTATCAGCCTGTCTTTAATATATTTCTCATGTGTGGCAATATCCCACCATGCATTGATTTTCTTCTCCATTAAATGCCCCATTTTACTAAAACAATTTTCAATATCAATAGGGTTAGTTTCTTGCCTTTCAAGTATGGCATCTACATCTACTGTCCTGTTTTCTAGAAACCCAAAAACTTCCATGGTTGCAGCACTGGTAAATAAGATAGATAACAGAATATGCGTACGGAGGGGTGACCAAATGCGCAAACCACTAGGGGGAATGAATAAACTAAGAATAAATACCAACAATTGCCGCAGCCACCCTTAAAGTGTTCCCACACCAATATAGATCGAATAAAAGAAAAAATGTGGTGCTTGCAAATAGGTAGAAACAGGATACCAATCCTAAGGTATACTAAAAACCAGGATGGCTCCAAAGAAGCGTCTGAATATTAATATTAAAACTATCGGCGTATAGCAATAGATAATCAAGCATGGCCACCTGTGGATGAAAAAAAGAGGTCCCTGCGACAGGAGGTCTGTGGGGAAGCCTCAGAGGAGGATGGTCTGTTAACTGTAGCAACATTGTGAACCACGGTCTCTTGGGCCAAAACGGTGCTACCAAAATCAAACCGGTTTCTTCTGCTAGAAATTTTGCTAGAACCCTCGGGATGAGGTGAAGAGGGGGAAACGCATATGCCAGGCTGAAAGTCCATGGGGTCTGTAAAGCATCCACTGCCAAGGGCTGATCTCCTGGGCGTAGCGAGCAAAAATTTGGGACCTTTGCATTCTCTCTGTTTGCAAATAGATACACTACTGGATTTCCCCAATGAGCTGTTATGAAATTGAATACCTCTGGGTGCAGAGACCATTCTTGATTTGAAACCCGTTGTCGACTCAAGAAGTCTGCAGTGTTGTTCAGCTCCCCTTTCAGGTGTATTGCCGAAATGGAACCCAGATTTGATTCTGCCCACTGGAATATGTGTCTGGCCACTGACATTAAACGAGGACTTCTGGTACCTCCCCGTTTGTTTAAATATGCTACAGCCGTCATATTGTCTGAGCAGATCTGTAGATGGTGACCCTGTATTTTGGTCTGAAAAGCTAACACAGCTCTGAGGATTGCCGTTAGCTCCTTCCAATTTGAGGAGAAACCTTTCTCCTCTGGGGTCCAACTGCCCTGAGCCCAGCTCGAGCCGAGATGGGCTCCCCAGCCCCAACTGCTCACGTCTGTGGTCTGTGTGGATGTGATAGGAAGGACCCAGAGAACCCCTTTGTTCAAGTTCTCTGTGTTCTTCCACCACCAGAGGGAGCGTCTGCGTCCGAGATGAAACTTGTGGCCTTAAACAGCATAGGGAAGGTTTTCAAGAGCTCCCCCCTAGAAGTGCCTGCTTTCAGGTGGTCTTGTAATTGAGACAACCAAAACTCCAGGTTTCTAGCCACACAAGTCGTGGCTAGAGCTGGTTTCAAGCCTGCCATAGAGGCATCCCAGGCCCTCTTCAAGACTATGTCTGTCTTTCTATCCATTTGGTCCTTTAAATGACCCATATCCTCGAAAGCCAGATCAGACTGCTTTGAGACTTTGGACAGAGGGGCGTCTAGCGTAGGGTTCTTATTCCAGACCGTCTCTGGGCTCTCATCAAAAGGAAACCTTCTTTTGAGGGAATTAGGAAAAAAAAACCTTTTTATCCGGCTCAGACCACTCCTTACGGACAAGGTCAGAAAGTACCTTATGTATTGGGAAAACTTTAGCCTTCTTTTCCCCCAGAGCCTCATACATTTTGTCATGTCTGGTCAATTGAGTTTCTTCCTCCTCAATTTCCAGCGTGTCATAAATAGCGCTCAACGGCTCATTTACTTCCTCAAGAGAGCTTGTATCTTGCGGCTTTGTTATCTACAGCCTGATCCTCATCCTGGTCAGAGTCTACATCAGAGGAATCAGGGCTAACTAACGTGGGGCTCTGCTCCCTGACTATACGGGGCTCCCCAGAGCTGGGTGTTGTAAGGCATAGTGAAGAGGATATTGCAGTTGCTCTACTGGTGGAAGCAGCTGTGCCTACATCCGTAATTAAATCTCAGAGAGATTTAAAAGTCGATGCCATTTCATCCTTAAAGGAGCCTGGGAATTTAGCCAAGGGAGAGTCTGCCTCAGTTTTTAGTAAGCCTGCAATGCACTGCTTGCATAGGGCTTTGTTAGAGCCTGAAGACAATTTATTACCACAGTTAGGGCACTTTTTGCATCCTGCCTTGTCTTCCCTTGGGGCTTCCTTAGCCTGCAATAAAGAATAGACACTTTAGTCATCTAAGCTTGCATCCTTTCCTAGAGACACCACGTGCTGCCCACTACTGCATAAATCCTGGACTGTGAAGGAACCACCACCATGGGGCACTACAGGTCCCAGCCTTACAACCACCACAACACCTAAAAACGCCAGTGTAATAGCATGCCCAGCAGCTTACCTGGGTTTGGCTGATGCCTGCATCCACCGGAGTGTCCTGGGGATTAGTCTCCATGGTTTCCCTCGTGCTCCGGATCCCGCTGCTAGTCCGGTATGGCTGGACGCTGGCGGGATTTTGTAGGCCCAGTGTGGGCTTTTCCCCTCCTCCTTGTGCCCTGAGACCCAGAACCGGAAGTCTCGGCACACATCGCTTTCCGCCGGAAATGACGCTCGGCGTCTCCAACCCTCGCTCTACAGGAAGTTGAGCTGGAAGAAACCACTCACCGCTCCTGGGGGGGGGGGGGGGGGGGGGACCGCGTCATGCTGCCACTGGCACACCTCGGCACGGGAAGGAGGGGGGCCGCGGGTCTGCTCCGGTCTGCTGGACGGTACCCGAGCCCAGAGAGGAAAAAATAAGGCGAGGACTACTTGGAGCCGCTAGACAGGACCCGGTCCCCCTTGTGCGGCTCCTACTCTACAGGCAGCCCCTGAGAGATGAGTCCCTCCAGGTTCCTGGCAACATGTTCCTCTGAGGGAGTAAACACAAATGACTGACCAGGGACCTGAGGGACCGCCTTTTGAACGGATTGGCAATGCGTTTCCTGGGTTGATGGGAGGGACTCCATCTCTCAAGGGCTGTCCTGGAAGAGCACTTGGGAAAACAAATTTCTTCCTCAGTTTAGGCCGATATGTATTCTTCTACATGTTTTTGGTAAAAAAATAAAAATAAACAAATCGCAATAAGCGCATATTGATTGGTTTGCGCAAAAGTTATAGCATTTACAAAATAGGGGATAGATTTATGGCATTTTTTATTAGTTTTTTTTTTTAATTAGTAATGGCGGCGATCTGCGATTTTTATTGTGACTGCGAAATTGCGCTGGACAGATCGGATACTTTTGACACTATTTTGGGACCAGTGACATTTAAACAGCGATCAGTGCTATAAAAATGCACTGGATTACTGTGTAAAGGTCACTGGCAGGGAAGGGGTTGAACACTAGGGTGCGATCAAGGGGTTAAATGGTTTCCCTCAGTGTGTTCTAACTGTAGGGGGGATGGGCTCGCTGGAACATGACAGAGATCACTGCTCCTGATCACTGGGAGCAGTAGATCCCTGTCATGTTGCTAGGCAGAACAGGGAAATGCCTTGTTTACATAGGCATCTCCCCGTTCTGCCTCTCTGTGTCACGATCGCGGGCCAACGGCGGACATTGAGTCAGTGGGACCTGCAGGCACGCTCACGCGCCCACTAGCCCACGATTTAAAGGGAACTTACAGGCATAGCTCCCAACTGTCCCCGATTTCGAGGGACTGTGCCCGATTTGGAGCAATGTCCCTCTGTCCCTCTTTCCTCCTAAGTTGTCCCTCCATTTTGGTCTGCTCTATATAGTTGTATATAAAATGCTTATCTTTAAAAAAAAAAAAAGTGTTTCCCAGTGCTAAACCTTTCATCCAAATTGCTGCATTTGTCAATTTTAAAAGCCAAAATTTAGGAATATTAGTGGTTAAAAAAAAAAAAAAAAGCACTTGTGGATTTGATTAACCTTTTTTTTTAATGTCCTCTTTAAGGGGGGGCGTGTCCTATGCCTACATACGTTTGCTAGTATGTTCCCTCGTTCCCATCTCAAAATGTTGTGAGGTATGGTACAGGTACGCCCATTTGTGCAGCCGTGCCATTGTGCCGACGTATAGCGTTGTGTGCTGGACGTAAAGCGGTTAATCAGTATAGCATTCGTGCCGAAAAAAATTGAAAAACCAAGACCACTCATGCTCAGAAACGACAGAATACATTACAATACAACCCATTACATCTCTTCCGAAGTTGTATTCTGTTGTACAAGAATTTTTCGTAACTTAAGTAACCTCTATTCTAGATATGAGACTAGCATGCAAAAAAAAAACAAAAAAAAAACAAACAAACAAGACGATCATTCGTCCGGTCTTATTCTCATCATGTGTACGAGGCATAAGACACATGCATCTGGTGTTAGAAAGCAATTTCTAGGCATTGGTTGCCGTGACGGAGGCCTGCACAGCCTGATACAGCCCATGGGATCAATTACTCTTCTGCCTCTCTTGCCAGTTATCCCTGCTGACATAGCTGGAATAGAAAATACATTGTTTACCTAGTAAACGTATACGTTTTGGTGCCGTCTACCTCTCCTGAATGGATACAGTCTAAAAAATGCATGCAGGCAGAATGTGGGGAAAATGGACCAAATAGTGCTTCAAGTCTACCCATATCTTAGCACTGTTGATGGTTCAAGCTAATTAGACACGCTTTACATATGCCATATGCAAACAGGTTTATTCTTGCACTGAATCTGCCTCCTTAGAATTGAATACCTGTTTGTACAGCACTTGCCTTAAAGTGTTTGTTACGCCAACATTTCATATTCCTAATATGTGCCCTCTGTACAATGTACTTGTATGAAAAAAATCCTGTTTCTCTTACTATCGTCTCCTTTGTGTGAAATCCCTGGTGTTCCTACCACACTAGGCATGCAAGCCCAACGTGGTCAGTTCTCTAGCTGTACTGGGAACTCAGCTTGCTCTCCTCTAATGATCACACTTGTCCTTGCACAGCCTTTCACTGGGAAGCTCAGTGTACTGCTGCATCTCCTGCCCCAGCCCTTATGCAGCTGAGAACAGAGGGGATTTGATCACGAGGCTTCAGAGTTAGTTATTACTCTGAAGCCTCGTACACACAATCAGACTTTCCGACGAGAAATGTGTGATGACAGGCTGTTGGCGGTAAATCCGACCGTGTGTATGTGCCATCGGACAATTTTTGGCTAGCAGGTTTTAACGTTTTCAGCGAACAAATAATGCCAGAAGCGGTCGGTCAGAATCGGTCGGTCTTGTAAACTAGCGTTCGTAATAGAGAATTAACATTCCTGATGTGGCAAATTATGAAATCTCAAAATGCAGCGCACATTCTCTTCTTTCTTTAATGGGATAATAATGAAGCTGCTTTGCTGGTGATACTGATGGAGTTATTGCAAACAAATTTTCAAAGGCTTTTTTTCTAGTGATATTAAGAATATTATGTTTTTTTATTTTTTTGGGCAAGTTACCACAACATCATTATTCCGTAGTTTTTAAGATCAAAGATACAACTATGTTGGTGTCCCTTGTCAATTTACATAGTATTTTTTAAATGCAACTGCGTACTCCCAAACTTTGAAGTAAAACACATAGCCAAGTATTATTCTACACAATTTTTTTATTGTGCATTAAAAAAAGAAAACAAATAAAATTAGACATGCTATCTGCCAATAGAACTTCACCAAAAATATACCAAATCAAATCATTATTCAACCAAAAAACAATGTCAAAGCAATAACTCCAAGGCCAATATTAAACAACAAGTTATCTCCTCTGATTCCACAACATGTCTGGTTGACGAACGGCCGTTCAGAAACGAACTGAAAAGCACAAAATTAATAGCGCAAACTGAAGAGCGCGAATCAACACTCACCAAACTTCTACTAATGTCACGTACACACGACCGTTTTTCCCTTCGAAATAAACTCTGAAGGTTTTTCCAACGGAGTTCCGCTGAAACTGTCTTGCATACACACGATCACACCAAAGTCAGACCGTCTAGAACGCGGTGACATACAACACGTGCGACGGGACTAGAAAAAGGAAATTCAATAGCCAGTAGCTGCCATCTCGTACTTGCTTCAGAGCATGCGTCGTTTTTGGTCCGTCGGAACAGCATACAGACGAGCGGTTTTGCCGATAGGAATCGATTCCTTCGGAAATATTTAGATCAT
Source organism: Lithobates sylvaticus (assembly GCA_028564925.1). NCBI lineage: Eukaryota > Metazoa > Chordata > Amphibia > Anura > Ranidae > Lithobates > Lithobates sylvaticus. The sequence continues at coordinate 52,157,115 of CM053035.1, forward strand.
GTTTTATTTCTAGGTTCGTCAGAATTTTCGAAAAAAAAAACAAAGTCAGATGAGGCACACACACACACACACACACACACACACACGATTGGAATATACGATGAAGATTCCATCTGACTTTTTTTGTCGGACATTCCGCTCGTGTGTACGCGGCATAACACGAAATTAGCAGAAGGAGCCCAAATGGTGGCGCTAAAGAGCTGAAAACCACGTAGTACGTCACTACGTTCGCGTCTGTTGGCCAACAATTGTGTGCCGTGTGTATGCAAGACAAGTTTGGGCCAACACCCTTCGGAACAAAAGTCTGCGGTTTTGTTGGCCAACAATCCGATCGTGTGTATGAGGCTTTAGAGTGCTCTGTCCTGAGGATGAGGAGGGAGGCGCTTCAATAATGAATTATTGCCCAAACAAACATACAGTGAGGAGAAAAAAAAAGCATTTCACCCCCTGCTGATTTTGACAGAAGAAAAAAAAAAAAATAATCCAGAAAAAAAAAAAACGCAATTCAAAAAAAAAGTTAGAAGTTGATTGCATTTTAATGAGCGAAATAAGTATTTGACCCCCCATCAATCAGCAAGATTTCTGACTCCCAGGTGTCTTCTATACAATAACAAGCTGAGATTAGGAGCACTCTCAAAAGGGAACTGGTGGTTCCTGACATGCAGCACTGGTTTGCATTTATATTAAATGCATTTAATGTAAAATTTATTAAATGCATTCTATTATATATTTTTTTTCTCCTTTTGAATATAATTCTTTATTCAATATTTTGTTTTCCAGTTATATACAGAACATATGAACAATATATAACAACAACAACAAAAGGAATAAACCTATATTAAAGTAGAGGACAGGTCTAACAATCCAGCCTCACAACATTACAAATAAACCTGCGGCATCTCGTATCGAATACCATACAATTAGGAATTTAAAGCCACAAAATATGCCTAGAAATTAATATTACTACATTAACCTGGATTGCATTCCTTTAATATCACTACTCAAACAGAAAAGCAATCGACATACTGAGGTGTACAAGTTAAGGTCATCCATGGCCACCAGGTTTCCCTACATTGCTTCTCCCTACCAGAGAAAAAAAGCCTGTCATGTTTTCCATTGTCCCAATTTCATCTATTCTGCAAAATCAATGTTGCACAGGTGGTATAGTGGTAAATTTCCATAGATCTGGAAAACATGCCCGAGCAGCATTCAGCAAATGTTCTACCGATTACTTTTTTTATTTATGGACGGGTATCGCATTTAGGTGCAAAAGATATCCCAAAGGGTCCAAACCAAGGTCAACTGATGTCAATTGTTTAATCCAGTTCCCCACTTCCTTCTAAAATGGTATAATTAAAGGGCATACCCAAAAAATATGCAATAATGTCCCTGGCTCTCTTTCTTCCACCACCAACATAGGTTAGAGGTTTGCAGGTAGAGTTTATTAAGTAGGGCCGGGACTAGGGATGGGCCCGGTGTTCGATTCAAACCCATGTTCAAATTGAACATCGGCCGTTCGTCGAGCCCAGAACTATGTGGGCCGTTCGCATCAAATTCGTGTGATGCGAACGGCCCACAATGCACTGCGCCAGTCACAGTGCATTGCTGGCTGATGATTGGCCAAGCATGCACTGTGACCCCGCATGCTTGGCCAATCATAGAGCCAGCGGCGAGGAGAGCAATAATTGGCCACAGGCAGGAAGCCTGTGGCCAATTATAGCTCAGGGGGTTTAGTAAACGCCCCACATTATATAAGGCCACCGCGCCGGCGGCCTCGTGTAGTGTGTTCCGACGGTGTCAGTGACATTATTCATTCTGCTGAGTCTGACATTATCTGCTGTGATTCTGAGGATTAGTGTAGTGTGTGCGTGCTGTTAGTACAGTATCACATTAAACCACCTTTACCCTTCTGGCCTGTTGTGTCATCTAAGGCAGCCATCTGCGGCTAATGAATTGTTGGCCCCGTAACACAGAGAACAGTCATTCATTCAAAGTCATTGATAAAAAAAAAAACGTGGGGGTCCCCCCAAATTCAATTACCAGGCCCTTCAGGTCTGCTATGGATATTAAGGGGAACCCTGCGTCAAATTAAAAAAAAAAAAAAAATGACTTAGGGGTCCCCCTAAATATCCATACCAGACCCTCCAGGTCTGGGATGGATTTTAAGGGGAACGCCGGCCAAGAAAAAAAAAAAAGGCGTGGGGTCCCCTTCAAAATCCATACCAGACCCTTATCTGAGCACGCAACCTGGCAGGCCGCAGGAAAAGAGGGGGGACGAGAGCGGCCCCCCTACCCTCCTGAACCGTACCAGGCCACATGCCCTCAACATTGGGAGGGTGCTTTGGGGGTCTGACCCCTCAAAGCACCTTGTCCCCATGTTGATGAGGACAAGGGCCTCTTCCCCACATCCCTGGCCATTGGTTGTGGGGGTCTGCGGGCGGGGGGGGGTTATCGGAATCTGGAAGCCCCCTTTAACAAGGGGACCCCCAGATCCCGGCCCCACCTGTGTGAAATGGTAAGTACCCCTACCATTTCACCAAAAAAGTGACAAAAATGGTAAAAATGACAGGAGACGGTCTTTGACAATTCCTTTATTAAAATCTTCTTTCATCTTCTTTCTTCTGGTATTCTTCCTTCGGTTTCTTCATCTTCTCCTTCCGGAATCTTCTTCCATCTTCTTCTTCCTCCATCTTCTTCTTCCTCTGATCTGCTTCTTCTTGCTCTGGTCTTCTCGTCCGGCATCTTCTTCCACGGCGTCGGTGTCTCTTCTTGGGCCGCTCCGCGCAATGGGAGGCTCCCGCTGTGTGAGGCTTCGCTGCGTCCGACAGGTCTTTTATAACGGAGGGCGGGGGCCACCTGGTGACCCCGTCCCCCTCTGACGCACAGGGACGTCATGGGGACTTCCCTATGGCTTTCCCCATGACGTCAGAGGGGGGCGGGGTCACCAGGTGGCCCCCGCCCTCTGTTATAAAAGACCTGTCAGACGCAGCGAAGCCTCACACAGCGGGAGCCTCTCATTGCGTGGAGCGGCCCAAGAAGAGACGCCATGGAAGAAGATGCCAGATAAGAAGACCAGAGCAAGAAGAAGCGGATCGGAGGAAGAAGAAGATGGGAGAAGATGAAGAAACTGAAGGATGAAGAAAGGAAGAAGGAAGAAGGAAGAAGACCAGAAGACAGAAGATGAAAGAAGATTTTAATAAAGGAATTGTCAAAGACCGTCTCCTGTCATTTTTACAATTTTTGGCACTTTTTTGGTGAAATGGTAGTACCCCCTTACCATTTCACACAGGGGGGGGGCGGGATCTGGGGGTCCCCTTGTTAAGGGGGCTAGCAGATTCCGATAAGCCCCTCGCCCGCAGACCCCCACAACCAATGGCCAGGGTTGTGGGGAAGAGGCCCTTGTCCTCATCAACATGGGGACAAGGTGCTTTGAGGGGTCACAGACCCCCAAAGCACCCTCCCACTGTTGAGGGCATGTGGACTGGTGCGGTTCAGGAGGGAGGGGGGGCGCTCTCGCCCCCCCCCCTTTTCCGGCGGCCTGCCAGGTTGCGTGCTCGGATAAGGGTCTGGTATGGATTTTGAGGGGGACCCCACGCCATTTTTTTTTTGGGCCGGGGTTCCCCTTAAAATCCATCCCAAACCTGAAGGGTCTGGTATGGATATTTAGGGGGGCCCCTGCGTAATTTTTTTTTTTTAATTTGACGCAGGGTTCCCCTTAATATCCATAGCAGACCTGAAGGGCCTGGTTATTGAATTTGGGGGGGACCCCCACGCTTTTTTTTTTTTTTTATCAATGACTTTCAATGAATGACTGGTCTCTGTATTACGGGAGCCGACAATTCATTAGCCGCGAGTGATTTTAAATAGCTTTTTTTCCTGCAAAAATGACACTTTGTGCAGGGACAGTTCTAAGCATGGGAAACATGCGCCCCTTCACAGGCATACTATGGACACCCCCCAGGTAGGAAATTTAAAGGAATATTACCCTTTTATTGTTTCACATTAAGCATTATTAAAATCACTGCTCATGAAAAAACGGCCGTTTAAAAAAATAAAATATGCATTGATACATGTCCCCTGGGGCAGGACCCAGGTCCCCAAACACTTTTTATGACAATAACATGCATATTAGCCTTTAAATCAGCACTTTTGATTTCCAAAGTTCGCGTCCATTGTAATTAATAGGGTTCTAATGTTCACTCAAACTTTTGGTCCGTTCGCAGGTTCTGGTGCGACCCGAACCCGGGGGTGTTCGGCTCATCCCTAGCCGGGACCCTGTACCACCTGACCAGCAACATATAACCCTGCTCTTGAAAGCAACTAGCTATAGAAGATTTATGGGCCAGTGAAATAATCCTTTTAATTTGCGTGCTTGTAAAGGAAATTTGAAGGTCCTCCTCCCAGCGGCGTATATACGAGGGGGCGTGGCCTTCTAAAGGCTCAATGATCAGTTTATAGAAAAGTGACAGCGAATGTGGTACATATTCCCCCGCCACACATAGATGTTCAAAGTGTGTCAGTGGCCTAACATGGAGTTCCACTTCTGGTATAGACCTTAAATAATGTGCCAATTGAAAGGTTGACCAGGAGCTCAGGGGGGGCTGTGAAAGGGTGGATAGATCTTGCATAGACATCCATCCCTGCAAGGTAATGAAGGGCATACGTCTAGTCTACGCCTAATCCTATCAAACCCCGAAGCTGTTTATTTTCAAGCCCAGGAGTAAAGTCTGGGTTCTGAATCACTGGTGTTAAAAGGTGATGGGTTAGGAGAAAGGGCCTTTGTTGAGAGTGTTTGAATAAGAACTGCAATTGTAGCCCCAATTGTAGGGGGGCTCTTCAATCCCTGATAATATTTATGGGCAACCCAGGGAAGCACATACAAGACGATCAGTGAGGCTTGTTTACTTGTACCCAGGGTTTGGTCTGCAAGGAAGTACACCATGGCATCACTCTAGACAAGTGTAACACTCGATAATATATCAAGTCAGGTAGACCAATTCCCCCCAGGGATTTAGGCAGCACTAACAGTGAGTAACGGAGTCTAGCAACTTTATTGCTCCAGAGAAATGTAATTAACAATGTCCTACACAAACTAAAAAAGGCTTGGGGTAGTTTAATAGGTATCGCTTGCATTATATATAAAATGTATGGGAGTAAAGTCATCTTAAATGCATTACACATCCCAAACCACGTAGGGGTAAGTGTTTGCCAAAGTTGGAGATGTGATCGCATTTTAGATAATAATGGACAAAAATTTATCTCATACAATGAGGCAGAATCCGGGGTTAATTTAACCCCCAGATATTTAAAAAAAGACTGAACCCATTTAAACCGATAGAGGCCTTGTAACTTTACAATACACTCCCTAGGGAGAAGAATACTCATCGCTTTGCTTTTAACATTTATGGAAAAATTTGAAAGATCCTTATACTGAGCAAAACATTGAAATAAACAAGGTAGTGAAGCCTCTGGGTCGGTGAGAAAATATAAAAGATCAAAAAATAAAAAAAACAAAAGATCATCTGCATACGTGGCGATTTTATGCTCCATGCTTGAGACCTGTATTCCACTAATCAAAGGGTCTGATCTAACTTTACAGAGAAAGGGTTCCAGGGTTAACAAAGATTAATGCAGAGAGAGGGCAGCCCTGTCTTGTCCCATTGGACAGAGAAAATTACTCCGATCGGACCCCATTCACCAGCACAGTGGCTGTGGGGCTAGTGTATAATGCCTGAAATCCAGGATTGCATTTGCGTGACTCCAGGCCAATATGTCCAAGGGTAAGTCGTAAAAACTGCCAGTCCACCCGATCGAAGGCCTTTTTGGCATCTGTTGATAGGCGCAAGAAAGTTCTGGCCTCCGATCGGGCGAAGTGGATCAGATCTATTGCCCTTACAGTATTGTCCCTGGCCTCTCTCTGAGGGATAAAGCCTGCCTGGTCTGCGTGGACAAGATGGGGAATATATGGCAATAGCCTATTCGCTAGGATTTTAGAAAATACGTTTAAATCAGCATTGAAGAGTGCTATGGGGCGGTAATTCCCACATTGAGTGTGGTCTTTGTCCTGCTTAGGGATGATCATAATATGAGCCCTCAAAGTGTCATCTGTTAGCTTACAATTGGCTGAAATAGAATTATAGGTACATAAAAAGTATGGATAGAGAACATCCTGAAAAGTTTTATAGTAAGCAAGATTTAGCCCATCTGGGCCAGGGGCCTTCCCTTATTTAGAAGATTCTATTGCCATGGCCAGTTCTTTATCTGTTATAGGTGCTTCCATTCCCTCAGTTACCTCTGACGAGAGGGAGGGCATACCTGAAGATATCAAAAAAGTAGATATCAAATCTGCCCAAGATACACCTTGCTGAATTTGGGTGTTAGGTAGGTTATAAAGCTTCCGATATTTTTTTTGGAATTCCTGAGCTATAGACTCTGGGTCTGACAACTTGGTGCCAGATTCTGATGTAGTTTGAGTGATATGCAGTTTCGTTTGTGACCCTTTCAGTGCCCTGGCTAGGAGAACCCCTGGTTTATTTCCATATTCATAGACTGTTTATATCGACATCATTTTTCCTTCACTTCTGCATTTATGATTTGATTATACTGCCGATGTAAGGCGAGTAATTCTTTCTGTGTCTGTAAAGCAAGTGTTTTTTTTTTTGTATAGCCTCAAGTTTACGGATCCTTAAAAATAACAACGCAGTTTCCGTCTGCCTCAATCTCTTAATCCTTGCTCCATGTTTAAGAAATATTCCTCTTATAAAGCATTTGTGAGCCTCCCACAGTACTGTCAGGGGCGTATTAGGTTGATCATTTATTCTAAAATATTCTTCTAGACCCTGAAGGACCCCACTCATAGTAATAGGGTCCTTTAAAGTGGAAGTAAACCCTTCCAAATGACTTTGGCCTACAGGTAAGCCTAGATTAAGGCTTACCTGTAGGTCCAATAAATATCTCCTAAACCTACATGGGTTTAGGAGATATTTAGAGATGAAAAGGCATCGCTGTCTACGGCGCATGCGCCGTAGACAGCGGCGCGCAGGCGCACTGAGGATGCCGAGATCACGGCGATATGCCGGTCTCGTGCGCATGCGCGGGAGTGACGTCATCGCCGCTCCAGCGAATGATAGCGCTGGAGCGGCGAGACCCGGAAGTCACATACGTCTACCAATTGAAGGAGGTTTAATTCTGCCTTCAGTTGCTTTAAATAAGAGAATGATAAGGGAGATACCCCCCTTGAGACATCTAAGAGTGGGTCATATGCAAAATTAAAATCCCCTCCTACGATCGGTACACCGTCGCTATGCTCCAAAATCAGGGGGGGGGGGGGGGATCAATAACCTTAAAGAGGGATTACACCAAAAAAAAAAAAAAATATTAAAAGCCAGCAGCTACAGATACTGCAGCTGCTGACTTTTAATAAATGGATACTTACCTCTTCCAGGGTCCAAATCTCTTGGTTCTCGGCTGCTGCTGCCACCATTCTCGTTGAGGGAAATCAGGAAGTGAAGCGTTTCGGCTTCACTTCCCGGTTCCCTACTGCGCATGCGCGCAGCGCAATGAGAATGCTCCGCGCTGTCTCTGGGACCCGTGTCTGGGACAGCAGACAGCGCGGCGGGACAGGAAGACATGGGAGTCTATGACCTCTCCCCAATGAAAGGTGCCAAATGTGACACCGGAGGGGGGGAGGGTTTCCGATGAGCGGAAGTTCCACTTTAGGGTGGAACTCTGCTTTAAGAAAAGCAACTGATTGGTGGCAACGGCTGTGGTTGCTACGTTGGTGGCTGGATCTTCCTAGGTGAGTATGAGTGCAGTGACGCCAGGGGGGTCAGTGGTGGACGGAGTGAGATTGACGGATGCGGCGCAGTGTGAGTTCTATCATTGTTACAAGGGACCCCTTGGTTCCCATCTGAAGGCGGAGGTTAGGGAGAGGATCTGGAAAGGGAGTACGTGGAGATCGTCTAGCTGCTTCCGCTGGAAAAGTTTAACCTGGACAAGGTTAAGTCGGAGGAGAGCAAAAAAAGAGGGAGGAAGAGAAAACTGCACTATCGGCTTATCCCAAGAACGTTTGCAAATTGGTCGCAGGCGTTTCACATTCTGGCGAGCATCATAGGGAAGAAGGCTCCGGACAATTGTTCAGGGTTATTCTGCTACCTGGATTCCATCAGTGAAGCACAAAGGGTTTATGAGGGTGTGTCTTGGCTTCGGTACGATGAGCAGTTCCGTCAGCGGAAGGCTCTTCGTCTGTCTTTGCGGTGGGACCACAAAAGATATCGGGTTGTGGATGAAGCTCATGACAAGCCAGGGCTGTGCCGCAACCCTTTCATGGAGGGGCCGGGGGTGCAAACACCTCATCACCATTGGCTGCAAAGCGCAAGCGGTTCTGCTGGCAGTTTAATGAAGGGACCTGCAAATTTGGGGGAGCCTGCCATTTATGGCATGAATGTTCGGGTTGCGGAGGTGCCCACCCTTGGTCCAAGTGCTTCCAAAAAGGTAAGAAACCGGCTGATGCTGGAAAAAGGGATGACTCCGGTGAAGGTGGAAAAAAATGGGTATCCTAACAGGGGGGGCTGCCCAGACGTTGCGGTTGGGTTTTTGGGAGGGCTTCCAGATTCTGAGCACGTTAAATAGGGTCCCCCCTGTTTTGGCTAATCTTAGATCGGCCTACGAGCATCCGGAGGTGGTGGGGAGTAAGTTGCATAAGGAGGTTGCTTTGGGGAGCATGGCTGGCCCGTTCGATAGGCCGCCGGTGGGGAACTTGGTGGTTTCCCCCTTGGGTGTTGTGCCCATGAGAGAGGCGAATCAAATCCGGCTGATCCATTTGTCTCATCCAAAGGGGGGGGATCAGTGAACGATTCGATCGATCTGTCATTGTGTACTGTGTCTTACACCTCGTTTGACGTGGCGGTGCAGAGATTTGGAAAGGGGGTGCTCATGGCCAAGACCATCATTGAGTCAGCTTTTCGCCTGTTGCCGGTTCATCCGGATAGTGTTCGTTTGTTGGGCTGTTGTTGGGAGGGCCAGTTATTCGTGGATAGGTGCCTACCTATGCGCTATCTCCTGTTCCTGAGTTGTTCAGTTCCTTTCTGGAATGGGTCATAAAAGGACTTGTCTGGCCTCGGTTCTGTTTTGCACTATCTGGACGATTTCTTGGTGATAGGTCCACCGGGGGAGCGGTCTTGTCTCATTCTGTTGGCTACTTTGCAGCATATCTTTCAGGTTTTTGGTATTCCCCTTGCTCAAGAAAAAACGGAGGGCCCGACCACGGTCTTGAAGTTTTTGGGTATCATAATTGATACTACATTGATGGAGTGCAGTTTACCAAGTGATAAACTTGAGGATCTTCGGGTGACCGTGGCTGCGGTCGCTCGGCGTTCTAAGGTTCAGCTGAAGGAGTTGCAGTCCTTGTTGGGAAAACTGAATTTTGCGTGCAGAATTATGCCAATGGGGAGGGTTTTTTGCAGGCGCCTGGCAGCCACAACTGCGGGAGTCAAGGCACCGCATCATTTGGCGTGTCTTGGTCAGGACCATCGGGATGATCTGCAGGTGTGGGATTCGTTTTTGGAGCAGTATAATGGTAGGTCCTTTTGGCTGGGGCCAACGGTCCAGGCTGCAGAGCTTGAGCTGTTCACCGATGTGGCGGGGGTCAGTGGGATATGCGTTTTACTTCAATGGGCCGTGGTGTGTTCGGACCAGTGGCCAAAGGAGTTAGGGGGGTCTGCTCTCATCTGTAACCTTATCCTGTTGGAGCTGTTTCCTATAGTGCTTGCGGGGGAACTTTGGGGCTCGGAATTGCGAACTGGAGGGTTAGTTTCCATTGCGATAATTTGGGGGTGGTACAGGCCATCAATTCCCTGTTGGCATCTTCTTTACCGGTAGTACGACTGCTGCGACATCTGGTATTGCTGTGTTTGCGACTGAATATTTGTGTGTCTGCCGTGCACATTCCTGGGGTGTACAATGAGGTGGCTGATGCGCTGTCTCGTTTACAGTGGGAGCGGTTCCGGCAGTTTGCACCGGGGGCGGAGAAGCTGGGAGTCCCGTGCCCCAGGGGTATGTGGGAGCTTGTCTTGACACCATGAGGGCATTGGTGCGGCGCTCGGTGGCGTGCGTATGAGTGGGTATGGCAGGAATGGCTTGAGTTGGTGAGTAGTGTCGATTGTTCCAGCGACGAGGATACACTACAGGTACTGTTGTATTTCCTGGGTAAGGACTGTGAAGAAGGGGTGTCCTGTTGCTTCGGTCAACAGGAAGATGTCGGGCCTTGCGTTTATGTTTATGTTTGGTTTCTCAAGAAAGGAGTCTTCAATACATTGGATTCGGATTCCAGGCATGTTATGGTCCCGCGTCCTTCCTGAAGTGCAGTGTTATGCTAGGTTGGATAGGCCCCTGGATGTGCTGTTGTTGCACGTTGGGGGTAATGACCTGAAGATCAGTGCCTCTAGGGATCTTATTCAGGATGTTAAATGGGACTTCCTTCGTTTAAGATCAGCTTTTCCTGGGACGGTGGTGGTGTGGTAGGATATAATAGGCAGGACAGCTTGGAGGGGGGCCCGGTCAACAAGACCAGGATAGAGGTCAATAAGGCAGTGGTGAAGTTTGTGGTGCATAATGGGGGACTGGTGGTCTGCCACTGCGAGTTGGAGAAAAACATTGGCCTGTATTTGAGGGCCAATGGGGTTCACTTTTCAGCAGTGGGGATTGGCATGTGGTTCCTGGGGCTCCAGCGGGGGTCTCTGGTTCCTGAAGGTTGGAATGGTGGAAGGTAAACAGGATATGGTGTGGGGACAGGTTGGACTCATCTCAGTATGGGTACCCTCCCTATCTGGAAATAATGGGCTACCGGTTATCGGGCTGCAGTGGCAATAGTTTGTCCCTGAGCTGGTGGGATCACGGCTAGGGGCCAGGATGCAGAGGTGGTGCAGCCGATGCGGTAGAATACCTTCCCTCATGAACCTCAGACATAGCAGTAGTTTAAAAAGTTGGTGTTATATGGGGGTGTGTGTGTGTGTGTGTGTGTGTGTGTGTGTGTGGTTAATTTTATAAAATGTGTAATATGTTAATAAAGGGCCCGGATGGCCATTTAATCCAGATGGTTCGGTGTACTTATTTATTAAGTAAGGTAAGATAAATAAGTTGGGGTTATGGTTTGAGGTACGGGACATCAGCTATACACCAGTCATGGAATGTCATCTTTTGTAGAAGGTGACTTTTGGTGCCTGGCAGGGTGTCACTAGGGGACCCTGACAGGACAAACCCCCCCACATTAGTATAGACCCCCCCAGGACAACCCCCCCCCCACATTAGTATAGACCCCCAGGACAAACCCCCCCCCACATTAGTATAGAACCCCCCCTAGACAAACCACAACCCCCCCACATTAGTATAGACCCCCCCAGGACAAACCACCCCCCCACATTGGTATAGACCCCCCCCCTAGACAAACCACCCCCCAACCCTAGGCTAATTAAAACCACCTGGGCGGCAGCTGGAGAGGACAGTGAGCAGCCGCGCCGCCCGGGTGGAGAACAGAGTGTGTGTGATGCTTGTGCTGGTGGGCAGAAGGCGGAAGTTAAACACAGTGCTCCGCTCCCTCCTCCTCTCCTTGTCCGTAGGCGGCGCGGCTCTCTCCGCCTGTCACAGCCGCGGCGGCGGCCGCGCAGTGACGTCACGGGGGGGTGGGGCGGGGCGCTCAGCTGTGACAGGCGGAGAGAGACGCACCGCCTACGGACAAGGAGAGGAGGAGGGAGCGGAGCACTCTGGCGCTCCAGCGCCCCCACCTCTGTGGCGCCTGGGTGCACTGCACCCCGTGCACCCCGGGACGGATCGGCCCTAGACCCTGTGGAGACATTGGCAGCCTGGGCTGGCATCCACTGGAGTACTTCTGCTAAGGCCTGTTGGTCCTTCTCAGATGCCTGAGACAAAGCCACTTGTGCTACTGTTACCTGAGCCAGGGCAGCCACTTGAGCCCAAGCAGTCACTAGATGCTGCTGAGCAGCCAACATTTTATTGGTTTGGTGCTGCTGAGTAAGGAAGAGCTCAGGCGTGTTCGCAACCCGCACGTGCAGAGCCCACCAGGAAGTCGTCACTGCACAGCGCTAATCACAGGCAGTGAGACATTTTCCCCATCTGCAGAGATCAAAAAATGTGTCACTGCCTGCAATTAGCGCTGTGCAGTGCCAACTTCCTGGTGGGCTCTGCACCTGCGGTTTGCGAACACGCCTGAGCTCATCCTTACTGCTAAGTAGCCAGCATTTTACTGGTTTCTTGTTGCTGTGCAGCCAACATTCGATTAGTTTTTTGCTGTGCAGCATTACTTTGAGCCAAGGCCTTTATCAAGTCCTCTATGCTGCAGATTCACTGTTACGCTGCAGTACACTGTGCTTCTAAGTGGTTTAGATGCACACTGCTGTCCTTTTAACATCACTGACACTGTCCCTGATTTTGAGGGACTGTCCCTGATTTGGAGCAATATCGCTCTGTCCCTCATTTTGGTCTGATGTATATAAAATGCATTTTTTTAATCTATCAAAAAGTGTTTTCCAGCACTAAACCTTTCATCCGATTTCTAAATTGCTGCATTTGTAAATTCCAAAAGCCAATATAAAGGAACTGTAGAGGTAAAAATGAAGGCCTCTTGAGTCCCTCCCTAGGGAAAGAGAGCCTTGACTGATGGGGGCATGGCTAGGTGTGTGACAAGGGGAACGATGGGTTGGGACATGTGGGATGGGATGGGCCTGAGCTCAGGAAATCATGTGCCCCAGGGAATTCTGGGTCTTTCGGAAGAATCGTGTGGGTTTAACCAATCTTGTGTTTTTTTGTACAGTTCTCCTTTAACCTCCCTGGCGGTTTTCCCCCGAGTGTGGCTCGGGGTTAAATTTCAGCACCATTAGCAGTAACCCCGAGCCACACTCGGGATTGCATTGCAGGATCCTGGTGAGGTATACTTACCTTGTCCCCAGTCCGCTGTGTCCGCAGGCTCTGTCCTCTGCCCGAAGCCTCTGTGTGCCGGGCTCCGTTCCCTGTGAGCAAATTGTGGGCAATTGGCTCCAAGTAAAGCGTTTTCAGACAGGTAATCCAGCCATATGCAAGGTTAAGGGCTTCCTGCCCATGTTTATTTTGTCAGCAAAGAAAACAGAACGTCTTCCTCGTAGGGGTAGAAAAACATAATCCCAAAACAAAAGTCCATTAACCTCCCTGGCGGTACGATTAGATTTTTGCGTCTCAAAGCGGTGCAATTATTTTGCATAGAAATTTGGCATTTTATATTGTAGGCCTGTAATTCTTAGCAATAAGACACTTAAAATCAGTCTGACAAACAAGGATGTAACCAATAAACCACCCTAAGGTACACCCCTCCGCGCTCTTTGGATATTGACACCTTATAGTTTACTATAAATCATTAAAATATTATATAATCCACAATCATATAATAAAAGCAGCTACTTCGTAAATAACAAAATATAAAATATGGCAATATTATAAAATCTCCTCATAAGTCTTTCTAAAATATCGCAGCAGTGCTTAATGTCCTTATTATAAGGCGGACATCGCCAATAAAAATAAACCAATCAACATCTGAGCTTTCTATTACCCTGCTCATCAGATGTTTTAGAAAGACTTATGGAGGAGATTTTATAATATTGCCATATTTTATAACTTAAATCTGTCTACCAAGAGTCTAGTAGATATCCCAGGTATGATGAAGTTTGAAACACAAAATCATAAAAAATAATATAATAATAATAAAATTAATTTCCCCACGATTCACTATCGCTCAAGTGTTATAATTCACTATAGCTGGTCTAAAACCACTGTTGATGTAAAGGGACACTTTTTGGTTGCTATGGACAATCTCAAGTTTCCAGGCAGAAAGAACATATATATATATATATATATATATATATATATATATTATATATATATATATATATATATATATATAAAACGGCATGCAGGGCTTTGGACAAAGCACTGGGGAAAAAGGGATGTGAAATAATTTCATACAGTAATGTAATCTGTAATCTGTAATTTGCGACGCTCGCAGGGAACGGAGCCCAGCACAGAGAGGCTTCGGGCGGAGGACAGAGCCCACGGACACAGAGGGGGGACAGCGCAGGATGCTGGGGACAAGGTAAGTATACCGCACCAGGATCCTGCAATGCAATCCTGAGTGTGGCTCGGGGCACCCTATGTTTTTAACAATCTGACAACGTTGTCAAATTTTTAATTGGTCTGTGTCAGCCACTTATCTGTGCCCTTCCCTTCTTTAGTTTAAATTGAGTTTGTTGTGAAATTTTGTACTAATAAAGCCAGTTTGTACTTACCACAGTGTTCTGTTTTTGCCCTCTTTATTCTCTTAGTTTTTTTATTTTTATTTTTTAACAGATAGACCTAACTGGGTCTATTTCAGTCCTGCAGGCATGTTCCTCACAGCCTACGTCTCCTCTCTCAGCACCACCACTGATTACACTCAGGTAAGTCTAAATTATACCCCAGGTGGGGGAGCAAGGTGTGGCCAGTGCTTAACCCCTCGCTGCCTACAGGACTCTAGCTGTCACTCATTTATCTTAAAAACCTCAAGATCCTGCGTGGCAGATACACCCCATCTATCACTGACAGGGGCTGTCTGTCACAACAGCTAAATTTAAAAAAAATGTTTTACCATGTTGGGCACAATTTGTCCTGGAAAAAAAAAAAAAAAAAACAAGATATAATCCACTTGGGTGCACAAAGTAGTTGAGATCAACTGTGCAGTTTTACTAACACAAGTCAAAGTTGCAAAATTGTGTCTGGGCGTTAAGGTTTGTTTAACCCTCCGTAATATGAAGGCGTTAAAGTGACTGTGCTGTTGTAGCTAAACAAATAAATAAATAATTTTGCCATAGAACAAGATCTTCTTAGCTGTGTTTCTATGCCCATGATAAATCGCCCTGTATATATAATATTTTTAAAATGAAATACAATATGCAAAGCACTGCATAAATTGTAGATGCTATATACTGTATATGCCTGCAATTAATAAATGTAATATGTTTATGACATACTTATTGTAGAATCATGCCCATTTTTAATTAATGCCCCACCCCTAATTTAAGTACCGTACATGTTTCACCAACAATGGCTTTCTGATCACACAGAAAAAAAAGTATCCCTGGAAACTTTGTTTAAATGTTGGCAACTATGAACAAGAATGCTGTCAATTTTATTTTTGCAGTTTAATCAATAATCAAAGAAGCTGGATTTAAATAATCTTATCGATATGTGCTGATGTTTTGGAAACACTTATAATAATGTAATTTTAAATCTAAAATCATAAATGCACATGAGGCAGCCATATACTGTATGCTCATTAACATAAGCATGGAGGAACTCAGCTATGAGGAAAGATTAGAGGAACTCAATTTATTCACCCTTAATAAGAGGAGAATAAGGGGGGATATGATCAACATGTACAAATATATAAGGGGTCCATATAGTGAACTTGGTGTTGAGTTATTCACTTTACGGTCAACACAGAGGGCACTCTTTACGTCTAGAGGAAAAGAGATTATATCTCCAAATACGGAAAGGTTTCTTCACAGTAAGAGCTGTGAAAATGTGGAATAGACCCCAGCCAGAGGTGGTTCTGGCCAGCTCAGTAGATTGCTTTAAGAAAGGCCTGGATACTTTCCTAAATGTACATCATATAACTGGGTACCAACATTAAGGCTACTTTCACACTGAAGCGTTGGGGGCGCTGGCGGTAAATTGGTGCTATATTTAGCGGCGCTTTACTGTCGTTTTAGCTGTGCTATTCGCCCGCTAGCGGGTCGGTTTTAACCCCCACAGCGCTGCCCCATTGTTTTCAATGGCAAGGACCTCTTTAGGAGCGGTAAATACATCACTCTTAATGCGCTCCAAAGATGCGGCTTGCAGGACTTTTTTGACCGTCCTGCAAGCGCACCGCTCCAGTGTGAAAGCCCTCAAACTTTCACACTGGAGACACAGCAGCGGCTGTTTCAGGGCGCTTTGCAGGCGCTATTTTTAGCGCTGTAGCGCCTGCAAAGCGCCCCGGTGTGAAAGGGGCCTTATAGGTAAAGTTGATCTGGGGAAAATCCGATTGCCTCTCGGGGGGATCAGGAAGGAATTTTTTTCCCTGCTGTAGCAAATTGGATCATGCTCTGAAGTTTTTTGTGGGTATAGAATTGGGTATATTGGATTGTACGATTTTTTATGGTTGAACTGGATGGACTTGTGTCTTTTTTAAACCTGACTAACTATGTAACTATCATAAGGATCTGCTTTCTGCTTTGTAGTGCTACACAATGTTTGTGCAGCTCTTCTCTTTCTAAAGGTCTATGTGTTGTACTTGCTAAAGGAGTAGACGGTTCACTTCGCAAAGTGTATGTCGACATGGCTTAGTAAATAAGATGAACTAATGTTCACTCTGAAAACCCAACAATGTGCCCGGATTAAAAAAAAATGAAAAAAAAGGATTCTTACTTAGGGCTATTTGAGGGCAGCAAAAACAGGCGGCTGAGATGTGGGTATTACTGCCCTGTATTTATCCACCCAAATTGTAATAATACAACTAAACATGGCCACGGCGTTTTTAACTCAGAGTGCAGAGTTTCACAGGTGAACAGCCAGCTCACAGATGCTGGGCAATCCCATATTGCCTATTGAATGCCTGTCAGCCACTGCTATACCACCCTCTGAAAAGCAATGCACCATGGATCACTTTTCAGAGGGCAGTGAGCAGTACCACTAATGTGAAAAAAGCCTTTAAATTGTGGTGAACACAATTTAATATTAAGCCTCGTACACGCGATTCAATTGTCGTAAGACCGAGCTTCTGTTTTTTATCAAAAGAGCATGTGCAGGATTTTGTCTAGCATACTAACTATCCGCAAATTGTCGTTCGACAAACGTGGTGACGTACTACAAGTGTATAAAGAGGAATTCATTTCTCGAAATGCCACCCTTTGGGCCCCTTCGGCTAATTTCCTGTTAGTAGAAGTTTGAGCGTTGATTCGCGATTTTCAGATCGTTTCTGATCTTCAAATGACAGTTTGGGGATAGTCAGTTACATTAAAAACAACACAATGGAAAATTAACAAGGGACACCAACATAGTTGTATCTTTGATCTTAAAAACTCAGGGATAATGGTGTTGTGGTAACTTCCCCCCAAAAAATCAAACAACCATAATATTAATATTATTTATATCACTACAAAACAATTGCCTTTTAAAATTTGTTTGGCATAACTACATCACTATCACCAGCAAAGCAGCTTCATTATTATCCCATTAAGGCCCCTTTCACACTTATACGACTTGTCTCACGATTTGGGACAGCAAAGTAGCATGACAAGTTGTTCCCCATGATTTCCAATGACAGACATTCATATTAGTACGACTTCAAGTCGTTCCGACTTCAAAGTAGTCCCTGCACTACTTTGGTCCGATTTTGATGCCACTTACACAGGCATTCCTTGAAATCGCGGCAAAATCGTGGCAAAAATCGTGGCAAAAATCGTGGCAAAAATCGCGCCCGTGAATCTCGGCAAAATCGCGCCCGCGAATCGCGGCAAAAACGCTGTAAAATCGTGCCCCTTTGAAGTCGCACAAGTGTGAAAGGGAAGAAGAGAATGTGCGCTGCATTTCGACATTTCATCAATTGCCGTGCCACAAGTGTTAATTCTAGATTACAAATGGTAGTTTACAAGACCAAACTCTTCTGGGTCGTTCCTTGATTCCGATAATGCGTGTTTGTACTTTCGACTTGTGTGGCGATTTATTTACCGACCATCCGAAAATCAGACGGTGAGCTGACGTTCGTCAAAAATGTACTAGTCTGCTCATCCAGCTTTTGTCTGACAAAAAAGTGAAATCAGCTGTTGAAAGCACCGTACTATTGATCCGAAAATCGGCAGACATCTCATCGTACGAATCTTCCCATCTGATTTTCGTATTGTGTGTACTACCGTTCGTAATCTATAATTAACATACGTGACGCATCAATTGATAAAATGTCAAAATGCAGCGCACATTCTCATCTTCTTTAACCACTTGCCGACTGCTGCACGCCGATATACGTCAGCACAATGGCAGCAGTGGGCAAATAGGCGTACCTGTACGTCCCCTTTAATTGGCGGGGCTAGTGGGTACAGCGTGACCGTGCCCGCGGGACCGGCGGACTCGATGTCCACAGGTCTCCCGGCGAGCGGGTCACGGAGCCGCAGAACAGGGAAGTGCCTATGCAAACAAGGCATTTCCCCGTTCTGCCTTGTGATATCACAGAGATCACTGCTCCCTGTTATCGGAGTTGAAGCCCATCCCCCCACAGTTAGACACACTCCCTAGGACACACTTAACCCCTTGATCACCCCCTAGTGTTTAACCCCTTCCCTGCCAGTGGCATTTATACAGTAATCAGTCCATTTTTATAGCACTGATCGCTGTATAAATGACAATGGTCCCAAAATAGTGTCAAAAGTGTCAAAAGTGTCCGATGTGTCCGCCATAATGTCGCAATCACAATAAAAATTGCAGATCGCCGCCATTACTAGTAAAAAAAAAAAAATAATAAAAATGCCATAAAACTATGCCCTATTTTGTAGACACTATAACTTTTGCGCAAACCAATCAATATATGCTTATTGTTTTACCAAAAATATGTAAAAGAATACATATATAAAAAAAAACAAATTTTTTCCTCAGTTTAGGCCTATATTTTTTAGGGATATTTATTATAGCATAGAATATGCTATATAGAAAGTAAAAAATATAGCTTTTTCTTCAAAATTGACACTTTTTTTGTTTATAGCACAAAAAATAAAAACGTCAGAGGTGATCAAATTCACCAAAAGAAAGCTCTATTTGTGGGGAAAAAAAGAACGTAAATTTTGTTTGGGTGCAAGGTCGCACAACCACGCAATTGTCAGTTAAAGCTACGCAGTGCCGAATCGCAAAAAGTGCTCTGGTCAGGACGGGGGTAAAATCTTCCGGGCTGAAGCGGTTAATGGGATAATGAATGAATGAATGAATGAATGAATGATTTGTATAGCGCTGCAACTGCGAACTGAATCGCCTCGAGCTTCATAATAATGAAGCTGCTTTGCTGGTGATAGTGATGTAGTTATGCCAAACATATTTTAAAAGGCAATGGTTTGTAGTTATATAAATAATATTAATATTATGGTTGTTGTTTGATTTTTTGGGGGGGAAGTTACCACAATACCATTATCCCTGAGTTTTTAGGATGAAAGATACAACTATGTTGGTGTCCCTTGTTAATTTTCCATTGTGTTGTTTTTGCTTTATGTGTGGCCGGGAGGAAACGGATTTCACTGTCCGTTTACACTGAGGTGCCTCTGATCTGGTCCACCCAAACAGAAGAGGATGTGGTCCTCTTCCATTTTTTTTTTTTTAGCAGGCTTGATCAGACCTGGAGGTAGACAGGGGCAAATGGACACAAGTCCTTTTACACCAAGGGGTTCATAGATATGCACTGACCATCCAATCAAGTCTCCCTGAAAAACTGACAGTTGAACCTGATCAGATCGCCCGTGTGAAGGGGCCCTTACAGAAGCATTCTATATTTTCAAATTTCTGGGTCATTTGACTCAGCTGACAAGGGGCAAAGGTTATAATACTACATTATAGGGGGTTTCTAATATCTGGAGGTGAATCTGCAAATCATGAAATTAGTGAATCCCGGGCATTGGCTGCAAGCTTGAACCCGACCAGTAATGATGAGCTGAACACCGCAGGTTTGGATTCAGGGTAAATTTGAGAACTTAATAGAATTTTGTGTGCCAAATCCTAACCCCACTGAAAATAATGGGAGCCAAATTGTAAAAAGACGGTAATGGCCATTTTCTACGCTAAAGGGCAAGGGATTGTCAAAAAGTGGCATGGGAGGCTGGACAATACCCTGGGGAACATGTACCAAAGCAAAAAAAAAAAAAGATAAAAAATTCAGTTTGAGACGGAGCAACGATTTTAATAATGCTTAACCGCTTGCCGACCGCCGCATGTACATATACGTTGGCAGAATTGCACGGCTGGGCAAATGGGCGTACAGGTACGTCCCTTTGAATTTGGTCACGGCGACTCTGCCGGGGGCTCCGTGAGTAGGATCACGGGTCCCGCGGACTCAATGTCTGCGGGGATACCCGCGATCGTCTCACGGAGCGGAAGAACGGGGAGATGCTAATGTAAACAAGCATCTCCCCGTTCTGCCTAGTGACACTGACACTGATCATAGCTCCCTGTGATCAGGAGCTATGATCAGTGAAGTGTCATTCGTAGCCACGCCCCTAACAGTTAGAATCACTCCCCAGGACACACTTAACCCCTCCCTAGCCCCCAAGTGGTTAACCCCTTCACTGCCAGTGTAATTTTTACAGTAATCAGTGCAATTTTATAGCACCGATCGCTGTAAAAATGACAGTGGTCCAAAAAATGTGTCAAAATTGTCGGATGTGTCCACCATAATGTCGAAGTCACGATAAAAATCGCAGATCGCCGCCATTACTAGTAAAAATAAAAAATTATTAGTAAAAATGACATAAAACTAACCCATATTTTGTAGACGCTATAACTTTTGCGCAAACCAATCAATAAACGCTTATTGCGATTTTTCTTACCAAAAATATGTAGAAGAATAAACTGAGAAAATTTTTTATTTTATATATTTTTGGGGGATATTATAGCAAAAAGTAAAAAAAGAATGCTTTTTTTTTCAAAATTGTTGCTCTATTTTTGTTTATGGCGCAAAAAAAAAAAAACGCAAAAGGTGATCAAATACCAACCAAAAGAAAGCTCTATTTGTGGGAAAAAAGGACATCAATTTTGTTTGGGAGCCACGTCGCACGACAGCGCAATTTTCAGTTAAAGTGACGCAGTGCCGAATTGCAAAAAGTGCTCTGGTCTTTGGCCAGCCAAATATACCGGGGCTTAAGTGGTTAAAGTGAAACATTAAAAATTCACAATGTATTTACAAAACATGCCTGGGGGATGCCCATAACCTGCCTGTGAAGGGGTGCATTTGTATGATGTATACAACAAACTACTGAAAGACTGACACCACACAAACCACAGCTTTACTTATGCCTACAAATTATTAGTAACCTTCCTACCCAAAATCCCTTCCAGTGCTGCCATGATCCATTTTGGATTAATGGATTACATTAATACAAATGTTTTAAGAGTCACTGACTGTGAAAAGCCTGCAGATTGGGATTTTTTACTAGTATAAATAAAAACAGCAGCGGGTCAATGTCATCACAATGTGGCCCCCTTTGTTGTGACATCATTGACCCTGCCCTGGTCCATAACATCACTGGGTATCCATGCCCCTTGTGATGTCATTGACCCCCACTCCCATGGTTTACTTGAGTGGGGGAGGCAGCGTATCAGTCGGCGGGGGGCCTAGCATTGGGGGCAGCACCATTTTTTTTACATGCTGGTGGTGTTCATCATGAATGACAATGATCTACATTGGGGACTTTTTTTTTCTTAAATTAAGATCAAAAACTGTCTACTGTTTTTATTTACATTAGTCTTTTTTTGGGCGAATGAGGAGGGGTACTATGTACCCCATAATCATTTACATGGGGGGGCCGGGATATGGGTGCCCCCCTGTTAAAAGGGGCTTTCAGATTCCGATACGTTAGCCCTTGAATGCCCACAACCACCTTTTCAGGGTCTTTTGTTTTACTCTGTGGGCTTTTTCGTTGACAGCAACCAGCAGCTCTCAGCTGAACTGTCACGTCTAGCAGTGGTAGGAATACCACTGCTAAAATGTTTTAGTTCCCGCTGCAGCTTGAAACCTGAATATGGGGAGGTTCAGCATGGTGTGGCAGCAGTAAACACACAGTTTTCAGAGAATAGAACTCATCATAATGCAGAATCCAATAATTCACAAAAAACCCAGCATGAAGGCACCCAACAGGGAACACCAACGGCAAAATCAAATGTGTAGCAGAGCAGGTCTCAGATGTGCCGACAGCATCTGTCTTGAGGGGCGGAATGCGGCCTGGCTAGTCCAAGCCCAAATGGGGAGGTCTCCAGAAGGATGGTATGTCCCTACCATTTCCCTACTCATCTGCAAACTTTCCCTGCTGCTAATCGCTGTCTCTGTCAGACGGGGGCCTGTCCCTACACTACTCACATGTTAAATGTTCACCAAGCCTGGGAGCCTGGGCCTTAAATAGGCTCTGCCAGACCCTAGATGGCTTCTAGAGTCACATGGAACACCAGCATCCAGTCCGATAGCTTTCCCAGCGACCCTGGAAACTATAGAAGAACCATGTTCCTCTTGACTTCCTCTACCCCCACTATGCCTCTGTAGTTGAGCGCCACCTGTAGTGAAGAATGTAGACTGAACCTGCCTACATGCATGCAGTATTTAACCACTTCCCGACCGCCTCATGTAGATATACGTCTACAGAATGGCACGGGCAGGCAAAAGCACGTACGGGTACGTCCCCTTTAATTTGCCTGCCCGTGGGTCGCTCGTGACCCGGTCGGGAGCTCCGTGACCCCGGCCGCGGGACCAGCGGACCCGATCGCCGCTGGTATCCCGCGATCGGGTTACGGAGCTGAAGAACGGGGAGAGGTTTGTGTAAACAAACCTCTCCCCGCACTTCCTACACTGACTGTCAGTGATCGGCTGTTCCCTGTCATCGGGAACGCCGATCAATGACGTCAGACGTACAGCCACGCCCCCTACTGTAAAAAAAAACACAACACGTCACACTGACTCCTCCCCGCCCCCTAGTGGTTAACCCCTTCACTACAACTGACATTTACATAGGAATCAGTGCTATTTAAATAGCACTGATTTCTGTATAAATGACAAATGTCCCAAAAATGTGTCAAAAATGTCCGATGTGTCCGCCATAATGTCGCAGTCACAATAAAAATCGCTGATCGCCGCCATTACTAGTAAAAAAAAAAATATTAATAAAAATGCTATAAAACTATCCCCTATTTTGTAAACGCTATAACTTTTGCGCAAACTAATCAATAATCGCTAATTGCGATTTTTTTTACCAAAAATATGTAGAAGAATACGTATCGGCCTTAACTGAGGAAAAAAAATGTTTTTTTTATATATTTTTTGGGGATAGTTATAGCAAAAAGTAAAAAATATTGCATTTTTTTCAAAATTGTCGCTCTATTTTTGTTTATAGCGCAAAAAATAAAAACCGCAGGGGCGATCAAATACCACCAAAAGAAAGCTCTATTTGTGGGAAAAAAAGGACGCCAATTTTGTTTGGGAGCCACGTCGCACGACCGCGCAATTGTCAGTTAAAGCGACGCAGTGCCGAATCGCAAAAAGGGGCCTGGTCCTTTGGCTGCAAATTGGTCCCGGGCTGAAGTGGTTAACATGCATTTTTTTGTGAATTGCACATTCATGAGTTAAATACCACAATGAGTTATTTTAACTCAAATAAGCAGGTGGTATTTACCTAGTGAATTGAGCACATAGTATGTTAGTGGAGAAGAGCGCTAGATTTTGTCAAAGCGGGGCTCCCCTAGATTAAACCCGCTTTAACCACTTGCCGACCGGCTCACGCCGATATACGTCATCAGAATGGCTCTCCTGTGCAAACTGACGTACCTGTAAAAGCATGGTAGCAGGCGCGCTCTGCTGGAGCGGGCCCCGTGGACTCGAAAACGCAGCAGTCTGCGATCTCAGCGAGGAGAGGCAGAACGTGGAACTGCCTATGTAAACAAGGAATTTCCCCGTTCTGCCTAGTGACATGACAGGAATCTACTGCTCCCAGTGATTGGAAGCAGTGATCTCGGTCATGTTTCAGTAAGCCCATTCCCCCTACAGTTAGAACACGCTGAAGGAACACACTTAACCCCTTGATCGCCCCCTAGTGTTAACCCATTCCTGCCAGTGTAATTTTTACATTGATCAGTGCATTTTATACCACTGACCAATGTAATAATGTCACTGGTCCCCAAAAAGTGTAATTTGGGGTCAGATTTGTCCGCCGCAATGTTACAGAAAAAATTGCAGATCACCGCCTTTACCAGTAAAAACAAAAAAAAAAAAAAAAAAAAATGTCCCTAAATCCTTCCAAGGCTGAAGTGGTTAAGCGTTAGCTGGTTGTTGGATGGTTATTCAGTAACATCTATGGTTAAATATTTATACGGATGTGTAGAAGTTATTAATTTTGTGTGGGCTGGCAGCCAGTTGGGACAGGATATGCAAATATATAGATAAAAACAGAAAGAATTTATTTTATGCAGGAAAACATTTTTGGAAGAACATAGCAATCAACAACTAAACCTTTCAGAACACTAGCCTCAAGCTAAAATAGCATTGTTTAACATAACTGTCATCATGGTATTGTTTCCTGGTATTGCTGACAAAAATGGAAACCTATTTGGTGCTGTGCTAAGGGGTGTAACTATAGATCACAGTTCCCCCAGCTTAGTGAGACACACACTTTAGATACTGTTCTTCTATTCTGCCATTCCAAAAAATAAAATAATTTAGGGCAAAAAAAAAAATGTGGGGTGCGTTTTCTGCATATGTGTACGTGTGAGATACACCCTTTAGATACTGTTGCTCTATTCTGCTATTCAAAAAAAACACATTTAGGGCAAAAAAAAATAATTTGCAGCGTTTCCTGCATATCTGTACGTGTGGGATACACACTTTAGATACTGTTGTTCTATTCTGCTATTCAAAAAAACACCCATTTAGGGCAAGATCCTAAATTTGAGAAATATGAGGAGATCATCAAATAAGGGACGTGGCCCCGGTCGTGGTGCTGCTGGTGGAGCTCCTGTTGCAGGGAGAGGACGTGGTTGATCTGTGCCAGCCACACGCATAAGTGAAACACCTTCCTCAGGTGCGAGTAGGCGACAGAGCCTGCAGCTGTATTTTGTCGGGCCTAATGTGGCTCTACAAATGTTAAGGCAAGGACAAGTACAGACAATAGTAGATTGGGTTGCTGACAGTGCTTCCAGTTCCTTTACATTGTCTCCCACCCAGTCTTCTACTGAAAGATCAGAGTTGGCACCTGCAGCCGATGATCATCAGTCTTTCACCTCACCCCCTTGCAAATCAGCCAATCAGTCGCAGCCCCAAATCACGCAGCAGTCTCTTCTGCTTTTTGATGACTCCATCCACCTAGACCTACCCCAGAAGTGGAAGAGATTGAGTGCACCGATGCCCAACCACTTATGTTTCAAGATGAGTACATGGGAGGACCATCGCAGCACATCTCGGATGATGAAGAAACACAGGTACCAACTGCTGCTGCTTTCGCAATTGTGCAGACCGACAAGGAGGGCAGGGGTGAAGACTGGGTGGAAGATGATGTGGAGGAC
Organism: Lithobates sylvaticus; assembly: GCA_028564925.1. Classification (NCBI taxonomy): domain Eukaryota; kingdom Metazoa; phylum Chordata; class Amphibia; order Anura; family Ranidae; genus Lithobates; species Lithobates sylvaticus. The sequence continues at coordinate 52,182,462 of CM053035.1, forward strand.
GATGGGGTCCTCGACCACACATGGAATCAACGTCATGCAGGTGACCTGTGTAGTTCGGAGAAGAGCCACCAGCACAGCAGAAGAGGGAGCAGGGTGCAAAAGCGGAGCGTCCGCCCCCTAGACAGTACGTCTGCTACTGCCCAACGCAGCAAGGGACCGAGCACACCAAAGCCAGGTCCAAAGAGTTCCCTAGCGTGGCAGTTCTTTAGACAATGTGCTGATGACAAGACACGAGTGGTTTGCACGCTGTGCAATCAGAGCCTGAAGCGAGGCATAAACGTTCTCAACCTAAGCACAACCTGCATGACCAGGTATCTAAGTGCAAAGCACGAGCTGCAGTGGAGTAGACACCTCAAAAACCTCCTGCTTCCTCTTCTGCTGTAGTCTCGGCCTCTTCATCCTGCCACCTGCCACCCCGCAAACAGAGGATCTGCCAGCAACACTACCACCTGGGTCACCAACCATCTCCACATTGTCCAACGTTCAGCTCTCTATCTCCCAAACACTGGAGCGGAAGAGGAAGTACCCCCCTACCCACCCGCGATCCCTGGCCCTGAATGCCAGAATGACAAAACTCCTGGCCTTTGAAATGCTGTCAGTCTGTCTGGTGGAGACACAGAGTTTTAAAAGCCTGATGGCATTGGCTGTCCCACAGTACGTCGTGCCCACCGCCACTACTTTTCCAGGCAAGCCATCCCTTCCCTGCACAACCAAGTGGGGGACAAAATCAGGTGTGCACTGCGCAACGCCATCTGTGGCAAGGTCCACCTAACTACGGATACGTGGACCAGTAAGCACGGTCAGGGACATTATATCTCCCTAACAGCACACTGGGTAAATGCAGTGGCGGCAGGGCCTGAGGCGGATAGCAGTTTGGCGCATGTCCTTCCACGGAGGATTTCGGGGTGCTTCAGTTTGCCTCCTGTTTCCAACTCCTCCTACTCCGCTTCCTCATCCTCTACCGCCTCCTCGTCCGGTCAGGGTAACACCTTCACCACCAACTTCAGCACAGCCAGGGGTAAACGACAGCGGGCAGTTTTAAAACTTTCCTGTTTAGGGGAAAAACCCCACACCGCGCAGGAGTTGTGGAGGGACATGGAACAACAGACCGATGAGTGGTTGGCGGCAGTGAGCCTCAAGCCCGGCCTGGTGGTGTGCGATAATGGGCGAAATCTCGTAGCAGCTCTAGGCCTAGCCGGTTTGACGCACATCCCTTGCCTGGCGCATGTGCTGAATTTGATGGTCCAGAGGTTCCATAAAAATTACCCCGATATGCCTGCTGCAGAAAGTGCGGGCCGTCTGTGCGCGCTTTCGGCATTCTCACCCTGTCAGCGCTGCGGCGTAACTTTGGCCTTCCCGCTCACCGCCTCATATGTGACGTGCCCACAAGGTGTAACTCCACCTTGCACATGCTGGCCAGACTGTGCGAGCAGCAGCAGGCGATAGTGGGTGAGTCGCTCTGTGGAACAGCACCACTTCACCACCAATAACTGGGCCTCCATGCGAGACCTGTGTGCCTTGTTGTGCCGTTTCGAGTACTCCACCAACATGGCCAGTGCCGATGACGCCGTTCTCAGCGTTAGTATCCCAGTTCTATGCCTCCTTTAAAAAACGCTTCAGCGATGATGGGAGAGGATGTGGCATAGGAGGAGGAGGAGGAGGAGAAGGAAGAGGGATTCCAAGGCTTTCAGGGCAGTCATTCACAAGTGGCTCCGAGGGTGCGTTCCTGCACCAACAAACGCCAGGTACACAATTGTCTAGCAAGGGCACAGTTCTGGAGGATGACAAGGTGGAGGATAAGGAGAAGGAACCATGTTCACAGCAGGGTGGCACCCAGAGCAGCTCATGGCCATCACTGGTGCGTGGCTGGGGGGATACAGAGGACACAGACTATACACCTCCCACAGAGGACAGCTTTTCATTGCCTCTGGGCAGCCTGGCACACATGAGCGATTACATGCTGCAGTGTCTCCGCAACAACCGCCGAGTTGCCCACATTCTAACTAGTGCCGATTACTGGGTGGCCACGCTGCTGGATCCCCGTTACAAGGACAACGTACCATCCCTTATTCCCTCACAGGAGCGTGATCGTAAGATGCGCGAGTACAGGAGCACGCTGGTAGACGCCCTGCTGGTGGCATTCCCACCTGACAGCGGGGGCTCAGTGGAAGCACAAGGCTAAGGCAGAGGAGGAAGAGGTCGCCAATGCAGCCGGGGCACCGCCAGCACCTCAGAAGGCAGGGTTAGCATGGCCGAAATGTGGAAAAGCTTTGTCAGCACACCACAACAACCAGCACCACCAGCTGATATGGAACGTTCTAGCAGAAGGCAGCATTTCACCAAGATGGTGGAGCAGTATGTGTGCACACGCCTACACGTACTGAATGACGGGTCTGCCCCCTTCAACTTCTGGGTCTCCAAATTGGGCACATGGCCTGAGCTTGCCCTTTACGCCTTGGAGGTGCTGGCCTGCTCTGCAGCCAGTGTATTATCTGAACGTGTATTTAGCATGGCAGGGGGGCGTTATCACAGACAAGCGCAGCCGCCTATCCAGAGCCAATGTGGACAAGCTCATGTTCATTAACCACTTAAGCCCCGGACCAACATGCAGCCTAAGGACCAGGCCCCTTTTTTGCGATTCTGCACTACGTCGCTTTAACTGACAATTGTGTGGTTGTGCGACGTGGTTCCCAAACAAAATTGGCGTCCTTTTTTTCCCACTAATAGAGCTTTCTTTTGGTGGTATTTGATCACCTCTGCGGTTTTTATTTTTTGCGCTATAAACAAAAATAGAGCGACAATTTTGAAAAAAATGCAATCTTTTTAACTTTTTGCTATAATAAATATCCCCCAAAAATATATATAAAAAAAAATTTTTCCCTCAGTTTAGGCTGATACGTAATCTTCTACACATTTTTGGTAAAAAAAAAACAAACAAACAATCGCAATTAGCTATTGATTGGTTTGCACAAAAGTTATAGCGTTTACAAAATTGGGGATAGTTTTATAGCCTTTTTATTAATATATTTTTTTTTTTTTTTACTATTAATGGCGGCGATTAGCGATTTTTATTGGGACTGCGACATTATGGCGGACACATCGGACATTTTTGACACATTTTTGGGGGCATTGTCATTTATACAGCAATCAGTGCTATTTAAATGCACTGATTCCTGTGTAAATGACACTGGCAGTGAAGGAGTTAACCACTAGGGGGGGGGAGGGGTTAAGTGTGTGTGTGTAGGGGGGCGTGGCTTTGCATCTGACATCACTGATCGGCTTTCCCTATAACAAGGAACAGACGATCAGTGACAGGCTCAGTAGGAAGCACGGGGAGAGGTTTGTTTACACAGATTTTTTTTAGAAGGTTTTTCTCCCTTAATGCATAAAATGCATTAAGGGAAAAAAAAAACTTGCACCTTTTAGAACCACTTTAAATGGGCCCTTAATGCAACAAAAGAAGACACATGCACTGTTTTTGACAATGCAGTGCACCAGATCATACAAAACATTCACATCTCTGGGTTATGTGGTGCTAAAACCTTAGATCTGCTGTATATGTGCAATAGGATCCAAATCAGAATACAATGCAAGGTTTGAATCCAGTTCACCTTTTTTTTTTTTTTTTCTAGCTCCCCTTTGCACCAATATAGCATTCATGTACTTTTTTTGTAAAAAGCTTGTTAAAGGCTATCGTACCTTACTGTCCTCCGTCCATGATTCCAAACGTATCTATTGCTTCTCATTAGCACACACCCTGCATCATCCACCCTCCCACTCCCAGCTGCACATTTTTTAAATGAAATGCAATCCATCAGTGATCACCCTTCTCAGTAAATACACAATATACAATCAGATTGCATAGTGTATGGCCATCTTTATACAAGTACATAGAAGGGAGTGGACAGAAACACTCAGCTGTCAAGCCCTGTTCACATCTCTGCGTAGGGGGAACTCAAATTCCAGCATCCAGTTTTTTTTTTTTAGTGGAGCATTTTCACTCATCACACAGATGTGAATGGAGCCTTATTGTTCTTGTATTATCAGACCAATTTCACTTTCAGGCCCCATTCACATCTAGCATAGTGGGAGCGCACATTTTGTCTCATTTTTCATGTGACATGCATAGGGCAGCCTATGCTGATTTAAATGGGCTGTGCTATATGTGGCTTATGGGACATGTTGGCATTTTGTGGATTGCGTGTTTTTTTACTGTGCGTTTTGCAGCATTTGCCATTCGTTTTTTCACATGGCAAAATGTGTGTTTGCTAATGTGTTTGATGTGTTGTTAACAATTAATGGCACTGAAAGTGCAACTAGTAATTTTAGGTGTATAACGGTGGCCATACACTATACAATCTGATTGTACAATCTCCTTTAGATCTGCTATCAGTTATGTAGTGTAAGGGCCTGCCTGATTGGATATAGAGTGATTGGCTAGATAGGGGTTTCCTCCTATTATATAAATGTGTATGGCCAACTATATACACCTAAAATTACTAGTTGTGCTTTCAGTGCCATTAATTGGTAATGGCACACCAAAAACAGAAGCAAACATTTAGCCATGTGAAAAAAACAAGTGGAAAATGTGTCAAAACGCAGAGTAAAAAAACGCACAACCCACAAAACGCCAACGTGTCCCATTCTTAGATTGTAAGCTCTAAAGGAGCAGGGCCCTCTGATTCCTACAGTATTAAAGTGTATTGTATTTGTACTGTCTACCCTCAAGTTGTAAAGCTCTACGTAAACTGTTGGCGCTATATAAATCCTGTATAGCTTTTTATGGAAAGCTTTGATATTTTTGCAAAAAAAGTACATGAATGCTATATTGGTACATAAGGCAGCTGGAATATAAAAAAAAAAAAAAAAGTGAATTTAGCCTTTAAGCTGTTTTAGGGGTGCTGGAAGCGTGGTGCAAATTGGCCTATCTTTTTTTAATTATTTTGGCTTCTTGCAGTTAGCAAGTTTCTTTATGAGGAAGTAAAGAACATTGCTGAAATCCAACAGGTTTTCAAGTTTTGTTTTTATCACTGGGTTGGAATAAGGCAAACTGTATAGAGAGGTAGCAACAGGTCCTGCAGATCATCTACAATCTTACAGATGTTTCCCTTTATGACAATCCAGCAGCAGTGCTTCCAAACTTGACTCCAATGTCCAGTAAGAAATACAGTGAATCCGTGCTGAAACATCTTCTAAATGCAGCCAGAGCATGCATCCTCAGCATGTGGAAACCTATGGTGTTACAGTGGTTTGCCAGGGTGAATGATATTCAATGGTGGAATACCTGACAGCTGTACTTAGGGACAGGACAGAGGAACACAACACAGACTGGCTATACTGGGACACGTTCCAGTTCTCAGATGAATATTTGTTATATGCTTAAGCAAATTCCATCGTGGAGTTTTGACATCTTGTGCCATCGACTCTGCCAAAGCTCTCCACATTCCCTCCTCCCTTACTGCTTTCCTAATTTTACCTCTCCTTCTTACTTCCTTCCTAGACACCTGGGGTGTCATCCTTTTTCTCAATTACACAGAAAAATTCTCTCGGTATGCGTTGATCATTGGATACTGTTACTGTGAGGATGGGACTAAGAGCCATATATTGTGTAACATCCACGCTTTGCTCCCCAACTTTTAGTGGTTCGATACCTGCTAGTTAAATTTTTTTTCCCTATTTTTTCCTGGTATGTTCAGGACAACTAAATTTCTATAATGGTCTTCCACCATACTACAGGTTATAATACAGGATATATTTGTTGTAGAGGCTACTGCCCACAGTTTACGGATATCTTATGCCGCGTACACACGATCGGAATTCTCGTCAGAAAAGCCTTGGATGGTTTTTCCGACGGAATTTCGCCCAAGCTTGTGTTGCCTAGACACCGTCATACCAAATTCTGACCGTCAAGAATGCGGTGACGTACAACACTACGACGAGCCGTGAAAATTAAGTTCAATGCTTCTGAGCATGTGTTGAATTATTTCAGAGCATGCAATGGAATTATGCGTGTTGGAATTGCCACAGACGATCAGAATTTCCGTTAGAAACTTTTTCCGTCTGAAAAATTGAGAGCATGCTCTCAAATTTTTGCTGGCGGGAATTCGACCAGCAAAATTCCGATGGAGCATACACACGGTCGCATTTTCCAATGAAAAGCTCTCATCAGTCTTTTGCTTGCCGAATTTCCGATCGTGTGTACGTGGCATTATATTGCTGTACTGGAACCCTGTCTGTTATTTCGTTAATATCCATTGATTCTCTGATATGGTTGTATTGTTGCCTATTGATGGATTTCATTGACTATGGTATGTAATGTCATAGTTATGTTCTAATGCATACCTTAAATAAAGAATTAAAAAGAAAAACTCCCATGAGGCTGAAGGGACATTCACACAGTGTAGTGCAGCTCACATTTGAGCAGTGGGAAGTTGGCTGTGAAGCCGAATGGAATTACAACTGGCTTCCCACACTAAATAATGCCGGTGCAGGGGACCCAAAGATCTGAGAAGAACTGTCCCGAGTGAGGATGGTGCTGGATCCCTGGACAGGTAAGTGCCTTTTTATTTAAAGTCAGCAGCTACAGTATTTTATTTTTTAAGTATTATACAGATTTTTTTTGCAAACAGACTTCAAGAACTTCTTGAAGCGCTTTGTTTAAATGGTTAAAATAGTCAAGCAAAAAAAAAATTTGTTGTGAGCTGACAATGACAAATAATGATCTGGAAATTGAACCACCACCCCAAAATATTGGAGTCTGAAATTAAGTTTATTCCAAATATTAGTTGGGTACAGCAACCAAACGCATTTTGGGGACCTAATATCATCCCCTTCATCAGCGTTTAACAGAGTGTGGGGTCTTGAGAAGAAACCAATTACATAAAATGTGTGGGTTCTCATTGCAACACAGTCACATTCAGTCTTTGGTTTGAGAAAAAAACAAAAAACAAGGTTTTCTGCCTTTGTCCATGCATTGGGATTACATTGGCCATTGCAGCCAAATGCATGTGCTGTGAATGAGCCCTAAATTGATGGTACAAGTTTACTTTGAACTGACTGAAGGGCAAACATTTTTCAGTAGTAACTTTTAATTATTTTGAAAGATATTTCAAAATGATAATCTGTAGAGAAATACATTTGTCTGGTCGGGTTATTACATCTCAGGTTAAATGTTTGACATGGCTGTCACTTATACCTGAAGGAACCCTAAGAAGCACAAAAAAGGAAAATGAATAAAATAAAAAAAAGGTCAAGGCTGATACTGTGCAAATATTTCAGAAATAAAAATGTATAGCTAAACTGTGTTATACACTATACAATTTTTTTTTTTTGAAGTAATACTTACCATAGCCTTCAACAAATGAGCCTCATCACGCACTTGTCAAAATCTGTGGAGCTCTATAGAAAGGAAAAAACACATTGACACTATTAGAACAATGCTGTTGGGTGTGCAAATTATTACATCAAATACTGTTGGAATGTGGTGTTGGGGTTAAAAGGAAAAAAAAAAAAATGACAAACTACTCAGATTACCATCAGATTAAAACCAGCTAGGCTGGTGCAAGGTAGTAGGGGATACGTCAATATTCTAAAGAAAAATACAGCACCAAACTCTGTCAACCAGAAAAAAGTGAACCTACAAAACCTGCTTGTTATAAAAATAGAGATAATGGAAGCATATTTTTGCAAAGTGTATGGAGGTCACATGCTGGGTTGTTCGTTTCAGCCCACGCTGTCAGACACATGTAAAAATGCTCATCGCTTGTGATTTGGCTCATTGTCAAAAAAGATGCAGGAGCTACTTTGGCTCATTTGTTACATAGTTAGTCATGTTGAAAAAAGACACAAGTCCATCTAGCTCAACCAAAAAATTAATAAAAAAAAAAAAAAAATCATACAACCCCATATACACAATCCTTCACCCACAGTTGATTCAGAGGAAGGTGAAAAACCCCAGCAAAGCATGCTCCAATTTGCTACAGCAGGGGGGAAAAATTCCCTGCTGATCCCCCAAGAGTCAATCAGGTTTTCCATGGATCAACTTTACCTATAAATGTCATTACCCAGTTATATTATGTACATTTAGGAAATAATTGAGGCCCTTTTTAAAGCAATCTACTGAGCTGGCCAGAACCACCTCTGGAGGGAGTCTATTCCACATTTTCACAGCTCTTACTGTGAAGAAACTGAACAATGCCAATTACCAGCTGTGGAAATTCAAGCTAGAAGAGATTTTGAACAAGGATGACTTGTGGAAAGTGCTGAATACAGACAGACCCACAGATGGAGAGACGGAGGAATGGGACAGGAAAAATAGGCAGGCAAAAACAACTATAAGCTTACTAGTGGAAGAAGACCAGTTTATTCATATAAGAACAGAGAAAACAGCTAAAAAGGTATGTGGACTTCATTACAAAAACTGCATGAGAGTTCAAGTCTAAACGCAAGTTATTTCTGCTAAGGAAGCAAATGTGTGACCACCTGAAAGCTATGCTAGAGATCATAGAGCAGCTACGCGCCATCAGAGAGGACATCAAAATTTACCATATTGTTGCCCTGCTCCTCTGCAGCCTTCCAGAGACATATACTGCTCTTATTAATGCTGTAGAAACCAGACACGAGCAGGAACTAACACTGGAATATGTCAATGGCATATTAATCGAATATGACAGAAGGAAAGAAAATAAGCACCATGATGACAAAGCTTTTAAGATGTACAAAGGCACAAAGCACAACAAATAGGGATGAGCCCAACACCCCCCAATTTGGTCCCCCCAAAGCACCTTGTCCCCATGTTGATGGGGACAAAGGCCTCATCCCCACAACCCTATGTTGAAGGCAAGCGGCCTGGTATGGTTCAGGAGGGGGGGCGAGCGAGTGCCCCCCTCCTGGCCTGCCATTACTGGGTCTGGTATGGATTTTGGGGGGACCTCCACGTCATTTTATTAAATTTTTTTAATTGCCACGGGGTTCCCCTTAACCACTTGAATACATTGTGTTATATATACACTACACTGCCTGCACTGACTGAATATAGAGTCTACACTGAATATCTAGTCCACACTAAATGCAGAGTATAATATATATATATATATATATATATATATATATATATATATATATATATATTAGGGGTGCAACGGATCAAAAAACTCACGGATCGGATCGATCCTCGGATCAGGAGTCACGGATCGGATCATTTTCGGATCAGCAAATAATAATTGAATTTGCGATCCGTTGCACCCCTAGTGGGCACAGTCAGATGGCATTTCATTTTTTTTTTTTTGAAACTTACGGCGCTGCAGCCGTTCATCTCCTCCTCCTCACATGCTGTCTCTGTGTGAGGAGGGGCAGCGGCGCTGAGAGATGATCTCATATGTTTACATATGAGATCATCTCTCATTGGCCAGGGCGATCACGCTGTAAACGGCCGCTGTGATTGGCCGTTTACAGCGATCTGTGATTGGCCGCGTCCGAGGGACACGGTCAACACAGAATTTCCCTGCTGCGCGCTCGTGAGCGCGCACAGGGAACGAGGAAAGGGGAGGCCGTCATACGACGTCCTCCCGTGATTTCACATCCGCGCGGTGGCCGTCATTCGGCTACGGCCGGATGTGAAGTGGTTAAACAATGTCCCCCCCCCCCCCCCCCCCCCCCCCCCCCCCCCCCCCCCCCCCCCCCCCCCCCCCCCCCCCCCCCCCAATAAAATGCACCTTATTACAAGCATAAAAAACATAGTCAGCAATGCATATCAGATATCCCTGATGATTTGTGCCAAGCTCACCACCGATCAAAGTTCCTCCAAACAGACCGCTGTGATGAGTCCCGGGATGACGCTAATCGTGTCGTGCTGATGGGTTGCGACATGATTAGCGTCATCCCGGGACTCATCACAGCAGTCTGTTTGGAGGAACTTTGATCTGTTATGAGCTTGGCACAAATCATCAGTAATAAATAATGTGCTGCTGACTATTTTTTTTAATGGGCTGCATTTTATTGGGGGGGGGGGGGATCGTTTAGTAGTGGGGAAGTGGTGTGGTACCTGCTTTTAGAAGTTGCAGAATTGGCCAGGCAAGGAATCCAGCGTGACTGCTCCGGAATCCAGTCACATGGGCTCCTGTGGCATGTGGAATGAATGAACTTGCGGCTGGGGTGACGTCAGCGCGCAGCTCGTCGCCGCCGGGTGTACCAAGATGGCCGCCCGCTCCATAGCTAGGCCGAAGCCGCGGCCTTTCCTAAAGGCCGCGGCCGCGGACCGCTCCGCGGATCGCGAGGGGTGCCGATCCGGACAGGCCGATCCGTACGGATCACGGATCGGTCACGATCCGTTGCACCCCTAATATATATATATATATATATATATATATATATATATATATATATATATATATATATATATATATATATATATATATACACATACACACACACACACACACACACACACACACACACACATATACAGTGCCTTGCGAAAGTATTCGGCCCCCTTGAACTTTTCAACCTTTTGCCACATTTCAGGCTTCAAACATAAAGATATAAAATTTTAATTTTTTGTGAAGAATCACCAACAAGTGAGACACAATTGTGAAGTGGAACGAAATCTTTTGGATATTTTAAACTTTTTTAGCAAATAAAAAACTGAAAAGTGGTGCGTGCAAAATTATTCGGCCCCTTTACTTTCAGTGCAGCAAACTCACTCCAGAAGTTCAGCGAGGATCTCTGAATGATCCAATGCTGTCCTAAATGACTGATGGTGATAAATAGAATCCACCTGTGTGTAATCAAGTCTCTGTATAAATGCACCTGCTCTGTGATAGTCTCAGGGTTCTGTTGAAAGCGCAGAGAGCATCATGAAGACCAAGGAACACACCAGGCAGGTCCGTAATACTGTTGTGGAGAAGTTTAAACCCGGATTTGGATACAAAAAGATTTCCCAAGCTTTAAACATCCCAAGGAGCACTGTGCAAGCGATCATTTTGAAATGGAAAGAGAATCAGACCACTGCAAATCTACCAAGACCTGGCTGTCCCTCTAAACTTTCACCTCAGACAAGGAGAAGACTGATCAGAGATGCAGCCAAGACGCCCATAATCACTCTGGATGAACTGCAGAGAACTACAGCTGAGGTGGGAGAGTCTGTCCATAGGACAACAATCAGTCGTACACTGCACAAATCTGGCCTTTATGGAAGAGTGGCAAGAAGATATCCATAAAAAGTCTCGTCTAAAGTTTGCCACAAGCCACCTGGGAGATACACCAAACATGTGGAAGAAGGTGCTCTGGTCCGATGAAACCAAAATCGAACTTTTTGCCCACAATGCAAAACGATATGTTTAGCGTAAAAGCAACACAGCTCATCACCCTCAACACACCATCCCCACTGTCAAACATGGTAGTGGCAGCATCATGGTTTGGGCCTGCTTTTCTTCAGCAGGGACAGGGAAGATGGTTAAAATTGAGGGGGAAGATGGATGCAGCCAAATACAGAACCATTCTGGATGAAAACCTGTTGGAGTCTGCAAAAGACCTGACACTGGGACGGAGATTTATCTTCCAACAAGACAATGATCCCAAACATACAGCAAAATCTACAAAGGAATGGTTCACAAATAAACTTATCCAGGTGTTAGAATGGCTAAGTCAAAGTCCAGACCTGAATCCAATCGAGAATCTGTGGAAAGAGCTGAAAACTGCTGTTCACAAACGCTCTCCATCCAACCTCACTGAGCTCGAGCTGTTTTGCAAGGAAGAATGGGCAAGAATTTCAGTCTCTTGATGTGCAAAACTGATAGAGACATACCCCAAGCGACTTGCAGCTGTAATCGCAGCAAAAGGTGGCTCTACAAAGTATTAACTTTGTAGATTTTATATATATATATATATATATATATATATATATATATACACATACATACATACATACATATACACACACACACACACACACACACACACACACATATACATACATACATACACACACACACATATACAGTATCTCACAAAATTGAGTACACCCCTCGCATTTTTGTAAATATTTTATTATAACTTTTCATGTGACAACACTGAAGAAATGTGAGTATACAGCTTGTATAACAGTGTATAATTACTGTACCCTCAAAATAACTCAATACACAGCCATTAATGTCTAAACCGCTGGCAACAAAAGTGAGTACACCCCTAATGCCGAGTACACATGATCAGACTTTCTGGCGAACTTCGCCAGACAATCCGACCGTGTGTGGGCTCCGGCGGACTTTTTCTTCCCAAAGTCCGGCGGACTTAGAAAGAAGTTTTGACTCAAAATTATCCACCGGACTCGGCCGTCTGTGTGCTAGTCCGCAGGACTTTTGAAATGAACGGACTTGCCCCACACACGGAGTAAAGTCCGTTCATTTAGAACGTGCCTCCAGGTAGACGGGACTCCCCCCAAATCCATATCAGACCCTTATCCGAGCACGCAGCACGGCCAGTCAGAAAAGGGGGTAGGGACGAGCGAGCGCCCCCCCCTCCTGAGCCGCACCAGACCGCGTGCCCTTAACATGGGGGAGTGCTTTGGGGAAAGGAGGGCCTCTTCCCGACAACCCTGGCCGTTGGTTGTCGGGGTCTGTGGGCAGGGGGGCTTTTCAGAATCTGGGAGCCCCCTTTAAAATCCTGGCCCCCCACCCTATGTGACAGAGTATGGAGTACGATGTACCCCTACCCATTCACCTGGTAAAAAAAGTGTAAATAAAAAAAAACAACACAAGTTTTTAAAATACTTCATTAGTCAGCTCTAGGGGTCTTCTTCCATCTTGGGGGGACTTCTCGCTGGACTCCTCCGCCATCTTCTGCTTGCTCTTTTACTAGCGGAGGAGCCCGGCTTTCTCCTTCGTCGGCTTAGGGATTCCCCTTTAAATCCATACCAGGCGATGGGGCTAGCAAGGTGGCAATCTCGCCGAAAGAGGAGGCGACATTGGCTTCCTTCACTAGTCCCGTCTACCTGGAGTCACCTGGTCACGTTCAAAATGAATGGACTTTACTCCGTGTGTCGACAAGTCCGTTCATTTCAAAAGTCCTGCGGACTTCTGCCAAAACTCCGGCGGATTGTCCGCCGGAAAAGTCCGGGCGTGTGTGAGCATTCCACACGTTTGGAAAGTCCGGCGGACCTCCGCTGGAAAGTCCAGCAGATTGTCTGCTGGACTAAGTCCGCCGGATAGTCCGGCCGAAAAGTCCGATCGTGTGTATGCGGCATAAGTGAAAATGTCCAAATTAGGCCCAAAGTTTCAATATTTTCTGTGGCCACCATTATTTTCCAGCACTACCTTAACCCTCTTGGGCATGGAATTCACCAGAGCTTCACAGGTTGCCACTGGAGTCCTCTTCCATTCCTCCATGCTGACATCACAGAGCTGGTTGAGGATGCCCCACAGATGCTCAATAGGGTTTAGGTCTGGAGACATGCTTGGCCAGTCCATCACCTTTACCCTCTGCAGCGCGTGAAACATGTTAGTCTCAGTCGCCACGGCAACATAACGGAGCTTGCGATCCGCCCAGCATTGGTCTCCGCACAGCATTGGTTTCTCCTCACTTCTGGCATTCTTTGGCTCTAATCGGCTCAGATCGGGTTCTTCCGGTCCTTGGATTCAGGTGCACAAGCCAGAGCGCTGTCCAGGAAGCCAGATCCCAGCATGGTCGGCCAGCCAGCCAGCGGGACCAGGGGAGTCTCTGACGCGGTGAGTTTGGCATTCCTCGTTCCACCCTCTGTTGCACTTCAGCGAGCTGTAACCCTCTCATCCCACCATTCATGTACATTACAGCCACAGAGTCTGCTGCTGAGGCTTGACACACACAGCAAACTTGCTGACATTAACCCTTTGCTTACTGGAGTCCCGGTGGATCGCTGACACCATTATTTCGGAGTATTTCAGTTCTGACAGTGTTGTTTTTAACTAAGGTTGATTTTACTGTTTGATTTCATTTTTCAATGTCAGACTTTTTAATTTTGATGTGCATCCAATAAATGAACTTGATTGTTTACATTATCTACAACAATGCTTTATTGCTGGCACCCATCAAGCACTACATGTTTGTCCATTTGCTATTTATTTCCCTCCAGGAGTTGGCAGCTGCACTGGGCTCTAGCCTTTTGATGAAGTATCAGAAAGGCAAGACAATGGTTTTATAATGATGCCAGTTTTAGCGCTTTAGGACCTGGCCTAGGCTATAAGGAGATTGCCAAGACCCTGAAACTACGCTGCAGCATGGTGACCAAGACCATAAAATGGTTTAACAGGACATGTTCCACTCAGAACAGGCCTCGCCATGGTCGACCAAAGAAGTTGAGTACACAAGCTCAGCATCATATCCAGAGTTTGTTGTTGGGAAATAGACGTATGAGTTCTGCCAGCATTGCTGCAGAGGTTGAAGGGCTGGGGGGACAGCCTGTCAGTGCTCAGACCATACGCCGCACACTGTATCAAATTGGTCTGCATGGCTGTCATCCCAGAAGGAAGCCTCTTCTAAAGGTGATGTACAAGAAAGCCCGCAAACAGTTTGCTGAAGACAAGCAGACTAAGGACATGGATTACTGGAACCATGTCCGGTGGTCTGATGAGACCAAGATAAACGTATTTGGTTTAGATGGTGTCAAGCGTGTGTGGCGGCAACCAGGTGAGGAGTACAAAGACAAGTGTGTCTTGCCTACAGTCAATCATGGTGGTGGGAGTGTCATGGTCTGGGGCTGCATAAGTGCTGCCGGCACTGGGGAGCTACAGTTCATTGAGGGAACCATGAATGCCAACATGTACTGTGACATACTGAAGCCGAGCATGATCTACTCCCTTCAGAGAATGGGCCACAGGGCAGTATTCCAACATGATAATGACCCCAAACACACCTCCAAGATGACCGCTGCCTTGCTAAAGAAGATGAGGGTAAAGGTGATGGCCAAGCATTTCTCCAGACCTAAACCCTATTGAGCATCTGTGGGGCATCCTTAAACGAAAGGTGAAGGAGCACAAGGTCTCTAACATCCACCAGCTCTATGATGTCGCCATGGAGGAGTGGAAGAGGACTCCAGTGGCGACCTGTGAAGCTCTGGTGAATTTCATGCCCAAGAGGGTTAAGGCAATGCTGAAAAATAATGGTGGCCACACAAAATATTGACACTTTGGGCCCAATTTGGACATTTTCACTTAGAGGTGTACTCACTTTTGTTTCCAGCGGTTTAGACATTAATGGCTGTGTGTTGAGTTATTTTGAGGGGACAGCATATTTACACTGTTATACAAGCTGTACACTCACTACTTTACATTGTAGCAAAGTGTCATTTCTTCAGTGTTGTCACATGAAAAGATATAATAAAATATTTACAAAAATGTGAGGGGTGTACTAACTTGTGAGATACTGTATATTCAACTCAATTATTCTGTAAAGATCTAATCCATTCATTCATTTATTAAGATTTGTTTATTGATGAATATTAGATATTAGATTAAAGAAAACTTCAGCAGTACATAAAGCTGTGTGCAGTGACAGTTCTGTGATCGTGGAGGAGATTCACTTTGTTTTAACAATATATTGTTAAAGCAAAGTGAATCTCCTTATCATTATCTTTTGTAAGCTACATGTGCACACAGTCTGTCCCAACAGGGTGGGTCTCAAGGCTTGGGTGGTACATTATAGGTTAATGCACTTAAAAAATGTAAAAATAAATAACACACAACTGTCCTTGCATCTGCCTCCAATTACACTTTGCAAGCTTTTTTGAGTAACTTCGGACACCCTTTTGAGTCATGTGCATAAACCGGCTCCAAAGAAACAAACAAACATACAGGATCTCAAATTTAACTGCAAAAGTGGAAACTGCAGTTACTTTTCTTGAACTTTGTTTTATGTGAACAATGTTTCCCTCTGCTGGAAATTAAATGAATTACCATCAAACTAGGCTACAGATCAACCCTATACTTTTCTGGATATATAAATCAATCAAAATTAGCAAACTACTTAGGCTGCTAGAGGAAAAAAATCACAGTTGTGTTAAATTCAGAAATGACATCTCTGCCATAGTACTCGTACTATAGTGGTGCCCTATCCATTAACATGAGCCCTCAAAATGTTCTCCAAAAAAATTGCACTCAGATTGGATCTAGCATCAGATCATTTTAATGGTAAGTACATACATTGTAATTGATTTGTAAGTGCAACTCTTAAAGGAATGAAATACCTTACAGAAATCACAATATGCTACCCTTACCCCCTAACAAAATAAATAATTAGCTGTTCTATCATCAGCAGGGATGGTACCAGTGGTGGCCGGTCCATGCAGGGCGCAGGGGCGCCATCCCCTAATCCATGCGCCCAGCTCCTAATCTCCATGCGGGGCGCCAGACACTTTTTTTTTTGGAAGCACATGTTTAGAGCCTGAGGCTTTAAAAAAAGGGTGGGCTCGGGGCGCAGAGCACAAATTAATATTCGCTATTGTCTTATTGTTTCTCCTCCCAGCCAACCAGGAATAGGGTCCTGAGGCCCGATTGGCCAGGGGGTCTTAGGACTCCCGTCCAACCAGGTCTTAGGACCCACTTCCTGTTAGGCAGGGAGGAGAAATCCAGACTCTTTCCTCGGCTGGAGTGAGGAGCAACAGCCCTACCCCTCATCCTCGATCGTCATCTCCTAAAAGTAAGGCCGCCCTCCCGTCTGTCTCCCACGTGGGGAGGGAGGGTGGCAGGGGTGGCAGTGGCATGGGGGGGAGATGTTTGTTTGCCACCTCCCCCAAATATTGAGCACCAGCTGCCACTGGAAAAGAGATTTCATCTCCAAATACAGAAAGGTTTCTTCACAGTAAGAGCGGTGAAAATGTGGAATAGACTCCCTGCAGAGGTGGCTTTGGCCAGCTCAGTAGATTGCTTTAAGGCCTGGATTATTTCCTAAATGTACATAATATAACTGGGTACTAACATTTATAGGTAAAGTTGATCCGGAGAAAATCCGATTGCCTCTTGGGGGATCAGGAAAGAATTTTTTCCCCTGCTTTAGCAAATTGGATCATGCTCTGCTGGGGTTTTTCGCCTTCCTCTGGATGAACTGTGGGTATAGAATTGGGAATATGGGATTGTATGAAATTATTTATTTTTTTTGTGGTTGAACTGGATGGACTTGTGTCTTTTTTCAACGTAACTAACTATGTAACTATGGATGGTGCCATCTTTTTTCAGGCAATGCCCAGGGTCAGCATTTTCTTTCTGGACTAAGATGCTGCCTCAAGGTCACAGTCATTTAAATCATGACACTGAGTTCACAAATGTCTGAAACAGATCACCTCCCTGCTACAGCTTCTCACCTTGACTTCCTACCAGGCTACAAATGTTGTGGTCTGATTATTGGGGCCAAAATATATACTGCTACATATCTTTGGTAAAAAATAACCCAAATTAGTGGATATTATTTAGTCTCTGTGAAAGTTATAGGGGGTCATTTACTAAGATGAATGCTCTGCGCCGGTTCATACCTTAATTGGTGCGCCAGATAAATCATTAATTGAGCATGTGAACCGGCGCACGCATAAGCGCAACAGCAATAATATGCCATTGATAATAGCGCACACCGTATCATTAAGAGTCCATTCACACAGGGGCAACACGACTTCCAGCGCAACTTTGGGAGGCAACATGGACACGGCTTGAGTATGAATCACAGCACAACTTGGGGCGACTTACAAAACGACTTTAAGTCGCCCCCAGGGCAGGCGACTTTAATTTTAAATAAAAAAACGGCATGGGTTCCTGCGCCAAAAAAATGGCGTGGGGGTCCCCCTCAAAATCCATACCAGGCCCTTCAGGTCTGGTATGGATATTAAGGGGAATCCCGCACCAAAAAAAAAAAAAGTGGCGTGGGGGTCCCCCTCAAAATCCATACCAGACCCTTATCCGAGCACGTAACCTGACAGGCCGCAGGAAAAGAGGGTGGGGATGAGAGAGCGCCCCCCCTAATGAACTGTACCAGGCCACATGCCCTGAACATTGGGAGGGTGCTTTGGGGGTAGCCCCCTCAAAGCACCTTGTCCCCATGTTGATGAGGACAAGGGCCTCTTCCCCACAACCCTTCCCCGGTGGTTGTGGGGGTCTGCGGGCGGGGGGTTATCAGAATCTGGAAGCCCCCTTTAACAAGGGGACCCCCAGATCCCGCCCCCACCGTGTGAAATGGTAAGGTGGTACAAAAGCATCCCTACCATTTCACCAAAAAAGTGTCAAAAAATTTTAAAATGACAAGAGCCAGTTTTTGACAATTCCTTTATTAAAGCATTCTTCTTTCCATCTTCTTCGGGTCTTCTTCCTTTCTTCCTTCATTCTTCGGTTTCTTCCTCCATCTTCTTCTTCCTCCGATCCTCTGCTTCTTGCTCCGGTGTTCTCGTCCGGCATCTTCCTCCATGGCCTCTCTTCCCCGCTTTGTTCTGGGGCTGCTCCGCATCAATGGGAGGCTCCCACTGTGTGACGCTTCTCTTCTTCTTACAGTTCTTATATAACGGAGGGCGTGGCCACCCAGTGACCCCGCCCTCCTCTGACGCACGGTTCCATTATAGAAGTGTCAGAAGAGAAGCGTCACGCAGCGGGAGCCTCCCATTGATGAGGAATATGGTACATATGGAACTGCGAAACAGTTATATTGTAATTAAAGCGGAGTTCCACCCATATAAAAGTCAGCAGCTACAAAAAGTGTAGCTGCTGAGTTTTAATAATCGGACACTCGCATGTCCCATGGTCCAGCGATGCGGCACCGGCATCATGACTGTGGGCGCCCGGCTGTGGCTTCACAGCCGGGTACGCACTGCGTGTGCACAAGCCCCGCTGCCTGCTGCGATTGGCCGGGCAATCTTCTGGGACCTGTGACGTGTCCCAGAAGATTGCACGGAGGGAGGGGGAGAGGTGAACTCCCTTCGGCACTGCGGAGCCCCGGGAGGAAGTGGGAGCTGGATGGCCCTAAAAAGAGGGTATCCACTCCCCCCCCCCCCCCCCCCCCCAAAAAAAATGGCATGCCAAGTGTGGCATGTCAGGGGGTCACCGTCACTTAAAGTGCAAGTTCCATTTTTGGGTGGAACTCCGCTTCAAATTACCTTTCCTTTTCAAACTGCAGTTCTGTAATTTTCTGTAAAATGCATACCTTAGAGTGTTTGCTTTCCAAAATTAGGTCATTTTGTGGATAAAGCCACTGTGATAGGTAGTCAGGAAATTAGACGCGTAATGTATGCTCCTTGGGAAAATCTATGCATCTAGGCTTTAAAAAGTCTCACACATGTGGTATCCCCATACTGGGGAGGTATAGCAGAATGTTTTCAGGAGTAGAATTATAAGTATGCCTATGCTGTGTGTGATAAATACCTTGTTAAAATTACAACTCTGTGGCAGCACAGTGGTGTAGTGGTTAGCACCTTCACCTAGCAGTAATAGGGTCGCTGGTTCAAATCCCGACCACATCACCTTCTGCCTGGAGTTTGCATGTTCTCCCTGTGCCTGCGTGGGTTTCCTCCGGGTACTCCGGTTTCCTCCCACACTTCAAAGACATGCTGGTAGGTTAATTAGATCCTGTCGATAAAATTGGCCAAATATGTGTATGTTGTATGTGTTTGTAAGCGTGTCAGGACCCCACAGGGCAAGGACCACACTATTCCACAGATGGACACCAGTGGCAAAAAGCGCCCAGAGGCGATTCAGTTCGCATAGGTAGCGCTATACAAGTCATTCATTCATTCAGAAAAATACATTTCGTTTCTTAATTTTCCCCAAAAAATTTGACAAAAAATAAAAAAAGAAGGTCACAACGCATCCTACGAAAATACCTTGGACTGTCTACTTTCCAAAAATGTATCATTTGGGGGCTATTTGTACTGTCCTGACATTTTTAGGGCTTCAAGAAATGAGATAGGCAGCTGGTCCAGGAACTATAAGCAAGTGATATGCTGGATGTATTGAGGAATAATATCGTATATACTCGAGTATAAGCCGAGATTTTCAGCCCTTTTTTTTTAGGTCTGAAAGTGCCCCCCTCGGCTTATACTCGAGTCGCCGCCATCTGCCTACATGATCAGCGTGTCATGCAGACAGACGGCAGTGTTCAAAAGCCGCGCCTCCTCCTCCTCTTCGTCCGTGATAGGAGGAACACAAATTTTCCCAGCAGTCAGTCAGTGTTCAGCCTATCACGGACATCCTGTCATTCTCATCTGATGGACGAGGATGAGAGGATGTCCGTGATAGGCGGATACACTGAACACTGACTGCTGGGGAAAACAGTGTTCCTCCTATCACGGACGAGGAGGAGGCGCGGCTTTCGTATATTGGAATGGCCGCCGTCTATTTGCCTTACATGCTGATCAGCAATGGGGGACACATGATAAAGACTGCAATGGTGGACACAGATCGCACAGGGAGGCATGCACAGGACACAGATCAGCACAGGTAGGCTGCAATGGACACAGGGGGGTATGTACAGGACACAGGGAGGCATGCAGCTGCAGATGGGCATTGTTGACCCTCTTTTCCACTTACAGTAGCTGCTGCATTTCTCACCCTCGGCTTATACATGAGTCAATAAGTTTTCCCAGTTTTTTTGTGGTAAATTAGGGGCCTCGGCTTATATTCGGGTCGACCTATACTCGAGTATATACAGTAGTCTGCAAGCAAGTGTTGTGCTGGAGTAAAGACTGGAGTGCATATACAGAGTGTATATAGGATTGTCCCATGTAAATTTTCTTCAATCACTTGGGCATCCCATATATCCTTACCCTATCCAAGTTAATTACCCCCAATAAAAATACAAAACTAAGTGCATGGACTGTTTTCTGTCTAAAGCCCCATACACACGCACGGATTATCCGAGGACCAGGTCTGTCAGACCATGTCCGTCATACTTTGTCTAATGTTGGTTTTGCGTACACACGGTCGGACAAAGTTGTCGGAAAATCCGATCATTCTGAACGTGGTGACGTTTGTTGCCTACGACGGGACTACGTAGAGGCTAGTAGCCAATAGCTTTGGTCTTGTAATGTGATCTGAGCATGCGTAGCACTTTGTCCGGTCGGAATTCACTACACATGATCGGATTTGGTGTGATCGGACTTTGTTGTCAAAAAATCTATCCAGCAGGAGATAGGACTTTGTCCGTCAGACAATCTGATGGAAACTGTCCGATGGTGCCTACACACGGTCTGATTTTCCGACAACATTGTCCGATAGGACAGAATCCATCGGAAAATCCTACCGTGTGTATGGGGCTTAAGAGTGACTGGAAATCGTGTGCCTGGCTGGGCGGGGTGACAGGTGGACTACAATACTCAGCAGCCCTCACAATGGTACCACTATATATGTTTTAGTTGTGTTATATTATCTTCTTGACAAAGCGTGTATTAAATCATTCATCAGCTGAGGGAAGGAGGCACATTTTTTATTTTTAACAACTGACCAGAGTTGGGCTTTAAAGGGATTAAACTATTGCTAGTGTGGTGTGCTTTACCCATTAGTACATGTTTGGTACCGAAAACCCATTACTGTGTACTTGTCACTGTGTCAGTCAATAGGCTCTCATCAGCCATAGAAACAATACTTCATGAACTAATCACTGAAAGAGAAGGGGGGAGGCTGTGGATGACATCAAACTCTATATAGAGAAGTGAATCATACAGAAGGCAAAAGTAAGCAGTTTCTCGTTAAGATATGAATAATTTTTTCCTGTTTGTTTTCCTTTCCTGGTGCTTACTACAGCAAATTGCATTATATTCTATGTAGAAAAGTCCACTAATATTTGTTTCTGCTCTCGCTGTTAATTCCTGACATTATTTTTGCACTCATTGTAAAAAAGGATGACATAAAACAATTGTATATTCACTATTTATTTTAAAATTCAAACTTATTTTAAATGGATAGCACTTTCATTTAATGTGCAGTGCTGTTAAACAACTCTGAGCCATTCTACCAATTTTGCCCTATTGCAGCACTAAAGCTGACCATACACAAGTAGAGAATCGTTCAAAATTTTTAATTTTTTTCTACTAGTTACTGGGGTAAAATGGATGATAATTTTTGACCATAGTGAAGTGAGAATTCAAAGGAGCCAGATGTTGTTTTCTCGAACTAATTTCTTATTTATTCCAAAACCAAAATGTTCAAAGCAAATAAAATTTTAAAATAAAACAAAATGGCACCCTTTTGCACACTTCCTCTTCATATACAGATGCAAAAAGTTAATTTCAGTAATTCAATCCAAAAAGTGAAACTCATATTTTTATAGATGCGCTACACACAAAGTGATGTATTTCAAGCATTTCTTTCTTTTCATTTTGATGATTATGGCTAACAGCTAGTAAATACCCCAAATTCAGTATCTCAGAAAATGAGCATAAGACCAATAAAAATAGGATTTTTCCTACAGCTTACCTGTAAAATCTTTTTCTTGGAGTACATCACGGGACACAGAGCAGCTATAATAATTACTGTCTGGGTTATACGCCACCTATAGGTGAATGGACACCTGTAGATCAATCAAACAGGAAGTCCTCCCCTATATAACCTCTCCTTCACAGAAAGCACATCAGTTTTGTAGCTAGCAGTTCCTAAAAAGAGGGGAGGGACCTTTGTGTCTCGTGATGTACTCCAAGAAAAGGATTTTACAGGTAAGCGGTAGGAAAAATTATATTTTTTCTTTATTGTACATCACAGGACACAAAGCAGCTATAGTAATTATCATCTGGGATGTCCTAAAACAAAGAAGGACCTACTCTGCTATTTGTAATACGCTGAGGCCAAAGGCAGTATCTTCTACGCGATTGACATGGACCTGGTAAAAATCCTGTAGATGTATAAACAAAAGACCAAATAGTGGTTGTACACCTGGGCCACTGACACCCAATGATGGATGGCCCAAGATACTCCCACACCTGATAGAGAATCTCTCCCCAGAAAAAAAATTGTTTTTGCCATTTAAACCATAGGCATCATTGAGAAACTGGCAGATCCACTGCTAAATATTCAACCTGGATGCCCTTCCTGGGCTCTTCTGGCAGCACAAACCAGGATTCCTGACTTGTGTCATCAACTCAAGTAGACCCTGAGCATCTGAGCTACCTCTAGAGTAGGTAGAGATCTTTCTCCTGCCGACTGTGAATTAGAAGAAAAATAAAAGGCAAGACACTGTCCTGATTTAAGTGAAAACTAGAAACCACTTAATAAGGCAATAAAAATGGATGAGGACGCAACATCACTTTATGATGCGAGACCAAGAACGGCTCCTTGCATGAAAGAGCCGCCAACTTTGACACTCCACTCAGTGAAGTGATATCAACCAAAGAAGCCACCTTCTGAGATAAAAAGGACCAACAGAGTCCCCCGATGGTTCAAAAAGTGGCCTCTGCAAGGACAGTCAAGATCAAATTCAAGTCCCAAGAATACAAGAATGGCTTGACAGCAGGACTGTCCAAGTTACATGCTGTATGAGGAAGGAAACAAGGAGTGAGAAACAATGGCCCCAGGAAAAAAAATTGATAGGGACGAACTTTGACCCTTAACAGTATTTAAGGCCAAACTCCTTTCCACTACTGATTGGAGAAAAAAAAAAAAAATCTCCCACTCATATTTCTGCGGGTGCCACTTCCTGACTTCACCCGAGGCAAAAAAATATTTGCAAGTCCTGTAATTGAAGTTCCCCCAAAGCTGGCTTCCAGAGGCTCAACAGTGCTGAGATACAGGACTCAAGACCATCAGGTCCCACTGGACTGGGAGTGTCCAAGAAGCAACCCCTGCAAGACTCGCTATGTCAGTGTACCAAGCCCCCCTCGGCTAATTCGACCAACACTAATATCAGAGCTACCACCTCACGGATTCTTCGCAAAAGATGTGGCAGAAAAAAATTCAAATAAGGGAGAACCAGACTTTAAGGTGTTACCAGTATATGTTTCCCTATTGGCAGTGGGACTCTTGTCCCGGACACACCTGTCCTAAACTGCTGTAGAACTTATAATCTAGTAGATTCCCCTGCAGAGTTCCCCTTGCCACTATCTTATATCTAGAATATGTATTGGCGATAGAGACAGCACATATGCTCAAGGTGATGTGGTTGCAGTCTGACGAAAAATGAATTCATTAATTTTCGAAGCCTTTGTACCCCAGGGCACACATTAACTCTTTGTAACTAAAAATTGGTAGCCTGAGAAGTCCATATAATAGGGAGCACAATCTGGATCAGGACTCTCAGAGATCAGGAACAGCAGCAGATGACATATGTCCCCAAGCTGTGGTACTACAACAGCCTGTGTCTTCTGTCAGACCAGACTGAACCATCACTTTCTTGTCTTCCCTGCAGAATTCCGTGCACTCTTCCCTGCAGGAGGAGGAGGATGGGCGAGCGCACATAAGTGCATGTTATCCCTCATTTGGCCCATCAACCCCTTCTGAAGGGCCTGAAAAATAATATTCTCACACATGAAGCATTGGCCCTCCTTCATTTGCTGCAATTTTGCAGCTACATAGCAGCCATAGGCCTCTTCCGTGTCGGGGGTGTTTTCAGGGTCGCATTAGCCTCCTTAATGAGGCCCAGTGCTGCCTCCTTCACGTTACTCCCCTTCCTGGCCCTTTTGGTTGTAAGGCGGAGGGGAGGCACCTGGGATTGGGTGAGGCTACTGGGCCTGGCCACCTCCTGACTGACACTTACCCCCACCTCCTCCTGTCTGCCACATTCCAGAGCGTCGTCCTGCCTGAGGTCTTCCTTTGTATGAAAAAAGGGACATGGTTTTATTTTTTGGTTCATCAATCACACACAATTTTCAGCTCATGACTGTTGCAAATTGAATGTTAATAAATAAAAAAGACTATCATTCTGAGCCCAGCATTTTTCATTCTTGTCACAATCATTTTTGGCCCCTACTGTCTATTGATATGTAGAACACTTTTTGGTAAATCATTCATTTGTTGTTATCAATAATAACATCTAGTTAACAACAATAATTTTTGGACAATAAACATGTTAAAAAATACTATGGCTCCAGCTGGGCTCCTCAACTTCTTCCAGGATGAAAGGCAAAGGATGTGTAGAAAGTGATTCCCTGACTTCAACCTGGTCTTCCAGAAACCGCATCCTGTTGTAGTACCACAGACTGGGTACATACACATCCTTTGCTGCTGCTCCTGATTTCATGGAAGCCTGGACCTTATTAAGCTCCTTCCTATACATGCTTCTCAAGCTACCAATTTTCTTCTCCACAAACTCGATGTCTGCGTTGGGGACCTGCATCTTCACAAAATTGCAGCAGTTTCTCCAGCGATGCCTTCCTACCTGATTTATTACTATATAAAGGGGTTTTTAACCTCCCACAAATTTCTCATATACCTGTATCCGTCTATGAACTGGTCCATGAATTCAGGGTCTTTGAATTGTTTCATATTTGCTGTAAGACAAAAACACAAGACAAAAACACTAATATCAGGCTAAACTCTCCTAATCTTATCCCAATATAGGCCTCAATCTCGAATCAGTATAGGCCACTGATGTCCCAAGTTAAAATGTTACCTTCGTTAGAACATTCATCCTCCTTCCTCCACACACAGAACGTACGTACAACACGCGCGTGTTAACTTTATATACACTGCGCATACTTGAATCTCCGCCCACGTCGCCCGCCCCTGGCCTTCTTTCTAGAATATTCCCTGCCCTGTCTCTTTCATCGCAGAGGGGAGGCACCTGGGATTGGGTGAGGCTACTGGGCCTGGCCACCTCCTGACTGACACTTACCCCCACCTCCTCCTGTCTGCCACATTCCAGAGCGTCGTCCTGCCTGAGGTCTTCCTTTGTATGAAAAAAGGGACATGGTTTTATTTTTTGGTTCATCAATCACACACAATTTTCAGCTCATGACTGTTGCAAATTGAATGTTAATAAATAAAAAAGACTATCATTCTGAGCCCAGCATTTTTCATTCTTGTCACAATCATTTTTGGCCCCTACTGTCTATTGATATGTAGAACACTTTTTGGTAAATCATTCATTTGTTGTTATCAATAATAACATCTAGTTAACAACAATAATTTTTGGACAATAAACATGTTAAAAAATACTATGGCTCCAGCTGGGCTCCTCAACTTCTTCCAGGATGAAAGGCAAAGGATGTGTAGAAAGTGATTCCCTGACTTCAACCTGGTCTTCCAGAAACCGCATCCTGTTGTAGTACCACAGACTGGGTACATACACATCCTTTGCTGCTGCTCCTGATTTCATGGAAGCCTGGACCTTATTAAGCTCCTTCCTATACATGCTTCTCAAGCTACCAATTTTCTTCTCCACAAACTCGATGTCTGCGTTGGGGACCTGCATCTTCACAAAATTGCAGCAGTTTCTCCAGCGATGCCTTCCTACCTGATTTATTACTATATAAAGGGGTTTTTAACCTCCCACAAATTTCTCATATACCTGTATCTGTCTATGAACTGGTCCATGAATTCAGGGTCTTTGAATTGTTTCATATTTGCTGTAAGACAAAAACACAAGACAAAAACACTAATATCAGGCTAAACTCTCCTAATCTTATCCCAATATAGGCCTCAATCTCGAATCAGTATAGGCCACTGATGTCCCAAGTTAAAATGTTACCTTCGTTAGAACATTCATCCTCCTTCCTCCACACACAGAACGTACGTACAACACGCGCGTGTTAACTTTATATACACTGCGCATACTTGAATCTCCGCCCACGTCGCCCGCCCCTGGCCTTCTTTCTAGAATATTCCCTGCCCTGTCTCTTTCATCGCAGTGGGAGAGGAACATGGTGGATACACAGCAGGTGCGTAATAGCAGCAACAAGGAGGAAAGCCCGGAACAAGAAACATCCCCATCCAGGAGGAGATTTAAGGCCTCAAATATGTCCTTTGTTGAGTTGGTGGAGATGGTGGACATCTTGAAGAGGGCCTACTATGATGGGAAGTATGGACTGTACCTAAACCCAAATGTGATAAAAGGCCAAGATCATGACTGCGCCATAATTTTGGGGTACAATGATCCAAGGAGCAAATGAGGAAACACTGGTCAGACCTGAAGTTGAAGGATCAGGATCAGTACAGAAGTATCAAGAAAGTGCTTCTAAAAAGAAAAGTACCGTATTTATCGGCGTATAACACGCACAGGCGTATAAAAAGCATATTCACTTTA
Organism: Lithobates sylvaticus; assembly: GCA_028564925.1. Classification (NCBI taxonomy): domain Eukaryota; kingdom Metazoa; phylum Chordata; class Amphibia; order Anura; family Ranidae; genus Lithobates; species Lithobates sylvaticus. The sequence continues at coordinate 52,209,624 of CM053035.1, forward strand.
AGATGGAAGTTGCAGGAAAAAAACTTTAAGCAAAATAAGGGTCAGTGCCCATCTGCAGCCTCACCATTGCCATCAATGCAGCCTGATCAATGCATATCTGCAGCCTCACAAGTGCCATCAATGCAGCCTCATCACTCCACATCAATGCAGCCTCACCATTGCCATCAATGCAGCCTGATTGATGCACATCTGCAGCCTAGAGGGGACAGGGAGGGGGGCAGGATGAGTGCCAACAGATTACATACAGTGAGAATCTCCTATGATAGACAGACCAGTGGTCCAATGGCGGCCCAGGAGACGGGACTTCCTATTACCTATTATGAGGCCGCCAAGTGAATAGGAGATTCTTACTGTATGTAATCTGACGGCGTTTGTCCTGCCCCCTCCCTATCCCCTCAGAGGTAGCTAATATTTAAGTATTGGCGTATAACACGCACATGCTATTTGCACCCGATTTTCATGGTGAAAAAGTGAGTGTTATACGCCAATAAATACAGTAGTTGTCCTGTGTTCCTTTTATTATTACTTGCATGCTGCTCCATGTGCTTTTCTTTCCTGTTGTACAGTTTTAAATGGCTATTTTCATGTTCGTGGGCACAGTAATTGGTCGTAGGAAACATTTGACAACTAAATACGATGTTTTTGGCAGATACAGGGTTAACCTACATTTGGTCATGCTAATTTACTATTAAAAGTTTAGGACATTGTTGTCTAGATGTGTTTGAAACTAGAATGAATTGCAAACTTGATTCAGTTTAATGTAAGGAGAGGACACACTGTTTACACATCTGGACTCAGGAGCACTAGTGTGGGACACCAGAACAAACTTTTTAGGGTGTCCCACACAGGTGCTCCAGTGGATACTTGGGTTGTCTCCATGTATGAAACTTTTTCAAAAAAGGTAAGTATTCCAGCTTTTTAAAGGAACAAATCATGTCTTTAGCTTGGAACTCTGCCAAAACAGACAACTGTACACCACTTCCAAGCAATGTTTCATATTCCTATTTCTGGCCTCAAATATCTGTGTGCTAAATATACCTTTTGTTTCATTCTCATAGGGGAGAAAAGACTTGGGACGTCTGAGGACACCAGGGACCCCCCACCTCAAAAAGAAGGGGAACAGAGGACACCACAACCTCAGAATGTTGAGGAAGGAACAGATCAGTGTCAGACACCACAGATTCAGGTAATAGAGGTATGCCTGCATATTTATAATACATGGTGTGTATTTTTTATTTTAGGTGATGTGCATGTTGTGAAAGAACAAGCTCCTCAGTGAGAGTGCACAAAGACTAATCCAGGACATAATGTGGTGTAGTTGGGATTTAGACATCATAAAGCAAAAAACAAATGAGGTTGAACAAAAACTGAAGAACACGATTGATGTATTAGGTAGAATCTAAAGAACCACAAAATGCCACCATTTTTTGTTTTTGTGGAACAATTTTGGAACATTTTTCTCACATTTTAAAAGCCAAATTTTGAAGATGCACACAGTGCGTCAACATGTGCTATCTGCCATCAGGGGATTTCAATGTACGAGTTTTGTGGGTGCAATCCCTTCCTCGCAACTCTAGTAGGTGTGAGGAAGTGGTTGCACCCCCAAAACACGTCCATTGATCCCCCATGATGGGAGATAGCACATGTTGACATTAGGCATCGGATCAGGAGGGAAATCCCAAGTTTGACTCCCAATTTGTGTGCATCTTCAAAATCTGGCTTTTACAGGGGTGACATCACCCCATCTGATGAAGGCAATATCAACACATTTTTGACACTATAATGTCTGATATTGCCTTCAGTTTTTTAATGATGTTGAACTTTGCAAGTTCTTGAGTTGTGTATGTTATGTTTTGAAACATGCCTGTTTATGTACTTAAAAAATGTTTTCAAGGTAAAACTTTATAAAAACAAGATGTTTTTTTTTACCCAAAAAGGTTTGCATGGAGTAATAAGGTTTTATACTCAACAATGTGTGGCTTCTTCTTTCAATGCTCAATACCAGTTTTTGTATTAAGTTGGTGTTTACAGTGACAATGGGGGTTAGTTAATAATGTAAAACCCACTTGGCACTACAAGTGCACAAGGAGAACCTAGGAGACAGCTAAAAGAAACACAAGCAGTAAATCCAAATCAAGATTTTATCAAATACATTTTTTTTAATCAAACACATTTTTTTTACAAATTTGCTGGCATAGCAATTTTTGACGCACTTCACAGGCACTTTGGGGGGCAAGCTAGGATGGCCAGCCTCCAGGGCCGTCAATGTAGGTTCATTAAGTCTGGTCTCAGGCCAAACTGAGGCAACATAATTCGAGCATTACTCTTTAAAAAGTTGTGAAGGATTCAGCATGCTAGAACTATGCGGTTCAGTTTGTACTCCGCCATGTTAATTGCCGTAAGAAATAGGCGGAACCGGCTGGCCATTATCCCAAAGGCATTCTCCACGACTCTTCGGGCTCTGGCCAGCCAGTAATTAAAAACCCTCTTCTCCAGGGAGAGGGTCCTCTGGGGGAATGGCCTAATCAGGTGATCACCCAGACCAAATGCTTCATCTGCGACAAACACAAATTGGAGTCCTTCCACGTTCTCTTCCGCAGGTGGCAATCCCAAGCCACCACTCTGGAGAAGTCGGTAGAACTCGGTCTGGGCAAAGACTCCACCATCCGACATCCGGCCATTCTTCCCCACGCCCATATAAAAAAATTCAGATGTCGCCGACACCACCGCCATCAACACATTACTATGAAACCCCTTATAGTTAAATTAGTATGACCCCGAGTGGGGTGATGGGATGATGTGGACACGTTTCCTATTAATTGCCCCTCCGCAGTTAGGAAAGTCCCAATGCTCAACAAAATGGGAGACCACAGGCTACCATTCCTGTGGCGTTGAAGGAAACGTGGCGTCAAAAAAGAAACAAAAAAAATTACTTTTGCACATAACATTGCAAGCAGATTAGACACAAACATTCTTGGCCAACATCAGTATAACATTTATTTTAAGGAGTATTTAAACACAAAAATATAAGGTCCACTTATTAGATCCCCCCCCCCCCCCCTGATGGCCCATTGAAATTTTTTTGGGGGGGGGTTATAAATCAGTTTGGGACCCCAAAAAAAGCCTCTGGCACTCTGCCTGAATTTAAGGACAGCAAGAACATTTGTACACATTTTAGGGGGTGTTTAGGGTAAAGCACTACAATGGAGCTGACAAAATACATTGTTAAGTGACTAGGCTAGGTGTATATAGGTCCAGGATAAAATGCATGTAGGCCAAAAAAGGAGCATTAAAAGCTTAAAGTATGCATGAGGATAAAGAGGACATTCACAGCATATTACAATCATGGTAATTAGGGAATGCTGAAAGAAATACAAAACATTAGCATACATTAAATACATAGAATGTGATGTTAAAGGAGAAAACTTACCCTAATATAGTCCTTCTGCAGGACCTGTACGATGGCAGAACAGGTCTCTGGAGTAATGATCCCCAGAGCCTGGGGGGAGATGCCTATGGAGAACTTGAGGTCCTGTAGACTTCTCCCTGTCGCCAAGTACCGCAAGGTGGCGACTAGCCTTCTGCTCGGGAGTAATGGGTTGCAGCATGCAGGTGTCCTGCTTCGTAATATAAGGGGACAGCAAAGCATACAGATGGGTAAAACTGGGTTCGTCATCTGGAGAAAATGTCGGAAATCATCAGAGTTATTCTCCTGGCTCTCCCGCAGCAAATGCATATGAGAGTATTGGTCACGTTGGAGTAACCAATTCTTGGTCCATGAACTCCTCCCCACCCTGTTCATGGACTGGGCTTGGGTCAAAGCAAGAACCCCAACAACAAGCCCCCACACAGCACAAACTCTACGACGAGGACGTACTCGCAACATGGCTTCAAAACGATCGGCTGGTCAGAACGAACTAACAGAGCGCACTGAAAAACAGCTAAGCCTATGAAGAGCGAGCTGAAAATCAGAAACGAGAGGACAAGAACGCACTGAAAACCAGATACAAACCCACAAGCACAAACTGAAGAGCAGTAACGATTGGAAAAGCACGAGTCTGAAAAGCGCGAATCGTCTCTCACCAAACTTCTACTAACGTAGAGATAAAGATAAACACGAGATTAGCAGAAGAGCCCAAAGGGTGGTGCACTGGGTATTGAAATTCCTTTCTTATAGTCCTGTCGTATGTGTTGTACGTCACCGCGTTCTTGATGGTCGGAATTTGGTGTGACCGTGTGTATGCAAGACAAGCTGTCAGGGCTCTAGTCGCCCTGGACGGGCCAGCCTGAATGTGCGCAGGCGCACAGGTATCACTGGCCTCGATGGGCATCAGCGAGCGCGTGAACGCACACGCCGGACATGTGCGCGCGCACGCGCCCGCCGGACATGTGCGCGCGCTCCCGTGCGCGATTAGCGGGTGTGCGCGCCCCCGTGCACGATCGGCGCCGCTTTGGCGCCAGTGGCCAGATTTAAAAGGGGACAGCTGCCTGCATGCGGCGCTGTCCGCGCTGTCCCACCTGTACCCCACCTGAACCTGCCTGCTGACTTTATCTGTGACCCGGCCTGCCTGACCTTCGTTGCCTTCTCCGTTCCTTGACCCCGGCTTGTTTGACCCTGCTCCTGGACTGTATTGCTGCTGAACCTCTGGCCTGACTATTCCTTTGCCTGCCGTCTCTGCCTGATTACCTGCCTGTTGTGACCCGGCTTGCCTGACTATCCTTGCTTCCAAGTGTTCCTGCACAGGTCCTGCTGCTGCTGCTATTGCTGTTGTTCCTGTTACCGGTCTTCTTCCTGTGCTTCTGCTTGCCTGCCGGACCTTCATCTGCAGTCCAACCATCCGGACGGACCAGCACCTACCCTGCATCAGCTGTCATCACCTACACGGACACTCCTACCCGCTGTGTTCACGGGCTCCACTGTTCCCAGTCCAGCAGGCCCTGAACCAGAGCTGTAAGAGAGGTCTCCAACTGTCAAGTCAGGCTCACCACTACCAGGTACCTAACACAAGCTTGAGCGAATCCGATCGTGTGTACGCGGCATTAGGCTCATAGGACAAGTGCTTTCAGTGATGTATAGCTTAAAATATTCAATGTGCCAGTGCAAGTGAGATTTCCGTTTCAAAAGGTTAAACATCTTATTAATTATATATTATTATTATAAAAAACAACTTAACATCTTCATCTGTCTTTTGACCTGTCAGACATGAGGTCATAAACCAATACTGGTCATAAACCAATCTGTGCCAAGGACGTCCATTATATTGACAAGAGGTCAGGTATGCTGAGTAATAAATCTAGAGGTGTAGATAATAGTACTAAAAAAAAAAAATCAAGAATATACATGTAATGTATGTACAATTTGGTGAGGCTAGCAATACAGCCTGGGGTCTGTGGAAATAAACATCGGGCCACTGACTTGGCAAGGTGAAGAAGACCCGTGGTGGCTAAAGGCATGGATCTGAAAAACAGGGCCACTATGAGTTTCACTTTTAGTTTTGACGATAGGCAGATCCCATATCTGGATCTGAATATCGTCAAACATACTGATGGAACTGTTGGAACTGATCTTTACCGTAAACCCACAGCTGGCAACACTGTTGCATGCCTCTAGTGCCCATCCACAATCTTTGATACGTGGTATACTGTATGCGCATTTTTTGCGCTTCCGGAGGAACTGTACATTGGAATTAGACTTTAGAACACAAGCCAATGCCCTGCGAGATTGCCTTCTTGCAAGGGGATATTCTCGCTAGGGATGAGCCAAACACACCCCCCGGTTCGCTTCGCAGCAGAACATGTAAACAGACCAAAAATATTTTGCAAACACGCAAACCCCGTTAAAGTCTATGGGACTCGAACGTGAAAAATCAAAAGTGCAAATTTTAAAGGCTAATATGCAAGTTATTGTCCTAAAAAGTGTTTGGGTCATGTAAGGGTCATGTATCAATGCAAAAAAAGTTTTAAAAAAAACAACCGTTTTTTTGGGAGCAGTGATTTTAATAATGCTGAAAAAATAGAAGTGAAATGTTCCTTTTAAATATCGTACCTGGGGCATGTCTATAGTATGCCTGTAATGTGGTGCGTGTTTCCAGTGTTTAGAACACTCCCTGCACAAAATGACATTTCTAAAGAAAAAAAAGTAATTTAAATCTGCTTGCGGCTGTAATGTATTGTTGCCCCCCCCCCCCCCCCCCAGCCCATTAATGGGCCCTTTGGGTCTAGTATGGATATTAAGGTGAACCCCCGTACCCAAATAAAAAGAAAAGGCGTGGGGCCCCCAGGCCCTATATACTCTGAACAGCAGCAGTATACAGGTGGTCGCCGGGACTGTAGGTTTGTTCTTAAAGTCAATCTGTTTGTAAATTTGGAACAGGTACATTTTCTAAGTGTAGCTCCAGACAAAAAATATATTTAAAAGCTTTTTGGATAACATAGGGAAGGGTTATCATCACCCCTGTAACATTTGTTTTTCTGTCTGTGCCCCTGTTCAGAAGATTTCACCTCACTTTCTGTCTCAATGAGAATTGGATTTTAAATGTTGGGTTGTTGTAGAAACAAGGATTGGTGATAAATCATCAGTGGATTTCTTCAGAATAACAAAAAGATAGGAATCTGCCACAAAGTTTGTTAAAATCCTTGTAATGTACATAGATCACCCAGAGGGGAGTGTTTTTTTGTCCTCTCAAAAATGTGGAGTTACTCTTTAACCACTTGTTTACTGGGCACTTAAACCCCCCTCCTATCCAGACCAATTTTCAGCTTTCAGCGCTGTCGCACTTTGAATGACAATTGCGCGGTAATGCTACACTGTACCCAAATGAAATTTTTATAATTTTTTTCCTCCAAATAGAGCTTTCTTTTGGTGGTATTTTTTTTAATTATAATCTTTATTAGTTTTTCCATCTATAAAACATGTTTACACCTCAACACAATATTCCAGGACCAGTATCTTTTTTACATACATTTTGTACTTAACACATAGGTATATCTCTTTATGAAGATAAAAAAAGAGCACTCTATATTCCCTCCACTAAAAAGGAGGGAGCCGCTTTTTGAGTAATATTGCCTGGATTTACTCCTGTCTCATTATCCCCCCTTTCCCGCCTCCCCTCCCCCCCCCCCCCCCCCCCTCTATTCCAGCTGTATCTGGTGTATTCCCTCTATCCATGGTCTCCACATCCTATCAAATTCTTTCATATTATATCTCTTTATGTACGCGGCTCTCTCCTTCGGGAGGGTTTCATTCATTATATCGATCCAATTCTTTACTGTGGGTGGCATCTGTGATTGCCATCTCATCATTATCATCTTCCTGGCCTGATACATGCCCCTTAATATTGCCACTGTTGTACTTTTTGTTTCACCCTTTTCCTGTCTATACCCCAGGATACAAAGTACCACTTCCCTTTCCACTTCTTTTTTAAATATGCTCTTCAATACTTTTGTCACCCCTTCCCAGTACCGGAAGAGCTTGGGGCATCTCCATACCATATGGACCAGGTCCCCCTGCCCCTGGCACCTCGGACACTTATCATTAGGCCTTCTTCCAAATTTACATAACAGCTTTGGTGTATAATACGCTCTGTTGAGTAGCATCAGATGTGAGAATTTCTGGGCGGGCGAAACCGATATCATCGGGGCTAGTTCTAGTATTCTCTTCCATTGTCCCTGTGGAATGGCACCTAGATCCTGTTCCCATTTTTTTTTTTACCTCCAGCAGCTTTACTTCGCCTAGGGTCCCTCTGTTCAGTAGTTTATATATCACAGATATTAATCCTTTAGTGGATCCTGGCTCCCCAATAACCTGTAGCACTGGTAGTTCCTCCCATACCATAGGTTGGTTTCGAAACTGGGCTTCTAGGGCATGGCTTATTTGAAGATAACTAAACTGTGTATTCTGGGGGATATCAAATTCCCTTTTTAGTACTTCAAATTTTTTTATGGCCTGACCATCGTATATTTGGCTCACTTTTTTAATTCCCCTATTTTCCCACTCCCTGATTTTCCCCATTATACGTAATTCCTGTAGGTTGCTATTGTTCCAGATTGGGGTATATATGTTAGTCTCCATATATTTTAACTTTTTTTTTGACGACTTTCCAAACTTTACTGACCATTTTTGTTGTTGGGTTCTTAGCCCCAAACGACCCTGCCTCTAAAGTTTCTATTATGGTCTCGTGTAGCGCGCCTGTCAAAAGAATTTTTCCATTAGGGGACCCTCCCTCTTGGGCACAACATCCCACTAATTGTTGTAACTGAGACGCTAAATAGTATATCTCAGGATTGGGCAGTGCAAGACCCCCTTCCCCTGAAGGGAGTTGCAGAGTCCGAAGCCGTATTCTTGCCTGTCCCCCCTTCCACACCAATTCCCTAAATAGACTCTCGATTTTATCAAACCATTTTCTGGGGATCCATATGGGGGCATTATGGAGCACATACAACAGTTGGGGCAGCCAAATCATTTTTATTAATGAACATCTACCGGCACTAGACAGGGGGAGGGATTTCCATGTTTTAATTTTCTCCCTAAACTTCCCCAATATTGGTATCAGATTATTATGCAAGTATTGATTGGGGTCTCTTGTTATCCTGATCCCTAAATATTTAAGGGAATCTACGACTGCTAATTTAGGGCTATTCCTTAGCATCCCTTCCCTTATTTCGGCCATCGGAAGGAGCTCTGACTTCGTCCAGTTGATCTCTAGACCCGTGAAACTACCAAACCTCTCCACAGCTTTCATTGCTTCCTCCAATGAGTGTTCTATGTCCCCCAGGAAGAGCAATATATCATCAGCATATAATGCTATACGCTCTTCTCCTGAGATCCTACGGAAACCTACAATGTCAGGGCTCCTTCTGATGTACTCCGCAAGGGGCTCCATAGCTAGCGCAAAGAGCAAGGGCGATAAAGGGCACCCCTGCCTGGTTCCCCTTTCCAATTTTATTTGATTTGAAAATCTATTGTTAATTTTTAATCTAGCTACTGGTCTGTCATAGAGCATCTTGATCCACCCGATCAGCGTGGGTCCAAATCCAAACTCTTCCAGTATACGCCAAATGTATTCCCACTCTATAGAGTCGAAGGCTTTGGTCACATCCAATGATAATATCGCCTTCGACCCTATATTATCTGTTGGCGTTTGAAGATTTAAAAAAGCTCTCCTTATATTTGTACTGGTTGATCGGTTTGCTATGAACCCAGACTGATCAGGGTGGACCAATTTTGAAATAACTTTATCCATTCTAGCTGAGATAACTTTAGCTAGAATTTTTGCATCCGTGCACAAAAGGGAGATTGGCCTATACGAAGCGGCATCTAGGGGATCTTTCCCTTCCTTATGAAGTACGATGATGGTAGCTTCTCTCATTGACTCAGGGAGATAACCCACCTCCATTGCCCCCCCTAAAACCTTCAACAGTTCCGGGAGCAGGATATCCCCATAGTATTTATACGTTTCCGTTGGGAGACCATCCGGACCCGGAGACTTTTGATTTGCCATGTCGGCTACAGCCTGTTGTAATTCGGAGAGCGTTATTGGGGAATCCAGACCAACTCTTTCTTCAAGTGTTATCTTCGGAAGGGCTACCTTCCCCAAAAAACTCTCCATCATTGATCTCCCCGCTCCCCTTACTCGTGCGGAGTATAAGTCCCTATAGAACTCCTCAAAGCTTTCCAGTATACTTTTGGAGTTCGAGGTTACCCCCCCGTCTCTACTTCGAATAGCTGATACATTACTGGGGGCCCTGTTCGCCCTTGCCACCTGGGCCAACATCCTCCCCACCATCTCTCCTTCCATGAAGGCCTCCTGCCTCTGTAACAACTGTTTGGTCTCGACTCTCTGGATTACACATAATTTATATTCCTGTTGTTTTTCCAGCCATTTTTCTTTCCCTTCCATTGTTGGGGCTAGAATATAATTAGCCTCCGCTGCAGCCGCTTCCCTCCTTTTATTTTCTTCCTGTGCCCTTACCCCCTTGTTGTACTTCGCCACCTGCTGAATTAATAATCCCCTCAAGAAAGCCTTAAGGGTATCCCATATAATCCCTAATTCTGCTGTGTTTGCGTTGACTACAATAAATTCTCTCAGTGTTGGTGGGATGGTATCTATACTTCTGAGTATCTCAAACCAGCACAGGTTAATTTTCCACCCCCTCAATATTTCCTCCCTCCCTATCTTTAAACTAAGCATAAGAGGGGAGTGGTCCGAGATCCCCCTTGGCCAATACTCAACTGCTTCTACCAGCTCCAATGCCCTATCGTTTCCCATCACCATATCAATTCTGGAGAGGGTGGAGTGTGTGGCCGACCAGCAAGAAAATTGCTGAGCGTCAGGGTTCCGCACCCTCCAGAAGTCTATCCAACCCACCTCCTCCATAAACCGACTCAACTGCCCTTTCTTCATGTTTTCTGCTACCCTCTGGGCTGGGAATCTGTCCATATTGTAATCCAATACCTGGTTAAAGTCACCTATTATTATGATTGGTGTTCCCTGCTTATCCAACAGGAACTCGTTTAATTTAAGCATGATGTCCATTTTAAATGGGGGGGGGACATACACATTTGCTATCACCATCTTTTTATCTTCAATTTGAGGGGGTGTGACCGGATGTGAGGAGAGAGGGCTGAGTGCTGAGGAGTGCTGAGGAGATGCAAGGAGAGTTGATGTGAGATTTTTGGTTAGAAATGTTTAAAAAGACTGAATTAAAAAAATGTTTTTTTTTTTATTTTGTTATAAAAATTTAAAATGGGTAATTTTTGTTCGCCATTGATGTACGCTGATGAGGCGGCAGTGACGGGCACCGATAGGTGGCAGTGATGGGCACTGATGGGTGGCAGTGATGGGCACTGATGGGTTACACTGATTGGCAGCACTGGTGGGCATTGACAGGTAGCACTTATGGGCATTGACAGGTGGCACTTGTGGGCATTCACAATTGGCATACATGAGGTATAATTGCCTCTGACTTTTAGGGAACGATGTCCCTTTAAGATGAGCTGGTGATCGGCTTTTTTTTTTCTCCTCCGCTGTCAGCGTGAGGAGAAAAAAAAAAAAAAAAAAAACGATCACCGAGCTTTTGTTTTGATCATGTGATCAGCTGTCATTGGCTGACAGCATATCACATGGTAAGGGGCCGGGACCCGCCCCTTACTCGGATCGCTGATCACCCGAGTTTCAGTGACTCGTGATCACAGCGCACTCCGCGCGCGCCCTATAGGGCCCGCGCAGGGGAGGACTTCATATGTCATCCTCCCCGGAATTCACATCCACGATGTGGCCGTCATTCGGCCATAGCGCGGATGTCAAGTGGTTAAATTATAGTTAAAAGCAGAAAAAATTTGAAACTGGTTTAAGGTAGAGGTCTGGACATTTTAATTTCCAAGCGTTTTATTTGCTTAACCAAATCAATCCTATGTCAAAAGCCTTGCTAGCTATTGTAATTTGGCAAAAGCAAATACAACATGTGAAAACATTTACATACCTTTAAGTTTTTGTTTTCCATAGTAAAAGTTGTTTTAGCTAAACTAACAGCAGTGCCAGGATGCAGTACAATGTGTAATTCAACACTTTGTATCACAATTGCCAAAATTAAAAGGCGTGTTACTATTACAAAAAATGTATTACTAAAAACTAAGGCAGTCAGTTTAGGCACGTCAAAAACGTATCAGTTCTTATCCGTTGTCTCATCCGTTTTCATCCGTCATCCGTTCCGTTAATGTCCGTTTTCATCCGTCTTATGTTCCGTTAACATCCGCTTACATCCGTAAATGCACACGTTTACGTCAGTTTTTTCATCCGTTTTTGGATACGTTTTGTTCCGTTTATATGTGTGCCTGTGCCTTTAAGAGGTTGAGTTCACAGATAAACACAACAAATCTTAACGGATCGGACGTTGACAGACAATGTCCGTCAACGTCAGTTAATATCCGTTTTGACGGATCTGGACGTAGCCTTGTACGTTTAAAAAAATGGATAAAAACGGAAGCGCAGGTTAACTGATGGTGCCCATAGGAATGCATTGTCGTCCGTCAATGGATGGAAGAAAAACGGATAGACGGTCGGTCCGTGTGAAAGGGGTCTTAAAAGGAAGAAGGAAGAAGAATTCACCTCCAGAGATCTTAATGTTCCACTGTGCACACATTGTCAAGAAGTTTACAGCCCATGGCTAGATAGCTAATCTGGTCTGCTGGTACTGAATACAACCTCCCCTAATACTCTGTACCTCCACTGCGCCAATAAATAATAATAAAATGAGTGATGAATGAGCTGCCACTTTAGTGAAAGATATAAACTGACCAAAAAAATTATACCTTTTGGGTTAAATGGAGTTTATCTCTGAATCTACAGTATATGTATATCAGTATAGTGGTTTAATATTGTATTTTAACAGATTATCCACTGTCTTATTAAGCTAATTTCCTCATTTATAATGTTCATTTTTATTTAACACACACTACCACTGCAACGGATTGCGGTGGAGTAGTTATGTTATTATTTGTGGAAGAGATCTCACACTATATAACATGGCCGGATGTGTTTTATGTGGTTTATATAGTATGCTCCCCTGCCAAGTGTAAATTTTTTTGTGAAATTCAGGGCTTTACGATCATGGGCACACGATGTGTGCGCAGCCCAGGAAGAAGTCAGAGTGACAAAACATGCCGGGGGTGTGGCTACACGGAAGCCAACTCCATTGACGTGAGACGCTGCTTGCTGTGATTTATACACTGACACCGAGAGCAGGGGCCTTGGAGTGGTGAGAGCTTAAGCGCACACTTCGTGTCCGCGGTGACCGCAGTGCACTGCTGAGCCATTTTTCTTCAGTTTGCTGTGAGATTTCAGTTTGATGCTGGTATTTTTCTTGTAAATGTGAGTTGAAACATTGAAGTGTGGATGTGATTTTTAATAAATTGGATAAAATTGTATCACGCTATGTGGAGCACTTGGAAAAATGTCTGGCCTGGATGGATGATTGTGGTGTTGACCCAGGTGTGGTTAAAAATACCTTTTTGCCAAACACGAGAGTGGGAGGCAACATATGCTGGTGAGAGTGTTTTCATAGGGAGTGTCACAAGCACGTTGGTGTGGTGGAAAATTTAGGGCTTTTGAGAAGATTGAATTCTTTTTTTTTTTTTCAACATCAGTGCAATGGACTTTTATTTATCCTGGGTGATAATCACAATATTGATTTACAGTTTATTGTTATATCATTTATTTCACGAGCACCACTAAATTATCACCTATTTACATTTTGCATTACACAGTTTTAGGTATAATTTATTTTGTCAATAGATAGCTAATCTCCTGGACATGGACGAAATAGAAAAATTGATCACAGATTGCAACAAAGGATTGGTCTAATGGTGGATAAAGAACCTCCATCAACTTTCAGACAAATTCAAGCTGACCTGTAGAGCACCTGTAAAGAGATCTCAAAACAGCAGTTGGGAAAAGGAACCCTTCCAATCTGAGAGAGCAGCTGGCGAAAGATGAGTGGTCCAAAATTCCAGTAGAGCTGTGTAATAAAATCATTGATGGTTACAGGAAGCAATTGATTTTTTCCAAGGGGTATGCTGCCAAATATTAAATTGAGGGTGCCAATAATTTTGTCCAGTCCATGTTTGGAGTTTTGCATGGAATGTGTCAGATTTAGCTTTTGGTTTCTCCACTTTGTGTCGTACCAATACAAACAAAAGAAATAAACATGAAAATGCCAAAAAAGTTGCATTTGCTACAATTTTTCTGGGTGAAGTGGTGCATTATCTGACAGAAATGCAGGGATGACAATATTTTTGGCCATGGCTGTAGATATACAGCGGGTAAAATAAGTATTGAACATGCCACCATTTTTCTAGGTGAATATATTTCTAAAGGTGCTATTGACATGCAATTTTCACCACATGTTGGTAACAACCCATGCAATCCACACATACAAAGAAACCAAAACAAATAAGTCCAGAAATTAAGTTATGTGTAATAAAATGGAATGTCACAGGGAAAAAGTATTGAACACATGAAGAAAGGGAGCAGGGCCGCCATCAGGGGGGTACAGCCCACACACTTGTAAGGGGCCCGAGAGTCTAGAAGGGCCTGGCTGTCTGGTGGGGATGAGAGAAGGCAGGGAGGGGTGTATGAAAGCTCCGTGGCTGCGCTGGCTTTCAGAATGTGTGCGAGTCAGCAGCTGCTTCTGTGTCACTGACATCGGGTTCTTTGCTGCCACCTCTGGTAAATTCCAGCATGTGTACTCCTCGTGTGTTTTGCACAAGAGCTGGGACCAGGAACAGCACCTGCCAAGTAAGGACTAATGTACAACTGAAGAGGAACAGGGTGGGGTGGTGTACATGTGTGTCTCTGTGTACATATGTGTGTGTGCCTATGTGCATGTGTACGTGTGTGTGTGTGTGTGTGTGTGTGTGTGTGTACATGTGTGTGTGCCTGCCTACATGTATATGTGTGTGTACATGTGTGTGTGTGTGTACGTGTGTGTGTGTACATGTGTGTGTGTGTACGTGTACGTGTACGTGTGCGTGTGTGTACATGTGTGTGTGCCTGCCTACATGTATATGTGTGTGCACCTGTGTTCGTGTGTTTGTGTGTACGTGTGTGTGTGTGTACGTGTGTGTGTGTGCGTACGTGTGTGTGTGCGCGTGTACGTGTTTGTGTGTACATGTGTGTGTACATGTGTGTGTGCGTGTTTGTGTGTGTGTGTGTACATGTGTGTGTGCCTGCCTACATGTATATGTGTGTGCACCTGTGTTCGTGTGTGTGTGTGTGTTTGTGTGTGTGTGTGTACGTGTACGTACGTGTGTGTGTACGTGTACGTACGTGTGTGTGTGTGTACGTGTGTGTGTGTGTGTGTACACGTGTGTGTGTGTGTACGTGTGTGTGTGTGTACGTGTGTGTGTGTGTGTGTGTGTGTGTGTACATGTGTGTGTGTGTGTGTGTGTGTGTGTTCGTGTGTGTGTACGTGTGTGTGTGTGTGTGTGTGTGTGTGTGTGTGTGTGTGTGTGTGTGTGTGTGTGTGTGTGTGTGTGTGTGTGTGTGTGTGTGTGTGTGTGTGTGTGTGTGTGTGTGTGTGTGTGTGTAAAAAGTATAGAGCTAACACTGCGCTAATCACTAGACTGAATAAAATATTGATGAAAAAATGCAGTGAATAAAAAGCAATGTGACAAAATTGGACGTGATAACCAGTGAGTAAAGCAGCAGCTAAAAAAATGTGGGATATACACATTAAGCAAAGATATACAATAGAAAAAGCCGCGCTAAATATTAAATGTAAATCTAATGTCCAAAGAGTGAAGAACTCAAATAATAGTAATCAAACAGTTCATGTGAAAAATCAAATGATTATTAAAAAATAATAATTGATCTTAAAGTCCATGTGAAACATAAAGTGATCAGTGACAAAAATATATAACAATGTGATATCCAAAAACGTGACTGTGAAAAAAATCCACCAGGCGATCGTGATCCACCACCGCTCTAATAATGTGCTTACCAGAGGGCAAGCTTGGATAAGCCTGTAACTCAAATACCATCAGGATATGACCGGACCATCAGACCTCGGCTCTGAATCCAAATCTCCACAGATAAGTCTGACCAGAATCCTGGATATGGGCAGTATTTCCCTTATAGGTTAGCCTTAATATTGAATTTCTCCAGGGATATGAAACCGGGGAACCGTGCAGTCTCAGCATGGAAATATATAAAAATAAGGGATGCTCCCATAGTGTGAAACCATATTAAAATGTATTAAATCAAGATTAAAAGTTCTACTTACATAAGAACAATAAACACTCGCAGAATATACACAAAAAAACGCCGGCCGGCTAGCAGAACACCCGCTCTTAATGCGGAACGTGATGACGTCAGTGCGTCATCCTCCCTACGTCCGTTTCGTCTATTGACGTCTTCTGTGTGTGTGTGTACATGTGTGTGTGCTTTTGTGTGTGTGTGTGTGCTTTTGTGTGTGCGTGTGTGCGTGTGTGTGTGTGTGGGGGGGGGGGGGGCTTAGAGCATACAGATGTGAGGGGGGCTGAGAGCATACAGGTGTTAGGGGGGCTGAGAGCATACAGGTGTTAGTTAGGGGGGCTGAGAGCATACAGGTGTTAGGGGGGCTGAGAGCATACAGGTGTTAGGGGGGCTGAGAGCATACAGGTGTTAGGGGGGCTGAGAGCATACAGGTGTTAGGGGGGCTGAGAGCATACAGGTGTTAGGGGGGCTGCTGAGAGCATACAGGTGTTAGGGGGGCTGCTGAGAGCGTACAGGTGTGAGGGGGGGGGCTGAGAGCGTACAGGTGTGAGGGGGGCTGAGAGCGTACAGGTGTGAGGGGGGCTGAGAGCGTACAGGTGTGAGGGGGGCTGAGAAAGTACAGGTGTGAGGGGGGCTGAGAGCGTACAGGTGTGAGGGGGGCCGAGAGCGTACAGGTGTGAGGGGGGCCGAGAGCGTACAGGTGTGAGGGGGGCCGAGAGCGTACAGGTGTTAGGGGGGCCGAGAGCGTACAGGTGTTAGGGGGGCTGAGAACATACAAGTGTGAGGGGGTTGAGAGAGAGAACATATGTTAAGAGGGGCTGTGAGCGTACAAGTGTGACTGGGGCTTCGAGCTTACAAGTGTGAGGGGGGCTACGAGTGTACAGCTGCTGGTTTGGGATGTCTCTTTTGGGCAAAATTTAAATATGAAAGAACTGATGACTTATAATACACTGTTCATTTTCATATATGATGTTGTAAGTGTGACTTGATGGGATGGCTAGTAGGCAGATTCGGTGGGACGGCCAGTGGGCAGACCCTGGGGAATGTTGGCGGTGAGGCCTGGGGGGCCCAGGCCTAAAGCTGTCTAAGGGGCCCCACAATTTCTGATGGCTGCCCTGAAAGGGAGATGCAAAAAGGCAAGGAAAGCCAAGACACCAGCCTAAATCTATTAGTAATTAGAAAGCAATCCTGCCCCTTGTCAGTGCAAATTAAAGTGGTTATAAAGTCAGAAGGCATAAGGATAAAAACACCTATGTGCAGCAGCCTCCCTCAGCCCCCCTAATACTTACCTGAGGTCCATCTAGATCCAGTAATGTTGCACAGGAGACTCTGCTTTCCAGGACTCACCTCCTCATTGAATGAATGAATGAGTGACTACCTATGCGAACTCAATCGCCTCAGGGTGCTTTTAGGCGCTGGTGTCATCTGTGGTATAGCGCAGTCCTTTACCCCATAGGGTCCCGATGCACTTACAAACACATATACATACACATGCTAGGGCCAATTTTTTAGACAGGATCTAATTAACCTACCAGCATGTCTTTGGAGTGTGGGAGGAAACCGGAGTACCCAGAGGAAACCCACGCAGGCACAGGGAGAACATGCAAACTCCAGCCAGATGATGTTGTGGTCGGGATGTGAACCAGTGACCCTATTGCTGCTAGGTGAAAGGGCTAACCACTAGGTGGGGCCAGACTGTGGCTCCATGTCTGAATGGACACAGGGAGCTATGGTTTGTCTCGGGGGCCCCCATAGCAAGCTGCTTGCTGTGGGGGCACTCAGCATGGGGGAGGGGCCAGGAACACCAAAGAGGGACCTGAGAAGAAGAAGATCCAGGCTGCTCTGTGCAAAACCACTGCACAGAGCAGGTAAGTATGACATGTTTGTTATTTTTAGCAAAAAAAACAGACTTTAGTATCATTTTAATATCAGCTGGTTCAGTCTCAACCGATGGCCTATAAATAGGTGTTTCATTACCAAGGTGTCAAGAAACATCTCATGATGGGTAAGAGTACCCATTCCAAGCTCCACACTGAATCCAGATGTCGTCACCGTCCTGGCCCTTCCCCTACGCATGTCGACACAGGGTCACGTGTCTTCCTCAGGGGGATTATCCCCCTGAGGAAGACACATGATCCGGTGTCCTCACGCATAGGAAAGAGGTCAGGACGGTGACAACATCTGCATCCAGCGTGGAGCTGTGAGTCGGATCTATAAGATGCATAAAAATACAGAGGATAGTGGCGCAAACTGTAGTATATAAATGTAACTTTAAGTCCATACAAGAGTCCTTTGAGCTGTATTGCTCTGTGTGAGATGACAGTCTTTGTACCCAGGGCAGTCTTGCAGGGGGAGTTGAAGCAAACTCTAAAACATATGGATACAAAAACAGAAAATAGGCGCCGCTTGAGTAAAACTGTATAGGTTTAATTAACAAAGCGTATTAAAAGACTCACATAGAAGTATCTTTACGTCCGTGACATCATCCCACCACACGCTGCGTTCCAGCCCTCTCCTGAGACCTGCTGACTGCGCTCCAGACCTGGAAGATCCCTGGTGGACAGGACGCCGACTTTGAATCACACAGCTCAACGGGAAGAGATTGGCGCTGCTAGCTGAAAACGGAGACTGACGCTTTCACTGGACTTCGTTTTTCCAGAAGCAAAAAAATGGGTTCAGACACTTTGCTTTTCCACGTTTCAGATGCAAAAAACGCGGCTAAACGCGCACTCGCATTTAGCTGCGTTTATAAGCATTTTTAAAAGAACCCAATTTTTTGGACCATAAAAATCAGAAATATGATGATAAACCATAAAAAATACGTTTAAAATGTCGTAATTACTTTAGATAGTTCATAGGGCATATATACTCACTGATGCAATGCCATAAAAAAATCAATTTTTTTAGCTAGCTTAGACAATGAGGAATGCCTCCACTTCTTTCCCCCAACCCTTCATCCAATTTCTAATCTAATCAGCGACTCCACCTAGTCTGACCAAAGCATAGCAATGGCTTTTTAAAAAAAAAGAAAAACCTGCATACCAATGTCTAGTCAGCCCCAACCCCCCCACCATGTTTGTGAAATATCCAACGGACATTCGCTGTGCCATCAACGGATGGGTCCAATATTAACAAGCTCTGACTCTGGACCTCTCACGCAATTTGCAACAACGTTGCTGCCTCATCAAGAGCAACATCAGGAGCATTTCCTGACATATATTCAATATTCCAAAAAAAATAAAAAAACACAGAAAGAGGCAAATGCAAGTGTACAACTGCTCTCTCTGCTGCTGCTGCTCACTCAATCAAAATGGCAGAAATAGTTAATACATGCTTTCTGAGCTTGGGGAGGGTCTATATGAAGTTATCTTTACAAATGCTTATAGACGCAAACGCGGCATTAGAATGCGGCAAAACACGCGTTTTTAAACGCAGGTTTCTGCTTTTTAAAACATGCATTCAGCAGAGTTTGCATCTGCGTCTCGTGTGCATGGGGCCTTACTGTTGCGCAGTACTATTTAAATTTGAAATATACTTGGCACATTTATGAGCATGTGAACACTACCAGCAGTATAGTCAGCCTACTTTTTGGTTATCATTTAGTAGCTCGCAGGATTTTCACAATATTTAGCATGCTTTATACTTGTTACTACAACAGTGAACAATGAACAGGACCTTTAATCAGCAATTTACAGCAATAACAGTTATTTTGCACATAAATCCTTAATTGCTTTCTAAATTTCTAGAATCCGGATATAAGATTTCTACTAGATAGTATAGGGTCGCCTATAGTGCTGGAGATGTGGGGAAACTGAAGGAATGCTCTTGAATATAGTCTAGTCCTGCCTGTGAGTCAGTTTTTTTTTTTTTTTGTCTTGAGGTCTATAAAACTGATTGAAGGCCTATCTTTAGGAGATAATTCAGCCTTTTGGCTTCTAAACTTAAGCTCTTTATCCAGGAAAAAATAACAATGTTCGTTAATGATTCATCTGATTATTGCTGCAAGGTCATGCATTCCAATAAAATAGAAAGAACCATCTCCTCCTATACAGTAGTACAGCAGTGGCCCTTGTTTATTATGATTATTATGATCTATATTATGATAATTCCATCATTGACATGCCTATCTTGACTCATGAGCATTTCCTGTTTCTTCTAAATGGAAAGCAACACCCATCTGGGTTATTATTATTTTTCTATTGGGATTAAGGAGACTACACACCATAATTTAGGTATCAGGAAGCCTTTACATAATTGCCTCTGACTAAGTGATTTGTTAAACAATGTATTATAGACTACATACTTATTTAAAAAAGGAAATTACAAAAAAAATAAAAATAAATGATAATTGGGCATCATAAAAGGTTCTGAGGACAAGGTTATGATAGGGAAGAGATGACATGCAAAGTTTTGAAAAGTTATTGCTTCCTGGAGTAAATGTTTGATTGTCACCCAGTAAAACCAGTTACTGTACTAACTTGTCATTTAATCCCAAGAGGAACTTTGTCTTTGCATCCATTACATCTGTTACAAAAGAAATGTGTAGTTTACTGAATCATAGTTAATCTGGTTGAAAAAAGTTCATCCAAATTGAAAACCTCCATATACATTATTCTATAATATGCTTGTCTCTAAGATGCCCCAACGAGATACAATATAATTACCTGTACGTTTGACAATTATAGGAACGCCAGTCGGTTTTTCCATACACACATGCCCAGAGGTGGAAGGTGAGGGGTGCTGTGGATCAGGCTCTCTCCGGTATGGATGATATTTGGGGGGAAAGGGGACAGTCTTATCTGCCCCTATTTTTACCCCCCACGGTGGTGGAGTAGCGGTGGTGGTTCCAGAGAGACCGGTCACCGGCCCCCCTCCATTTCTCTCTCTCTCTCTTTACATGTAATACTGCCTGAAAAGTTAAGCCATTGGCATTGAACAACAACTGCAAAACTATCCCGTTTTTTTTTTTTTTTTCTATTATTGTTATTTATACTTATTTTTATTTTTATTTTATATTTTTTCTATTTTTGTTTTTTACTTATTTTTATCTTTTATTTTTATTGCTTCATATTTTTTTTTTTTTTTTATATTTTTATCTATATCCTACTCTTCTATTTTATATTCTATTTTAATTCATACTTATCTTTATTATCTTTTCTTATTTTCTTTGCTCCTTTTATTTTTATTTCTATTTTTATTTACATCCTATTTTTCAACCTCGTATTCTATTTTAATTCACTCTGCTGGATTGATGGTCATAAATGGAGTTAACTAATATAGATTAGATTATCTTCTCCTCTTTGGAATTTCTCCCGACCAATTGCAATGCGACACGGCCCTTATGGAAGCTGATTTAACAGGTCTATCTGGTATTTGTATGCACTATTACTAATGTCCACTTGCTGAGTCTTTGAAACTGACCAACACTTGCCTAGACGGGCCAACCCCTCAGCTCCAGCTGATTCAAATGACACTCAAACTAATTTCCGCCCTGATTTCGGCGGGAAAATAGGCTATTTAAGCAGTACTCACTCAGTAGTCTGCAGAGAAGGCACTGGGAAGGCTGCTTATGCTCTAGCGCCATCTCCTAGGTAAGATTTTAATCTATATGGCGTACCCAGACTCTATAGACATGATACTATATAATTACCAGCCCCAACTCTCTTAACGATTTACCTACCAAACTTTTTGCTTGCTACTTTACCAGACTCAGTGTTGGATTATCCAACCCCTGGGGGCTGCCCTCCAATAGGGCTCTAAGGCCGCCCTTCCCATACGACCTACACTGGACATTAACGGGTATAGGCTTTCATTTTTTACTATCTAGAAGTAGCAATTCGAGGATTGGGCTTTTTAAAATGGTCATCATTATTTATAATTACCCTTACCCTGTTCATTAGGTTCTTCTAATATTGGGGGACGCAGATACGGTCTCTCTATAATGTACCGGGACTTTTTCTGACCCTCTTGAACCCAGGTAGGATTCAACCTTCCTAATATAAGCTTTAATTCCCATAATATGGATATAACATTCTAAATAATGATAAATTATAAAATAGATATAAATCTCCCCTCCTCTTCTCCCCAGTCTTTCCCCCCCTTTTTTTTTTTTCCTCATTGTTCTTGTTTTTCTGTTGCCCTCTTGGCTTCTCTTCTACCATCTGCAGGTGTAAGGAAATTCCTTCCGAAACTGACGTTCACTTCTACCTTCCAGGAAATTGCTTTTAAAAATGAAAATGTGAATTGCCACAAATTGAGTATCTTATAATCAATAGGGTATACCTAGAAGGTAGGCAATCTACTTACTAATTAGATCGTGGGCTAGACTGGTGATGATCATGTTACTGATGGGACATATTGGAGCAACTATTTGCCCATTGATGAATAATTCTAAATTTTTCTTGTTTTACAACTATATTTAGATATAAAAAATTGCTGTACTACGGTTCTGATGAAGCTAAAAGCGAAACGCGTCAACCGTCAACTGACCAGCAAGTAAAACATAATTATGGAATCTTTTAGGTCCTAATGTATATCCGATACTCGATGGCCAAACTGTTGTAAATAATTTCTTTTTGTTCTTCACTTTTTGTAATGTATATTTGTATATTGTTTTGTATGTTTTCTAAATAAACCAATGAAATATTGATTACGGAATTTACGTGTTTGTTCAGGTGCCGAGATAGTCCGTCAGGTTGGCTAAACCCCCTCTTGTTCCTTTTTTTTCTTTGTATATTCCCTAGGGCGAGGTACCACCCATAGCTTATCTTTATATTTTCGTTTAATTTTAAATAAAAAAACGGCATTGGGTTCCCTTCCAAGAGCATACCAGGCCCTTCAGGTCTGGTATAGATTTTAAGGGGAACCCCGCGCCAAAAAAATGGTGTGGGGGTCACCCTCAAAATCCATACCAGACCCTTATCCGAGCATGCAACCTGGCAGGCTGCAGGAAAAGATGGGGGGGACAAGAGAGCCCCCCCCTAAACCTTACCAGGCCACATGCCCTCAACATTTGGAGGGTGCTTTCAGGGTAGCCCCCCAAAGCACCTTGTCCCCATGTTAATAGGGACAAGGGCCTCATCCCCACAACCCTTGCCTGGTGGTTGTGGGGGTCTGCGGGCGGGGGGCTTATCAGAATCTGGAAGCACCCTTTAACAAGGGGACCCCCTGATCCCGGGCCCCCCCCTGTGTGAAATGGTAAGGGGTACAAAAGTACCCTTACCATTTCACAAAAAAAAAAGTGTCAAAAATGTTAAATTACAAGAGCCAGTTTTTGACTATTTCTTTTATTAAAGTCTTCTTCTTTCAATCTTCATCGGGTCTCCTTACTTCTTCCTTCGGTTTCTTCCTCCATCTTCTTCCTCCATTCCTCTGCTTCTTGCTTTGGTGTTCTCGTCCGGCATCTTCCTCCACAGCGTCTCTTCTTCCCCGCTTCGTTCTTGGGCCGATCCACATCAATGGGAGGCTCCCGCTGTGTGACTCTTCTCTTCTTCTGACAGTTCTTCTATAACGGAACTGTGCGTCAGAGGGGGGCCCCGCCCTCCGTTATATAAGAACTGTCAGAAGAAGGGAAGCGTCACACAGCGGGAGCCTCCCATTGATGCGGAGCGGCCCGAGAACGAAGCGAGGAAGAAGAGACGCCGTGGAGGAAGATGCCGGATGAGAACACCGAAGCGAGAAGGAGAAGGAGAAGGAGAAGGAGAATTGTCAAAAACTGTCTCTTGTAATTTTTAACATTTTTGTGAAATGGTAGGGGTATACCCCCTTACCATTTCACACAGGGAGGGTCGGGGGGGTCCCCTTGTTAAAGGGGGCTTCCAGATTCCGATAAACCCCCCGCCCGCAGACCCCCACAACCACCGGGCAAGGGTTGTGGGGATGAGGCCCTTGTCCTCATCAACATGGTGGCAAGGTGCTTTGGGGGGCTACCCTCAAAGCACCCTCCCAATGTTGAGGGCATGTGGCCTGGTACGGTTCAGGAGGGACTGCTCTCTCGTCCCCCCCTCTTTTCCTGCGGGCCTGCCAGGTTGCGTGCTCGGATAAGGGTCTGGTATGGATTTTGAGGGGGACCCCCACACCATTTTTTTTTGGCTCGGGGTTCCCCTTAATATCCATACCAGACCTGAAGGGCCTGGTATGGATTTTGAGGGGGACCCCCACGCATTTATTTTCTTAATTTTGTATTTTTTCTTAATGTCAACATGACCTGTGTGCAAATATCCTTAAAAAAAAAAAACATAAAAGTAAACCAGCATAAAAAAAAAGTCAAGTTGAGAGGTGCGCCCGTTCAACTTATGCAAATGCATTTACGTTGCTTAACATTTACTAATATTTTGCCGGCGCAGTGAACCAAAGCACTTGAACGTGCGCAAATGCCGCTTGCGCATGCGCAGTGCATAAATTGACCTTACGCAGTTCTAAGTGTACTTGCAGGCGTAGCAGGCATGTTCAGGAAAAGTTACTTTCTCCTGCTATTTTGGGCATATTTGTTACTTGGACAGTTATAACTATATTTCCTCACATCGCATATTGGCACTTCCAGCTTCCTTAAATTCTGAGTTGAAGATGCTGTGCGCCATGTATATAGCGACGCACCGATCGCTGCCTCCAGTGCGCCGAGAATATAATAGTAAATGGGGAATTGCGCTGTGTTACAAGCGCAAATGTTTTGTAAATACGAAAACGGCTCATGGTGCAAACTGTTCGTAAATCAGCCCCTATGCGTTTTAATAAAAGATTATCAAATAAATGAGTGAAAAATAGAATACAGAATGGTCCTTGGGCTCCAAGTATATGCTTCAAATCCTGGCAGTTGTTTGCAGTCTCTTACAGAGTATGAACAGCGATCTGTTAGTTTCCCTACACAGTCCCGTCCCCCCTTCAGTTAGAACACATACTAGGACACACATTAACCACTTCACTGCCCCCTAGTTTTAACCCCTTCACTGCCAGTGACATTTTTACAGTAATCAATGCACTTTTAATCGCACTGCTGTATTAATGCCTATGGTCCCAAAAATGTGTCAAAATTATCTGACGTGTCTGTCATAATGTCGCAGTCATGATAAAAAAAAAAAATCGCTGATCGCCACCATTACTAGTAAAAAAAAAAAAAAAAAAATTCCATAAAACTATCCCCTATCCTGTAGACGCTATAACTTTTGCGCAAACCCAATCAAACACTTATTGCAATTTTATTTACCAAAAATATGTAGAAGAATATGCATCGGCCTAAACTGAGGAAAAAATATGTTTTTTTTTATATTTTTTTGGGGGGTATTTATTACAGCAAAAAGTAAAAAATAATGATTTTTTTTCAAAATTTACGCTCTTTTTTTTATTTATACCGCAAAAAATAAAAAACGCAGAGATGATGAAATACCACCAAAAGAAATCTCTATTTGTGGGGTAAACATTGCACGACCATGCAATTCTCAGTTAAAGCGACGCAGTACCGAATCGCAAAAAGTGGTCTGGTCTTTGGCCAGCCAAATGGTCCAGGGCTTAACCGGTTAAGCCACCATTTAAAGATGTGTATATTTCAATATTACTATCCAGCTCGGGGGTTGCGATGTGCATAGGGGAGGTGCCTCTGACCTCCTGCTGTCCTCGCCTGTCCTTTGGATGGGCGTGGCCACCTGCACTTCGCGCCATGTTTTCCACGCCCACACTGACATTGCTGTGGGCTGTGTGGAACATCCCGGATGGATTGGTGACTGCTGCATTTGTTCACCCCCTGTGATGGCTGGCGCCTTACTGTCACCATCCGTACATGATGCTGGGGGCGGAGCTTCCAGATCTGCCATGGGTATATCCGGATGTTCGGCATGGCTGTAATTTGCATGTGCGGTCTGTTGGTCCGGCGCAGTGGTCACAGGTCCGGGAATGCACCATCCATGGTTGGGCTTGCTTAATTTATTTAGGTAATATATTATATTTTTTCTTATCCATTCCATACTCGCTGTGTAGGCTGCACCATCCCACCATACACAACAGAGTTTATTCGTTATTTTTTGAACAATACCTACCCACATATAATTTATATTTGTTTTTATTTTTGTTATCATATTCCACCTTAGCCTCCCTGCCCATACCAACCTGTCGTTATGATGGTCTACATATAATTACAAATATTATATATATATATATATATATATATATATATATATATATATATATATATATATATATATATGAAATACAATAAGCTTAATCAATCTATACACTTGTATGCTAATTCCAATCATTAGAATTCCCTACCTGATGCTTATTTTGCTCTCACTATGCCTTTTGAGACTTGTGCATCTCTATACATATTTTCTAGATATGTTCAAGGGCACATCTGAGACCATTTACCAAATGCCTTCATGCAGTCCTTGCTGTTCATCCTGATTGCGTTTTTTGTTTGCTGCGTCCATCTTGATACCAAACCACTGGGCTGGGTCACCAAACGCTGGGTAAGTATGAGGTCTCTCTTCCTCTGACCTCTCTTGCCAACCATTCCTTCTGCCCCTATTTATTCATCAACACATTCCGACTATTTACATTACTTCTGTTACAGATACAATAATCATGCATCTTCCCCTGAAGAGCGAGCAGAGTCTCGCAAAACGCGTAGGGGACCATCAATGCTTTCTGTATGCTCATATTGGGTATCTTTGTTGTTTGTATTATGCTCACATCCTGCTCCAAATTATGTATGTGCATTTTTCTACTCCTCATGATGTATGTGTATCTACTGGCTTAGCAACTAACAATGAATATTGCTGTTGTTTATGGATGTATAATAATTGTAATGAATTGATATCTGTTTTTACTCATACTGTAAACATTGGCTATTATATCGGGTAACGCACAATCACTGCTGTTCTCATTCGGTTACACAGGATTTTGTAATTAATAAATGTATTTTATTGCATTTTTTGGTGAAACGTGTGCCAAATCTCTCCCACCTCATTCAAAGTCCCAGGGCTACTTGTCTTTTCATATCCCCTCTTAAGCGCTTCTTCCCCAGGGATAATAAGTTTAATGCTTGGAGTCCTTCCTCATAACAGAGGTCCTCCAGCCCCCTTATTAGATATGTTGCCCTTCTCTGGACTTTCTCCAGTTCAAGCACATCCTTTCTGAGGATTGGTGACCAAAACTGGTCAGCATAGTCAAGATGTGGCCATACCAGAGTCTTGTAGAGTGGTAGAATTATGGTTTTATCGCAGGTTAGCAGTCTGCTAACCTTGCTTACTGCAGCTTAGCATTGCATGCCATTGCTGAGTCTATTATCTACTAGGACCCCCGGATAATTTTCCATCTTCAATTTCCCCAGAGGTTTTACCAATTGTGTGTAATTTGCATTCATATTTTTAGTTCTCAAGTGCATTACTTTATAGTTTTCTACATTAAACATCTGATACATAGGTGCCCATCCCTCTATTTTAACCAATTGACCACTGGGCACTTAAACACCCTTTAATCACCGCTGGGTTTTTTATTTTTTGCACTAAGAAAAAAAGACTGATAATTCTGTAAAAAAATTATGTTTCTTCATTTCTGTTATAAAATTTAGCAAATTTGTAATTTTTCTTGATAAATTTTGCCCAAAATGTATACTGCTACATATCTTTGGTAAAAATAAGTACAAATTGGGGTATATTATTTGGTATTTGTGAAAGTTATAGAGTCCACAAGCTGTGGTGCCAATATCTGAAAATTGATCACACCTGAAGTACTGACAGCCTCTCTAATTTCTTGAGACCCTAACATGCCAGAAAAGTACAAATACCCCCCAAATGACCCCTTTTTGGAAAGAAGACATTCCAAGGTTGTTAGAAAGAGGCATGGTGAGTTTTTTGAAGTTGTCATTTTTTTTCCACAATTCTTTGCAAAATCAAGATTTTTTCTTTTCACCAAATTTTCATATTAGCAGGTTATTTCTCCCACACAGCATATGCATACCACAAACTACACCCCAAAACACATTCTGCTATTACTCCCGAGTATGGCGATACCAGATGTGTGAGACTTTTACACAGCGTGGCCACATACAGAGGCCCAACATGCAGGGAGCACCATCAGGCGTTCTGGAGCACCCGGGCCAATTCTGACATTTCTCTCCTACATTACATAGAACCCCAAAACATTATATATGTTTTTTTAGCAAAGACCCTAGAAAATACAATGGCGGTCGTTGTAACTTTTTATCTAGCACGGTACTTGCGCAGCAATTTTTCGAACGCCCCAGGGGGCGTGCAAGAGGGGAACTCTGTGAGGCCGTTAATTAACGGCCTGTTAGAGTTAAGCAACCGCCCTGTAGCCGTTTTTCGGCTATGGGCCGGTTGTTAACTGGTTAACAAGGAACATACATTTCACTTTAATAATTATGCTATCAAAATTAGTGTGTGTTCTAAATTGCCCCCAGCATTGTTCCTGTTTCCAGGGCCAGATTAAGAGCATCATGGGCCTGGTGCTGAGGATTTTGGTGGGCCTTTTTATGGAAACAAAATGAAAATGCAAACAATTTTTCGCTAAAACAAATTAAATATACTCTCACCAGTAATATCACTCATGCAGCCTTTGAGCAGCAGCAACACCAGCAATACCACCTGCTATGCAGTCTCTCACCAGCAGCAACATAGAGAGACCCCATTTCCAAACTGCCATTCAGGGACAACCCCCCCTTCCCAAAAAAAGATGAGGGTGGGGGATGTAGTCTTGGGGTTGATGGGGAAATCGGCGGTGGAGGTGATTTGTCAGGCAAATGGCTGGTGTTAGCACTTAAAATCATCCTGACATCATGCTTGATATGGTGTCAGGATGATCAAATTCCATTATTTATAGTACTACATTGTAATATATAGTGAAATAGTTCAACTCACCATCATGCAGAATCAGTGGGAACCTGAGCTTGTCACTTCCCACCAGATGCAGCTTGTTACTTGCCACCTATAGCCTACCACCAGATGTAGCGTATCACTTTGCAGAGTTACTTGCCACTGATAGCCTGCCACCGGATACAGCGTGCCACTTGCCACCGACATACTTCCACCAGATATAGTGTGTCACTTGCCACCAGCAGCCTGTCACCAGATACAGTGTGCCACTTGCCACCGACAGCCTGTCACCAGATACAGTGTGCCACTTGCCACCAACAACCTGTCACCAGATACAGTGTGCCACTTGCCACCTATAGCCTGCCACCAGATACAGCGTGCCACTTGCCACCTATAGCCTGCCACCAGATACAGCGTGCCACTTGCCACCAGAAGCCTGCCACCAGATACAGCGTGCCATTTGCCACGACAGCCTATCACCAGATACAGTGTGCCACTTGCCACCGATAGCATGCCACCAGATACAGCGTGCCACTTGCCACCGACATACTTCCACCAGATATAGTGTGTCACTTGCCACCAGCAGCCTGTCACCAGATACAGTGTGCCACTTGCCACCAACAGCCTGTCACCAGATACAGTGTGCCACTTGCCACCAACAACCTGTCACCAGATACAGCGTGCCACTTGCCACCTATAGCCTGCCACCAGATACAGCGTGCCACTTGCCACCTATAGCCTGCCACCAGATACAGCGTGCCACTTGCCACCAGAAGCCTGCCACCAGATACAGCGTGCCACTTGCCACGACAGCCTATCACCAGATACAGTGTGCCACTTGCCACCGATAGCCTGCCACCAGATACAGTGTGCCACTTGCCACCGACATACTTCCACCAGATATAGTATGTCACTTGCCACTGACAGCCTGTCACCAGATACAATGTGCCACTTGCCACCGACAGCCTGTCACCAGATACAGCATTCCACTTGCTGACAGCCTGTCACCAGATACAGTGTGCCACTTGCCACCGACAGCCTGTCACCAGATACAGTGTGCCACTTGCCACCGACAACCTGTCACCAGATACAGTGTGCCACTTGCCACCTATAGCCTGCCACCAGATACAGCGTGCCACTTGCCACGACAGCCTATCACCAGATACAGTGTGCCACTTGCCACCGACAGCCTGTCACCAGATACAGTGTGCCACTTGCCACCGACAACCTGTCACCAGATACAGTGTGCCACTTGCCACCTATAGCCTGCCACCAGATACAGCGTGCCACTTGCCACGACAGCCTATCACCAGATACAGTGTGCCACTTGCCACCGATAGCCTGCCACCAGATACAGCGTGCCACTTGCCACCGACATACTTCCACCAGATACAGTGTGTCACTTGCCACTGACAGCCTGTCACCAGATACAATGTGCCACTTGCCACCGACAGCCTGTCACCAGATACAGCATGCCACTTGCTGACAGCCTGTCACCAGATACAGTGTGCCACTTGCCACCGACAGCCTGTCACCAGATACAGTGTGCCACTTGCCACCGACAGCCTTTCACCAGATACAGTGTGCCACTTGCCACCGACAACCTGTCACCAGATACAGTGTGCCACTTGCCACCTATAGCCTGCCACCAGATACAGCGTGCCACTTGCCACCAGAATGCTGCCACCAGATACAGCATGCCACTTGCCACCGACATACTTCCACCAGATATAGTGTGTCACTTGCCACCAGCAGCCTGTCACCAGATACAGTGTGCCACCTGCCACCGACAGCCTGTCACCAGATACAGCGTGCCACTTGCCAATGACAGCCTGTCACCAGATACAGCGTGCCACTTGCCACCGACATCCTTCCATCAGATACAGTGTGCCACTTGCCACTGACAGCCTGTCACCAGATACAATGTGCCACTTGCCACCAACAGCCTGTCACCAGATACAGTGTGCCACTTGCTGATAGCCTGTCACCAGATACAGCGTGCCACTTGCCAATGACAGCCTGTCACCAGATACAGCGTGCCACTTGCCACCGACATCCTTCCATCAGATACAGTGTGCCACTTGCCACTGACAGCCTGTCACCAGATACAATGTGCCACTTGCCACCGACAGCCTGTCACCAGATACAGTGTGCCACTTGCTGATAGCCTGTCACCAGATACAGTGTGCCACTTGCCACCGACAGCCTGTCACCAAATACAGTGTGCCACTTGCCACCGACAGCCTGTCACCAGATACAGTGTGCCACTTGCCACCGACAGCCTGTCACCAGATACAGTGTGCCACTTGCCACCTATAGCCTGCCACTTGCCACTCCCTCCAGGACTTTTCCTGGATGGGTAGAAGGAACAGGGCCTACATAGTCAAACAAATCCCTGGGGCCCCCACCCCTCCTGAGCTGGGATGGGATGGCTGTGTGTAAAATCAATGCCAGCAGTATTGATCAGACCAAGTTCTACAGAGGGGGGTGTGTACAAGCCTTTGGGCTCACATTGGTGTGCTGCAGTTTTGGCTGCACTGCTTGTGTATCTGCAGTTTTAGCTGCAGTTCTATTGATTTATATCAGGTTGCAGGCTTTTGCCGCATTTTTTGACAGTGCGCCAAAGATGCAGCATGCAGAAATTTTGGTGTGCTTTCAGAAAAAAACATGCAACCTGATATAAATCAATAGAACTGCAGGTATAACACAGGAAACCTGCGTATACACCAGCAATGGGCCAAAACTTTGCAAACCAGTGTGAACCCACCTAAAAGCACAAGGAGCCAAGTCTAAACATATTGGCTGCAGTTATAACAGCCATTGCTGAAGGAAAAAGTAAAGGGTGAGAGAAGGGAGATAACAGTCACTGAGCTGACACTTGGATGGTCAGAAGCTCATCACCAGTGATGTAAGTAACTGAGTTAAAATAAACTGAGTTACCTAACGCAGTTACTTTAGAGGGTAACAAGTAATCTAACTGATTACTTTTACCCTCATGGTAACTCAGTTCCCATTACTTTGGCTTAGTTACCCCAATTACATCTACCGCCACTAGATGGCAGTAGTGTAATTCCGGTGTCCTGCCGAAAAAGTTCCCCCGCCGGATAAGGACCCCCTGTACTGCGCAGGCACAGGGCTTGCGCAGTACGAAGGACTACGGAGCTTCCAAAAATTGCCGAACCTAAACAGCTCTGAGTGAACTCTACACCGCGCAGGTACAGTTAACATGTAATTGTACGAGGCGATGCCGCACGCTCCTGATGCTCGTGCTACTCTGCAAGGGGCGTCTATCGTGTAAGTAAGGGGCGGGTCTAGTATTACTGTAACCAAGGGGCGCATTTATTATTATTATTGTTATATATCGAGCTCTGCCCATTAATTTAACATTCGCCCTCTACTGTAGCCATCCGCCCCTTACACGATATAATAATAATAGACCCGCCCCTTGCTTACACGCTATAACAGATCTGCCCCTTGGTTAGAGTAATAATAGAGCAGCCCCTTGGTTACACGATATATAACAATAATAATAAATGCGCCCCTTGCTTACAGTAATACTAGACCTTAGTTACACGTATAGAATATTTTAAAAAAAAGTCAGTTACTTTGCTGCGTAACTAATTACTTTTCCAATGTAGTAACTGAGTTACTAACGCAATTACTTTTTGAAAGAAGTAATTTATAACTTAACTAATTACTTTTTTAAAGTAAGATGACCAACACTGCTCATCACTCACATATGTGTTCAGTTCACCTTCCATCTGCCGGCTGCTCTGTTCACAACTTCCCTGCCCACATGGCTCCTTCACTGCACGAACTTTACAGAGAGAGAGGAGAGAGAGGGGAGGGGGAAGGCAGAGCCATTTGTGTAGGGGGGAACTGTGTACTGTGATACTAATAACCACAGTGAGCCAACACAGGTACAGCCAGACACCCCTGCATTTACACACAGCTTCTCCTGTCCCATAGACGTTTATGGACAGGAGAAATTGGGCTTGTACTGCTGGCTGTGTGGGCCAATTTTAAGGCAGGGGCCTGGAGCTGCAGCTCCATCAGCCCCTATGTTAATCCGGCCCTGCCTGTTTCTTCATGCTGGAGGCTGCCATTTTGCTGAAGCCTAGAGCCCCTGGGCAGCAGTAAACCTTTAGGCTGTCAGCAGGTCGGCCTCTACATTTTCAGAACAGTGGCAAAACATAGAGAGCAACTGAGCATGAGAAGAGCAGGGTGAGAATGAAAGGTCATAGCATTATGCTGGAGACCACCATGGGATAGCTCAAAGGGATTTTTGCAGTTCTCCTGTCCTTATATGTTATTTCCACAGGTTGCTGTTGGTTGCTGCAGTATCCATGGGCAGCAACAGCCATGGGATTGGTATGCAGGGCCAAGCAGCTGATTGGTTAAATTTGGCGGTTGTAAAGCCCGCGCAGAGGGAGCCAATAAAAGGACCGAGAGCGGTGGTCTCACTGATCGTTTTGACCAGACTGCGACGCCCACCCACCCTCCCTATCTTCAGCAAGTCATGATGTTGTCCGAATGGGGGAGTAGTCGTCCAGCATTGACTGGATGGACACCGCTTAATTTTGTTTAAATGTATTTTAGCCAAGATGGCTTTATATTTATTTAAATTTGTAATGTTCAAGTTAACACCCCCCCTATGGATAGCACCATGGCCATATAATTCCAAATAAATAAATATGTTTTAATTGTTGATAATGTGTTGTATCTTTTAAATACTGCCTAGTTCTTTTGCCTAGATGGCCATCTCCATACAAAGACACAGCATGAAACGCGGCATAATAATACCATCCCAGCAGGTAGCCTACAGGCAATAATGGTGGATAGTACTTGGCTCTCCAATAGACTTATTTTTTTTATGGGCACAACTTCCACCGAATAGATCCTTTTTATGGAAAGCCTCCATATCATCACTGTGGGGGCAGGGGAGGGACAATTTTGGCAGCAAATGGTTTTCTCTTAATGATTCAGTGTTGCCAGAAGTGGCTGCAGACATTTATCTCAACTCCAGACCAGGTTGCCATATTCTAGTGAACCCCAATAGCCGACTGCCAACTTTCTTGTTTCACAAGGCTCTGCTGCTGGAGTTTGGCTGGGATGATCCTCTCAGAGGCATTAGCTCCTTGGTGGGTAGCTTCCCTATAAATTCCTCCATACTAAAGGCCCAGATTTTCAGAACACAGTATTCCCCTTTTTACATGTCAAAGCAGAGCTAAATAACCAATTTAACAGTTTCCCAAAACAGTTCATGCCTTGATTGATAATGGTTTTGGCTACTAGTGTGCTTATGTTCGCTCGCAACAAAACTGTCAAGCCATCAAATGGCTGGTGTCCTATTTGATCACAGGTTACATAGTTTGTAAGGTTGGATAAAGACACCATTCCATGCAGTTGAACCTGAGTGTGTGTGTTTAGAAGACTACCATTATCCATATGCTTGTACATTGCATTCGCTAAGAAACACATCTAATGCCGTGTACACACGGTTGGACTTTCCGGCAGAAAAAGTCAGACGGAATCTTTTCATTGGCTACTCCGAACATGTGTAAACCTCATCGGACTTTATTTTTTGAAAATTCTGAAGCACCTAGAAATAGAACATATTTTAAATCTTTCCGACGGAATCAGTTTCTATTGGGAAAACCGCTCGTCGCCAAAAACGACGCATGCTCTGACGCAAGTACGAGACGGCAGCTATTGGCTATTGAACTTCCTTTTTCTAGTCCCGTCGCACGTGTTATACGTCACTGCGTTATAGACCGTCGGACTTTGGTGTGAGCGTGTGTGGGCAAGACAGTTTCAGCGGAACTCCATTGGAAAAACCTTCGGAGTTTACTCCGACGGGAAAAACGGTTGTGTGTATGCGGCATAACAGTTTTTTTTTTAGTTATTTTACACTCTTCGCTGACATCACAAACTGTGGAAGGAAGTTGCACATATCACTCTAACAGCAAAGAACTTATGCAGTTTAAGATTGAACCGCTTCTCGCATAGCTGCAAGTCTTTTAAGAGACATTATGATAAAAAGGTACACCCAATGTTTAAGTCACCATTTAAAGATGTGTATATTGCAATATTACTATCCAGCTCGGGGGTTGCGATGTGCATAGGAGAGGTGCCTCTGACCTTCTGCTGTCCTCGCCTGTCCTTTGGACGGGCGTGGCCACCTGCACTTCGGCGCCATGTTTTCCACACCCACACTGTGACGTCTTCTGACTGCACATTGCTGTGGGCTGTGTGGAACATCCCGGATGGGTGTTTGCTGCATTTGCACACCCCCTGTAATGGCTGGCACCTTACCGACTCCAGTCCGTCACCATCCGTACATGACCCTGGGGGCGGAGCTTCTGGATCCGCCATGGGTATATCCGGATGTTCGGCACAGCTGTAATTTGCATTTGTGGTCTGTTGGTCTGGCGCAGTGGTCACAGGTCTGGGAGTGCACCATCCATGGTTGGGCTTGCTTAATTTATTTAGGTAATGTATTATATTTTTTCCCACCATAAACAACAGAGTTTATTCATTATTTTTCAACAATACCTACCCACATATAATTTATATTTGTTTTTATTTTTGTCATATTCCCCCTCAGCCTCCCTGCCCATACCAACCTGTCGTTATGATGGGCTACATATAATTACATACTATATTTTACATCATTAGTTAAATATATATATGTATGAAACACAATAAGCTTAATCAATCTATACACTTGCATGTTAATTCCAATCATTAGAAATCACTACCTGATGCTTATTTTGCTCTCACTATGCCTATTTTCTAGATATGTTCATGGGCACATTGAGATCCATTGTTCATCCTGATTTCCTCCTGCTGGGGTTTTTGTTTGCTGCGTCCCCTCAGCTCCCGAACTGGATATACCTTACTGCCGCCATCTTGATACCCAGCGTTTGGTCACCCAGCCCAGTGGATTGGTAAGTATGAGGTCTCTCTTCCCCTGACCTCTCTTGCCAACCATTCCTTCTGCCCCTATTTATTTATTCATTCATCAACACACAGCCACTATTTCCATTACTTCTGTTACAGATACAATAATCATGCATCCGCCCCTGAAGAGCGAGCAGAGTCTCGCGAAACGCGTAGGGCACTATCGATGCTTTCTGTATGCTCATATTTGTTGGGTATCTTTGTTGTTTGTATTATGCTCACATACTGCTCCAAATTATGTATGTGCATTTTTCTACTCCTCATGATGTATGTCTTGTCTTAGCATGTCTTAGCATATGCACCATAGCACCTCATGATGTATGGCTTAGCAACTTACAATGAATATTGCTGTTGTTTATGGATGTATAATAATTGTAATGAATTGATATCTGTTTTTACTCATGCTGTAAACATTGGCTATTATGCCGGGTAAAGCACGTTCATTGCTGTTCCCATTCGGTTACACAGTATTTTGTAATTATTACATTGATTTTTGTGAAACGTGTGCCAAATCTCTCCCACCTCATTCAAAGTCCCAGGGCTACTTGTCTTTTTATATCCCCTCTTAAACGCTTCTTCTCCAGGGAGAATAAGTTTAATGCTTGGAGTCATTCCTCATAATAGAGGTCCCCCAGCCCCCTTATTAGATTTGTTGCCCTTCTCTGGACTTTCTGCAGTTCCAGCACATCCTTTCTGAGGATTGGTGACCAAAACTGGTCAGCATAGTCAAGATGTGGCCAAACCAGAGTCTTGTAGAGTGGTAGAATTATGGTTTTATCTCTTGAGTAGATACCCCCTTTTAATGCAGGTTAGCAGTCTACTAACCTTGCTTACTGCAGCTTAGCATTGCATGCCATTGCTAAGTCTATTATCTACTATTTTCCATCTTCAATTTCCCCAGAGGTTCTACCAATTGCGTGGAACTTGCATTCATATTTTTTAGTTCTCAAGTGCATTACTTTATATTTTTTGATATTAAACCTCATCTGCTATATAGATGCCCATCCCACTATTTTAACTAGGGCTACTTGTAAAGTTGCTATATCCTGCTGTGAAGTTATTGCCCTGCTTAGAATTGTATCATCAGAAAACACTAAGAGAAAACTATTTAGTCCAAACTCTATATAGTTTAAAAACAAATTAAACAAAATTAGTTCCAGGACAGAGCCCTGGGGTACCCTGCTCACATACATGTGCAGCACCATGGCAACTGCACATCAACCAGAGGTTAAGATGACAGCTTTCTTGACTGTAAAGTATAGCAGGGTTTAGTTCCACTTTAATTACAAGAGTTTCACAACCGACAACTAACAGCATGTCATTTCTTTAGATGTGTTTGCCTTGAGGACTTGGCATGCTTGCATCGAAACTCTACGTAGAATAAGGAAAAAGCAAAGGGCAGCAGCCTGAAATCACACAATACATAATGTGTTTATATGCATTTATAGTATATGCATTTATAAGACATTCCTAAATGCATAATACATTCATTTAATGGTATAATTCAAACTGTGCATTTAGGTTACTTGCATACAGAGAAAATATAATTTCACCTAGCTTAGATACTCTGAGTGAATGTCACCTTTAGCCTCTGATCTGCAGGTGTCGTATAACTGCACATGTAATCAGAGTTATGACGCCAGCCTTTTGATGGTTTGACAGTTTGGTTGAGAGCAGATGTAACAGTTACCATTCACAGCATGCCTTGAATGTAACTGTTTGGGAAATAATTAAATCGATGGGTTTAGTTCTGCTTTAAAGTGTATGTAAACCCACTCTCATCCTTTCTAAACTACTGCAATATTGGTTATCTAGAAAGATATACATGCCTCCTGCATGTATACTTATCTGTCAAATGTCTCCCCTCTGTCTGCTATGAGACCCAAAAAACTGCAGATTTTGTGGATAGGTCTGTTTTCCAGGGCTCAGTGGGTGGAGTCACCTCTACACTCCCCTTATTAACATGCATTTTCTCCTGTGTATTTCTTACACTGAACTTCTGCTATGATCACTAAAATCCAGTCAAAACCCAAAAGTCCCCACATGACTTCAGCATGCCAAATCATGCTGAGGTGTGGAACAGCCAATCCTTGCAGAGCAGCAGAAGAAAGGAATGGGAGGGAATTAAAAAATAATGCATGTCTCTTAGGCTAGTGCACGAGATATGTAAATCACCTGTCACTCACAGTAAGGGGGAGGATTTGACAAAGTTTTTCTCTGTTTGTCAAGATTTATCTCACTGAACAAAAAAAGAGGATTGTTTAGAGCTAGATTAACTCTTTGTGGCAAGACTGGGCTCAAATGATAGGAAATCTTATACTCTACATTGTGACATAAAAAAAAAAAAATTTGGTTTACATCCACTTAACCACTTTGCGACCGCCGGCCGTCAAATGACGGCCAGGCGGCGCATCTCTCGTTCAGGGAGGGCGTCATATGACGTCCTCCCCTTCTGTGCACTGCAGGGAGTGCGCGCGCGCCCCTGGGAGCGCGCGCGCGCTCTCACCGTGTCACTGGGCACCCGATGCGCGTGCCCAGCGGCCGCGATGTCCGCTGGGCACCCGCGATTGCCCGGTAACACAGCGGGACCGTTGATCTGTGTGTGTAAACACACAGATCAACGGTCCTGTCAGAGGAGAGGAGCCGATGGTGTGTTCTCTGTACAGAGACACACCGATCGGTCTCCTCCCCTTGTGAGGCCCCTCCCCCCACAGTAAGAAACACTCTTAGGGAACATAATTAACCCCCTCCCCGCCCCTAGTGGTTAACCCCTTCACTGCCAGTGTCATTTATACATGAATCAATGCATTTAAATAGCATTGATTGCTGTATAAATGACAATGGTGCCAAAAATGTGTCAAAAATGTCCGATGTGTCCGCCATAATGTCGCAGTCACAATAAAAATCGCTGATCACCGCCATTACTAGTAAAAAAAAAAATATTAATAAAAATGCTATAAAACTATCCCCTATTTTGTAAACGCTATAACTTTTGCGCAAACTAATCAATGATCGCTAATTGCGATTTTTTTTTACCAAAAATATGTAGAAGAATACGTATCGGCCGAAACTGAGGAAAAAAAATGTTTTTTATATATTTTTTGGGGATATCTAGTATAGCAAAAAGTAAAAAAATATTGTTTTTTTTTTAAATTTGTCGCTCTTCTTTTGTTTATTGCGCAAAAAATAAAAAACGCAGAGGTGATCAAATACCACCAAAAGAAAGCTCTATTTGTGGGGAAAAAATGATAACAATTTCATTTGGGTATAGTGTCGTATGACCGCGCAATTGTCATTCAAAGTGCGTCAGCGCTGAAAGCTGAAAAATGGCTTGGTCAGGAAGGGGGTGAAAATGCACTGTAGTGAGGTGGTTAAGCTGCCACAGGAGGAAAATACAGGGGGATCGGTACCAATATATGCCACCCCTCCTGTCCCTGTTCCTCTTCTTTCTGCTGCCCGGGTCTCATTTAGATTTTTGCAAGTGGTGAACAATGTTGATGCAATGATGGCGTTAATGCACGCGCATTCGACAGATCTTTAGCAAGTACAAATTTTTTTCAAATGATTTTCTAACCATCTACGGCCAGCTTTAAATTGTAAGCACCTTGAGGTCACGGACTGATGGGAATGTAAAATATACTGTATATGTAAAGAGCTGCGTAAATTGACTGAGCTATACACCTGTACCTGTAATGAATAAATACAAAGATCCGGGTCATCTGGTTTATTGTACAATGAATATTAGAATTAACCATTGACCCTGAGTTGGTTTTTTTAAACACATGGCAATGGGCGCCTCTGCTGATCAAATCACCAGCAGGCTTTTTTTTTTAAGACACCCTCCAACTCATCTGATCCAACACTCGCCTAAGAACCCTGCAGAGGACCCAGGACTGTGCCCCTGTGGCATCGAGAAAGACATTTTTCTTTAGTAAATCAACCCCATAGTGACAGATAAGGTCTGAAAAAGACCATCAGTGGTCCAGTCAGCAAAGGCACCCATCGTCGTGTGTATAACTTATGGTGGCCATACATGGATAGAAAATCATTCGAAAAAACATTTGATAAGTTTGCTCGTTCGACTTTTGTAATGTTTGTGGGCTCATTTAGATTTTTGCAAGTGGTGAAAAATGTTGATGCAATGATGGCGTTAATGCACGCGCGTTCGACAGATCTTTAGCAAGTACAATTTTTTTGTAAAGTACAATATACATGTAAAGAGCTGTGTAAATTGACTGCGCTATACACCTGTACCTGTCGTGAATAAATAAAAAGATTT
Source organism: Lithobates sylvaticus (assembly GCA_028564925.1). Classification (NCBI taxonomy): domain Eukaryota; kingdom Metazoa; phylum Chordata; class Amphibia; order Anura; family Ranidae; genus Lithobates; species Lithobates sylvaticus. The sequence continues at coordinate 52,249,442 of CM053035.1, forward strand.
GGGTCATCTGGTTTATTGTACAATGAATATTAGAATTAGTAATACAAAAAGAAAATTGCGCTGGACAAAAATAAATAAATACCTACATAAAAGCAGCAACCAGATTGTGATAAGCAAAATAGAAAATTAGGAACGGGAAAGGTTGCGCTAAATAAATTAAAAAATACGTGCAAATAATGAATATAGAAGCAACTATGCTAAGTGAAAAGTGATGATAAATAAATCAACCAAAGTATTGCTACTAGTGATGGACGAAACAGCCCTGATGTGAACATCAAACAATATATACGTGGTGACAACCAAAAGGTTAGTATGAATCAATTGATCACAACAAGCTTGGCAATGAACCAATGAAGGCTCAATGTATATCTATATACGGTGTATATCAAATGTGTTGACTTAATGTGCAAAAATAAGAAAAAATGTCCAAGTGAAAAGATGGTGTAAGCTTGATATTCAAATATATAAAGCAAAACACAATGTCCAAATTACAAAAGGTCCAGTCCAGAGACGACTGCGACTGACATCAATCGTGACAATGGTGACTTTCCAAAGTGGTATCCAACAGATAAAGTGACCAGTGCTCAGTGTTCCCACCACCAGACGAAATGCAGGCTTACCAGATGGAGATAGGACACACGCATATGGCTATAGCCCAGCCCAGGCCTTTTCCTCTGGGGTGTGGTGGTTCCACCTCTGTCGCAGGAATGGATGGTGATGTATACCTCAGATGGTGATAGATCAGGGGATCTCCAGCAATAGGGGAGTATCTTTAAGGCCTCAACGGCGGTAGCCCAAACGAAGGGACGGGAAAAGAGAAGAACACACCATGGGTGGGATCCAACGGGTTTATTTAATCCAAAAGCGCCATACAGCGCAAATAAAAAACAGCTAAAAAGGGAACTTTTAAAATTTCGCGGCCGGCCGGCTGCAATACACGCCCGTGCTAGGACGTAGAACGCGGTGACGTCAGCACGTCGCTCCTCCCTACGCGTTTCGTCAGAGAGTGACGTAATCATGGGACGGCCGGCCGCGAAATTTTAAAAGTTCCCTTTTTAGCTGTTTTTTATTTGCGCTGTATGGCGCTTTTGGATTAAATAAACCCGTTGGATCCCACCCATGGTGTGTTCTTCTCTTTTCCCGTCCCTTCGTTTGGGCTACCGCCGTTGAGGCCTTAAAGATACTCCCCTATTGCTGGAGATCCCCTGATCTATCACCATCTGAGGTATACATCACCATCCATTCCTGCGACAGAGGTGGAACCACCACACCCCAGAGGAAAAGGCCTGGGCTGGGCTATAGCCATATGCGTGTGTCCTATCTCCATCTGGTAAGCCTGCATTTCGTCTGGTGGTGGGAACACTGAGCACTGGTCACTTTATCTGTTGGATACCACTTTGGAAAGTCACCATTGTCACGATTGATGTCAGTCGCAGTCGTCTCTGGACTGGACCTTTTGTAATTTGGACATTGTGTTTTGCTTTATATATTTGAATATCAAGCTTACACCATCTTTTCACTTGGACATTTTTTCTTATTTTTGCACATTAAGTCAACACATTTGATATACACCATATATAGATATACATTGAGCCTTCATTGGTTCATTGCCAAGCTTGTTGTGATCAATTGATTCATACTAACCTTTTGGTTGTCACCACGTATATATTGTTTGATGTTCACATCAGGGCTGTTTCGTCCATCACTAGTAGCAATACTTTGGTTGATTTATTTATCATCACTTTTCACTTAGCATAGTTGCTTCTATATTCATTATTTGCACGTATTTTTTAATTTATTTAGCGCAACCTTTCCCGTTCCTAATATTAGAATTAACCATTGACCCTGGAACACATGACAATGGGCTCCTCTGCTGATCAAATCACCAACAGCCTTTTTTTTTTTTAAGACACCATACAACTCATTTGATCCAACACTCGCCTAAGAACACTGAAGAGGACCCAGGACTATGCCCCCTGTGGCATCGAGAGAGACATTTCTCATATTGCTCATGGAAGGTTGTGTGTATTTACCCTATGGGATGCCCACAACCTCATCAGATGTAAGTTACTTTGTTTTGAATTTTTTGATTTCACAGAGAAACTTTTTTGAGGTACCGTATTTATCAGCGTATAACACGCGCCGGCATATAACATGCACCCCAAGTTTGGGAGGGAATTTTAAGGGAAAAAAACTTACATTTAAATGCCCATCAATGCAGCCTTGTCAGTTCCACCTGAAGCCTTGTCAGTTCCACCTGCAGCCTGGCTCCCGGTTCCACCTGCAGCCTTGCCCCAGTTCCACCTGCAGCCTTGCCCCAGTTCCACCTGCAGCCTTGCCCCAGTTCCACCTGCAGCCATGCCCCAGTTCAACCTGCAGCTTTGCCCCAGTGTCATTTGCAGAATTAAAAAATGGCGCCGCCGAGATACAGAGCCGGGTGTCCTGTGTATCTCGGCGGCGCTCGATAGTTCTCGGCGGCTTTCGGACGCTCTCGTCGGCTTTTGGCCGCTCTGTGCAGCTCTCGGCCACTCTCTGCAGCTCTCGACCGTCCTCGGCGGCTCACGCAGGACTGCGAAAGCCTCCGACAGCGGCCAAAAACCTGCGAGAATGGCCAAAAGCGCCCGATAGCGTCCGAAACCCGCAAAAATGTCCAAGAGGCTCAGAATCGGCGGGGGATCGGCGTATAACACGCACCCACGATTTTCCCCTGATTTTTAGGGGAAAAAAGTGCGTGTTATACGCCGTTACATACGGTAGTTATTCTGTTTAAGTCATGTACTAGACTGTAAGGGCTCTCCCATCTCCCTCCTATTTTTTGCTGTACATTTCAAGTAACCCCAAGCGTCTGCAACCAGCGTCCTTATCCTGAACTCCTCAGAGCTCCTTGGACCACTCCAGACAACCCCATAGTGTGAATAGGCCCAAAATGCAAAGTGCATTCTTGGCTGAGGTTTATTTCTAACATGGCTTAATGCAGTCCAAAAAACTGAAAATAGATCCTGATGAGTACTAGTTAAACAGAAAATCCCATAATCACTGTAAACCAGCTTCATCCCTTTTTAACAAAGCAAAAAATAATTATCTTGTAATCTTCTGTGTCCATCTCCCTCCTATGACGCCAACCCCATCACTTGTTTGGCTGAGAGGTCCTACCTCCAATTAAGCACCTGTGGACTCTCAGCAAAGTGCCAAAAGCCAAGGTGGAGTTCCCCGTATTAGGAAGCAAGAACTAATTTAGGGGGTTTTATAGTTAATCCCATCCAGGACTACACCCTTAAAGTGGATCACTTTGGCAAAACTATTATGCATTTAAGCCAGATCTCCTTTTCTCAAGTCCCCATAACAATACAATACTGGTACAAACACAAACGCCAGATTATGTTAGAAGACAGGTAAAGTGTTTCCAAATACATCTGGGTACAGCCAAACAGGGGTTATAGCCCCTGTCAGGTTATTATGGTGGTCTGTATCATGGTAAGGGAGGTTTGACTTTTCTATCTGCCCCTGTAACCACTGCCATCAAGACTCAAAGTGAGGAATAATCCAAAGTTTCACTTTGTCACCAGAAGTAAAGGGAAAATCTAATGGGGGACACTTGCTTTGGTGACAACTTTCTATAAGAAGACTTTGCTCTCACGTTCTGCTGTATCTAGAGGAAAGGGAATGAAGGAAAATTTCACCAATGAGCCACAGACAGGAAACAAAAAACAAAAATAAAAATCCATCTGCTTAGTAAATATTTGACATTTATAAAGCTATTTTGTATTTACTTGATGTAACTTAGTTGTTTTTAACACACCAAGTGTGTCTTTACTGGACTATGAATTGTTAGCAGGGTGACTTTTGTACCAATGTACAATCAGGTATGTGAAGAGATTATAATTCCCAGATGCTGCATAACTTCTGCTCCTAAAAAATTTCCTGGGATCTTCTTTAGCCAAGTCAAAAAAAGGTTTATGAAGGCTCAAAACCAGAAAGAAGGCACAAAGCCATGCTTACTGTTTGCTCAAAGGTGCTAAAGCAGAACTTTACCCATAACAACTCGATAAAAATAAAGTTCTTTAGCAAGGAACATACATTTCACATTAATAATTATGCTATCAAAATTAGTGTGTGTGTTGTAAATTGCCCCCAGAATTGTTCCTGTTTCTTCATGCTGGATGATGCCATTTTGCTGAATCCTAGAGCCGCTGAGCAGCACTAAATCTTTAGGGTGTCAGTAGGTCAGCCTCTACATTTTCAGCACAGTGGCAAAACATAGAGAGCAACTGAGCATGAGAAGAGCAGGGTGAGAAAGTGTATTGCTGGATTTTAAACAGTACAGGCACTTATTTTTACCTGCAAAAGAGAACAGGTTGAAGTAATTTATTAGGACTTTTCTGCCTAAAGTTCCACTTTTAAGGGGACCAATTTTCAAAAAGTGAAGACTTGCTGTCTTATTGGGGATATCTTGTAGGTTTAATTGTGGCTAAGCATTACCCTGAAAAATGTACTGTTTGCCTTGAATCACTCATGAGAAGCTGCAGTGTACTTCCTGACATGAGAAGGTGCGTAGGCACTCCCGTGCATTCCATGGGAGGTCATTTAAGGAATATCCATGGCTCGAACAACTGTCACTCTCACAGGATTTAGGGGATATTCCTGAGCACTGCAGTAACAGATGGAGATATATCTTCGGTTCTGCTTGTTCTTTTGAGCACCTTGTGGACAGGTATCTGCACCAAAGGACCTGCGTTGCAAGAAATTCCTTGCCTTCTGCCTTATTCTGTGGATCTGTGCTTCTCGTGCTGCCTATTGATCACTCCCCTTACCAGTTATTAGCTAAACATTTATCAGTTTATTAAATCATCAGTCAGCAGGGGTGTGGGTCTGACAGAAGGAAGCAAACCCTTGTTCTTTTGCCTAGGTGGCCATCTCCATACAAAGACACAGCATGAAACGCGGCATGATAAATCCATCCCAGCAGGTAGCATACATGCAATAATGGTGGATAGTACTTGGCTCTCCAATAGACTTATTTTTTTTATAAGCACAACTTCCACCGAATAGATCCTTTTTATGGAAAGCCTCCATATCATCACTGTGGGGGGAGGGGACAATTTTGGCAGCAAATGGTTTTCTCTTAATGATCCAGTGTTGCCAGAAGTGGCTGCAGACATATATCTCAACTCCAGACCATATTCTAGCGAACCCTAATAGCCGACTGCCAACTTTCTTGTTTCACAAGGGTCTGCTGCTGGGGTTTGGCTGGGATGATCCTGCTCAGAGGCATTAGCTCCTTGGTGGGTAGCTTACCCAGATTTTCAGAACACAGTATTCCCCTTTTTACATGTCAAAGCAGAGCTAAATCACCAATTTAACAGTTTCCCAAAACAGTTCATGCCTTGATTCATAATGGTTTCAGTGCTTATGTTCGCTCGCAACAAAACTGTGGTGTCTCAAAATGGCTGGTGTCCTATTTGATCACATGTTACATAGTTGGTAAGGTTGAATAAAGACACCATTCCATGCAGTTCAACCTGAGTGTGTGTGTTTTAGAACACTACCATTATCCATATGCTTGTACATGGCATTCACTAAGAAACACATCAAATGCCCCGTACACACGGTCGGATATTCCGACCACAAAATCCGTTGGATTTTTTCCAACGGATTTTGTCCGAAACTTGTGTTGCACACACACAGTCGGACAAAGCTGTCGGAAAATCCGATCGTTCAGAACGCGGTGGCATAAACCACGTATGACGGGACTACGTAGAGGAACATTTTAGATCCTGCCCTCAAATTTTTTCCGCCGTAAATTCCGACAGAAAAAGCCCGCTAGAGCCCACACACGATCGGATTTTCCGACAACATAATCCGATCTGACTTTTTCCATCGGAATATCCGACCGCGTGTACGGGGCATAACAGTTTTTTTTACTTATTTTACACTCTTCGCTGACATCACCAACTGTGGAAGGGAGTTGTACATATCACTCTAACAGCAAAGAACTTATGCAGTTTAAGATTGAACCGCTTCTCGCATAGCTGCAAGTCTTTCAAGAGACATTATGATAAAAAGTTTATACCCAATGTTTAAGTCACCATTTAAAGATGTGTATATTGCAATATTACTATCCAGCTCGGGGGTTGCGATGTGCATAGGGGAGGTGCCTCTGACCTCCTGCTGTCCTTTGGACGGGAGTGGCCACCTGCACTTCGGCGCCTTATTTTCCACGCCCATGCGGTGACGTCTTCTGACTTCACATTGCTGTGGGCTGTGTGGAACATCCCGGATGGATGGGTGCTTGCTGCATTTGCACACTCCCTGTGATGGCTGGCGCCTTACCATCACTATTCGTACAAGATGCTGGGGGCGGAGCTTCCGGATCCACCATGGGTATATCCGGATGTTCGGCACGGCTGTAATTTGCATTTGCGGTCTGTTGTTCTGGCGCAGTGGTCACAGGTCCGGGAGTGCACCATCCATGGTTGGGCTTGCTTAATTTATTTAGGTAATATATTATATTTTTTCTTATCCATTCCATACTTGCTGTGTAGGCTGCACCATCCCACCATACACAACAGAGTTTATTCATCATTTTTTCAACAATACCTACCCACATATAATTTATATTTGTTTTTATTTTTGTCATCATATTCCCCCTCAGTCTCCCTGCCCATACCAACCTGTTATGATTGGTCTACCTATAATTACATACTATATTTAACATCAATAAATTGCTTATTTTGCTCTCACTATGCCTCTTGAGACTTGTACATCTCTATACATATTTTCTAGATATGTTCATGGGCACATCTGAGACCATTAACCAAATGCCTTCATGCAGTCCGCGCTGTTAATCCTGATTTCCTCCTGCATAATTTTTTGTTTGCTGCGTCCCTTCAGCTCCCGAACTTGATATACCTTACTGCCGCCATCTTGATACCCAGCGTTTGGTGACCCAGCCAAGTGAATTGGTAAGCATGAGGTTTCTCTTACCCTGACCTCTCTTGCCAACCATTCCTTCTGCCCCTATTTCTTTATTCATCAACACAAACCCACTATTTCCATTACTTCTGTTACAGATACAATAATCATGCATCCGCCCCTGAAGAGTCTCGCGAAACGCATAAGGCACTATCGATGCTTTCTGTATGCTCATATTTGTTGGGTATCTTTGTTTGTATTATGCTCACATGCTGCTCCAAATTATGTATGTGCATTTTTCTACTCCTCATGATGTATGTGTATCTACTGGCTTAGCAACTTACAATGAATATTGCTGTTGTTTATGGAGGTATAATAATTGTAATGAATTGATATCTGATTTTACTGCTGTAAAAATTGGTTATTATGCCGGGTAACGCACAATCATTGCTGTTCCCATTCAGTTACACAGCATTTTGTAATTAATAAATTGATTTTATTGCATTTTTTTGTGCAACGTGCCAAATCTCTCCCACCTCATTCAAAGTCCCAGGGCTACTTGTGTTTTCATATGCCCTCTTAAGCGCTTCTTCTCCAGGGAGAATAAGTTTAATGCTTGGAGTCATTCCTCATAACAGAGGTCCTCCAGCCCCCTTATTAGATTTGTTACCCTTCTCTGGACTTTCTCCAGTTCCAGCACATCCTTTCTGAGGATTGGTGACCAAAACTGGTTAGCATAGTCAAGATGTGGCCAAACCAGAGTCTTGTAGAGTGGTAGAATTATGGTTTTAACTCTTAACTAGATACCCCCTTTTAATGCATGTTAGCAGTCTGCTAACCTTGCTTACTGCAGCTTAGCATTGCATGCCATTGCTGAGTCTATTATCGACTAGGACTCCCAGATAATTTTCCATCTTCAATTTCCCCAGATGTTCTACCAATTGCGTGTAACTTGCATTCATATTTTTAGTTCTCAAGTGCATTACATTATATTTTTCTATATTAAACTTCATCTGCTATATAGATGCCCATCCCTCTATTTTAACTAGGGCTGATTATAAAGTTGCTATATCCTGCTGTGAAGTCATTGCCCTGCTTAGAATTGTATTATCAGAAAACACTAAGAGAAAACTATTTAGTCCAACCTCTATATAGTTTACGAACAAGTTAAACAAAATGAGTTCCAGGACAGAGCCCTGGGGTACCCTGCTCACATACATGTGCAGCACCATGGCAACTGCACATCAACCAGAGGTTAAGATGACAGCTTTCTTGCGCCTGCGCGGTGTAGAGTTCACTCAGAGCTGTTTAGGTTCGGCAATTTTTGGAAGCTCCGTAGTCCTTCGTACTGCGCAAGCGCTGCACCTGTGCAGTACAGGGGGGAACTTTTTCGGCAGGACACCGGAATTACACTACTGCCATCTAGTGGCGGTAGATGTAATTGGGGTAACTCCGCCAAAGTAATGGGAACTGAGTTACCATGAGGGGAAAAGTAATCAGTTAGATTACTCGTTACCCTCTAAAGTAACTGCGTTACGTAACTCAGTTTATTTTAACTCAGTTACTTACATCACTGGTACTCGCTTCCATTGCTCACGGTATAGGTTCCCGGCTTTAAAGTCTCCAGGTGGAATGGGAACAGACCCAAGCTTCTGGGAAAGAAGAGTGGCTGGAGTAAGGATGGTTGGGGACTCTATATCTGTAGACACTGGAACAAGTGGTCTTGAATTGATTACGGCAGACACCTGCCAGAAAGGTGGTTAAACTCTCATGAGTAAGACTTGTGGAGTTCAAGTCCATTAACGGAGTCCAGTATCCTACATCTAGTGCCTATCATTCTCTCCCATGAGCCACCCATGTGGAAAGAATGAGGAGGATTGAAAGTCCATGTAGAGCCCTTTTCTATTAAAAAAAATTGGATTGGCTTAGAGTTGAGCTGTAACTATAGGCAGGCTCCAGTAAAGTTGGTCCCACAGTCAGAGCTTAATGACTTCACTGGCCTCTGATGGCAAGGAATCGCCTTAGGGCATTAATAAAACTTGAAGCATTCATGGATTCTATAACTTTGATGTGTTCCATACGCACACTTATGCAGGTGAACAGCGCATCTTTTGCTATTCACTTTGCAACCTCGGGTTCTGCGTGCTGTTACCATTTATGGCCCAAAAACATCTAGACCAACGTGAGTGAAAGGTGGGTCAGTATTTAATCTGTCAGCTGGCAAATCTGACATTTGGTGTTGCTGATGTTTCCCTCTTAGTTTGCTGCATTGTACACAGTTGTGCAGTATAGGTGAAATCTGTCTTTTTTGCTCCAACAATCCAAAGGCCTGCAGCTCTTATGGAACCCTCTGTGAAATGTCTACCTTGGTGCTTAACCCTTTAATGGTAGTGCCGTATTAGCAAGGTTGAGAGATGATGATGACCAGGTATGATAAGAGGATTTTGTTCTTGCTCTCCCAACTTGGCCTTGTTTAAACATCTACCAACCCTTAGCATGCCATGGATGTCAATGATTGGATTCAGGTTGGCAATTGGACTGTTTTTTGGAATGTCCTGCTTGTCACGCATACATTTAATTTCTGCACTAAAGACATACTGTTGTGCACTGCGTATTATGAGTAGTTCACTTTCAGCAATGTCCTTTGCAGAAAGAGGATTTTGGCATAAGTGCCAGCCTTGACAGTCAGCATGACTGGACATAGTGTGATAGCAGTGAAGAATATGGACTAACCTTGCAATAGTGTGTACAAGCCTTGTCTATTTGGAGAAACGTTCAAATCGTTGAGAACTCAAGGAGTTTTAACTTCAGGCCAAATCTCTGGATCATTGCCGGGATCTAGAAGACTGAAGACCTCAGTTGTAGCTTCTTCTGTATGATCCAGCAGGAATTCAGGTCCTGGTAGCCAAGAAGAATTTGCAAAGACATTGGCAAATACTGGCCTAGTGGCATGATCTGCAGGATTAAGCTCTGTTGGAACATAATGCCATCGTTCAGGCCTTTTGGCTTCGGATTTTTTGACTCTTTCTACACGGTTGCTGACAGACATAAAAGCATTTTGTCCGATTGTATATGTAGCCAAAAAACAACTTTGCTGTCTGTGTAGAATTTGATGTCATCTATCTGTGTAGAATTTGATGTCATCTATCTGAATGTCTAGCACACGCAGTATAAAATCTGCAATTTCTATGGCTAGTACAGTCCCACAAAGTTCAAGCCTGGGAAATGTGTGCTCAGGCTTAGGTGCTAAGTTAGCTTTACCAAACAGAAACCCTACGTGGGCTTGATTGAGAGAGTCTCTTACCTTGAGGTAGGCAATGGCTGCTATGGCCTCAGTGGATGCATATGAGAAGATGTGAATCTCTTTTCTCTGACTTGCAGCTAGGGATGAGCCGAACACCCCCTGGTTCGCACCAGAACCTGCGAACGGACTGAAAGTTTGCGCAAACTTTAGAACCCCGTTAAAGTTTATGGGACTCGAATGTTCGAAAATCAAAAGTGCTAATTTTAAAGGCTAATATGCAAGTTATTGTCCTAAAAAGGGTTTTGGAACCCGGGTCCTGCCCCAGGGGACATGTATCAATGCTTTAATGTAATGTCGGGTCCCGCAATATGGATGAAAATCAGTGAAACAAAGGACATGGATATCCGCCCCCCCCCCCCCCCCAGTCCATTACCAGGCCCTTTGGGTCTTGTACGGATATTAAGGGAAACCCTGCACCCAAATTAAAAAAAGGAAAGGCGTGGGGCCCTCAGGCTCTATATACTCTGAACAGCAGTATACAGGCGGTGCAAACAAGAACGGGACTGTAGGTTTGTTGTTAAGTACAATTTGTTTGTCATTTTGAACTGGTACATTTTTAAAGTGTAGCTCCAGACAAAAAAATAAATGTTTTAAGCTTTTTGGAAAACATAGGGAAGGGTTATCACTAGAGTTGAGCGGACACCTGGATGTTCGGGTTCGGCAGGTTCGGTCGAACTTCAGAAAAAAGTTCGGGTTCGGGACCGAACTTGACCCCGAACCGAACCCCATTGAAGTCAATGGGGACCGAACGGCTATAATAAAGTGTTGGCTCCCGTCCCCCTTAATACAGAGAACAGTCATTGAAGTCATTTATTTTTAAAAAGTTAGTCATAAAAAGTGTTTGGGGACCCGGGTCCTGCCCCAGGGGACATATATCAATGCATGTTTTTTTGGGAGCAGTGATTTTAATAATGCTTAAAGTGAAACAATAAAAGTGTAATATTCCTTTAAATTTCGTACCTGGGGGGTGTCTATAGTATGCATGTAAAGGGGCGCATGTTTCCAGTGCTTAGAACTGTCTCTGCAAAAAGTATAATTTTTCCTGGAAAAAAAGCTATTTAAAATCACTTGCGGCTATATGAATTGTCGGGTCCCGTAACACAGAGAACAGTCATTCATTGAAAGCCATTCATAAAAAAAAAGTCATTGATAAAAAAAACAAAAAAAAACAAAAAAAAAGCGTGGGGGTCCCCCCAAATTCAATAACCAGGCCCTTCAGGTCTGGGATGGATATTAAGGGGGACCCCAGCCCAAAAAAAAAAATGGCGTAGGGTCCCCCTCAAAATCCATCCCAGACCCTTGAGGTCTGGGATGGATTTTAAGGGGAAACCCAGCCAAAAAAAATGGCGTGGGGTCCCCCTCAAAAATCCATACCAGACCCTTATCCGAGCACGCAACCTGGCAGGCCGCAGGAAAAGAGGGGGGACGAGAGCGCCCCCCCCCCTCCCGCCTGAACCGTACCAGGCCACATGCCCTCAACATTGGGAGGATGCTTTGGGGGTCTGAGACCCCCAAAACACCTTGTCCCCATGTTGATGAGGACAAGGGCCTCGTCCCCACAACAGTGCCCGGTGGTTGTGGGGGTCTGCGGGCGGGGGGCTTATCGGAATCTGGAAGCCCCCTTTAACAAGGGGACCCCCAGATCCCGCCCCCCCCCCTGTGTGAAATGGTAAAGTACCCCTACCATTTCATCAAAAAAGTGTCAAAAATTGTAAAAATTACAGGAGACGGTCTTTGACAATTCCTTTATTAAAATCTTCTTTCTTTTTTCTTCTGGTCTTCCTTTCTTCAGCCTTCGGTTTCTTCATCTTCTCCTTCCGGCATCTTCTTCTTCCATCTTCTTCTTCCTCCGATCCGCTTCTTCTTGGCCTTCTCGTCCAGCATCGGTGTCTCTTCTGGGCCGCTCCGCGCAATGGGAGGCTCCCGCTGTGTGAGGCTTCTCTCCGGTATCTTCTTCCACGGTGTCGGTCTCTGAGGCTTCTCTCCGGTATCTTCTTCCAGGGCGTCGGTCTCTTCTTGGGCCACTCCTCGTAATGGGAGGCTCCCGGTGTGTGAGGCTTCGCTTCGGCTGACAGGTCTTTTATAACGGAGGGCGGGGCCACCTGGTAACCCCGCCCCCCTCTGACGCATGGGGACGTCATGGGGACTTCCCTATGGCTTTCCCCGTGACGTGGGTAGATGGTACAAACAAGACTCTCAGACTCTCATTATTAGACATAAAAACAATGTCTTATTCATAGGCTATGAACTCTGATTTCTCCAGAGCCAAAATGTCTCCTCTCATGTCCAATAAATATGAATATGAAAAATTATACAACATGCAACTTTTATATATTCTTTTAACCCCAAATGTTCTGACAACCCCCCCCCCCCCCCCCCCCACGTTTCTTATAATTCCGGCAAACAGCCTTGGACATCCTAAGAAACGGGTCTACAGGAATATCATAGTTGTTTAAAAGATATGGCCATATTATTATTTTTCTTTTTCTTCTTTTTGAAGAACGTTTCTCTCTTCATCCTTATGATAAAGAAATGTTCTTGTATGACATGGATCTTTCTTGACGGACTCAAGTCTTTATGGAAACAAAATAAACCGTTGCAGTGGTGGTGTACCCCCCCCCCCCCTCCCTTTGTCAAATGTAATAAAAACAAAACTGGTAAACCAGCAATTGAAGAAACTCTTCAGTGAATCCATTCTGGTATTGGTACAAGCTGAAAATGGGATATATTATCCCTTCTTTCAATGGATATTCTTGGATTCAAGCACACAAGGGACTTCTGCAACCAATTTTTTTTTCCAGCAATGCGAATCCTGGAGCGTCATGCTTCACGACTCCTGATGAAGGATTCAGTTTAGTGACAGGTTCCATCCGGAACTGGGCATCATGGAATACCATCATGCAAACGATCGCTGTCTTTTGGTAGTCATCATCACCTTTACCAATCAACGATCTGGTCTGGATGGGGGTTTGGTAACAGGTTCCCTCCGGAACTGGATGCCAAGGATTAACATTATCCATACGATCACTGTGCCGTTTGGTAGTTAACTTCACCTTTACCAATCAACGATCTGGTCTGGATTGTCAATCTTTTTCTATTTAAGTAAATAGACAGTATGAATACATATTCTTATTAATTAACCGCTTCCCGACCGCCTAACGAGGATATACGTCGCAAAATGGCACGGGCAGGCAAAATCACGTACCTGTACGTGATCGTGCATGTGCCTGCCTGTGGGTCGCGCGCGCCGCTAGCGACCCGGTCGGGAGCTCCGTGACCCCGGCCGCGGGACCAGCGGACTCGATCAGGTTACGGAGCTGAAGAACGGGGAGAGGTTTGTGTAAACAAACCTCTCCCTGCGCTTCCTACACTGACTGTCAGTGATCGGCGGTTCCCTGTCATCGGGAACGCCGATCAATGACGTCACACGTACAGCCACGCCCCCCTACAGTAAAATAAACACAACACGTCACACTGACTCCTCCCCGCCCCCTAGTGGTTAACCCCTTCACTACAACTGTCATTTACATAGGAATCAGTGCTATTTAAATAGCACTGATTTCTATATAAATGACAAATGTCCCAAAAATGTGCCAAAAATGTCCGATGTGTCCGCCATAATGTCGCAGTCACAATAAAAATCGCTGATCGCCGCCATTACTAGTAAAAAAAAAATATTAATAAAAATGCTATAAAACTATCCCCTATTTTGTAAACGCTATAACTTTTGCGCAAACCAATCAATAATCGCTAATTGCGATTTTTTTTACCAAAAATATGTAGAAGAATACGTATCGGCCGAAACAGAGGAAAAAAAATGTTTTTTTATATATTTTTTGGGGATATTTATTATAGCAAAAAGTAAAAAATATTGCATTTTTTTTCAAAATTGTCGCTCTATTTTTGTTTATAGCGCAAAAAATAAAAACCGCAGGGGCGATCAAATACCACCAAAAGAAAGCTCTATTTGTGGGAAAAAAAGGACGCCAATTTTGTTTGGGAGCCACGTCGCACGACCGCGCAATTGTCAGTTAAAACGACGCAGTGCCGAATCGCAAAAAGGGGCCTGGTCCTTTGGCTGCCAATTGGTCCGGGGCTGAAGTGGTTAATATTTACATTTTATAACTATGCTATATATATGATCTAGCTATTGGTTAATTATATTTTAATTAACTAAAATCATCAATGATCTAATGATGATAGTATTCTGCCATTAATGGCAGGATCAACATTAATGCTGAAGTATACGATTTGAAGATCTGTTAGTTAGGAGAGAGTTATCACAATGTCATATTATTACATTCACATTCTCTTGATCCTTATATGTCTCTTCTTATACATTACCTTCCATCATTCTTAGTTTATTTACTTTATACCATACCCAAACATGTTCTCAATTCAACTGATATTGGTAGATACTTTTGACTTCATCACAGCCTCCATTTTCTTGTGCGAGACTTAGGCCGCAAACCTTGGAGCAACAGCATCGTCTTTCTGAAATTTAAATTTTAAACACCCGCCTCTCTCATCTGGTTAAGAACATATCTAATCTCTGGTACATGCTTTTCAAACATTATGCTATTCAACACAAATATCATCCACCTATGTTAGACTTTCTCTTGAAGGTACATCAGGCTATGGCCTTATGTAAAATAAAATAAAAAAATCTACCGTATATACTCGAATAGAAGCCGAGATTTTCAGACCCTTTTTAGGGCTGAAAGTCTACCCCTCGGCTTATATTCGAGTCACTGCCGTCTGCCTACATGAACAGCGTGTCATGCAGACAGACGGCAGTTTTCAAAAGCCGCGCCGCCTCCTCCCGCCCGTCCGTGATAGGCGGACACTAATTTTCCCAGCAGTACAGTGTTCCGCCTATCACGGATGTCCTGTCATTCTCATCTCATGGACGAGGATGAGAGAATGTCCGTGATAGGCGGAACACTGCACACTGACTGCTGGGAAAAAAGTGTTCCTCCTATCACGGACGAGGAGGAGGAGGAGGCGCGGTTTTTGTAAGAAGGAGGAATGGCGCCGTACACGCTGTGGGGGGACAGAGCGGGACCTCATCAGCTGCACGGAATGGACACCGGACACAGGACCCCGGACCCGCGCAGATCGGCACAGGTAGGCTGCAATGGGGACACGGGGTGCAATGGGGACACGGGGGTCTGTACAGGGGACATGCAGCTGCAGATGGGCGTTGCAGTAGCTGCTGCATTTTTGCCCCTCGGCTTATACACGGGTCAATACGTTTTCCCCATTTTTTGTGGTGATTTAGGGGCCTCGGCTTATACTCGGGATGGCCTATACTCGAGTATATATGGTAATTCAAATTTAAAACCTAAATTGATATAATCAAATAAACATTCTGTTCCAGTTGGACTATTTCTTAGTTCTTACTAGAGGTCGACCGATATGGGTTTTTCTCTGGCCGATGCCGATGCCGATATTTAGAAATCACGGCGGCCGATGGCCGATATATGATGCCGATTTTTTTTTTTGGGGGGCGATTTTTTTTTTTTTTCCCCCTCCATCTCAAAAAATCTAAAATTTCACACTGAGGCGTTTTTCAGGTGCTTTTGGGCTAAAAATAGCGCCTGTAAAGTGCCTGCAAAATGGCTCCCCTGCAGTCTCAGTGTGAAAGCCCGAGTGCTTTCACACTGAGGAGATGCGCTGGCAGGATGTTAAAAAAAAAGTCCTATGGAGCGGTGTACACCACTACTCCTGCCCATTGAAATTAATGGGCACTGCTGTTAAAGCGCCTGCAAAGCGATTCGGCAGCGTCGCCAGATGGGTGCATTTAACCACTTCCTCGGACGCTAGCTGGGTTAGAATCGCCCCGCTAGCAGCCGAATAGCACCGCTAAAATGACAGTAAGGCCCCTTTCACACTGGGGCGGGGAGCCGCGGTGACGGTAAAGCAGCGCTATATTTAGCGCTGCTTTACCGTCGTTTTAACCGCGGTATTCGGCCGCTCGCGGTGCGGTTTTACCCCCCGCGAGCGGCCGAAAAAGGGTTAAACACCCCCGCAGAGCGCAGCCGTAGCGGCGCTTTGCGGCGGTATTGCCGCGGTTTTACCGCGGTGTCCCATTGAAATCAATGGGAAGGAGCGGTATAGGAGCGGTGAACACACCGCTCCTATACCGCTCCAAAGATGCTGCTAGCAGGACTTTTTTTGCCGTCCTGCTAGCGCACCGCTCCAGTGTGAAAGCCCGCCGCCTTTCACACTCGAGTTAAAGGGGCTGGATTTTTTCATGCGGTGAACAGGCGCTATTTTTAGCGCTGTACCGCATGAAAAACGCCCCGGTGTGAAAGGGGCCTAAAGCACCGCTAAAACTAGCAGCGTTTTACCGTCAATGCCTGCCCGCTCCAGTGTGAAAGCAGCCTTAATTAATAAGTGATTCAGAAAAATTCTTACATTTTATTAAACAAAACAAAACCTCCAATCAGTTCACTTATATGTATAATTTAGATAACTAAAAAAATATATATATTAACCACTTTAAGACCAGCCTCGTTTTGGATTTTAGGTGTTTACATGTTTAAAACAGTTTTTTTTTGCTAGAAAAAAAAAACTTAGAACCCCCAAACATTATATATTGTTTTTTTTCTAACACCCTACAGAATAAAATGGCGGTCGTTGCAATACTTTTTTTCACACCGTATTTGCGCAGCGGTCTTGCAAGCGCACTTTTTTTGGAAAAAATTCACTTTTTTGAATAAAAAAATAAGACAACAGTAAAGTTAGTCCAATTTTTTTATATATTGTGAAAGATAATGTTACGCCGAGTAAATTGATACCTAACATGTCATGCTTCAAAATTGCGCCCGCTCATGGAATGGCATCAAACTTTTACCCTCAAAAATCTCCATAGGCGACGTTTAAAAAATTCTACAGGTTGCATATTTTGCGTTACAGAGGAGGTCTATGGCTATAATTATTGCTCTCGCTCTACCAATCGCGGCGATACCTCACATGTGTGGTTTGACCACCGTTTTCATATGCGGGCGCTACTCACGTATGCGTTCGCTTCTGCGCACGAGCTCGTCGGGACGGGGCGCTTTAAAAAAAAAATTTTTTGTTTTTCTTATTTATTTTTCTTGATTTTTATTTATTTTTACACTGTTTTTTTAAAAAAAATTAATTGGCTCACTTTTATTCCTTTTATTCCTTTTAGAAAAAAGCATGACAGGTCCTCTTAAATATGAGATCTGGGGTCAAAAAGTCCTCAGATCTCATATTTGGACTTCAAAAAAAAAAAAAAATGTCATTTTAAAAAATGACATTTGAAAATTCCTCTTTAAGAGGTATGGGCGGAAGTGACGTTTTTGACTTCGCTTCCGCCCTCCTATGGTATAGAGATGAGTAGCGGCCATCTTAGCGTCACTCATCTCTAGACACAGGAGGGGAACGGACCCGATGGGGGCACCTCTCCCGCCGCCGATAACGGTGATCTCGCGGCGAATCTGCCGCGATGATCACCATTATCGGACAGCCGACCGGCGCCTGAAGAGATGGATACCTCGGTTGTGGCAGCAGCTGCTGCCGTTACCGAGATATCCCTCTTCAAAAAATGGACGTACATCGTCGTGCGCCGGTCGGAAAGTGGTTAAATACACAAAAACAGGTAATCAAAACTTTGACTAAAAAAATGGGCCAACTTTGCTGTTTTTTTTTTTTAGGTTTTTTTTTAATCATTAGTGTATTTTTTCCAAAAAAATTGCGTTTGAATGACCGCTGCGCAAATACCGTGTGACATAAAATATTGAAACAACCGCTATTTTATTCCCTAGGGTCTCTGCTAAAAAAATATATATAATTTTTGGGGGTTCTAAGTGATTTTCTAGCAGAAAATACAGGATTTTTACTTGTAAGCAACAAGTGTCAGAAAAGATTTAGGCTTTAACCACTTGCCGACCGGCGCACGACGATATACGCCAACAGAATGGCACGTACAGGCAGGAGGGCGTATATATACGTCCCTCCTTTAGCCTGTCCGTGCCATCGGGAGCGCGCCAGGAGCCCCCCGTGAGTCCGGCCGCGGTCCCCGCGGACTCGATCGCCGCAGGGACTCCCGCGATCGTCTCACGGAGCGGCTGAACGGGGAGATGCTGAGATAAACAGCATCTCCCCGTTCTGCCTAGCAACTAGTGACGCCGATCTCTGCTTCCTGTGATTGGAGCAGAGATCAGCATTCACTAGCTGACAGCCATGCCCCCCACAGTAAAAAACACACCCCTAGGCATACTTAACTCTTTCACTGCCCCCTTGTGGTTAACCCCTTCACTGCCAGTGTCATTTATACAGAAATCAATGCATTTAAATGCATTAATTGCTGTAAAAATGACAATGGTCCCAAAAATGTGTCAAAAACGTCCGATGTGTCCGCCATAATGTCGCAGTCACAAAAAAAAAATCGCAGATCTCCGCCATTAATAATAAAAAAAAATTATTAATAAAAATGCTATAAAACTATCCCCTATCTTGTAAACGCTATAACTTCTGCGCAAACCGATCAATAATCGCTTATTGCGATTTTTTTTACCAAAAATATGTAGAAGAATACGTATCGGCCTAAACTGAGGAAAAAAAATGTTTTTTTATATATTTTTTGGGGATATTTATTATAGCAAAAAATAAAAAATAATGCATTTTTTTCAAAATTGTCGCTCTATTTTTGTTTATAGCGCAAAAAATAAAAACCGCAGGGGCGATCAAATACCACCAAAAGAAAGCTCTATTTGTGGGAAAAAAAGGACGTCAATTTTGTTTGGGAGCCACGTCGCACGACCGCGCAATTGTCAGTTAAAGCAACACAGTGCCGAATCGCAAAAAGGGGCCTGGTCCTTTGGCTGCAAATTGGTCCGGTCTGAAAGTGGTTAAATGGTTAAACTGAGAACTTCTCCACAGGGCCTTGAGTTCATTGATAAGAAACATTGTATCATTTTCTCACACTTGGCAGTCTGCCCAGACAAGTCACAAGATGCTTCAGGGAAAACTTCAGGCAACTTGCATTAACTTCTATCAGAAGTCATTTGCAAGTCCCGCTGAAGTTTTAAAACCGGCCTTTTTTAGCAGCAGAATCGGCCGATGCCGATTAATTAAAAAACAGCAAATATCGGCCGATATATCGGTCAACCTCTAGTTCTTACCACCTTTAAATGCCAGCTTGTATGGGTCTTCAGGACTTACCTGAATGGTCCACCATCATAGAGCATAATTTAGTGTAGTGAAGTACTTAGCGCCTTGTATGTTTTATTTTATATAAAGCATTGGTCAATATATGGTACAGCTAGCCATACATATAGACTTGTCTATTTAGCTGTCTCCAGCATATAAACACATTAAATTTGGTTTAAGAATATCAAGTGTAGGATTATCATAAGAACCATGCACTGATCTTACAACGTTCCTCTCCTTGAAATTCCTAATGATTTCCACTAGCGAAACATAGCAAGCTAGGGAAAGACAACAATGTTTGACTTAAAACACAAGGTGCGTTTACACTTGGATCAGACTGAGTCCTGGCAATGCGTATGTCTATTATACCACAGCACAGGAAACTTTTTGCAAACCTAATTGAACTCCATGAAAACGTTTATTTACCAAGGGTGTGGGATCTATTTAAATCCTTTCTATATACATCCTGTCTGCGAAACATTTTAATACAGCAGGGTTCTTAAAATTTTGGCCTATTTATACCTGGCCGTGTATTAATAAAAATATTTTAAAAAAATGTATTAGTACCTGTATGACTAATGACCTCATGTGGTACTAATATGTTTACTGCATATGGCAGTAACGAAGATTATTTAAGGGCTTCATGTTAATTTATGAAACTATTTAGGTATTTTAATCTGGACCACAGTGTGGAATTCACCAGATCCATATGTATAGCAAAGCAATGTAATATATCGTTGCCAATGTACACATGATATTTTGGGTCATTGATTATCATGAATAGGGATGAGCCTAACACCCTCGGGTTCGGTTCGCACCAGAACCTGCAAACGGACCGAACGTTTGCGCAAATATTCCAACCCTATTCTTTACAATGGACGCGAACGTTCAAAATCAAAAGTGCTAATTATAACGGCCAATATGTATGTTAATGTCATAAAACAGGTTTGGGGACCCGGGTCCTGCCCCAGGGGACATGTATCAATGCAAAAAGAAGTTTTAAAAACTGAAGTTTTTTCGGGAGCAGTTAATTTAATGATGCATAAAGTGAAAAAAAAAGTGAAATATTCCTTTAAATATGGTACCTGGGGGGTGTCTAAAGTATGCATGTGAAGTGGCATGTGTTTCCCGTGTTTGGAACTGTCCCTGCAAAAAATGACATTTGTAAAGGGAAAAAAATAAGCCATTTAAAACTGCTTGCGGCTTTAATGTCATGTCTTGTCCTGGCAATATGGATGAAAATGTTTGAGAAAAATGGCATGGCTACCCCATTACCCCCCCCCCCCCCCCCCCCCAGCCCCTTTGGGTCTTGTATGGATATGAAGGGGAACCCCACATCCAAAATAAAACCCTATACCTACAACCCTATATACTCTGAACAGCAGTATACAGGCGGTGCAAACAAGACAGGGACTGTAGGTTTGTTCTTAAGTAGAATCTGAACAGGTACATTTTTAAGTGTAGCTCCATCCAAAAAAATCTATTTTTAAGCTTTTTGGAGAACATAGGGAGGGGTTATCACCCCTGTAACGTTTGTTTTGCTGTCTGTGCACCTGTTTAGAACATTTCACCTCACTTTCCGTCCCAATGACAAATGTTTTTGGAAAAGTGGGTTTTTTATTGAAACAAGGATTGGTGATAAAGCATCAGTAGAGAGGAGATACCTTTTTCCCAAATTAAATCTAACAGGATAGAATTTCCCTTCCTAGGGGTAGATTCCCTCTAACTTCCTGTTTTCTCCTTCCGTTTGCAAGTAGGAGTCGTTTGTAAGTTGGATGTTTGAAAGTAGGGGCCTGCCGTATATACTCTGCAGAAATTTGCCCCGTTAGATGTTGGTGTTGCCACAACACTGTAAGCCCTCACAGTTACTCTTGGTGGGCACAGGAATGGGCCCTGCTGTGAGTTATTAGATCAAGATTTGCAATTGCATGCACCTGTTGAACAGGGCAGAAAAATTGGGCCTGTGGTGGTGGTGGACGGTGTTGCCACTCACAGTTACTCTTGGTGGGTACAGGAATTGGCCCTGCTGTGAATTATTAGATCAAGATTTGTAATTGCATGCACTTGTTGAACAGGGCAGAAAAATTGGGCCTTTGGTGGTGGTGGTGGTAGTGGTGGTGGTGGTGGACGGTGTTGCCACAACACTGTAAGCCCTTACAGTTACTCTTGGTGGGCACATGAATGGGCCCTGCTGAGAATTATTAGATCAAGATTTGTAATTACACACCCCTGTTAAACAGCGGCGGAAAAATTGGGCCTTTGGTGGTGGTGGTGGACGGTGTTGCCACAAGACTGTAAGCCCTCACAGTTACTCTTGGTGGGCGCAGGAATGGGCCCTGCTGTGAACTATTAGATCAAGATTTGTAATTACATGCCCCTGTTAAACAGGGGATAAAAAATTGTGCCTTAGGCACTGGTGCTGGTGCCACAACACTGCAACCCCTCACAGATACTGTACTCTGAGCACAGCAATAAGACCTGTGGCAAAGCATTGCCTAAAAATTGTAATTACATGCCCCTGTTAAACAGGGGCTGAAAAATTGGGCCTTAGGCACTGGTGCTGGTACCACAACACTGCAACCCCTCACAGATACTGTACTCTGAGCACAGCAATGAGACCTGTTGCAAAGCATTGCCTAAAAATTGTAATTACACACCCCTGTTAAACAGGGGCTGAAAAATTGGGCCTTAGCCACTGGTGGTGGCACCCAGAAACAAAAATGTTCTTCCAAGATATCATCAGGATCATTGAGGAGGAAGAGGATAGTCAGTCAACATAACAGGACAGTCACTCAGCATCAGGCAGTTTTGAAGGGATGTGACATTATAAATTATTCAGTTATATCAGCTTCAGGTGCCTGGTAGCTGGTGGTGATCCAAGACTGATTCATCTTTATGAACGTCAGTTGATCAACCGTGTCGGTGGAAAGGCGCACCTTGTGATCGGTGACAGCCTCCAGCAGCACATTGCATACTGTGCAAGCTCTGGCCAGTGATCCATCCTCAAGACCCAGTAAGCCAGTAAGCCAGAGGATTTTCGGTGGGAAAGGTGTCCAAGTCTGACCTTGCCCCTAGGTATTCCTGCACCATGTATATCAGACGCTGGCAATGGTTGCTGGAACCGATCATACCTTGGGGCTGCGGACTAAAAAAATTGTCTGAACGCATCGGTCAGACGTCCACCTTCCCCACCGCTCCTTCTGCTACTGACCGAAGCCTCAGCAACTCGTCATCCAGGACCAGGCGTTTGTAACCTCCCAGTCTCTGGGAACGCGTTGCACAGACCTTTCTGCAAGGCCTCCCTGAGATGTCTCATCCTCTGCTCCCTCTGCGATGGCAAGATAAGGTCCGCAACCTTACCCTTATACCGTGGATCAAGGAGAGTGGCCAGCCAGTAATGGTCCTTCTCCTTGATCCGAAGAATACGAGGATCCTTCCGCAGGCTTTGCAGGATCAGGGAGTCCATGCAACGTAGGTTAGCTGAGGCATTCGGTCCGGAGTCTTCTGGGTCACTGAGAACGACATGATCGGCAGCCACCTCCTCCCAGCCACGTACAAGTCCACGGGTTTGTAAATCATCCCTAAAAGACTGCTGCTGAGTGCCAGGCTCCTCCTCCTCCTCCACACTGTCTGGATAAAGGGGGCCTTGAGAGGCAAGGAAGTCCTCCTCTTCCTGCCTCTGTTCTGCCTCAAGTGCCCTGTCTATTATGCCACGCAGCGTATGCTCTAACAGGTGGACAAGAAGTACAGTGTTACTGATGCATGCACTGTCACTGCTCAGCAGCCTAGTGGCCTCCTCAAATGGTGACAGGACAGTGCATGCATCCCTGATCATGCTCCACTGGTGTGGGGAACAAAATCGAGCTCCCCTGACCCTGTCCTGGTGCCGTAGTCGCACAGGTACTCATTGATGGCCCTCTGCTGCGTGTGCAGTCGCTGCAGCATGGCCAACGTTGAGGTCCACCTGGTGGGCATGTCACATATAAGGCGGTTCTTGGGCAGGTTCAACTTATTTTGCAGCTCAGCCAGCCGAGCACTGGCATTATATGATCGGCGGAAATGCACACAGACTTTCCTGGCCTGCCTCAGGACATCCTGTTAGCCTGGGTACCTGGCCAAGAACCGCTGCACCACCAGGTTAAGGACGTGAGCCATACAGGGCACATGGGTCAGCTGTCCCTGTCGCAGGGCAGAGAGGAGGTTGGTGCCATTGTCACAAACCACCATTCCTGGCTTAAGCTGGCGTGGCATCAACCACCTCTCGGCCTGCCCCTGCAGAGCTGCCAGAACCTCTGCCCCAGTGTGGCTCCTGTCCCCCAAACACACCAGCGCAAGCACGGCATGGCATCTTTTTGCCTGCGTACTTGCGTAGCCCCTTGTACGCCTACGGAGCACCGCTGGTTCCGAGGACAGAGCACTCCAAGAGGCCATGGAGGAAGAAGAAGAGGAGGGGGTGGAGGAGAGAGGTGTGTCACAACCAGTAGTAGCATTTTGGAGGCGTGGTGGTGGAACAACCTCCAACACTACTGCACCTTGTCCTGCATCCTTCCCAGCTGCCAAAAGAGTGACCCAATTGGCCGTGAAAGACAGGTAACGTCCCTGTCCATGCCTGCTGGACCATGAGTCAGCAGTAATATGCACCTTACCGCTGACCGCCCTGTCCGGCGAGGCATGGACATTGCCTTCCACATGCCGGTAGAATCGCCTTCCGTGAGAAAAAGTGGCGTTTGGGAACCTGCCAGTGAGGAACGGCACATTGAACAAACTCACGGAAGGGGGCCGAGTCTACCAACTGATAAGGCAGCAGTTGAAGTGCTAGCAATTTAGCCAAGCTAGCATTCAACCGCTGGGCATGTGGATGGCTGGGAGTAAACTTCTTTTGACGGTCCAGCAGCTGGGGCAGGGAAATTTGCCTGGTAGAATCGGACGTCGGTGTACTGCTAACAGAGTGCCCGCAAGTACTTGGCTATGACACACCTAATTCTACACCTTCATTCCTCTCAGTGCAGCTTTCAGAGAGGACTGAAGGTATAGTGGGGTTGGAGATCCTAGCTGATGAGGAGAAAGGAGAGGTCCGCTTTGTTCTTTGGTGTGGGTCTTTAATGTGCGCTTGCCAACGAGCTGCATGGCAGGTCGACATATGTCTGGTCACGCATGTGGTGCCCAAGCGGCTGATGTTTTGGCCATGCGAGATACGCTTGAGACATATGTTGCAAATAGCAGTGGTGCGATCTGATGCACTCGTCTCAAAAAAGGCCCACACCAAAGAACTTTTGTGATAACATGCAGAGGCAGCGCCCTGCACAGGCGGAGCTCTGCGGTGTGATTCAGTTGGTGTGCTGGCCTCAAGCTGGCCCCCGGAGGGCATCCGGCCTCGTTGGACATGTGCCTCCTTCTCCTCCTCCTCCTCTCTCCCTTCAGGCACCCACGTGGAGTCAGTGACCTCATCATCCCCTCCCTCTTCACCACTGGAGCAAACCTGGCAGGAAGCTGCAGCTGGTGGAACATGACTGCCAGATTGCTGTCCTTGAGCATCCCCTCTCTCTGCGCTCACGCTACTGCCTTCCTCTAGCTGGGTATCATCATCCGAGCCTTCAAAACGTTGGGCATCCTCCTGGAGCATGTACCCAACACTGTGCTCAAACAGTTCGGGGGACTCCTCACGAGGACATGGTGGGTCTAGGGAAGGGGTGCCTGATGATGCCATTGAGTATGCGTTGGCAGCTGCTTTGCCAGTAGTAGTACCCTGAGCCTGGGTGAGAGAGGATGAGGAGGGCTTTGTCATCCACTCTACCAAGCCTTCGGCATGATGCGGCTCAACATGTCCAGCTGCCGAAAACAAGGACAAGCGTGTCCCATGGCCACGTGCTGATGCCGATGCACGACCACGTCCACGTCCACGACCAGCACTGTTGTCTCTAGACACAGAGCCTGCTTGCCCTGTGTTCTTGCCTCTGGACTGTCTGCCTCTCCTTGTCAGTCTTCCAGGCATTGTAGTGGGTAGTGTATATTGTGCTGGAGTCACACAGCACACACACTAACTCCTGCAGATGGCTGCCTTAGATGACAACAACAGGGCCTTATGACAGATGGGGAGGCTTAGGTGGTTGGTGGTTCTAACAGCATGCACACACCAGACTAATCCCTAGAATCACAGCAGTTAGACTCAGCAGCAGATAATGTCACCACTCAGCACACCATAATGTATAACACAGCACAGCACTGCAGATACTGTCAGCAGCAGTGCAATCAGCAGAATGAATAAAAATTCAAATGTATGAATCAGCATCAGCAATGAATCAGCATCAGAAATGTACAACAGACTGCCTGTATCACAGTCACCGGAACACAGTGCACTAGGCCGCCACAGCGGCGGCCTTTTATAGAGTGGGGCGTGTACTAAAGCCCCTGAGCTATAATTGGCTACAGGCATCCTGCCTGTAGCCAATTATGGCTCTCCTCGCTGCCGGCGCTGTGATTGGCCAAGCATGAGTGGTCACAGTGCATGCTTGGCCAATCATCAGCCAGCAATGCACTGCGACTGGCGCAGTGCATCGCGGGCTGTTTGCATCACACGAATTTGTTCTGGGCTCTCTGAACGGGCGAACGCCCGATGTACGATTCGAACGTGGGTTCGAATCGAACACCGGGCCCATCCCTAATCATGAATAAATGATTGGCGGATTTATCCCTCCATAGAAATGGATAATATACATTTAGCACTTTTATTATGATTATTAGAGTCATTATCCAGATCATGGACAATTATCCTGAGGGGTTGAATACCTAAATATTTATTTTAGGACTAGCCAACTATTTTAATCATTTTCTACTAATGGGATTATATTCCTGGCATAAATAAATATATATTCTAGGGGACATCCATCTATGAACCTCCTGTCTGACCCTTCTAGGCCAAGCCAAGCTAGCATTCAACCACAGGGCATGTGGATGGCTGGGGGCAAACTTCTTTCGGCGGTGCAGCAGCTGGGGCAGGGAAATTTGCCTGGTACAATCTGACGTCGGTGTACAGATAGCAGATTGCCCGCAAGTACTTGGCTGTGACACACCTTATTCTACACCTTCATTCCTCTCAGGGCAGGTTTCAGAGAGGACTGAAGGTATAGTGGGGTTGGATATCCCAGCTGATGAGGAGCAAGGAGAGGTCCGTTTTGTTCTTTGGTGTGGTTCTTTTAGGTACGCTTGCCAACGAACTGCATGGCAGGTCGACATATGTCTGGTCAAGCATGTGGTGCCCAAGCGGGTGATGTTTTGGCCACGTGAGATACACTTGAGACATATGTTGCAAATGGCAGCGGTGAGATCTGATGCACTAGTCTCAAAAAAGGCCCACACCAAAGAACTTTTGGAATAACGTGCAGAGACAGCAGCGCCCTGCACATGCGGAGCTCTGCGGTGTGATGCAGTCGGTGTGCTGCCCTTAAGCTGGACCCTGCAGGGCATCCTGCCTCATTGGAGTTATGCCTCCTCCTCCTCTCTCCTATCTGACACCCACATGGAGTCAGTGACCTCATCATCCCCTCCCTCCTCATCACTGGAGCAAACCTGGCAGTATGCTGCAGCTGGGGGAACATGACTGCCAGATTGCTGTCCTTCTTGGGCACCCCCTCTCTCTGGGCTCACGTTACTGCCTTTCCTCTAGCTGGGTTCCATCATCAGAGCCTTCAAAATGCTGGGCATCCTCCTGGAGCATGTACACAACACTGTGGTCAAACAGTTCGGGGGACTCCTCAGGAGGACATGGTGGGGCTAGGGAAGGAGTGACCAATGCCATTAAGCCGAGGGAAGAGGCGATGTTGGCAGCTGCTTTGCCAGACAAAGTACCCTGAGCCTGGATGAGAGAGCATAAAGAGGATGAGGACAGCTTGGTCATCCACTCTACCAAGTCTTCAGCATGTTGCGGCTCAACATGGCCAGCTGCCAAAAAAAGGACAAGCGTGTTGAGGATGAGGATGCACCGTGTCCACGACCAGCACTGTTGCCTCTAGACACAGAGCCTGCTTGCCCTCTTTTATTGGCTCGTGACTGTCTGCCTCTCCATTAGAGATGGACGAAGTTCTGACGGGACGTTTTGTGAACGCAATCCGCGAACGGGCCCAAATGTTTGCGAACCACAGGTTCGCGGAGGGCCCCATTCATTTTAATGGCAGGCGAACATTAAAAACCTCCAGGTCATATTTGCAGCCACAAAATACTTACTAGCTGTGCACACATAGTCCTACAACATGGACACTGACATACCAGAAGTATTAAAGCGGGGTTTAAAAGTCAGCAGCTGTGGCTTGGACATGGCCGCGTGAGGAAGCAAGACTCCGGAGCTCCTCACTCACAGCTGCTAAATTAGCCCGATCCGGCGGATCCAACGCTTAGAACACGGCCAAACTGATATGTCCCAGCACCGGAGGACATCCTCACGCAACAGGGGCACTCCACAGCCCGGTAACGGCTCCATCGGAGCTTTCTTCGGTCCCAAGGGGAAGCACCACGAGGCGGCAAAGATGGCGGCCGTGCAGGGCCGCGGGACGGACGTAATGGCGGAGGCCCAGGCGGCTAGATCTCCTATCCGGACCCCACTGCTGGTAAGCGACACTGCTCCCCCGGACTCCCCTGGCTCCTCAGCCTCCTTAGACCAGGGATCGGAGGCATCCATGCTACTAGGGGACAGGGACTTAAAACAACATATATGGTCGCTCCCCACCAGAGAGGATTTGGACCGCTTTGCCACCAGGGTTGAAAAGGCCTTTAAACAAGACATAGAGCAGCTGAAGGAAGACACCACTCAGCTAGACAATAGGCTTGGAATCCTGGAGCAGACAGTAGAAGGAGCACTGCCAGTGATTACACAGCTAAGGGACAAATGTACAGCGCAAGACCAACAGATTGAGGCCCTAATATCCCAGCTGGATGATTATGAGAACCGTAGTCGCAGGGCAAACATCCGCATAAGAGGCCTGCCAGAGGCTACAGGGGCCAAGGACATTATTCCTACACTACAAGGTATATTTAAGGAACTTCTGGGCCTCCCCCCTGCCGCAAAAGTGGAAATTGATAGGGCCCATAGAGCCCTGCGCCCCCCATCCCAAGATGCAGACAACCCCCGCGACATAATTTGCAAATTGCATAAATATACGGAGAAGGAGCAAATCATGCAACTCATGCGCAGGCGCCCCTATTTTGACTTTGACGGTGCCCACCTGTACTTTTACCAAGACCTCTCTCGACGCACCCTAATGCAGCGCAGGGCACTACAACCCCTGCTGGAAGCACTCCGCACGGAGGGTATAACCTACAGATGGGGATTCCCCTTCTGCCTACACGCGGAGAGAGACGGAAAGTCAGCCACCCTGAGAAACAAGGATGACCTCCATCGCTTTCTGACGCAACTAGAGCTGGAACCGGTGGATTTCCCTGACTGGAGACTTACCATGAACACCCTGTTGATGCAAGCACCCCAACCCTGGCGGCAGGTCAGGTCAAACACACGGAACCGCAAGCGCTCTTCCTCCGCGACGGGGAGGCAAGAGCCCCAGCGAGGAAACTGAACTACAACGGGCGGCCGCCCTGCTACTGACGCCTTCTCAAGACCCCAAACACGTGCAAAATCCGTCCACAATGGAGCCACCAGAAGACCAAGTAATAGTGAAGTAGGAACTAACCACCCGCTATGAAACTACCCCATGGACTCCGTCATTTATTTTTCCTTTTTTTTGCTGCCGTTCTAGCACTTTAAATTTTTTTTTTTTAATTTCTTTTTTTTCTCTGCTCTTACTGGCTCCTGACAGCCTTAGAAAGCCCAACACCCAAATGCGCCACTGTGCTAAGCCATCAGCCAAAGAAGTGGCGGAATAGGACATTTGCCCAGATGCACATTTCAAATTTTGTACTGTTTTTGTGGCCCTCCATTGCCCCCTTTTTTTTTTTTTGTTTTTTCTCTTTTGCTCAGATGCTTATTGAGATCCACGGACAATCACTGCTCTCTACCTAGTGAGGAGCAGGAACTTCCTGGTTATACATGTCCTATCACGACCCCCACATAGGACTACCCAGATTGGGTGTTAGCCCAGTTTTGGGCACTTTGCCGGCCTCGAGTGGCCCCCCCATGAGAGGGGGGCGGCACGAGCCTGGCAAACAGGTTTGGGACACCCCATTTACAGCCTCTGAGGCCACTATAGTCCCGTGTTATAGAATACTGAATGTTATACACAAAATGCTAACTCTCTCTTCTTTGTTACTTCTGCTCTTTTTGCTCTTCTCTCAAAGAGTCCCTTCTCTCTTTGGCACCCTTCCCTTTCCCCCTCCTTCCCCTTTTGGTCTCAGGTCATTTGGACAAAACTACTGCAGCTCGCCGAGAGGGAGTCGTGTGTACAGGTCCCCGCCGACATCTGCAGCAAGAGGGAGGTCGCCTGGACGAGTCCTACAGATACAACATGGCTACGGTTAAGGTAGTGTCCTATAATGTACGTGGTATGTGCTCCCCCAACAAAAGAAATAGGCTGTGGATAGAACTTAAAAGACTGGGGGCGCAGGTAGTTTTTTTGCAGGAGACCCACTTTACGGACACCTCACTCCCCAAACTGCGCACTCACCTGTTTTCACATTGGTATTTGGGCAATTCCCCGACACCCAAATCTAAGGGCACGGCCATAGCTATACACAAAAACTGCCAATTCCACCCGCTAGATCACACAGTGGATCCACAAGGGAGGTTTGTGTTCTTAAAGGGTACCATAATGGGACAAACTTACACTTTTGCCACGATCTATGCCCCAAACAACCAGCAGATCACGTTCATAGACCAGACCCTATCCAAGCTAGCAGACTTCCGGGAGGGTAAACTGATACTGGGCGGCGATTTTAATGTCAGCCCCGACCCCACACTGGACACGTCGGCGAACAGGTCGTCGCACTCACAGGCCTTTCTGAGACATTTTCGAAAGACCCTCCAGACCCACACTTTAGTGGACTGCTGGGGAGTATTACATGCCACTGAAAGGGATTACAGCTACTACTCCGGGGTACACAAGATATACACAAGAATAGATCTGCTATTGGTAGACCAGGGAACGTTAGATCTAATCATAGGGGCGACCATAGATCGGATTACGATCTCGGACCACGCACCGGTGACACTCACACTTTCTCTGACACAGGCCGGGGCCCGGGTGAGGACTTGGAGGTTGAACGAGAATCTGCTTGACGACTTAAGAGTGGTAACGGGGGCCCAAGAGACCCTGACCCACTATTTTGCAGAAAATAGTAACGGGGAAGTGACAGAAGGAACACTATGGGAAGGCCATAAGGCCGTTGTGAGGGGCACCTTTATAGCTTTGGGAGCCCAAATCAACAAAGAGAGGCAGGCAGACTTTCAGAGGGTGCTACAGGAACTACAGAAGGCGGAGCTGGCACACAAGAGGACATCAGGCTCTGAGGAATTGAGACACTTGATTGAGCTAAGACAGCTCTTCTCTAAATTACTAGACCGCAAGATAAATCGCAAGCTTCGGTTTATGGCACACACCTATTATGAACATGGCAACAAGTGTGGCAGGCTGTTGGCCCGAGCACTTCGTAAAAAGAGGCTCCTAGCACATGTGCATAAACTTTGCTCTCCCACAGGGGAACCAGCACAGCACACGTCCAAGATAGCCTCCATGTTCCGCGACTACTACGCCAAATTGTACAATCTGGAGTCCGCCTCCTCTCCCACAGATATAGCACTCAAGAAGGCACGCATACAAGCATACCTCTCAGACGTAGGGCTCCCCACAATCACCCCAGAACAGGCAGCTGACCTGGAAGACCCGATCACCACATCCGAAATACTAACTACCATTAAATCCCTCCCGACTGGCAAGAGCCCTGGGCCGGACGGCTTCACCAGGGCCTACTATTTGAAATTCTTTGACAGTCTGCAGGCTCCTATGTGCACCCTGTTCAACTCCCTCAAGACCACTGGATCACTGCCACTAGAGACTTCCCTGGCCCACATTACGGTACTCCCAAAAGACGGCAAAGACCCCACCCAGCCACAAAGCTACCGCCCAATCTCCCTCCTAAATACCGACCTCAAAATCTTCTCTAAAATACTAGCTAATCGCATAAAATTCTTACTCCCTGACTTGGTCCACGCAGATCAGACGGGCTTCATCACAGGTCGGGAAGCTAGAGACAACTCCAACAGGGCTTTACAGTTAATACATTGGGCACACACACGCGGTCGGATGCCTCCATACCTAATTCTGTCCACAGATGCGGAGAAGGCATTCGACCGTGTGGACTGGGACTTCCTGCACGCAGTGTTACAGGGTACAGGTCTAGGCCCCCACATGTTGAAATGGGTCTCGGCCCTGTATGTGTCCCCAACGGCCCAGGTCAAAGTGAATGGCAGCCTTTCTTCACCATTCCCTATCCGAAACGGCACGAGACAGGGATGCCCACTCTCACCACTGCTGTTTGCACTGGTCCTTGAACCACTACTGCAGAAGGTCAGAGACAATCCTAATGTTAAAGGGGTGCAGGTGGGCCCGCAGGAGCACAAACTCTCCGCCTATGCAGATGACATATTGTTTCATGTAACAGATCCCCAAGTCTCGTTGCCAAATTTGATGAGAGAATTAGTGAAGTATGGCGAGGTATCTAACTTTCGAATAAATTACACTAAGTCCGAAATACTCCCAATAACTATCCCTCCGACCATGACTGACTCACTGAAAAGCTCGTTCCCATTTACATGGGCTTCCCCCTCTATGAAGTACCTAGGGGTCCAGCTCACAGACAGACCGGACTCCCTATATACGAACAACTACGTACCCCTGCTTAAGAAAATAACATGCGACCTAAAGACCTGGGACCAAACTCACTTCACCTGGGTGGGACGAACAAACATCCTAAAAATGACTGTATTGCCCCGAATCCTATTCCTCCTACAGATGATACCGATTCATATTCCCAAACGTTTTTTTGCAGACTTACGCAGTCTCTTCATAAAATTTGTATGAGGTGGGAAGAAACCACGCTTAGCCATGACCACACTCCACAGGACAAAGCTGAAAGGAGGCCTGGGCATCCCCAACATACCCCAATACTATCAAGCAATTGCGCTGCAGCGCATCCTGAATTGGAGGTCCCATGCACACCTTAAACTCTGGGTTCCCCTGGAGAAAATGATGGCAGGCAGGGACTTATCTTACGCACCCTGGGTTCCTGCTGGAGAGAGGGGACTCTCAGAGTGGGTCTCCCCATTAACAGTTCACGCCCTGAAAACATGGGACACAGTGAATACACGCCTAAATTTTGCGACACAGCTATCCCCACTGACCCCGGTGAGTGGATACCCATGGTTTCCTCCAGGGGAACAAATGTCCTCACTGGGTACTTGGACGAGAGACGGGCAGATCCAAATCTCTAGATTCATAGAGGGGGGCTCGGTAGTACCACTCACCACGCTGAGGGAACGATATGGCAGCTTCCCTTTTGATTTCTGGAGACACCGCCAATTAGAAACTTTCATGGCTAAAGGCCATAAGCTGACACAATACAGGACCACCCTGACGGAATATGAAAACTTGTGGGCGACATCAGAGCCACTTACTCACCTGATCTCGACTCTGTACGGCCTGCTAGAATCCGCTACACCCAACCCCAAACCCCTGTTTGTCAGGGAATGGGAGAAAGACCTCCAACATGTCCTGACGGAAAACCAACTCCACTCAGTATATGACCTAACCCATAAGAGCTCCATAGATTCGAAGACTCAAGAGAATAACTACAAAATCCTATCACGGTGGTACAGAGTACCCACCACTTTGGCTAGGATATTCCCCACCGCCTCTGACACGTGTTGGAGGGGATGCGGAATGAGAGGCACTTTCCTCCACATCTGGTGGGATTGCCCGGTTCTAAAGCCATTTTGGGACATGGTCAGTAAACATATAAAAGATAGTTTGGAAATAGACATCCCAGCTCAGCCACAACACTTTCTACTGCACATACCCCCCATACCAGTATCAAGGTACAGAAAAAGTGCCCTCCCCCACCTCCTCAACGCAGCTAAACGTTTAATACCAGTATACTGGAAGTGCTCGCGGATACCCAGCGAGCAGGAATGGTTGGGGAAGGTGGGGGAGATCATGGAAGCAGAAAGTTGGCTAGCTACCTGCCGGGACACCAGGGACAAATTCGAATCCACTTGGGCCTCATGGAAATCCCACGTACAGGACACAACAATGCCATCATCTAGACTAGATATAGCACTACTTGCCCTAGCGGACCCGTCCTTCAAGAAGCTCGTCCAGGCGAACCTCCCCTCAACATCTCAGCATCTGCAAGACCTGCCTAAGGTAGACTCACAGTGAATCCGGTGAGGCCTTCCAATATGACCTTCATCCCCCCTCCCTAACTCTCTATAGACCCTCTTTCTTTTTCTCTATCCTTCCTTCTATTATTTCCTCTCCAGTATTGTTTAAAGGATCCCTAGTTAGATCCTTATACAGTGGTGTGAAAAAGTGTTTGCCCCCTTCCTCATTTCCTGTTCCTTTGCATGTTTGTCACACTTAAGTGTTTCGGAACATCAAACCAATTTAAACAATAGTCAAGGACAACACAAGTAAACACAAAATGCAATTTGTAAATTAAGGTGTTTATTATTAAAGGTGAAAAAAAATCCAAACCATCATGGCCCTGTGTGAAAAAGTGATTGCCCCCCTTGTTAAAACATACTATAACTGTGGTTGTCCACACCTGAGTTCAATTTCTCTAGCCACACCCAGGCCTGATTATTGCCACACCTGTTCACAATCAAGGCATCACTTAAATAGGAGCTGCTTGACACAGTAAGGTCCACCAGAAGATCCTTAAAAGCTACACATCATGCCGAGACCCAAAGAAATTCAGGAACAATTGAGAAAGAAAGTAATTGAGATCTATCAGTCTGGAAAGGGTTATAAAGCCATTTCCAAAGCTTTGGGAATCCAGCGAACCACAGTGAGAGCCATTATCCACAAATGGCGAAGACATGGAACAGTGGTGAACCTTCCCAGGAGTGGCCGGCCCGCCCAAAATTACCCCAAGAGCGCAGCGACGACTCATCCAAGAGGTCACAAAAGACCCCACAACAACGTCCGAGGAACTGCAGGCCTCACTTGCCTCAGTTAAGGTCAGCGTTCATGCCTCCACCATCAGGAAAAGACTGGGCAAAAATGGCCTGCATGGCAGAGTTCCAAGGAGAAAACCACTGCTGAGCAAAAAGAACATAAAAGCTTGTCTCAATTTCTCCACAACACATCTTGATGATCCCCAAGACTTTTGGGACAACATTCTGTGGACCGATGAGACAAAAGTGGAACTCTTTGGAAGGTGTGTGTCCAAGTATATCTGGCGTAGAAGGAACACTGCATTTCAGAAAAAGAACATTATACCAACAGTAAAATATGGTGGTGGTAGTGTGATGGTCTGGGGCTGTTTTGCTGCTTCAGGACCTGGAAGACTTGCCGTGATAAAAGGAACTATGAATTCTGCTGTCTACCAAGAGATCCTGAAGGAGAATGTCCGACCATCTGTTCGTGTACTCAAGCTGAAACGAACTTGGGTTCTGCAGCAGGACAATGATCCTAAACACACCAGCAAGTCCACCACCAAATGGCTGAAGAAAAACAAAATGAAGACTTTGGAGTGGCCTAGCCAAAGTCCTGACCTGAATCCTATTGAGATGTTGTGGTATGACCTTAAAAAGGCCGTTCATGCTTGAAAACCCTCTAATGTAACTGAATTAGGACAATTCTGCAAAGATGAGTGGGCCAAAATTCCTCCAGGACGCTGTAAAAGCCTCATTGCACGTTATCGCAAACGCTTGGTTGCAGTTGTTGCTGCTAAGGGTGGCCCAACCAGTTATTAGGTTTAGGGGGCAATCACTTTTTCACACAGGGCCATGATGGTTTGGATTTTTTTTTCACCTTTAATAATAAACACCTTCATTTACAAATTGCATTCTGTGTTTACTTGTGTTGTCCTTGACTATTGTTTAAATTGGTTTGATGTTCCGAAACACTTAAGTGTGACAAACATGCAAAGGAACAGGAAATGAGGAAGGGGGCAAACACTTTTTCACACCACTGTAGTTCCAATATGGTGAACCAAAATGATGTTTATCTGGACCACAGTGATGGCCCTCTAGTTCATGCTAATTTTCAAATATTTGCTTTCCCTTGTGCGGTCACCCTGTGGGCCTCAGTGTTCGATAGTTATAAAATTTTGGGGAAACACTGACACAGCACCTTTGATCGGACAGGGACGAGCCCCCACCCCCCCCCCCCGGCCTTACGGGCCGGGGGGGGGGGGGGGGGGGGGGGGGGGGGGGGGGGGGGGGGGGGGGGGGGGGGGGGGGGGGGGGGGGGGGGGGGGGGGGGGGGGCCTGTCCAGGTGGACCGAATGTCTGGGACAGGAGGGGTGCCGTTACTGGCGAACTAAATGCAGTGCCCCCTTATGTTATTTGTGTTACAGATATATGTTTATACCTTGAACAGGATATGAGTACACCATTGTGCCTTTGATCCCCTCTCCCTATGCCCCTCCCTACCCCCGAACCCCCCCCCTCTCTACCCCTCCTGTGATGCTATGTTATCGCAAAGTTAATGTATTTGTATTGAAAATGGAAAAAAAAAATTATACAAAAAAAAAAAAGTCAGCAGCTAAAAAAAAAGTAGCTGCTGACTTTTAAGAAGTACACTTACCCTCCCAGGGCGCCCGCGATGTCCGTCGTGGAGGACGAGCTGTCCCTCGGCGATCCGGTTCCAGCGCCGCCATCCTCGGTAAGGGAAACGGCTTCACGTTTCCTACTGCGCATGCGCGAGTTGGCGCGCGGCCTACTGCGCATGCGCGACTCTAATTTGTGAATGGGGAACGCGATGTGTTGTGGGACATAGTTCCCATAACACATCGCGCCCCATTCAACAGAAGACGGAAGAAGAGAAGATCACTGCGGAGCTGGAGGAGGCAGATTAGGACGATCTGCCTAGCAACAGCCATTTCTGGTAAGTAAAAAAAAAAAAAATATATTTTTTTTTTTTTTCCATTTTAAATGGTTACTAACATTTTTTTAAGTTTTTGTTTTCAGGGTGTCCCCCCACTTTAAGTGAATCTGGGATCGACAACGACAAGCATTCTTTTTTTATCTGTGAAATTTTGTCAATTCAGGAGCGCATGAAGGCCATGGAGGAGAGGCAAGGTCAGGCCAGGCTATGAAGGGGGTGCAGGAGATGATCAGTGCCACAGTCAGGGCAGCGCAGTCCTGTGCCAATGTCCCAGTGTTCCAACCTGTGCTAGAGCCCCTGACCTATATTCGTTAGCGATTTGTGTCACTACAATCTGTCCCTGCGACACACAGCAACCTCTCCCTACACTGTCAAAAGAGCTGCAGAACCGCTCAGCAGTCATAATGCTGCACAGTAGAAATGCACTATAATATGCTTTCTATATTTGAAAGTATATTATAAGTGTATTACACCCCTATATACTGTACACCTATACCAGTCCTTAAAAGGACTTTTGTGAACCTAAAAGCTAGTGTTTACAGACTGTCCCTGCTCCAAACAGCAACCTCTCTCCCTACACTGACAAAAGACAGAATGTAAAATGGCAGCCAGATCAGGCCTATTTATAAGGTAGGGGGTATGTCCATGTGCTGAAATGTCTCAATTGGCTGTCCTGTACCCCATGATGGATGTGTCATGGGTCAAAGTTCTTCACAATGTAAAAGAATATGGCCGCCGCGAACAGCACCATATGTCCGCCGGTTTGGCGAATCGCGAACGAGCAAAGTTCTCCGCGAACCGACCAATTAACACCCAAAGACCAATTTTTCAGCACCTGTTTGACAGGTGCATATCATTGCAATTTTTTACAGCTAGGCCAATTCTTGCTTTCATCAAGTGTACCTTTATAGGGTTACATGGGAAGGCGCCCCGGACACCCAAAGAGTAATTTTCTGCACCCGTTACTTCTATCCAAAGTAAAAATGAGTAAAAAAATCTCTAATCTTGTACCCAGTGCACTACATTGTGGCCTCATCATACACACTGGCTTCCCGGCTGTTTCTGAGCAAAATAAAGTCAGCTTGCAGGGAAAATTTCCGATCCGAAAAAGTGTGACAGAGGAAAACCATATTTTTCCATCCGTCTGCGGATCGGATCGGGTGATGACGGACTCTACAGACCATCGTCATCCAATCCCCCATAGGGGAGAGCAGCACTCTGACAGGTCCGTCCCTGCACAGAGTGCAGAAACAGACCTGTCATCTTCCTGCTCAGCAGGGGATCGACGGAGCGATCTCCTGCTGTGCAGAGCGGTCTCTGTACACGGACACGTCCGTGTGAAAGAGCCCTAAGATATTGCACTTCCCCAAAACCACCACCCCAAAACTAATCAAAAAGAAGAAAGAAAAGAGAAAAAACAAACAAACAAGCTAAATAATGTACTTTGATTTTGCCAGCAGAAACAAAATGTACATTCATTTACTAGCATAAAAAATAAATATTCTACAGGATATATGGTGCTACATTTAGCAAAACAGTTTTGTTTTAAGGGCTCTGCTCATATGAGCTTACAATCTAAAATGTGTCTAAACCTTAGAGTGGACACAGCTTTACTTTCAGTGTATAACAGGCAACACATTTCATAATACTCACCCACCAACCTATTATATTTTTATTTGCAAGATTATCCACTTGCCGACCGCCGATATACGTCCTTACTTTGAGGAAGGATATCGTTGTTATGGCAGCAGCTAGCTGCCATAACCTCAGTATCCTTGTGTTTGGCCGGCGGTTGGCTACAAACTAAAAGTGGTCTCTGCGATGGATTCGCCACGAGATCCCTTTTATCGGCGGTGGGAGAGGGGGCCCCCCTCCCACTGCGCTCCGGTGCCCTCCTCCGCTTACCGGAGCCGTCGGAGGTGATCCGGTCCTCTCAGTGGCTGTGCACGGAGACGAGTGAGGGGAATATGCCCCCCACCCATCTCCATGACATTGCAGGGCGGAAGCGATGTCAAAACGTCACTTCAGCACATAGCTCTTAAAGGGAAATTTTTTGACCCCAGATCTTATATTTAAGAGGTCCTGTCATGCTTTTTTTTCTATTACAAGGGATATTTACATTCCTTGTAATAGGAATAAAAGTGACAGAATTTTTTTTATAAATCAGTGTAAAAATAAAAGGTAAAATAAGAATTTTTTTTATTTTTTTTCACGCGCAGAAGCAAGCGCATACGTAAGTAGCGCCCGCATATAAAAACTGTGTAAACGTTTGTCGCCATTCCACGAACAGGCAAAATTTTGAAGCGTGACATGTTGGGTATCAATTTACTCGGCATAACATTATCTTTCACAATATAAAAAAAATGGGCTAACTTTACTGTTGTCTTAGTTTTTAATTCAAAAAAGTGTATTTTTTCCAAAAAAAGTGCGCTTGTGTGACCACTGCGCAAATACGGTGTGACCGAAAGTATTGCAACAACCGCCATTTTATTCTCTAGGGTGTTAAAAATGTTTAATGTTTGGGGGTTCTAAGTAATTTTCTAGCAAAAAAAATGTTTTTAACTTGTAAACAACACATCTAAAAAAGAGGCCCTGTCCTTAAGTGGTTATAGAAACATACTTAACAGTCATTCTTACAAAGCATTCCAACACAATATTAAAAAAGGCACATATTCAAACTATAACACCCACCACCCCCACAATCCACACACATGGTGAGTATGTTCTGCTGAAATTTCTGTGTACACAATTAAGCAATGAGATCAAAGAGTAGAAGGTCAGAAGATGCTCCCAAACCACGAATGCATGGTCAGACAGGAATATACACACAACATTGACAGCATGATGGAAAAAATGCACAAGAATTTCAACAAACAAACAGGTTGGGCGTTTGTTATTATGCACAATATCATTCCTAATCCCCCACAAATTACAGCAAAAAACGCTTCTCAGGCCAAACAAAACTCCCCTACCGCAGTCCATTATATAAGATTGTATTGTTAGCACACTGACACACGCCCAATAGAAGTACACGCCTACCAGTATCTTTCAATCTGTCTCTTCGTGTATGTCTAAAGTGATTGCACCTGATGAGCAGAAACACATAATACTATTTGCAACTATGTTAGCCCTTGGCCAAAGATCAAAGTCCATTTGCATGCACAGAAACAAAACAACAGTTTTCTAAGCATACCTGTGCAGTGTAAACCCTCCAATTTTAACCACCAATTTTCAGCTTTCGGTGCTCTCACACTTTGAATGACAATTACTCAGTCATGCAACACTGTACCCAAATTAATTGTTTGTCCTTTTTCCCCCCCACAAATAGAGCTTTCTTTTGGTGATATTTGATCACCTCTGGGTTTTTTATTTTTTGCGCTATAAATGAAAAAAGACTGAAAATTTTGAAAAAAAACTTTGGGACTTTTCCACAGCCTGGCCACTTAGAGAGGCCCAACATGCAGGGAGCGCCATCAGGTGTTCTAGGAGCATAAATTACACATCTAACTTGTTGACTACCTATTACACTTTTGAAGGCCCTGGAGCACCAGGACAATGACACGTGACACTGACGTGGCACAGATGGCACTGATACATGGCACTGATGACACGTGACACTGATGTGGCACTGATGACAGATGCCACTAATATGGGGGAACTGATGACACGTGACACTGATGACAGATGTCACTAACGTGACACTGATGACAGATGTCACTAACGTGGCACTGATGACAGATGGCACTTATACGTGGCACTGATATCATGTGGCACTAATACATGGCACTGATGAGAGATAGCACTAATACGTGACACTGATGACAGATGGCACTGATACGTGGCATTGATGACACGTGACACTGATAACAGATGGCATGTGACACTGACAGGTGGCACTGATGACAGATGGGACTGATACGTGGCACTGATGACAGGTGGCACTAATATGTGGCACTGATGACACGTGACACTGATATGGCACTGAGGACAGATGGCACTATGTGGCACTGATGAGAGATGGCACTTATACATGGCACTGGGGACAGGTGGCACTGGGGACAAATGGCACTGGGGACAGATGGCAGCGGGGCAGATGGAAATTGGCACATTTATTTTCTTTTCTTTTTTAACTCACGGCCGCTGCAGCCCTTCATCTCTCCCTCCTCACACGCTGTCTCTGTGTGAGGAGGGAGAACGGCGCTGAGAGATGATCTCATATGTTTACATATGAGAATATCTCTCATTGGACACGCCGAGCTCGCTGTAAACGGCCGCTGTGATTGGCCGTTTACAGCGATCTGTGACTGTCTGTGTCCGAGGGACACGGCCAGCACAGAACTTCCCCGATGCACGCTCTCAGGAGCGCGCATTGCGGAAGTAAACAGGAGGACGTCCAGGGATGTCCTCCCGGCAGGGAGCGTCCGCGCTGAAGCCGTCTTTCGGCTATAGCGCGGGCCCCAAGTGGTTAAATGTCCCAGTGCCTGGGCATGATTAGTGCTAACAAACATTAACAGCAGTCCCTGGCTGCAATTAGCTTGCAATCTAAAGTCCAAAACAAACTTTTTTAATTTAGAGACTATTTCGACAGGATTGTGGTGAGAAACCCACACAGGGAGAACATATAAACTTCAACACAAGCATTAGCTTGTGAGGGAATTGAACCAGCAGCCCCAGTGCTGCTAGATGGAATTGCTACCAACTTAGCCAGTGGGCAGCCTCACACAGTCTGCATCTCTGTGGTGTGAACCAGCCCTAAGTCCATTGCCATGCTCAGTGTCACAAGCAATATACATTATATTGGCCTAAGTATTGGAACGCCTGCCTTTATACGCACATGAACTGTAATGGCATCCCAGTCTTAGTCTGTAGGGTTCAAAATTGATTTGGCCCACCCTTTGCAGCTATAACAGCTTTAACTCTTCTGGGAAGACTGTCCACAGGGTTTAGGAGTGTGTTTATGGGAATTTGTGACCATTCTTCCAAAAGTGCATTTGTGAGGTCAGGCACTGATGTTGGACGAGAAGGCCTGGCTTTCAGTCTCCACTCAAATTCATCCCCAAGGTGTTCTGTTGTGTTGAGGTCAGGACTCTGTGCATGTCAGTCAAGTTCTTCCACCCCAAACTCCCTCACCCATGTCTTTTATAGACCTTGCTTTGTGCACTGGTCCAAATCATTTGGGGGAGGGGGTATTGTGATGTGGGGTTGGGCTTGGCCTCTTGGTTCCAGTGAAGGGAACTCTTAAGGCATCAGCATATCAATACATTTTGAACAATTTCATGCTTTTGTGGGAACAACTTTGTGGGAACAATTTGGGGATGGCCCCTAACTGTTCCAACATGACTGCATACCAGTCCACAAAGCAAGGTCCATAAAGACATGGATGAGGGTGTTTGCGGTGGAGGAACTTGACTGACCTGCACAGTCCTG
The DNA here is from genome assembly GCA_028564925.1 of Lithobates sylvaticus. Taxonomy (NCBI): domain Eukaryota; kingdom Metazoa; phylum Chordata; class Amphibia; order Anura; family Ranidae; genus Lithobates; species Lithobates sylvaticus. The sequence continues at coordinate 52,291,316 of CM053035.1, forward strand.
ACCTCAACCCGATAGAACACCTCTTGGCTGAATTAGAGCAGAGACTGCGAGCCAGGCCTTCTCATCCAACATCAGTGCCTGGCCGTACAAATGCACTTCTGGAAGAATGGTCAAACATTTCCATAGATACACTAAACCTTGTGGGCAGCCTTCCCATCCTTTCCAGAAGCTGTTATAGCTGCAAAGGGTGGGCCAAATCAAATTTTAACCCTACGGACTAAGACTGGGCTGCCATTAAAGTTCATGTGTGTGTAAAGGCAGATGTCCCAATACTTTTGGCTAGATAGTGCATCTGGCAAGATTTACAATGGTGGTGGAACCCTCCTACACATAAATACTACATTTAGACATAGTTTTAGGACCTGAGTCAGGAGTTATGTTTACCAACATTGGGATTCGAACCCAGACCCTCAGAGATGCTAAGCAGACGTTCTAAGCCATGTAGCCACCACATGTATTGCTCCTCCCCCTCCCTATCACATCCCACACACCACACTTCCCCATTCCTCCCTTTCACAGAGCACAACCTCCTACACATAAATACACATATAATGCATTTCTTTGGACATATAGGTGGTGGAATTACATTACTCAAGAGTTATTCTTCTTGATTTATTCCATGATATTTGGTGGGTGAGTGTAGAATAGTTATGTTACCTTCAGATTTTTGAGAATTACATTTTGATTTCTGATGTTGGTACACATATCACATTTTTTGGGCTCAAATTATTATTATTTGGAAATACTGTATATGGGGTTCAGAGAACAAGGACTGGCAGGAAATGCAAGCAGCCATGGACCGCTCCATGTCACATACTCAAGTATAAGCCGAGTTTTTCAGCACATTTTATTGTGCTGAAAGTGCCCCCTCAGCTTATACTCGAGTCAAGCACTTTTCTGCAGCAGAAAATGACATTTTCCGACCCGAATTTGGGGCCCCGTATCTCGGGACCTATTGGTGCTAGGAACCCCTGGAACCAACACTACAACATATCCAAAGATGGGTTCCTAGCCCTAAGTGGCCCCGAGATACAGGGCCCCAAAGTCGGTTTGGAAAATGTCATTCTCTGCTGCAGAAAAAACCGACTTTGGGGCCCCGTATCTCGGGGCCACTTGGTAATAGGATCCCCATCTTGGATATGTTGTAGTGCTAGTTTGACTGAGTTTGCATAACAAACTTGGGGTTCTTAGCACCAAGTGGCCCCAAGATACGGGGCCCCAAACTCGGTCAACTGTGTCCATCTGCAGCAATATTTCTGGACCTTTTGGCTCCAGAGACCCCAAATTTTGGCTGCAGATAGGGGGCATCTAAGAACCCTTAACAACCAAGTTTGAAGTTTGGGGGACCTATGGCTGCTAATGGGAACCGCGAGGCATGCAAATGGGCATTGTTGACCCTTTTTTCCACTTACAGTAGCTGCGCGTTTCTCACCCTAGGCTTATACTGGAGTCAATACGTTTTTCCATTTTTTTTGTGGTAAAATTAGGTGCCTCGGCTTATATTCGGGTCGGCCTATACAAAACACACAAAATTATGACCCATTTTAAATTTGTTTGTGGTTTGTAAAGACACCTGTGTGAGATGGCTAAGGGCTCTTTCACATGGATGTGTCCGTGTACGGAGCCCGCTCTGGTCAGCGGGGGGGTCGCTCCGTCGATCCCCGCTGAGCAGGCAGATGACAGGTCTGTCTCTGCACACTGTGCAGGGACGGACCTGTTAGAGCGCTTCTCTCCCCTATGGGGGATTGGATCAGATGACGATGGACCGTAGAGTCCCTCGGCACCCGATCTGATCCGCAGACGGATGGAAAAATAGGGTTTTCCTCTGTCACACTTCTTTGGGTCAGAGCGGGTTGGATGTCAGCGGACATGTCACCGCTGACAGCCGTTCCTCCATAGACCTCTATGGAGTGTCTGTTCAGGTCCGCCTAAAAAACTGACAGGCGGACCTGAACGGATCGTCCATGTGAAAGGGGCCTAAAGGTTTTTGTGAGATGGAGAGTAACAAGTAAAAAAAAAAAAAAAAAAATCGAAAAAAGGTCCTAAATTGCACTGTGTCCGGGCACCGGACGCAGTGCACTATGGGAACTGCCACGTCTATGCAATCACAAGATTGCAGACATGGAGCCTCATTTGCGGGCTTTTAACCCGCCTTGTGGCGCGATTCATTGCGCCGAGCTGCATCCACTTGGATGCTTTGTTGTTAAAGTTACTTCCGGCTTCCCTGTTCCAGAGACCAGACGGAAACCGGAAGTGGGACGCACTGCCTGAGCGGAGCTGACTGTGTAAGTGTAAGGTAAGTTTCCTGCCTGGCAGCCTGAGAGATCACATTAGGCATGTTGTGTGGAAAGTCTGCCTTGTATACAAACATAAAGCTGGGAGTTAGTCACACATCACATGGACTATAGATGCAGCTTGGCTGAGCTCTGAGGAGAGGTCATACTAGACAGGAGTGCCGTTGCTCCAGATAGAAGGTGATGTCACTATTGTATGAGTCAGAGGAACGTTCCAGGAGTGATATTGTCTCTGCAGTGTGTCTTCAGCCAGCAGTGTGTGGACGCTGGTCACATACTGACTTCACTCAGTCATTGCCAGTGAAATATACAGGACATAATCAATTAAAGATGACTGCTCTGACTGCAGGGGGGGTCCATTGCTGAATACATAGATGCAGAATTGAAGAGCTTTTTTGATTGTCCACAACAAGTCATTACTATGCCTTCATGTTTTAACCTGTACAGCACACCTCCACTACACTGCACAGCACATCCCCCACTACACCACATCCCCCACTACACCGCACAGCACACCTCCACTACGCCACACAGCACAACACACCTCCACTACACTGTACAGCACATCCCTAGTACACCACACAGCACACCCCCACTACACCGCACAGCACACACCCCCACTACACCGCACAGCACACATCCCCACTACACCGCACAGCACACCCCCACTACACCGCACAGCACACCCCCACTACACCGCACACTACACTGCACAGCACACCTCCACTACACTGCACAGCACACCCCCACTACACCGCACAGCACACCTCCACTACACTGCACAGCACACCCCCACTACACCGCACAGCACACCTCCACTACGCCACACAGCACAACACACCTCCACTACACTGCACAGCACATCCCCCACTACACCACATCCCCCACTACACCGCACAGCGCACCTCCACTACGCCACACAGCACAACACACCTCCACTACACTGTACAGCACATCCCTAGTACACCATACAGCACACCCCCACTACACCGCATAGCACACACCCCCACTACACCGCACAGCACACACCCCCACTACACCGCACAGCACACACCCCCACTACACCGCACAGCACACCCCCACTACACCGCACAGCACACCCCCACTACACCGCACACTACACTGCACAGCACACCTCCACTACACTGCACAGCACACCTCCACTACACTGCACAGCACACCCCCACTACACTGCACAGCACACCCCCACTACACCGCACAGCACACCTCCACTACACTGCACAGCACACCCCCACTACACCGCACAGCACACCTCCACTACGCCACACAGCACAACACACCTCCACTACACTGTACAGCACATCCCTAGTACACCACACAGCACACACCCCCACTACACCGCACAGCACACACCCCCACTACACCGCACAGCACATCCACACTACACAGCACACCCCCACTACACCGCACAGCACACCCCCACTACACCGCACAGCACACCCCCACTACACCGCACAGCACACCCCCACACACCCACAGCACACCCCCACTACACCACACCCCTACTACACCGCACAGCACACCTCCCCTACACCACTCCCCCACTACACCACACAGCACACCCCCACTACACCACACAGCACACCCCCACTACACCGCACAGCACACCCCCACTACACCACACCCCCACTACACTGCACAGCACACCTCCCCTACACCACTCCCCCACTACACCGCACAGCACACCCCCACTACACCGCACAGCAAACCTCCCCTACACCACACCTCCACTGCACAGCACACCCCCACTACACCGCACAGCACACCTCCCCTACACTACACCCCCACTACACCGTATAGCACACCCCCACTACACTGCACAGCACACCCCCACTACACTGCACAGCACACCCCCACTACACTGCACAGCACACCTCCACTACACCGCACAGCACACCCCCACTACACAACACAGCACACCCCCACTGAACAGCACACCTCCACTACACTGTACAGCACACCTCCACTACACCGCATGGCACACCTCCACTACACCACCACACAGCCCACTGTTGCATTTGATGGCATAGTGGCTGTATTTGATGGGCACAGTGGCTGCAATTGATGTTTTTTTTCAGAATTTTTCAGTTTGTTTGCGCCCCCCAAAAAATTTTGAGCACCGGCCGCCACTGCTATATAGCGCTGATTTTCACTCTCAAAAACGCATTTTAGCCCAGCACTAATTTTGGTATTTACAATAGAGCCCTGTACAAAAGCCATGGGAGCTAAAATGAGAGTAGTTTGCATGTCTGATCATGCTCAGTTGTGCTGGCACCTAGTTTTACAAAAACAGGGACTTTATCTCTTCTCAGACTTTTAAAGATATTTCAGTGTAGATCACAGTTTAAAAGCAGATTATCTTGAAGCAATACACTGCATATTTTAGTACCATTTAGGCAATTATATCATGCTCTAAACATTATTTCCATGTGCACTACTCCAGGTTTTAGCAGAGTTATTCCCCGTACACACGATCGGACAATCCGACCACAAAATCCGTTGGGTTATTTCTGACAGATTTTGTCCAAAACTGGTGTTGCATATACACCGTCAGACAAAGTTGTCGGAAAATCCGATCGTTCGGAACGCGGTGACGTTCGTTACGTACGACGGAACTACGTAAAGGCTAGTAGCCAATAGCTTTGGTCTCGTAATTTGATCTGAGCATGCGTGGCACTTTGTCCGTCGGAATTCTCTACAAACGATCGGAAAAAGTCTGATCGTATTTTTTTGTCGGAAAATTTTAGATCCTGCTCTCAAATTTTTTCTGTCGGAATTTCCGATGGAAAAAGTCCGATAGAGCCCACACACGATCGGATTTTCCGACAACATAATCCGATCGGACTTTTCTCATCGGAATTTCCGACCGTGTGTACGGGGAATAAGGTTTTGAGAGCTAGTGAGGTTACTGTGGCATTTTGGACGTAAAGCATACAGTTTTCATAATGTTTTGATGCTGTAAAATGTTCTTTGCTATTTAGGTTTATTTACCCTGCCCTTTCCTTATCCAATATAGGGAGCTGCTGCTGGATGGAGCTCTGCTGTTAGGCCCAATAGCCTGTTTTGGGGCCTAACGTGTGCTGAAGTGGTCCTGAAGCTGTCCTGCCTAGTTTGGCGGAAGCTATGCTAAAGAGCAGACCCAGGGGAGGCCCCTTGCTGGAGAGAGCAGAAGGTTAGTCTCTCAGAAGGGCCTGGTGACTCACTTGGAGGACGCACTGAAATTTGGGAATGATCTTACAATGTTGCTGTGTCAGCTTAAAGGTTCTGAAACTGGGAAGCTGGACATTGATCTGGATCTGGAGAGTCTGTAAGTGATTTGCTATGGTATCTTGGACCCCTAACCCAATAACCTGTCTCAGTCCCCCCCCATTTTACCTATGGAATCAGCCCTGGGGTGAAATGCTATCCTGCCCCTGGCATCTGGAGGTTCTGTCTTGCCTTTGGGGTGTGAGGGGTGCTACAGCATTGAAAGTGTTAACCACCCATCTGCACTGACGGTCAGGGTAGTGAAATGTTAATCTCCATGCTATTGTTCACTTACCCTATACCAGCTTCCACGCTGCTCTCTTTCTCCCCCCAGGCCAGGACTTGTACAGTGGTCGCTGCCACTGTGCAATCTGACTGGTGCCCAATAACCTGCGGGACTCACATAGATGGCTAGTAGACCACATGCGGTCTGTGGGCAGTGTATTGGGTACCAGGGCTTTAAAGCTAACAGTATGTGTGAAAAGTAAGATTCACATTTAAATTCAATTGTCTTTATCTTGGGAGTTCCTGATTGTTTTGACATTTGACTTTCACTAGGCACTGTTCATATGTATATTTTATTAAAAGAGAGGTATGGCCAAAGGCATACATTTTTTGTCATACTTCTCTTACTTTTGCACTGCTATGACCAAGACTCAGCCCAAGACTCCGCTGACAGCGGGCTATAAGCTGATGTGGCAGAAGTTGCTCCAGGCTCTGGAATGATACTAACAATCAATAGAGGTAATGGTATTTCCGCGCTAATATGGGGTGGGCCAATGGGTAAACGGAATGGTTTGCAGCAACACCGAAAGGTCAAACAGTACCAGGGAAAGAAAATACTAACAATCAGTGGCGTAACTAGAACCTTCAGGGCCCCGGTGCAAGAAACCATGGAGGGCCCCCCTGACCCCCGGCCAGGGGCAGCAGGACCTGCATAGCAGGGGGAAAAAATCCTCTCCATGTTCCTCCTGTAGCCACTGAATGCCTATCAGAGGGAGAGGAGGAGAAGCAGACTTTTAGTGGCTGCAGAAATAAAATGGAGGGGATTTGTTCCTCTAAATGCCCCCCCCCCCCATCCAGGTGTTCAGGGGCAACATGTGTGCTATTGCAATTGTGACCCCTGAATTTACGCCCCTGGGATGAATGGCAGCGGTGTTGGTGGGGGGTGGGATCAGTGGTGGTTGGGGAGGGATAGGATCAGTGGCATCGGTGGTGGGGGGTGGGATGAGTGGCATCGGTGGGGGCAGAGGCGTAACTAGAACCTTCAGGGCCCCGGTGCAAGAAACCATGAAGGGCCCCCCTGACCCCCGGGGCGACCCAGCCCCATGCTTCAGGGGCCCATGTGTCACCCTTGTTCACCTGGATAGGAGGAGCAGCGGGGGCGGCATATAGAGGAACCAATCCCCTCCATTTTCTTTCTGCAGCCTCTGAATATCGGTGGGAGGGAGGGGAGAAGTAGGCTTTCAGTAACTGCAGGAGGAAAATGGAGGGTCTTGGATCTTCTATATGCCGCCCCTTCCGCCCCTCCTATCCAGGTGTACAGGGGTGAGGCATGGGCCCCCTGGAGCATGGGACTCGGATGAGTGGCAGCTAGCGGTGGTGGCAGTGATGGGGAATGGGATGGGATGAGTGGCAGTGGTGGTGGTGGGGTGTATGGGATAAGCGGCAGCAGTGGTGGAGGGATGTGATCAGTGGTGCTGTTGAGGGAGTTATAGCAGTGGCAGTGGTGAGGGGGGTAGGATCAGAGGTGGCGGTGAAGGGGGGTGGGATCAGTGGCGGTGGTGGGATCAGTTGCGGCAGTGGGGGTGGAGAGGGGGGTGGGACCAGTGGCGGTGGCATTGGTGAGGAAGGGTGGGATCAGTGGTGAGGGGGGTGGGATCAGTGGCAGTGGTGGTGGTGAGGGGGGTGGGATCAGTGGCGGTGGTGGAGGTGAGGGAGCTGGGAGCGGTGGCGAGGGAGGGTGGGATCAGTGGCGGTGGTGAAGGGGGTGGGATCAGTGGCAGTGGTGAGGGGGGGTGGGATCAGTGGCAGTGGTGAGGGGGGTGGGATCAGTGGCAGTGATGAGGGGGGTGGGATCAGTGGCGGTGGTGAGGGGGTGGGATCAGTGGCGGTGGTAGAGGTGAGGGGGTGGGATCATTGGTGAGGAAGGGTGGGATCAGTGGTGAGGGGGGTGGGATCAGTGGCAGTGGTGGAGGTGAGGGGAGGGTGGGATCAGTGGCATCGGCAGTGGTGGTAGTCAGAAGGGGTGGAATCAGTGGCAGTGCCATCCTCCCCCACCACCACCTCTGCCTCTTACTCACCCCATCCCACCACCACCACAGATCTCATCCCTATCCCTTGGGGGGATAGGGATGAGATCTGTGGTGGTGGTCAGTAAGAGGCAGAGGTTGGGATCAGTTGCACTGAAAATGTGTCACTTACTTTGTCAGTTAGTCAGTCGATTCCTTCCCCTTCATCATTACTTCCTTCCGCCTGGGATGCTCCTATGTCATGGGGTCTTGTGCAGAGGGGAGAGCTCCTCCCCCTTCACTCCAGCGTCTGCCTCCCTACATGGTGTCCCGCGGTGGGACAAATGGACAGCCAAAACGGTGGAGGGCAGGCGGACCCCTCACAGTGGAGACAGCGGAAAACGGGTTGGCGGCCCCTAAGAGTGGAGAGCGGGCGGCCCCTGAGAGTGGAGAGCAGGCAGGCGGGCGGCCCCTGAGAGTGGAGAGCGGGCAGCCCCTGAGAGTGGTCCCCTAAGACTGTAGAGCGGGCAGGCGGGCGGCCCCTGAGAGTGGAGAGCGGGCGGGCGGCCCCTAAGACTGAAGAGCGGACGGGCGGCCCCTGAGAGTGGAGAGCGGGCGGGCGGCCCCTAAGACTGAAGAGCGGACGGGCGGCCCCTGAGAGTGGAGAGCGGGTGGGCGGCCCCTGAGAGTGGAGAGCGGGCGGCGGCACCTAACAGTGGAGAACGGGCATATTTTTGGAATCCATCCAGCTACCTGATTGACAGCTGGCTCTTCCTTTCAATTGGAGGCTGAGTGATGGAGACAGCTGCATCCGCCACCTCTTTAGCCCGACGCTGCAGTGAGCGCTGGAGGAGAAAAGCAGAGCAATGACTGACAGTCTCTGCTCCGTGCAAACTGAGAGCAGAGTGATCAGCAGCCATGCAATCGCTCAGTTCTCAGGCTTACAGCCAATATGGGACAGGTGCAGAATCACACTGATGCTGTAGCATAGAGGTGAGCATGTACTGTATGTTTTATCTTTTTTTTAACCCCAAAAAAATTATATATAGAAAGCAATCAGTGCAAACCCCAAAAAAATAGCAAAAATAAAATACGTGCAAGCTGAACACAAACAAGGCAAATCACCAATCCTTCAAAATACAATATAAATAGAGGAACAAGTGCAGCGCATCAAAATAAAAAAAAGTTGTGTAAAAAATAAATAAATATAGTGACAAAAAAGTTCATATGCTGAAGATACGAGAAGACGTGAGTGGATGAATTATTGTAGATAAGCACCCAGGTGACTGTAGATCATAATTCAAACGAATCTTTCAAGTGAAATCCTCCACCAAAGCAGAAGCAGATTACCAGAAGTGCCGAGCACATTCGCATGGACCCAATCAGGGATGATATGTGAGATTCCAAACCAGGCTGGATACAATCTGGGTGATGACCAGGCAGCAGGAGAAATCTTTTACAAATTGCAGCTGAGCGACCATTAGCAGGCACCGTTGATCCAGACAAAGAATTCCCCAAAAATAAGAAATGAAGGGGGGACACTCTAAAGCCCCATACACGCGCTCGGATTATCCGAGGACCAGGTCCGTCGGATCATGTCCGTCGTACTTTGTCCGATGTTGGTTTCGCGTACACACGGTCGGACAAAGTTGTCAGAAAATCCGATCATTCTGAACGTGGTGACGTTTGTTGCCTACGACGGGACTACGTAGAGGCTAGTATCCAATAGCTTTGGTCTTGTAATGTGATCTGAGCATGCGTAGCACTTTGTCCGTCGGAATTCGCTACACAAGATCGGATTTGGTGTGATCGGACTTTGTTGTCAAAAAATCTATCCAGCAGGAGATAGGACTTTGTCCGTCGGACAATCCGATGGAAACTGTCCGATGGTGCCTACACACGGTCGGAATTTCCGACAACATTGTCTGATAGGACAGAATCCATCAGAAAATCCGACCGTGTGTATGGGGCTTTAGTGTAGACTGTATAATACTATTTATTAAAAAATTATTTAAAAAAAAAATCGCAAAATGATAAAGCAAAAAATTGTTTGTACAGGCAGTAGGTCAGATATGCATTACCAGGACGGTCATAGTTTTCAAAGTCCAGCAAAGAAAAGCACAACAGAACCTTCTCTGGTATTGGGGCATGCACACACTGCTGAATGCAATAACAAACGAGTGCTGTATAATATAGAAATAGCAATAGAGCAATGCAAAAATCGCGGCTAGTGCCGCTGTAGGTGATGGTGAGAAGTGGGTGACTCGTAGGCTTCTCCCCCGTACGCACGTTACGTCCTTCTGGACTTTGTCAGCGGTGGGTGGAGCCTATCTGTCACCTCGCAAATCTATTTATAGCGGCAAGAGCAGTCTTAGAGGAACGTGCTATGCAAATGGACACAATAATGCCGGCAAGCCAAGCGATCTGGTGTCTCCTATATTGCTAATTAACACCATATCCTTCTTGGGGACACCTGACTGGCTCAAACTACATAAATGAAAATTAAAAAATAAAACACTCTAAGCCACCTGAAAGTGATTCTGAGTGGCATTAATAGTATGGACTATAATTATAAGCCCTAATTAATGCTTTTATAATAAAAAATAATAAAAAGCACCTCAAAAGGTACCTTATTAAAATTATCAAAAATATGACAAGTAAGAACAATTAATTATATATCACCCGCGTCTATCATCACCTACTAACAAACAATATTAATAAAAATATCCGCATATAATTAAATCCGACAATCTATTTAATTATGGCAATATTTAATTATTTATCAGATATGAAACTATTTAAGTCGAATTCCACATTTAACCCCCTCGGAACCAAAACCTGCATTTCATGGATCCAGAATGATTCTCGCCGACTTAATTGTCTCAAAAAATTCCCCCCTCTCCAATGCGGGGTGACTCGTTCGAGTCCCCATAATTTCAAACACTTGGGGTTCCTATCGTGATGAAGCCTAAAGTGTTTTGACACATTATGAGTGATTAATCCTTTTTTGATATTATTGACGTGTTCGCCTATGCGTACACTGAGAGGTCTGGAGGTCCTCCCAATATACTGTTTACCACAGTCGCATTCCAAAACGTATACGACACCAATGGTGTTACACGTAATTAGATTTTTTATCGGATATGTAACACCCGTGGTGGCACTGGAGAACTCTTCTCCTTTTAACATTATGTTGCACTGTTTGCAAGGTGGACAACGCCCACAGGCATAAAAACCTGTCAAAAAAGAAAAAATGTGATTTTCTTTCACAATGGGGGGGTCTTATACACTGGGGGCTAGCACATCCCTGAGAGTAGGTGCTTTTTTATAAATTAACCTAGGTCGTGGCGGTATGACCTTTCCTAAAATATTATCTTTTTTAAGGATATCCCAATGTTTCATGATTATTTTTTCGAATTTTCTATGCTGGATATTGAAATCCAAAATAATTCTAAATTCCGATCCTGCTTTTTGAGGTTTCTTTGGTTGTGAATTGGATACCAAAGTAGTGCGATCAAGTGTGCTGATATTCTGAATCTCATTGTAGATGGTATTTTTATCGTACCCTTTCTGGAGGAACCGCTCAGCCAGAACATCTGATTGAGCAAAAAAATCCGTCTCCAATGAACAGTTGCGTCTCAACCGTATGAATTGTCCCCTTGGAATGTTGCACAACCAAGATTGGTGATGTCAACTATCCAAGGGGATGAAACTATTTCTATCGGTTGTTTTAAAAAAAAAAAAATTTGTTTTAAGAGATGGACCTTCCCTAAAAATGTCTAGATCAAGACCTCTCAGTGTATGCATAGGCGAACACGTCAATAATATCAAAAAAGGATTAATCACTCATAATGTGTCAAAACACTTTAGGCTTCATCGCAATAGGAACCCCAAGTGTTTGAAATTATGGGGACTCGAACGAGTCACCCTGCATTGGAGAGGGGGGAATTTTTTGAGACAATTAAGTCGGCGAGAATCATTCTGGATCCATGAAATGCAGGTTTTGGTTCCAAGGGGGTTAAATGTGGAATTCGACTTAAATAGTTTCATATCTGATAAATAATTAAATATTGCCATCTCCCTTTATGATGCTAGATTGTCGGATTTAATTATATGCGGATATTTTTATTAATATTGTTTGTTAGTAGGTGATGATAGACGCGGGTGATATATAATTAATTGTTCTTACTTGTCATATCTTTGATAATTTTAATAAGGTACCTTTTGAGGTGCTTTTTATTATTTTTTATTATAAAAGCATTAATTAGGGCTTATAATTATAGTCCATACTATTAATGCCATTCAGAATCACTTTCAGGTGGCTTAGAGTGTTTTATTTTTTAATTTTCATTTATGTATTTTGAGCCAGTCAGGTGTCCCCAAGAAGGATATGGTGTTAATTAGCAATATAGGAGACACCAGATCGATTGGCTTGCCGGCATTATTGTGTCCATTTGCATAGCACAATCCTCTAAGACCGCCCTGGCCGCTATAAATAGATTTGCGAGGTGACAGATAGGCTCCACCCACCGCTGACGAAGTCCAGAAGGACGTAACGTGCGCACGGGGGAGAAGCCTACGAGTCACCCACTTCTCACCATCACCTACAGCGGCACTAGCCGCGATTTTTGCATTGCTCTATCGCTATTTCTATATTATACAGCACTCGTTTGTTATTGCATTCAGCAGTGTGTGCATGCCCCAATACCAGAGAAGGTTCTGTTGTGCTTTTCTTTGCTGGACTTTGAAAACTATGACCGTCCTGGTAATGCATATCTGACCTACTGCCTATACAAACAATTTTTTGCTTTATCATTTAGCGATTTTTTTTTTTTTATTTTTTTTAATAATTTTTTAATAAATTGTATTATACAGTCTACACTTGGAGTGTCCCCTCTTCATTTCTTATTTTTGGGGAATTCTTTGTCTGGATCAACGGTGCCTGCTAATGGTCGCTCAGCTGCAATTTGTAAAAGATTTCTCCTGCTGCCTGGTCATCAACCAGAGTGTTTCCAGCCTGGTTTGGAATCTCACATATCATCCCTGATTGGGTCCATGCGAATGTGCTCGGCACTTCTGGTAAGAGCATCTCATCTGCTTTGGTGGAGGATTTCACTTTAAAGATTCGTTTGAATTATGATCTACAGTCACCTGGGTGCTTATCTACAATAATTCACCCACTCACGTCTTCTCGTATCTTCAGCATATGAACTTTTTTGTCACTAAATTTATTTATTTTTTACACAACTTTTTTTTATTTTGATGCGCTGCACTTGTTTCACTATTTATAATGTTTAGATTATTGAAGTTTGTGACAGGTTTACTTTAATACTACTTCTCCTTTCAGTGAGATATCAATCCTTTTTTAAAAGTGGGGAAAGATTAGCAGGAATCCCTATCCATTCAGGAAGATAAACAGTCTCATATTTAAAACGTGTGCTACGGGGGAAACCAGGCAAAGTATAGTTTGTAAGATAGATGGTTTCACCTCCAGCCAAATAGGCAGCGTATAAGCCAAATGTACCTATGGTCATAATTGTGTGGTTACAGTTGACCAAGAGAGCAAAATCACGGGCAGGCGATCCCTCGTTTCCATCCCCAAGAAAGTAAACATCTCCCAAGGAATTATTAATATTCGATTTGCACCAATCTATCCCATTGCTGGTAACCACAAATAATGGGTTTTTATTTTCTTCTAAAATACTCCATTGCCTTTTGCAGGTACTCTTTGCTTGCTAGTACACCTTTCTTACTCTTCAGCATAATATCAACATAGTACCCTCTACGGACATGTATGCCAATGAAGGTGGTGTTAGTTTTGTTCCCCTGTATATCAGCAAGATAGGCATTGCTTTCTTCTCTAATAAAATCATGGAAAGTGAATTCCTTAAGAATTTCTTCTCTGAGGTGATGATAGAAGGTCCATGAAAACGGATAGCCAGAAAGTTTAACGAACTCTCCAGAGATGTTATAATATTCTTTAGACATCCAGTTATTTTTTATTCTCAAGGTCTTCCATGGTATCCAGTTTGCCACTTCCTGAATAATAACTGGCAGCTTTATCTTAAACATCTTAGATAGTGCTGAATGCATTCTGGGTAAAATATAAGCTTGATGTCCATGCTGTTTCGCAAATGCATAAAGTGTTGCATATTGCCCCATGAGGTTTCCAATACGCCCTGAAGGTTCTATAGTCCACATACCAGTGGGTTCAAAGGCATATTCATTGATGGATGGCATCCTTTTTTTTAAATTCACTGTATCAAGGGATTGTTTTGTTTCAAAACGGTACCAGAAGAAAATATTTGTAATGATTATTAATTTTAAAACCAAGATCATCTTCCAACTGTTTCTCATGTTCTCCCAAGATTTTTTCCGTTGGGCGTTCTTGAATAAAAAATAAATAAATAAATATATATATATATATATATTATTTTGGACTATAGAAACTGCAATCTATAGTTTTTCATATATTTTCATTTTTCCGATATACTGAAATGCTTAAAATGTAAATAAATATATATGTAAAATGTGGGGTGACTAGTGCGCAAACCAAAATTGTAAATTCAAGGGAACACTGCACTGCCCAAAACTAAATGGAAAGACAGCAGCTAACACAACAACTAGATAAATGTGTTTCAAACATAAAGTGAGTATATAAAGTGTAGCGCTATAAATTAACTAAATAATGACTTAACTTAAACACATATAGGAGCCACCATATGTGCAAATGGCATATATATAGTATAGTGACAGGTGATAACAACTAGTTTTATGACAATATGTGTCAGAAAAAAATCAATAAATGGTGAAAGGTGACTAGTGTAGTAACATTAACATCACTCGTATATAAACAGAAAATAAACACATGGTAGCTTGTCCAAAACAGGTTTGAACGTTCGAGCAATAGGCTGCAAAGAATGTGAAAGAAAGTCAGTTTTAGAAATCATGCCAAGAAAGTCCCAAGTGAGTGGTCTGAAGTTCCAACACTCTTCAAATGACCAAAAGAGCAAAGTATCTTGCAATCACCAATGTGACAAGACCACCACCAGTAAAGGTGTGAGCTTACCAGATAGCTCGGACCCAAAAGAACATACGTTCTATGAGTCAATAGAGCTTAGAGTGTCAGCAGACAGCCAAAAAACGATCTCTGCAGATGTGTCCCAAAACTTTTGGATAAAGGTCCGTCTCCACTCAGATAAATATGATGTCAGGATTCAACCAATATGTAGGGAAGGATAGGGAAGACCATATAGCGTAATTCCATATGACAAAAAGAATTTATTAAAAAAGTAGTACACTTTCATTTAAAAAGTTATTAAAATTCGGACACGCTCTGTCACCAGACTCTCTCTCCTGACGCGTATCGTCACTGTACACGTGACGATACGCGTCAGGAGAGAGAGTCTGGTGACAGAGCGTGTCCGATCTCGGCCGTGATCGGTCACACAGTTTGTACTACCGCTGTTAATTTTAAATTGAAACTGTAAGTCTTTTATTTTTTATTAAAAACGTTGTTCTGACTTGCTACACTATGAAGTCCTTCCCTGTTTCTGCCCTGATTTTATGATTGAGTGCCTGGTGGGATTGGTTTAATCTGGAACAGCGTCAGCAGGTGAAGCCCAGAAGCATGAGCAACTATTGATTGTAAGGTGATTTCTACCTTACCTTAAGGTAAGAGGCTGGGGCAAACATTTTTTATCACCTCACTGGAATTTGCATGGATGGGATCACTGGCTGCAAGCATCTGAACTTTAAGGCACATGAAGACGGAGCTCATACACAGGAAATCCTTAGCTGAGACCGTGTTACACATTAGAATTTTAATGACTATTTATTTGAAGCACTGTTTGGACTATTGCTTTGATCTTTACTTGCTTTGCACTCTAAAGTAATACTAGGCATTTTTGGCACATCATTCAGCACATTTATTGGTCACATTGGCATTTTTTTGCACAGGCATTTTTTTTGCATATGCATTTTTTTGCACATCATGTTTTTGCTGAGTTATCGTTCACATTGGCATTTTTAATTTTTTTCGCAGGCATTTTTTTTTGCACAGGCATTTTTTTGCACAGGCATTTTTTGCTGAGTTATAATTCACATTGGCATTTTTGCACAGGCATTTTTTTGTTGAGTTATCATTCACATTGGCATTTTTTTTTTTCACAGGCATTTTTTTTCACAGGCATTTTTATTCACAGGCATTTTTTTGCTGAGTTATCATTCACATTGGCATTTTTGCACAGGCATTTATTGCACAGATTTAATTTATTTTAAGTTATTTTGCACAGACCGGTTTATTTATATTTTTTATATTTATGTGTAAACATTTTTTTATCTATTTATGCACACAGTGTTGCTGAATTTATTTACATACCATTTTTTTACACATGAACTTGCACATGTTTTGCTCTTCAATATTTTTTAGTTATTTATTGATGTGATTTATTTATTTACTCATGCAGTTAGCTGGATTTATTTGCTTATTTGCACAGATTGTTATCCATGTTGTGGGAATACAGCCATGTATCTGTGAATATTAGTTGCCCATTCAAGATATTGCATTAGCACTGATCCCTATCTTTGGCTGTGCAATTGGATTGAATATATCAACATAAGGACGCCATTCTGATTTATCCTTTTGCAAGACCTCAAAGGATGTGCGTTTATTGGAGCTAGCAAGCGCCACATTATTATTTACTTAAATAAATATATATATTTTTTAATCAACTAAACAAAGTTGTTGTAAAGCAACTCCCACAAGGGTGCATGCTTGGTAAATTATGTCACAAGTGAGTGGGGTCACCCGCTGACATCATTGGTTGACAGCCCCCCCTTTTTATTTAAGAAATGTCAGTCAGTAGAGCAGGCAGTCACAAGAGCATTTAACGAGGCTGGAGGGGGGTTTTCTTTCTCTTTTTTTGGGTCTGGCGGTGCAGCAGGCATTATGATTGACGATCGATCTACACCAGAGGACATTTTTTAATAAAGGACTTGTGTTGTGCCTTTATTCGCTTTTTATCCTTCTTTGGTGACTGGGTAGGCCATACAGATTCACATGTAGGAGACCCCAAATCTTCCAGATTCCAATAAAAGCCCCCCCGCCCACAGACTCCCACAACCAACGCCCACAGTTGTGGAGAAGAGGCCCCTGTCCCCATCAACATTGAGACAAGGTGCTTTGGGGTGAGTAGAGCCCCCACCACCCCAAAGTTCCCCTCTATGTTGAGGGCATGTGGTACAAGCCCCCCCCCCCCCCCCCCATTTCTTGGCCTGCCAGGCTGCATGCTCGGATAAGGGTCTGGTATGGATTTTGGTTGTTTTTTTTTTTCTGAATTTTCTATTGCCGGAATTCTTTTGTTTTCATTTCAGCTCTCGGCAGGGAAGCTCGCTGACAGCTGCTGAATCAGTTGTTAAGGATGCAGTGGCCGTCTTCCTTAACAACCAGCTATTTTTCGCACATAATTTCGAATTGGTTGATCATTTTTCGACCAATCCAAATTCAAATAGTTAAAAAAAATTGGAATTTGTTAGAAAATTAATAAATGAAATGAAACTAAACATATTCTGAAACGAATAAACGTAACAAAATTAGCAACATAATGATTCTATCCTAACCTAAACGAATTTTTCCATTATGCACATAGCTCTATACTCTGACAAAAAAAAAAACACATATATATATATATATATATATATATATATATATATATATATATATATATAAAAATGTGGCAGAATAGATGGACCAATGTGGAATAAGTTGCAGAAAGTACATCAAATCTTCACAGACCAAGTACAGTACAAATCCTTCCTAGCAGTGGGGCACACACTGCAAAAGTTATCTACTCGTTTATGTCTAAAGGACAGTAAAATCATTTTTACTTACCTGATCCCTTTCTCCCCTGGCCAACGGCATTTATTTTGCTCAGGCAGTAGACTTTTCCTGACAGACTCCATGGCAGCCTACGTGTGGGTTAACCCCGCCTCCTCTCCAATACTATAGGACCCCTTTCAAATAAAAGAGCACTCACCCCATGATACTGCGTTCCTTTTTTGTCCTCCTCCAATGGACCATATTTAGACTCTACGGGCGTCCGGTCGGATGGATACAAGAAATATCGGCATACCTTGCGGTGCAGCTCAGAAACCCAGCCATGGGCGGGCGAGTAGCTTGTGAGGCCCGTTGATACCCTAGTGGTGTGGGGTGGTTGCCTCTGGATGCCTGACGGTAGGAAGACTGGACTTTGGACGCCCGCTGGCTGGCAAAGGTCGGAATGCTTTACATATTTTTCCCATGGCAGTCGCTTCTTAGTTGTATGTGTTTGTATGTTATTTCCCCCTGTCATGCAGAGCGTTTTTTCCCTCATGGCGGCTGGAGCGCTTCTGCGTTCCAGCTCGCCGTGGTTTCCGGGTCGCGGCCGTTCCCGATGCTCGCGCATGCGCTGTAGCCCTCCTCAGAATGAGGCTTGGCTCGCGCATGCGCTGTCTGGTCATTTTCCGGCGGCTGCGCGTGCGCCGTGTGGATTGTCCCTTCTGCGCAGGCGCGCAGGGGGGAAGGCGGATGACGTCATAGGCGGGACGTTTAAAAAGCTGCTTTTGCTTCTGTCAGATGGGGATTTCTGACAGTGAGCAGAAACAGAGCAGCGGAGCAGCACGGAAATCTCTGGTTTATCCTGTATCCCCAATTTGCCAGGACCTCCTGCCTGTCATTCTTACGTCCAGTCAGTATGGACAAGTCACCGCCTTTAAGTGGCCAGCCCTCACGCACAAGGTATGTGCCGTAGAGGGGAAGGGAGTTAAGGTGTATCACAAATACCTTTTGTACGCTCATTGATGCATGATGCGTTTTTCCCCATCCCGTTTTCTTTTCAGCCCTTCCAGTAGAGACCTTGCCAGACCACAGCATCAGTCATCGTCAAGATCAAGGCGTGAATCGCCATCGGATATACACCACCAGAGGAGACGTTCTAATTCCTCCTCAAGACACCGCTCCCACCGCCAGGATAGCCGCTCTAATCGCAGAGCCTGCTGGGGATGTGGGACAAGAGTCCCGGAGGGCAAATCTTTGTGTGACCAATGCTATGCCCAAGCGGTTGGGGAAAAGGAGACAGAAAGCCAGAGCTTGGAGTCTCTAGTAAGGCGCATGGTGCAGCAGTCTATGAAGGAGGTAGAAGCACCTCACACTCGGAGCCAATCCACTCGTTCCGGCTCCCCCGCCGTGGATATACACGAGACGGCAGGCCCTTCACAGCCTTGCGCCTCTTCGCCTGACTCTTCAGAGGATGAAATTGATGGTGAAGAAGAGAGTGTTGGTTTCGACTTCTCCCTAGTGTCGCCTTTAATCAAAGCGATCAAAGAAGCCCTTAATTGGGAGGAACCATCTCCCCCACCAACAAAACAGAAAAAGTTCTTTAAACAGTTGGGGAAGGAGAGAGCAAGTTTCCCGCTCCTTACGGAACTAAAGGACATTATTGATGAGGAATGGAGCAAAGTAGACAAAAAGTCTTCAATGGCAAACAAAACCGCCAGGTTGTATCCTTTTAAATCAGACGAGGTAAAGCACCTGGAGAATGCCCCTTCGGTGGATGCGGCTTTAATGCGCTTAGCGAAGCATGTCACCCTTCCGTTAGAGGACGCTGTGTCCTTCAAAGATGGTCTGGAAAGGAAGATAGACCAGGATGTCAAGAGGATCTATGGGCTAGCGGGGTTAGCCTGCAAACCTGCCCTTGCCTTGGCCGCCATGTCCAAGGCCATGGAAGCCTGGACAGAGAACGTAGATTCCTTCCTGAGAGGGGTATCTGAAGAGCTGGCCAGAAGCTCGGCGGCGGCAGAACTAAAATTGGCAGCGGTCTTCCTGGGGGAGGCATCTATTGATTTGATTCGTCTGTTGGCGCGGATTATGCTATCATCGGTTACGGCCAGGCGGGCCCTGTGGCTGCGTCCTTGGCTTGCGGATCCTGTTTCCAAACAGTCTTGGTGCAGGATTCCCTTCGAGGGGTCTTCTCTGTTCGGAGACAAACTAGATGATGCCATATCCCGTGCCACAGGCGGTAAGTCGGGTTTTCTTCCCCAGGATAGGCGTCTGTCGGGAAGAAAGAAGTTTCAGTATAGAAGACGCAGCCAGGAGCGCTCAAGGGAAGCGCGCTCGTACAAACCAGGTCGCGACTTCAGGAGAAACTGGAGTAGGGGACAGACTTCCTTCCGAAAAAATAGCAAGAGCCAGACGTCTGAGGGCCGGGGTCCGGCGAAGTCCTTTTGAGATTGTGCCCGCCCAGGCGGGTCGAGTAGGGGCACGTCTGCTCCTTTTTCGGCACGTCTGGGTGGCCGCGATCTCAGATCACTGGGTAATCAAGACAGTGTCTTCAGGCCACAGATGGGCCTTTTCCAGTATCCCTCCCCCCAGGTTTATATCCACTCTGCTCCCTCCCCTAGAAGAAAAAAAGCAGATACTTATGTCTTATGTGGAAATATTAAAGGCTCAAGGGGCGGTAGTGCATGTTCCAAGAGACGAATGGTTTCAGGGGGTATACTCCCCATTATTCCTAGTACAGAAGAAAAATGGCGCCTGGCGCCCAGTTATCGACCTAACATACCTCAACAGGTTCATAAAGCATGGAAAATTCAAAATGGAGACGTTATCAACCATCCAACAAGCCGTCCAACCCGGGGATTGGATGATTTCTATCGATCTAAAAGACGCTTATTTTCATGTTCCAATAGAGAAAGAACTTTACAAATACCTAAGGTTCCAAGTCGGGGAAGAACATCTGCAATTCATTTGCCTCCCATTCGGGCTGACTACATCACCCCGAGTTTTCTCAAAGATACTGTTGGCGGTAGTAGCTCTGGTCAGACTAAAAGGCATACGTCTCTACCACTACTTAGACGACCTCTTAGTGTTGTCCCAGGACAGAGAACAGTTATTGCGTCACAGGGAACAGGTGATTTACATCTTGTCCAGCTTCGGATGGCTCCTGAATCTAGAAAAAAGCCATTTGGTCCCATCTCAGCGGCTGATATATCTGGGAGCCCAGTTCGATACTGTGAGAAGCACCATCTCTCTCCCATTGGAGAAAATCCCAGTGATTCAACAGAGGATCTCGAGGGCTCTACACGCTTCTCATTTGAAGGCCTCTCAGTGCCTGGAAATCATAGGGACAATGGTCTCTACGACCCAGATGGTCAAGTGGGCGCTATGGAGGTTACGGCCCTTCCAGTCAGGGTTCCTCCGTCAATGGAAGTCAGGCGACAAGAATCAGGTGATCAAGATATCCACAACTATGAGGAACAGCCTCTTCTGGTGGCTTCTTCGCAAAAACCTGCTGAATTGCCACTCTATCGCTCCCATCTCCTGGGTCACAGTCACGACCGATGCCAGCGGTACCGGTTGGGGGGCCCTATGCGGGTCAGCCCTTGCCCAGGGCAAATGGGCCACTCAGCTAGTCATCCCAGGGTCGAACGTGCTAGAGCTTCGAGCAGCCTGGTGTGCTCTCCAGTCCTTCTCTCACCTCCTGAGGGGGAGGTCAGTGTTATTGAGAATGGACAATACCACGGCGGTGTCCTATGTCAAGAGGCAGGGAGGCACACGGAGCACCACTCTCCTTCAAGAGGTCGGACCCATCCTTTCCTGGGCTCAGAAGAACTTGGCGGGCATTTCGGCAGTATTTGTCCCCGGGGTCCAGAATTCCCAGGCAGATTTTCTTTCCCGCAACCAATTAGACAACAACGAGTGGTCACTGCATGCGAAGACTTTCGAGTGGATCCTGTTAATGGGGTTTATTCCAGAAGTGGATCTCTTCGCATCTCCCTGCAACTTCAAGGTGGAGAAATTCTACACTCGAGGTCGGTGCAGCCAAGCATTCGGGATAGATGCCCTGACGGACTCCTGGAGTTTCAAGAAGGCATACGCTTTCCCCCCACTTCCGGTGCTACTCAGATTTCTGCGCAGGCTTCAGTCAGAAGAAGTGGAAGTAGCGACAATAGCTCCATTTTGGCCAAACAGGCCTTGGTTCCCACTTCTGATCCAGCTCAGTTTTCGAGAGCCGGTGCCTCTTCCTCTCAGACCAGACCTGCTTTCTCAGGGGGTAGTCCTTCACCCTTGTCCAGCACAGTTGAAACTGATGGTCTGGTTCTTGAGAGGGAAAGGCTGGAATCATTTGGATGCTCCTCTAAGGTGATCTCTACTCTGATGAGTTCAAGAAGGACAAGCACGAATAAGGTCTACGGTAGGATATGGGATAAATTTGTGGCATTTTCTTCCTCATTGGGCAGATCCTTCAGAAAACCGGAAATTCAAGACATTCTTGCCTTCCTACAAGCAGGCTTAGACTTACAGCTATCCATCAGCTCTCTCAGAGTCCAAATTTCGGCTTTGTCAGCCTTTTCAGGAACATCTTGGGCAGTTCACCCTCTAATTCGGCAATTCTTTAGGGGGGCATCAAGGCTCAAACCTCAGAAGAGACCGCGGTTTCCTAAGTGGGACTTACCACTTGTGCTGGATTACCTATCGGACTCAGTACCACGGGGTCTTCCCCACTCTCTCTGAAGGACTTTTCGGCAAAAGTAGCTTTCATGATAGCAATCACCTCAGCTAAAAGGGTTTCAGAGATTGGATCATTGGGGCATAAAGAACCCTTCTTGACGTTCTTCCCGGACCGAGTTGTGCTCATCCCGATGCTGGGTTTAAACCCGAAGGTAACATCAGTGTTCCACAATAATCACGAGATTGTGTTACCCACATTCCGATCTCCGGATTCTTCTGAGATGCACCCACTGGATGTGGGCGAGGTCCTAAGGGTCTATCTTAATATCACTTCTTCTTTTAGACGTTCCGATCACCTGTTTGTTCTCCACTCTGGCGTTAATAAAGGGAAGAAGGCCTCGACTAGGACAATTGCGTCTTGGATTGTACAAGTCATCCAACAGGCTTACAGGGCTAAGGGCTTGGCTCCCCCAGAGGCGGTGACAGCTCACTCTACCCGGAGAATGGCGGCATCTTGGGCAGCGGCGCAGCATGTGGCTCCAGATGTCATCTGCAAAGCGGCCTCTTGGGCCTCTATCAATACCTTCATGTCTCACTACTGTATAGAGCCTGCCTCATTGTCTTCTGTTGATTTTGGTCGTAAAATCCTATCGGTGGATAGGACAAAATAAATTTTCTGTTATTTAAGCATACCCTCCCGTGTGGCCTGGCTAGTTATTTCCCACACGTAGGCTGCCATGGAGTCTGTCAGGAAAAAGGAAAATTTATTATCAAATACTTACCGTAATTTTCCTTTCCTGATGGACTCCATGGCAGACGGAGTTCCCACCCATTTGGTTATTGAGTAGACTAGTTACGGAACGCAGTATCATGGGGTGAGTGCTCTTTTATTTGAAAGGGGTCCTATAGTATTGGAGAGGAGGCGGGGTTAACCCACACGTAGGCTGCCATGGAGTCCATCAGGAAAGGAAAATTACGGTAAGTATTTGATAATAAATTTTCCTTTTTCCTTGGCGTCTTCAAGTCCAATGCAGGGCTATGGTATGTTCATCGGTCTTGATGAAATCAGAAGCATCCAACTACCGGATTGCAGGGAAGAAGAGGCCGCAGGGAGCAGCATAGCTACATGGAGGAGCTTGCGGGAGCAGATTAGGCTTATAAAACTGCTTTACACGACCCTGTAGATATAAATGAGCAGTTAATCTTTGCAGCGTGGAAACAGACATATTGCAAGGGAGGACTTTTACTTTTTTGATCGTTCAGCTTTAATTAGAAGTTATACCAGTAAATTAATGAAACACTTGCACATGCAGGGCTCTAAAAGGTGTTCCTTTGAAATAATGAAAAGCCTGCGAGCTACAGGAGAAAAAAATAAGTATTTTATGTAGCAGCACTCCTACCCAGTGGTCTCCCAGATAGCTATTAAACACTTGTTTAAGACTTGATACTTGTCCATATTATGCGCATACCCTAGAAGATGTTGAAAGCAGGCTTGTGGATGAATACAGGCAGAAAACAGACAGTGCAAACAGTGACAATTCTCCTACAGTAGGATTTGCATTAGAAACCAATGACCACAAAAATAGCTATATGCAGCATGAAAAACGAGGAATGATTTGCATGCAAATAGGTAGGTCACTTATAAACAACAGAGTTTGAAAGCCAGAATGACTCAGAAATTTATATAAATGTAAATACAAGCTAAACCGCAAATGCTAAAAGTGTTGAAAAATAGAAGACACTACAGATGCTGAGCGTGTCTTTCACTCCAAAGAGGGCACCTCATAATTTTTCACTTTCTACTCTCTGAATTTAAATCAGGTGGCTTATAATGGCCAATAATGGGGTCTTTCTTTGGCACCTCACTATAAAAAGAAAGGGTTCCCAGCAGCCATATTAAAATTGGCTTAGCTGGGATAGGGCATTAGGAGTGCTGCTGATGAAGTGCATATGGACAGATTACAAAGAATATAAAAAAAAATATGTAAAAAAGGAAATCAAGGCCGCACAAATTCAAAACCAGTGACAGGTTGCAAAAGATACTGTAGTAAGCCCCCAAAAATTCTTCAAATTATATTAACAGTAAAAAGGTTTGAGCATGTAGGCCCTTTACAAAATAATCTACATTGGGTGGCTGGGAACAAAGAGAAGCCCCAAATGATCCACATTTGCTCAAAAGTCATATGGTCTAGAAATATTTAGACAGAAAAAAGTGAATAAAGAACCTGGACCAGATGGCATACACCCACATATCCTATAAGAGTTGAGCTCTGTCATTTCAAAGCCATTGTTTCAATTTTTTCGGGACTCTTTAATGATGGGAATAGTACCACTGGATTAGCATAAAGCCTGTATGGTGCCTATATTTAAAATGGAGTTAAATAGGAAGTAAACCTTCCTCAAAAAAAATAAATAAAAAAAACGGAACCTGCAAGGCAAAGGCATAATGAGCTAGTATGCATAGCATACTAGCTCATTATGAATTACTTACCTGAGAACGAAGCCCCCGAAGCGGTCCTCATCCATGATCTTCTCCGTCGCCATCATTCCCGGAGTGACTTCCGGGTCTCGCCGATCCAGCGCTGTCATTCGGTGGAGCGGCGATGACGACACTCCCGCACATGCGCACAAAGGCGGCATATCGCCGTGATCTCGGCATGCGCAGTGCGCCTGCGCGCCGCTGTCTACGGCGCATACGCCGTAGACAGCGGTGCCTGTTTTTTTCTAAATATCTCCTAAACCATGTTTAGTTCCCCACACATGGCTCATGTGTAAGGTAAGGTCTACAGGTTTGGAAATATTGGTTTGTAAATGGATAGAAAACTGGCTAAAAGACAGAATTCAGAGAGTCGTGGTTAATGATTCTTACTCTGAATGGGCTAAGGTTATCAGTGGTGTACCCCAAGGTTCAGTGCTGGGACCCTTACTTTTTAATATCTTTATAAATGATATTGGGTCTGGGATCAAAAGTAACATTTCTGTCTTTGCAGATGACACCAAGCTATGCAGTGGAATAACGTCCTTACAGGAGGTCTCCAATTTACAAGCTGACCTCAATGCTCTGTCTAATTGGGCGACTATGTGGCAGATGAGGTTTAATGTTGATAAATGTAAAGTTATGCACTTTGGGGCTAAGAATATGCATGCATCATACATGCTAGGGGGAGTACAACTGGGGGAATCCGTAGTGGAGAAGGATCTGGGGGTTTTGGTAGATCATAAACTCAATAATAGCATGCAATGCCAAGCTGCGGTTTCCAAAGCGAGCAAAGTCCTTTCTTGTATTAAGAGAGGTATGGACTCCAGAGAGAGAGATATCATTTTGCCCCTGTTCAAATCATTAGTAAGACCTCATCTGGAATATGCAGTTCAGTTTTGGGCACCAGTTCTCAAAAAGGATATTGGGGAACTGGAGAAAGTGCAGAGAAGGGCAACCAAACTGATAAGAGGCATGGAGGAGCTCAGCTATGAGGAAAGATTAGAGGAACTGAATTTATTCACCCTTGATAAGAGGAGATTAAGGGGGGATATGATCAACATGTATAAATATATAAGGGGTCCATATAGTGAACTTGGTGTTGAGTTATTCACTTTACGGTCAACAAAGAGGACAAGGGGGCACTCTTTACGTCTAGAGGAGAAGAGATTTCATCTCCAAATACGGAAAGGTTTCTTCACAGTAAGAGCTGTGAAAATGTGGAATAGACTCCCTGCAGAGGTGGTTCTAGCCAGCTCAGTAGATTGCTTTAAGAAAGGCCTGGATACTTTCCTGAATGTACATAATATAACTGGGTACTGACATTTATAGGTAAAGTTGATCCAGGGAAAATCCGATTGTCTCTCGGGGGATCAGGAAGGAATTTTTTTCCCCTGCTTTAGCAAATTGGAGAATGCTCTGCTGGGGTTTTTTTTTGCCTTCCTCTGGATCAACTGTGGGTATAGGGGGTATATGGGATTGTATGATATATATATATATGTATATATATATATTTTTTTTTATTTGTGGTTGAACTGGATGGACTTGTGTCTTTTTTCAACCTAACTAACTATGTAGCTATGTAACTATGTAACTATGTTATTGGACCTACAGGTAAGCCTTAATCTAGGCTTACCTGTAGGTCAAAGTGGTTTGTAAGGGTTTACAACCACTTTAAGCTAGATTTTTAACACCAGAATGGAAACACAAGGGACCAGTGTGAGGACATGCATTGAATTTAAAGGAATGCCGATAATGGCCATCAATAAATTCATATTCATGATATTAATTAAAACATCGAATATAATACAATTATATATAAAAACATACATACATAAAAAACTGTCGGTTTCGAGAGTAGGGAAAAAGGAGAAAAAGAAAAGGGACTCCTAGAGGTAACTTAATATGGACTCTGGCTGCCGGGCACGCATAACGATTTATCGGTCTGTCGGTCGGTCTATCGATAAGTCAGGGGATAATTATCAAGCTTGAAATCTCGCCATACGAAGCGATACACAGTTATAAATCAACAAGCACAGAGTATGAAAAATTCCCCTCTTACAGGACGCCCTGATCAGCTCACGGGGCCAAGTAGGGACTACCCTCTATGATGTCCATGTAGGTTATTGATGATACAAAAAGGGACAAGAAAAGCCAATAAGTAAGCCCTGGGTTACAGCTCTGACAAACCCTCATCAGAGGTGTAAGACTATATCTTTTCAGGTATATACTGGGATAAAAATCCTTAGGCAAGCAGAGCCATTGGTGGATCAGACACGGACCTCTCCTTTCTTTTTCTTTTTTTTGTTTGTTTGTTTGTTTTTCTCTCTCCCATTTCTTCAAGAAGGAGACCAGAAGAACAATTCTTATGAAACAGCAGATTAATTCTGGAAAAGCCGAAAGGTACCGCAATTTTTGCGGGTGCATTTTCTGCCGAAATATTCATTATTACTGAGCTCCCACAGACGGGGAGATTCAGCAAGTAAGAGTGAGTTGGGCGAGTTAACCCCTCTTAGCCCACCTCACTCTATTCTAAGCGGTTCCTCCCTTTTGGTTATGGTTGTATATGGACACTCTGGTTTTCTGAATTGGGGATCATAAGTCTAGCAGGATGCCTGCATTGAATTTCTTAACTTACATTGGAAAGTGAAATTTATTTACTACTGGGAATTAGGGGTTTAATGCTTAGCTAGAGCCCAGAGGTATTTTCTCCAGTTGGGAGAGAAAGGTGGCGGACATGATACGGTCCGACTGAACAAGAAGGAGCTCAATATGATAACAATTTCCCAATAGAAACTAAATCTGGAAAAGCTGAAAGCTTGAGGTATCCCTGTGTTCGTACCAATTGTGGAAATACTTATTAGCCTCGTGCCCACACAGACTGGTAAATCCTAAAAGCCATATAGCGATAACCTTGTCTAGCCCAATACAATCTTCTCTCATCAGTTCCCCCTCCTGGATGGAAGGACCCTGCGAGAAGGGCAGATAAGAGAGACCCCATCGTATTCGATTCTGGAATTTAATGGCAGAGGCATACAGGGAAGGGGAAGGGTGCTCGTTAGAATAATAAATCCGCCACGAGAAAGGCGGACGTGGTTCCGGGATCCTACAAAATGTAAGAGGGAACCAACACACTCTGCAGGAGCCCCGAGAAGTCGACGACAAACGCCAAACGTTCATTGTAGCCCCCATCTCTTGTTTTTTTTTTTTTTCTGTTTCTTTTTTTTCTCTCTTGGTTTTCTCTCAGTTCAACAGGGGTCCCTATATAGCATACAACCCCCGATTTTTGAGTACCCCTCAAAAAGAAGCGAGCTAAGGAAAAATTTAGCCCAAACTCCAAAGAAAAGTGGAAGATAAAGGCCCCAGCAGGGCAACGAGGGCCCAGAGCGATAACAAACTGGGTAAAAGAATAAGAGGCACCAAAAAGGACATCATGAGCAAAGACATAACTAAATCGTCAAAAAAGGGATCCACAAAAGGGTCAAAAGGAGAGACGAGCACGATTAAACACTACCTCAGACAAGGTGCTAGCCCGAAAACAGCTGGGCCCGAGCCCCAAGCAGGGACCAACATGGAGAGAAGTAGGGAGGCAGAAGGAGGTAATGACCAATCAAGAGCAGACTACACAACCGAAAGCGAAATCGATATGAGCCGGACCGAGGACCAACAGGCAGGCGCACATATCCCCACTAAAACCGAAATGGAGGCGATGCTACTGCGACTGGAAAATGCTATTAAATCAGAAATTAACACTCTCAGAGTGGATATGGGCCATCTACTGACCAGGGTGGAGGCGGTTGAAGGGAGAGCAGACAACACAGACCAGGAAATCTCCAAATTAAAAATCCAACTACAAAAGTCCCAACTAAATCAGAGAGATACCTCATATAAGATCGAAGAACAAGAGAATAGGGACAGAAGGCAAAACCTGAGGTTACGCACGGTCCCGGAACAAAGGGGGGAAGAACTGGAGAAAAAAATTTGGATGATTCTGGGACCGATAAGTGGCAAAAACAAAGATCAGTTTCCCGCAATCGAAAGGACACATCGAGTGGGAAGGTTGGAGCGGCCTGACTCCGACAGACCACGCGACATTATAATCAGATTTCGCCACTTCAAAGAAAAAGAGGATCTCTGGGCAAAAATCAGAGGCAACACACCTCTGAGGTATGAGGATACAGAAATTCAAGTCTACGCCGACTTGTCCACATGCACCCTGGAAAGAAGAAGACTACAAAGACCCTTACTGGACATCCTTCAAAAAGAAAACATTAAATATAACTGGGGCTTTCCATCTTGCCTAATAGGCATAAAAGAGGGGCGCTCGGCTAGGTTGAGATTCCTGGAGGAGCTACAGGGCTTCTGTGCAAAACTGGACATTCCAGTACCGGAGTTACCGGGTTGGAATAAAAAAGAGGGCTTAGGAGAATTCACTTAAAAAGGTGGTGGAATAGGGAGGGGGCAGGGAAGGGGGGTTTACAGGAATCAATTATTAGAAAACTCAAAAAAAAATGGCCAGCTCGCCTCTATCCCCCGGAGAAATCCGGGGTATGAGCGAGTATCGAAGGGCGGGAACAAACTCCACCTCACCATGGTCATAGAGCCCGAGGGCGGCCACGTGAAGATGGCACCCACGGACTCAGAGACCCATGTTGGGGTCAGAGAGGGGAAGGAGGAAGGGAGGGGGGGTTTGGAAAGGGGAGGGGGGGTATGGGGGAGAGGGGGGGTATGGGGGAGAGGGGGAGGAGGGAGGGGAGGGAGGACGGTTGGGGAGGATTAGGGAGGGGGACCCCCTGCGCTGCTAGTTGGGCATTGGCTTTAAAACTGAGGAAGCATAGTAGAAAGAGAAAAAGGAAGAATAAGAGGAAAGGAAAGGGAAAAAGGAAAAAAGAGAAAGGAGAGTCCTAATTAAGACGCAAGGAAATGACGACCGAAATTAAATTTCTCACATATAACGTAAAAGGGCTGAATTCCCCCAGCAAGCGCTTCAGGGTACTGGAAGAGATTAGGAGATATGGGGCCGGAGTGGTCTTCTTACAGGAGACCCACATGACGCACACCTCTAACATAAAACTGACTACACAGACATACCCAACGTGGTATTATGGAGACACTATCTCAAGTAGAGCAATAGGGGTGGCGATTGGGATAGCTAACGATATAAACTTTAAACTGGAGGACAGAAAAGCGGACCCCGAGGGGAGGTTCCTCTTTCTAAGGGGATCACTGTTCGGGAAGAAAATTACCTTAGCGAATATATACGCCCCAAATGTAAGGCCCATCAAATACCTAGAGTCGATCTTATTAAAACTAAGGGATTTTAAGAAAGGATTCCTAATTTTAATGGGGGACTTAAATTTCGTAATGAACCCCTCTATGGATAGTACGTCTGGTGTACAGGGGACAGGGAACGTACAGTTGAAACTACAAAAAAAAAAAAATTAAGGAGTGAACAACTGGTAGATGTATGGAGGATCCAGCATCCACAGAAAAGAGACTACACGTTCTTCTCCCCTGTACACCAGACATACTCCCGTCTGGACCACATATTTATCGATCATGGACTACTAGATAGAATTAATCAAACCGATATTGAAATAATGACACTATCAGACCACGCCCCGGTCTCCATGAAACTAAATATCCCAGAATACAAACAACCCTCATGCGGGTGGATATTAAATGCAGAACTACTATATGACAAAGAGATTCGGGAATACGTCAGAAAAGAACTTGAATGGTTCTTCCTTACCAACGACAACGGTGAAGTCTCGGAAGCTTACCTTTGGGATGCCCATAAGGCGTTTGTAAGGGGGATTCTTATAGCAAAAGCATCTTGGAAAAAAAAGGAGAGTGCGAGAAAAGTGCAAGAACTGATGGTTGATATCAACATTTTAGAGCAAAGACACAAGACAGACGGGGCTCATGATCGGGGAACGTACCTCGAACTGACGGGAAAGAGGGAGGAGCTAAAAGAGCTGGCAGAGCAAGAAGCAAGACAGGCTTTTAATAAGATTGTAAAGGACCAGTACTTATGGGTAACAAAACAGGGAAATACCTAGCGAAAATGCTTCAAAAAAAGAAAACTAGAAACTACATTGAAAAAATACAATCCGGAACCGGGGAGATGAAACACATATCCAAAGATATAGCCGCGACATTCAGAGAATATTATGAAGATTTATATTCAGTGGAGCCAAGGGAGAGGAAGAATAAGGGCTACAATAGCAATAAAACAAATGATTTTTTGAGTAGAGCTAGGCTGGCCTCGCTGGGAACAGAGGAAAGGGAAGCACTGGAAAGCCCGATCACAGAAGACGAAATCCTCAGGGCACTTAATAACTCACCCTTAGGCAAGAGCCCAGGACCCGACGGGTTTACGGTGCTATATTATAAAACCTTTAAAGAGATCCTTATCCCTAGATTACAGCGTTATATGAATGGCCTGGGGACAGACTACGAGATGAGCGAGGCATCACTGTCAGCGACGATCACCGTCTTGCTGAAGGAAGGGAAGGATGAATCAGTGTGCTCAAGTTATAGACCTATTTCCCTATTAAATTTCGACACAAAACTGTACGCCAAGATATTGGCAGAGAGAATAAAGGGACACTTGGGCACACTGATTCATCCGGACCAAGTGGGTTTTATCCCGGGCAGAGAGGGGAGAGATAACGGGGTATGGACCCTGTTGGCCCTGCAGAGGATGAGGGACACATGGACCCCCAGTCTGCTGCTGTCAATAGACGCAGAGAAAGCGTTTGACAGGGTAGACTGGGGGTTCCTGTTTAAAACATTGGAGAGGATGGGGTTTGGCCCAAAAATTATTCAGAAAATCAAAGTCCTCTACACCCACCCGAAAGCCAATATAAGAATAAATGGAATTGTCTCTTCCCTGTTTGAAATGTGTAACGGGACCAGGTAGGGCTGCCCACTTTCCCCTCTACTTTTCGTACTGTCCCTTGAACCTTTACTAGCTACAATCCGAGGGAACCCAGACATAGAGGTATGTAAAGCGGGAAGCGAGGAACATAAACTAGCAGCCTTCGCAGACCACATCCTGTTCTATGTAGGATACCCCCAGAAATCAATGCCAACTCTCCTAAAAACCTTAGCCGATTATGGCGAAATTACGAACTTTCGAATAAACCCAACAAAAACCTTTATTTTAAACATTAATCTAAACACTGCTGAAAAGCAGAACCTACAGAAGGTATGCAGTTTTGCATGGAAAAAACAGATAAAATACCTGGGAATAGAACTGGCCAACAATTGGAGAAAAATTTATAAGATAAATTACATCCCACTATTGAAATTAAAAAAAAATGCCAAGAATACACAGTGTGTTGGAGATTTTAAATATTTAAAACGGAATTGGATTGCCATGCCCCATCGGATGTGTATATATATTTATATATATTTATGGAGATGTATGGGCGGGGAGGTGTATATGATTTTAGCTGGTAGTTTGTTTCTGTTAAGGGTTAATTTAGCTAAGGGACTTTTGTGCGTGTGTATGTGTATGGTTTATTAGAACATTAAGAGGAGTCTGGTATCTGCCTAGTAGCTCACCTTTTGATATGCTAATTTATGTTCTATCAAAAGAGGGCTGATGGGTGTAACTCACTAAGGCTAGTGTGGGAAGCATGCTTCGTTGCCTAGGCAACTCAACCAACTAACATTAGGCTGCAGGGGAACCAATCATGCAATGCACTTCTGAACCAATGAGGTGTTTGATTGGTAGGAGTGGGTTATTGGAACAACATAAAAACCAAGAGTTGAGGACTGGGAGCTCTCTTAGCCTGATGACTTGGACATGTAATGTATTCCCTTATCTCTCTCTCCCCCTTCTCTCTCTCTCTCCCCCCCTCTCTCTCTCTCTCCCTCATTATTAATATGAAGTGTAATGTATTCTGTGTATCCCTATCCTTTCTCTAACTTTAATCTTTCTCCTAAGACTTTAATATGTATTAAGTAACAGCCTGTGTATGTCCATTGTAATTATATCCCCTTTCTGCATTAACTAACTATCTTTGTAAACACTGGCAACATGGCATTTATAACATCTCTATACTATGTTGGGTAATCTAAAATGTTTCTTTATTATGTTTCTTTAATATAACAATAAATTGTAATTGTTTATCCTGTTCGCACGGTTATCGTACGTTTATATTCTTATACAGACAAAGGTTTAATCATTTTAATTGCGTTATTCACTTTATCATTGTTGTATCTATAATCTTTAACTAAGCTAGAAATTCAGCTTTAACAGATGTTGCCCGTGTGTGAGGAGTTTTGACGTTTTGAGCGAAACATTCAAAACTAGCAAGCTTCTTTGAACACTGTTTATAGATATATAACCTTTTGTCTGCACTAATACTTTGATGAGACTGATATGAATAGTATAAGTGAAATAAATTGTACGTGCGAATGTGGCTTTAGTTGCAACTTACAATGTGGCTGGCTGAGCAGTTGGTAACTGCATGTTTGTGCCATGTGCCTTGGGGGAAGGGCAGTCAGGATGCTTACAATGCAAAATGGTTGTTACAATAGGAACTGTTTTTGTGTTCAACGGGCTACTCCCTGTGGCAAGGGAACTCTAATGGTCTGAATAAGCATGCAAGTAACATTTGTCCTGTGTATCTTGTGATCTTTCAGAATGGAATGTGAACTTATGTTTGAGCCGTGTTATATTGTGGTTTATGTGGAGTTGTTGTTTCATTGGATAGCGGGTGTTCCTAAGTGTACATTCTCAATTGTGCGGTGAGATGACATACTTTTCAGTGGAACTGTTCCTAAAGTGTGTCTATGGTTTAAGTGTTCATGTGGTGTCTCAGGTGTGTGGCTTTGTGGAGATGGAGAACCTGTGTTTGAAGCCTCCCAAGGTCCCTAGTGGTATATAGAGGGTCGGTGGCCATTTTAAAGACCTGTGAGTCTTCCTATAGGCGAAGGTGCAGACACCATTCCCTTGTGTGTGAAACCATGTGACATGAGCCACCTTGTTTATAGGCATAATTTCTGTTTTTTTTAAGTGAATGTAAGCTATTGTAAGTTAGCTATTCTCGTTTGGCGGGAAAATCCCGTTTTTATGATGGCCTGCGATTTGTAAGCACCATGAGGGTGCAGACGGCGGCCATTTTCAGCTTGTGAATCATCCCAGAGCTCTGATTCCTTTGTGTGTAGCCATGTGGTCCGGGACGTCGCGTCCTGTGTAGGCATCATTTCCTTTTAAGTGAATTCTATTTTTGTACTTTTTTATAATTTTTGGAAGCGTTCGTTTACAAGCATGTTAAAAATATTATGATTTTGACCTTTGTGTCATATGATACAAGTCCCCATAAGTGTAAAAATATTTTTTTAAAGGGGTTGGTTTTTAAGTCGAAAAACCTGTTTCTTAGCCATGTATTGTTGGGACACAATAGAAGTTGTCACACCCTAGGAGGGGGGTGGGGGTCTCAGGCTTCTAACTGAGAACATGGGGGGAAGTGCTGTGAACTCTCAGAGCCAAATATTGTGCTTTGTATTTGGGACAAGAATGCACATCGGTCCCTGCCCTCAGGGCACAGGGAGGGCTTGCAGACTGTTTAGTTGAATATGCCTATATATTTAGGATAGACCCTAATTGACATAGCCTAAAGTGTTTGTCTAGGGACAAGTGGTAATATTGGTGTCTCAATGGTCAGTGTTTGTAAAAAAAAAAAAAAAAAAAAAAAAAAGGTTTTTGTGTTGGTTTCCATTTGTTAATGTCGGACATTTTTTTGTAGTCCGGATTTCATCCACCATTTTGCCGTTGACCGATTTTCAATTACTGCAACTGTTTTTTTGTTTCTGATAATTTTAGCCCCGAGCTAAATCTTTTACTGAATTAATGACGCCATTTTTCACCATAGGCCAGGTATTGATTTTCGTTTGGCCCGGCTGCCATTTTTGTGTCCGCTGTGTTTGGGTGGAATTTCTTTTTGTGCTTATAGAGGCGCAGTTTAAGGCACTGTTTCTATTTAAGTGAATACAATCATTTCAGTTTTTATACTTTTAAAATGGTGTGTGTCATTTTTGATTGTTTGTGGCCTACAGTGGAAGGGAAGGGCTTTGATTGACCTTTTTCAGCCGTCTTTTTGCAGGAGTTTGGCTGCACTGTTGTGTGGTATTCTGGTTTTAAAACTGGTGGTTTGACTTCCCAGGGGATATGTGAGTCAATGAGGATTGCCACATGGGGGTTTATTCCACCCACTCCAGGAAAAAAGGTTTTATTTGCTGATGCTAGCCATAGATTTTTCTAATGTCTTGATAGACAAATTAAGGTTTATTTTGTAATACTGTTTTGGGGAGGCATTAAAATTATTGTAATATCAAGGTACAGAGAGAAGCCATAATATTTGTTTTGAATAGTGGAGGATTTCATGGTGTTTTGTAGTTTGTCTGACAACACATTTAACCGGTAGTAGAGTAAATGTGAGGATTAGTACGCTAGCATACCAGGAGGCCGTGTATAATAATCGGAAAACGCTGGGTGCCAGTACTGTAAAAATAAGTCACTAGCAGTACTGATCTGATTAGTGCATGGGTGAGGCCCAAAACCAATCAGACAGCTGCCTTACACATGAGATCTGGGTTTGGGGCTCCGGACATGAGACCCCTTAAAGCTGTGGAGGGTATTTTTGATGTCTGGTGGTAGACCCCAGAGTAAAAAAAAAATATCTTGTAAGTAGTTCAGTTGTGGCTTCAGAAATCTGTAATGTGAGTGCATTGATGGAGGTGTAGTTTGATTCTCAGAGGAGGAACTGTTTTTTTGTCATAAGAGTCCTTAGTTTTCATTCTGTCCCTGCCTGCTCTAAAGAGCTGAGTGGGGCAGACTAACGCTGGTTGAGACCTGTTTGTGGTTTTGAACGTAATGGCGTCGAGAAGGCTAGAGTTGGCTTTTTGGGGAGCAGATAGTCACTACTGTATGGGGTTCAGTTTTACCGTAGAACTGTGGAAGCCATATTTTACATTTGTGATTGTTGTTTTTTTTGTACAATAGAAGGCTCATTTTGTTTTTTAATCCCATTGTGTTACTGGCCGATCAATTGTGAAGGTAGTAGTCGATTGATTTTATGGTCGAGTAGTTGTTTCAGCCCTAGTATGAATCTTTCTCTTTATAAACTGCTAACTGTGAATCGTAAGTTTTGTAATTAGATCTGTAAACACTGGCGATGTTGTTACTACTATAACTCATATCGCAAAGGTGTGCATCAGTTGACTACCTCCTGTAATAATACGCATGGGGTCCGGATTATCCAAGTTTGTGCTAAACATTCTTGAGATAACCGAAGTAATAAGCTTTTTGTTAGGCATTTCTTTTGGAATATTTCAGAAAAGTCCACGGAAGGGATTGGACTATTATTTGGTTCAGGAAATCTCTAGGCTAATTTTTTGAAGGACTGTAGCCAGGACAGAGAATATTGTTCTGGCAAGTAGTGAAAAAAAAGGCAGCAACGTTGATAGGGGAGGGGCCTATCTACCCACTTCTTGTCCAGAGGGTCGCTACCTCTGAAGTAGGCAACCTCTAAAGAGGTTGGGGGATCAGTTCAAGGTCCATTGTCCGTAAAGGATGGGTAATCGAATCGCTTTAAAGAGGGTGAAAAATGCAAGAGTGGGATCAGTGGACAGGGAGAAATTATTCTAAAAAAGGTACTTTTAAACCAAAAGCTTAGGAAGCCCGGTGGTACAATAAAGAGATGCATGGAACGCATGGATGGTAGAATCCATGCATAGAACTGATGATGTGAATATTTTGATGGTGGGAGGTAAGGAGAAAGCGCACCAAATGACAGCCAATAGAACCACATCCCCAGAGTAGTGACGGTGATGATCAGGGGAACAGCCTCCACACCTAAGGTATGTACCAACAATGCTACTAATCCAATTGTCACCAACCATGTTTCATTCCGGGTGTTTTTGCAAGAATAAATCCCTGGAAGGTGAGCGTTTTTATTGTAGAAAATATGAAATATGTGTGACGTCTAGAGGTCATCTTTGACCCCGCTAATCGTACGAGGGTGTGGAATATGCCATATATATATATTTTGTGTCCTGTGTCTGTCGCAGCTGCTGACAGCCAACCCAAATGACCCCCCTTGTTTCCGACCAGATCTGTGAGTATGCAAAAAGAACTGTGTTGACATGCAAATGACCTGAGATCTGTACTTATGAATTGAAAGATGCATCTACTAAAATGTTTGTTTTCCAGAAGACAGTTCGGCAAGAGGTTTTCTGGTGAAGTATGATTTGTTGAAAAATGGAAAAAAAAAAACGTTTTATTGCGAGTTGCTAATTTTTTTCTCACCATGGTGAATATTTTTTTTGGGGGAATTATTGGTATACCATAAAACAAATCCACGTGGTATTAATATGTATTAAGTAATACATATTAATAATAAGTTGAGCTCAACAATTTTTGCTATTTTAAAATAAGGTGCACTGTTTATGTAATGTAAATGTATATTTGTGTCATATGCTAATGTCTTGTTACAAATATATAACCATTATTTTTTTCAGGCGAAAAATTTAATGTTTATTACTAAATTTTATTGGTGTTTTTCAGATGATAATTGGGTTTCACGGCTTTCAGAACCAGAAGGAAATCGTAGACAATTTTTTTATTATTTTCCCTGGGTTCAGCACCATTATGTGGTTTATGCTTCTAGTGGTCAGCCCATTCAGCTGTGTTTTGGACTACCTAAGTGGGTGTGGTATTTTCTAATCCAACCTGTATAAAGAACGAGTTTCTGTGCTCCACTGATTACTTGTGGGGGGAAAAAATACTGTTTAGGACTGTTTCACCCCCCCTGCGGTTATGGTAATTAGTTACCTGGCTGTACCAGCTCTGCTCATTGCCTCAGGCTAAGGTATGTTAATGTCCCTTAAGCAACCTGTGTCCCCAAGTGAAGATTCAACCTACATCCTGTCCAGTGTCACTATGTTTACGTGATGATGTGTTATGAATTGTCTAATGTGTCTGTGGCATATCTGTCGCTAATATCTGGGGGGTTTCAAAGCACACAGGTTGGCTCGAATTGTACCTCCGACTGTTCAGCGGTCTCAGTGCTGCAAGGGATTTTTCTTTGCCCTTTGGTCAGTGGTGTTTGGTAACAGAAGTTTCTCGAGCTGGATACACATTATGCAATTTTTATCTTGTTTTTTTCTATTTTCTTTAGATTTATCTGCAGAGGTGAAGTATGAGGGCCTGCCGGATTGCATACAAGTTGAAAGTGTATAGGTCTGGCCTCGTATTGTATAGTTTTGGTTGAGTCTGGAGAAAAAGTTGTGCAGGAAAGATAGGCATGCCGTATTCTCCTCAGTTAATACCCATAGGGGTCCTTCCTGTCCTAGACTCCTTGTGTACCTTTCTGTGTCCTGCATGCCAGGAAGCCTAGTGCCCCAGTGACGCTATGCCCCTGTCATTCATGTTAGTCCTGTCTGGGCAGTATAGGCAGTTTATTTTGTATGGGTGAAGGATAACATGGTCTGATTACCGAATTGATAAAGGAGGGAGAAGGTGGGCAGCCTCTATAAAGAAGTGTACCTGTTGGCAGGTGGTTTTCAATACGGGTTTTCAGACTATTTCCCATACTTAGGATAAAGAGAGGCTTAATGGAGACTGCCGTTGGAGCTGGAGGGGGGGCACTGGGTAGGTGAGGGTAGTATCCAGGTTGCCTATGAATCATAATAGATTGGTAGACTCAGTTCCAGGATCATCAAAATCTAACTTACACTGGTCTCATCCCTAATGACAGGGATGGAGCATTGTGCAGATATATCGGTCAATCTGGGTACTAGTTTTTAACAGACTCTACTGGGTTACACCCTGCAGTCCATCTTGTTCTGATGGTTTGAGTCCGGACAGCCTCAGATGACTGGTACGAATGAGTGCTGGAGAAAGGAAGGTGTTGTGCTATGGGAAAAGGCAACAATGCTGGCACAGGAGGGGGTCGTGTCTAATGGAGGCCGGGGTAGTGTCCCAACTGGTCCTAAACAAAGTTACCAGGGTACTGGTGCTGGTATCACATGTCTAATTATGCACTGTTTTCAGCATCAGGTTAAATGGTAATCAGCAGGGTACACTACCTCGGGGAATCTATTGTACATCTCCTCTTGCCCTTGGCATGGATATAGCAGGAACCCCGGGTTGTACCCCAATCACCCCTGAAGGAAGGTTTTTATGGAAAACCTGACCTCCCCTTACACCTACTGAAACTTCTGTTGGGGTTTGGGGAGAAGTTAAAAAGTTGGTAGTTGGGTGGTTTGTGCAACAGGATCTGATAATGACAACAGTCTGTGCAGGGCGTGAATAGAAGGGCCCTACTCAGGGGTTTATGATCTAAGGAGAGGAGGGTGGTGCAAAATAATAGCTGTTGGGAATTATCTGATATGGCGCTAGCTGAGGTAACATTAAGAGTTTTTAGGGATCACCTAGTGGTGGTCAGGGTAGGGGCTGGCTGGACATATTGGGGTGGAGGAGTTCCAGAGCGGTCCTAATGTTGAGCATGGGAGGAGTGAAGTGGACGATTTGGGTGATCTCAAGATCAAAAGAGGTCAATCCAGATATCTCCTAATGTTGACTTTCTTAGTGGGAAAAGTTAATTCAGGTACAGTCTTAGGGCCACAGCTTTAGTAAACTCCACCCTGTTGCTGTCCTAATTTGGGTAACTATTAGAGACCAACGTAGGGGATTGTGTGCATTTAAAAGAGGACCCGAGAACTATATTTTTTCTTTTTGTTTTTTTTTGTTCTAAGGATAAGCCTTTTTTTATTTTTTTTTCAATTTATAGTAATAATATGCGGTCAGGTTTTACCTAAATTCCAAAAAAAAAAAAAGGTTTTGATCATTTTTTATTTTATTTTTTTTCCTCCCCCTCATTATTATCTGTGTACCTGACCTGAAAAAAATACTGCTAATTGCTAGTATGGGAGAATTTTTATTTTTGGAAACTACCGTATATTTTTATTTTTTATTATGTTTTGGTGCTATTTTTTATTTTTCGTTTTTATTTTTATTTTTTATTTCTTCTTATTTTTTTTTCCAACCATTATATTTGTTTTTTGTCTAACCCAGATTCAATGCTCTTTAACCGTCTTGGTTGAAGTAGCATTAAATCTGTAGGTTTTTTTCTTCCCCTTCCATTATTAATTCCACCATTTCCGTTCATTTTCATTACTCACCTCTCTTCCGTTTCTTTTGCTTCATTCTAAATTTTTCTCTGGGTTTTCATCATCCATCTTCTCAAGATAATGTATCTGTTTAAAAGGATTTTCCCTGCCCGCCAGTAGTGTACCATATTTTTGAACCAAAAGTATCCCTGGACATCCCGTGTTTTTATGTCTTAATGTAATGCTACCCCCTTAGTCTACCTACTGCTTTAACCTGAGCCCCGTGAGCAAGTGTGGTGGACCCCGGGACCTTGCAATGACAGGCAGTGTTGACTATCCCTACCATCAAGGGCCATGGATGATACTGTCTGTTGCTTGGACTCCGTTCCCTGTGGGGAGCCCACTTTACTCATCCCCATTGCACCCCTTATAAGTATTAAGTCTTGATGACCGTTGCTCCTGTCTGGCATTCCTCCAATATCTGTACACTGACATTCTCCATTTTTGTTTGTTTTATGTAATCATACACGACGGTCTGGAGGCCCGCCCAACATCCACCTGAAGACAATCAAGTCATCTCTTAAGACAAATGTGACAAGTAAGACTACCCTGAACTGTTCTTCACCATGCTGAAAAGTGCTGTCTCGCGGTCCGATCCAAGCGGAGAAACCACTACACGGTCTCACCAAGTTACATGACTAGATATGCCAGGATCCCGCCATCAATGTTGGAGTTCCACTCTTCCAAGGCAGAGGGGCGATGAAACATTGCAGTACAGACACTCATGGTTTAGATGTGAAGCCTCAAGGACACCTGGATTTGTTTCCTGTCTTAAGCCTACCTTGAGGAGTCCCGGCGTGTTCAAGAAAGGAAGAGGAGGCCGTGGTGGTGGTGGGGAAGGGTTGGGACTTCTGGGCTGTTGTGGGTGGGTACAAAATCATTGAAGGACTACTTAAGTTCAAGAATGAACTTCAGGGGGAACTGTATTGGAGATTTTGAATATTTAAAAACGGAATTGGATTGCCATGCCCCATCGGATGTGTATATATATTTATATATATTTATGGAGATGTATGGGCGGGGAGGTGTATATGATTTTAGCTGGTAGTTTGTTTCTGTTAAGGGTTAATTTAGCTAAGGGACTTTTGTGCGTGTGTATGTGTATGGTTTATTAGAACGTTAAGAGGAGTCTGGTATCTGCCTAGTAGCTCACCTTTTGATATGCTAATTTATGTTCTATCAAAAGAGGGCTGATGGGTGTAACTCACTAAGGCTAGTGTGGGAAGCATGCTTCGTTGCCTAGGCAACTCAACCAACTAACATTAGGCTGCAGGGGAACCAATCAGGCAATGCACTTCTGAACCAATGAGGTGTTTGATTGGTAGGAGTGGGTTATTGGAACAACATAAAAACCAAGAGTTGAGGACTGGGAGCTCTCTTAGCCTGATGACTTGGACATGTAATGTATTCCCTTATCTCTCTCTCCCCCTTTCTCTCTCTCTCCCCCCCTCTCTCTCTCTCTCTCCCTCATTATTAATATGAAGTGTAATGTATTCTGTGTATCCCTATCCTTTCTCTAACTTTAATCTTTCTCCTAAGACTTTAATATGTATTAAGTAACAGCCTGTGTATGTCCATTGTAATTATATCCCCTTTCTGCATTAACTAACTATCTTTGTAAACACTGGCAACATGGCATTTATAACATCTCTATACTATGTTGGGTAATCTAAAATGTTTCTTTATTATGTTTCTTTAATATAACAATAAATTGTAATTGTTTATCCTGTTCGCACGGTTATCGTACGTTTATATTCTTATACAGACAAAGGTTTAATCATTTTAATTGCGTTATTCACTTTATCATTGTTGTATCTATAATCTTTAACTAAGCTAGAAATTCAGCTTTAACAACAGGAAAGCCCTTGTCGTGGTTGGGTAGGATCAATGCGGTAAAAATGATGATACTACCCATCATAACTTATAAATTCCAGATGCTACCAATCCCACTCCCAAAACAGTACCTGGGAAAATTAAAAGCCCTGATCATGAGCCTCGTCTGGAAACACAAAAAACATAGATTATCCTTACAAACCCTGAAACAAGACAAAAGCCTAGGAGGCCTAGCAGTACCGGATATCGAGAATTACTATTATGCGATTACTTTACTTAGAATCTCGGAATGGGGGAAAATGCATAACAATAAAAGATGGGTTGGTTTGGAAGAAGCAATGAGTGAAGCACAGTTGGGGAGGATAGTTTGGAACCCCCCTAAATTTAGAGCACTAGGAGAAAATATGCACATAATCACACGGAACACATTTAAAATTTGGGATAGGACTTATAAAACCTTTTAATAAGGAGTATAATTCACCATTAATTGCACTAAAAGAGAATCCCTTTTTCCCCCCTGGGAAAAAAGAGATAGGTGGAGAGTGGATCCTGATGGATAATACACGTTTGGGGGATGTGATAAGTAAGGGGAAAGTTTTAGCACTACAGGAGTTACAGAATAAAAGGGAGGTGTTCATTATTGATGGATGGCGGTATCTCCAGTTATACCACTTTGTTAGCTCACTTCCCTCCCCGTTAAGGGACGCGGGTGACCTGACGAAGCTAGAACGAATATTTCTGGCTGAAAACTCTAAAAAGAGAATCTCCAAAATATATAAACTATTATTGGAGAAGGACAGACAGGAGATACCGCTATTCCTTAAGAAATGGGAGAGGGAAATGGGGGCACAATTAGAGGTAGGGACGGTTAAGAGAATTCTAAAATTAGCCCATGGCTCGGTGGTCGATATGAAGACCGCGGAGATGAACTACAAGTGCATGGCTAGGTGGTACAGGACCCCAGATAAGTT
This sequence comes from Lithobates sylvaticus, assembly GCA_028564925.1. NCBI lineage: Eukaryota > Metazoa > Chordata > Amphibia > Anura > Ranidae > Lithobates > Lithobates sylvaticus. The sequence goes on from CM053035.1 coordinate 52,334,065, forward strand.
AAACAAGTACCAAGAAGACGCCTCGGCCAATTGCTGGAGGGGATGCAATCAAAAAGGGACCATGGGTCACTTATGGTGGGAGTGCCAGAAGATAAAGAAATACTAGGAGACTATTCTAAATTATATTAAGATAATAACCACGGTCGAGGTTAAAAATGACCCATGGGTCGTGTTGATGCACGCAACATCGGGCAGCTCTAGGCAATACTTAGGCTCACTGGTCCCCCATCTTCTTAATGCGGCAAAAAGGGCGATACCGAGGAGGTGGTTGGACCAAGAAAGCCCCCCCTTATGGGAATGGGTGGACGAGGTAGAAACCACATACATAAGGGAGGGCTTAAAAAAACAGCTCAGACGAAGAAAGGGAGGAAATGAAAAATAAATGGGAATGTTGGAAAAAATTTAAGAGAACATGGAGTTACTCAGAGACCCTGAGGACTCAGCCATAGTTGCCCAGGAAGGAAAGACCAAAATAAGACGATATAGCGAGAGAAAGAAGTCATGCCTCAACAGCGGAGGGGGGGGGGGGGGGGAGGGGGGCAGAGGGAAAAATGGACATTCGAGAGAAGGGTAAAATATAGGCAAGGGAAGCTACAAGAGGGAAAAGCTCTTTAACTAAGGAACTTTCTGTTAGGTTGTTTGGCACACACCCATCCCTCACCCCTTGTTGTGCACACAGGATTATATATTAAAAAAAAAAAAAAAAAAGTCGAAACAATCCACAAATGATGCTAAGACAAAAAAGGGACGGAGACGTGGGCATAGCTGACATTGTCCCATAAAGTTTTATATGAAGTGGAAAAAAAAATAAAAAAAAAATAAACCAATGACCACAAAAATAGCTATATGCAGCATGAAAAACGAGAAATGATTTGCATGCAAATAGGTAGGTCACTTATAAACAACAGAGTTTGAAAGCCAGAATGACTCAGACATTTATATAAATGTAAATACAAGCTAAACCGCAAATGCTAAAAGTGTTGGAAAAATAGAAGACACTACAGATGCTGAGCGTGTCTTTCACTCCAAAGAGGGCACCTCATAATTTTTCACTTTCTACTCTCTGAATTTAAATCAGGTGGCTTATAATGGCCAATAATGGGGTCTTTCTTTGGCACCTCACTATAAAAAGAAAGGGTTCCCAGCAGCCATATTAAAATTGGCTTAGCTGGGATAGGGCATTAGGAGTGCTGCTGATGAAGTGCATATGGACAGATTACAAAGAATATAAAAAAAATATGTAAAAAGGAAATCAAGGCCGCACAAATTCAAAACCAGTGACAGGTTGCAAAAGATACTGTAGTAAGCCCCCAAAAATTCTTCAAATTATATTAACAGTAAAAAGGTCTGAGCATGTAGGCCCTTTACAAAATAATATACATTGGGTGGCTGGGAACAAAGAGAAGCCCCAAATGATCCACAATTGCTCAAAAGTCATATGGTCTAGAAATATTTAGACAGAAAAAAGGTGAATAAAGAACCTGGACCAGATGGCATACACCCACATATCCTATAAGAGTTGAGCTCTGTCATTTCAAAGCCATTGTTTCAATTTTTTCAGGACTCTTTAATGATGGGAATAGTACCACTGGATTAGCATAAAGCCAATGTGGTGCCTATATTTAAAATGGAGTTAAATAGGAAGTAAACCTTCCTCAAAAAAAAAAAAAAAAAAAAAAAAACGGAACCTGCAAGGCAAAGGCATAATGAGCTAGTATGCATAGCATACTAGCTCATTATGAATGACTTACCTGAGAACGAAGCCCCCGAAGCGGTCCTCATCCATGATCTTCTCCGTCGCCATCATTCCCGGAGTGACTTCGCTGGAGCGGCGATGACGTCACTCCCGCGCAAGCGCACAAAGGCGGCTTATCGCCGTGATCTCGGCATGCGCAGTGCGTCTGCGCGCCGCTGTCTACGGCGCATACGCCATAGACAGCGGTGCCTGTTTTTTTTCTAAATATCTCCTAAACCATGTAGTTTTAGGAGATATTTATTGGACCTACAGGTAAGCCTTAATCTAGGCTTACCTGTAGGTCAAAGTGGTTTGTAAGGGTTTACAACCACTTTAAGCTAGATTTTTAACACCAGAATGGAAACACAAGGGACCAGTGTGAGGACATGCATTGAATTTAAAGGAATGCCGATAATGGCCATCAATAAATTCATATTCATGATATTAATTAAAACATTGAATATAATACAATTATATATAAAAACATACATATTTAAAAAAAAACTGTCGGTTTCGGTTTTCGGCCAAGTGCATACTGCAGTTTCAGTTTCGGCACCAAAATTTCCATTTGGTGCACCTCTATTTTTAATATACGGTATTTATAAATTATATTGGGTCTGGGAATAAAAGTACCATTTAAGTCTTTGCAGATGACATCAAGCTATGCAGTGGAATAACATCCTCACAGGATGTCTACGACTTACAAGCCAACCTCAATGCACTGTTTAATTGGGCAACTATGTGGCAGATGAGGTTTAATGTTGATAAATGTAAAGTTATGCACTTGGGGGCTAAGAATATGCATGCATTATACATACTAGGAGGAGTACAACTGGGGGAATAAATGGTGGGAAGAAGGATCTGGGTGTTCTGGTAACTCATAAACTTAATAGCATGCAATGCCAATCAGCGGTTTCCAAAGCAAGCAAAATCGTATTATTTGTATTAAGAGAAGTAAAGACTCCAGAGAGAGAGATCTTATTTTACCCCTGTAAAAACCATTTATGTAATGCACCCCCTAAGGAGCCGCAAGTAGAAAGGGATCCCCCACTAGAGATGGCCTTGCGGTTCGCCCGGCGGTGGGTTCGCGGCGAACTTTGCTCGTTCGCAATTCGCCAAACCAGCGGACATATGGCGCTGTTCGCGGCAGCCATATTCTTTTACATTGTGAAGAATTTTGACCCATGACACATCCATCGTGGGGTACAGGATAGCCAATTGAGACATTTCAGTACATGGACATACCCCCTACCTTATAAATAGACCTGATCTGGCTGCCATTTTACATTCTGTCTTTTGTCAGTCTGTCTAATCACTAGCTACTATTAGGTCCACAAAAGTCCTTTTAAGGACTGGTATAGGTGTACAGTATATAGGGGTGTAATACACTTATAATATAATTTCAAATATAGAAAGCATATTATAGTTCACTGCAGTGCTGAGCGATTCTGCAGCTATCTTTTCTCAGTGTAGGGATAGAGTTTGCTGTTTGGAGCAGGGACAGTCTGTGTAATCACTAGCTACTATTAGGTCCACAAAAGTCCTTTTAAGGACTGGTATAGGTGTACAGTATATAGGGGTGTAATACACTTATATACTTTCAAATATAGAAAGCATATTATTATAGTGCATTTCTACTGTGCAGCATTGTGACTGCTGAGCGGTCCTGCAGCTCTTTTGTCAGTGTAGGGAGAGGTTGCTGTGTGTCGCAGGGACAGACTGTAGAGACACAAATCGCTAACAAATATAGGTCCACAAAAGGCCTTTTAAGGACTGGTATAGGTGTACTATTTGGTGTGCAGTACATAGGGGTGTAATAGACGTATAAAATACTTTCAAATATAGAAAGCACATAGTGCATTTCTGCTGTGCAGCATTCTGACTGCTGAGCGGTTCTGCAGCGATACTACAAAGAGTGACAAACGCAATTAGAAAAAAGTATTATAACTTGTGTGATAGACCAGTGGCCCCCCAAAACAACAGATTGAAGTGGGGTGTTATATACCTTCTTCCACATATACTGCAGTTCTCTAGAGACTTTTCTCACAGGGTCATTTAAAAAATGACAAGCAGAGGAAGAGGCAGGCCCTTCCGCAGGGGTGGTAGGGGTAGGGCAGGAGCACCAGGCTTGAGCCAAAGTGGGAAGTTGCATTCAATTACATTAAAGGATGCACCAGACTTGGTTGAGCGGCTGCGCAAGCCATTCTTGGCATTGGATCAGGAAGAGGAGGTAGCAACAACCGCCACTGAGCAGTCTGACGACAGTACTCAGATCAGCCCAAGGAGGTTGGTCACCGCTGTTGCTGCCTACTCCGAGATCTCTAATTATAGTGGTGGGGAAGGTGACGTTGATGATGACGTGTCTAGGGACGTCACGTGGGTGCCCACAAGAGAGGAAGAGGGGAGTTCAGAGGGAGAGATAGTTACATAGTTAGCTAGGCCGAAAAAAGACACAAGTCCATCCAGTTCAACCATAAAAAAAAAGAAATAATAAATAAAAATAAAATATATCGTACAATCCAATAAACCCCATATTATACCCACAGTTGATCCAGAGGAAGGCAAAAAAAAACCCCAAAAGAGCATGCTCCAATCTGCTACAGCAGTGGAAAAAAAATCCCTTCCTGATCCCCCTAGAGGCAATCGGATTTTCCCTGGATCAACTTTACCTATAAATGTCAGTACCCAGTTATATTATGTACATTTAGGAAAGTATCCAGGCCTTTCTTAAAGCAATCTACTGAGCTGGCCAGAACCACCTCTGAAGGGAGTCTATTCCATATTTTCACAGCTTACTGTGAAGAAACCTTTCCGTATTTGGAGATGAAATCTCTTTTCCTCTAGACGTAAGGAGTGCCCCCTTGTCCTCTGTGTTGACCGTAAAGTGAATAACTCAACACCAAGTTCACTATATGGACCACTTATATATTTGCACATGTTGATCATATCCCCCCTTATTCTCCTCTTCTCAAGAGTGAATAAATTCAGTTCCTCTAATCTTTCCTCATAGCTGAGCTCCTCCATGCCTTTTATCAGTTTGGTTGCCCTTCTCTGCACTTTCTCCAGTTCCCCGATATCCTTTTTGAGAACTGGTGCCCAAAACTGAACTGCATATTCCAGATGAGGTCTTACTAATTATTTGAACAGGGGGATAATGATATCTCTCTCTGGAGTCCATACCACTCTTAATACAAGAAAGAACTTTGCTTGCTTTGGAAACCGCAGCTTGACATTGCATGTTATTATTGAGCTTTTGATCTACCAAAACCCCCAGATCCTTCTCCACTACGGATTCCCCCAGTTGTACTCCCCCTAGCATGTATGATGCATGCATATTCTTAGCCCCCAAGTGCATAACTTTACATTTATCAACATTAAACCTCATCTGCCACATAGTCGCCCAATTAAAACAGAGCATTGATGTCAGCTTGTAAATTGGAGACCTCCTGTAAGGACGTTATTCCACTGCATAGCTTGGTGTCATCTGCAAAGACAGAAATGTTACTTTTGATCCCAGACCCTATATCATTTATAAAGATATTAAAAAGTAAGGGTCCCAGCACTGAACCTTGGGGTACACCACTGATAATCTTAGACCATTCAGAGTAAGAATCATTAACCACGACTCTCTGAATTCTGTCTTTTAGCCAGTTTTCTATCCATTTACAAACCGATATTTCCAAACCTGTAGACCTTACCTTACACATGAGCAGTGTGTGGGGAACTGTATCGAACGCTTTTGCAAAATCCAAGTATACCACGTCCACCGCCACCCCTCTGTCCAAGGTTTTACTTACCTCTTCATAAAAAGAAATCAGGTTTGTCTGACAACTTCTGTCTTTCATGAACCCACGCTGTCTGTTGCTTAAAATGTTTTTTTTGCAGCAAGAACTCGTCTATGTGGTCTTGTATTAATCTCTCCAGTATCTTCCAAACTATAGAAGTTAAACTAACAGGTCTATAGTTACATGGTAAAGACTTTGTTCCCTTTTTAAATATAGGCACCACGTTTGCCCTGCGCCAATCCAGTGGTACTATTCCTGTCATTAATGAGTTTCTAAAAATTAAATACAATGGCTTTGAAATTGCAGAGCTCAATTCTTTTAAGATCCGTGGGTGGATGCCATCAGTTCCAGGTGCTTTATCCACCTTTATTCTGTCTAAATATTTCTGGACCATATCACTTTTGAGCCATTGCGGATCATTCGGGGCTGTGTAAATACCACCCCCATTATGGACATGAGCTCCCCCATGCTCCTTTGTATACACAGAGCTGAAGAAAGTATTTAATAAATTAGCCTTCTCTTTGTCCCCTGTCACCCACTCTAGATTATTTTGTAAAGGGCCTACATGCTCAGACCTGACCTTTTTACTATTAATATATTTGAAGAATTTTTTTGGGTTTGTCCTACTATCTTTTGCAATTTGTCGTTCGTTTTGAATTTTTGCATCCTTGATTTCCTTTTTACATATTCTGTTAAATTCTTTGTAACATTTAAACAACACTAGTGTTCCTTCACTTTTATATTTTTTAAAAGCTCTTTTCTTATTGTTCATAGGTTTTATTTTAAGCCTTTTAAACTTATTGCCCATGGGAATATACTTTGCAGTGAGGTCCCAGACAGTCTTTTTGAAGAAGAGATGGACCAGCAGATAGGGAGGAGAAGCAGGCGGAACTTACATTGCACAGGAGGGACAAACCAGACTACTAATGTACCAGGAGCGAGCCATCAACCATGTACGGTAACATCTGGCGCACCCAGGACGCCGGCACATGGCTCCGCAGTGTGTTTTTTTTTAACGTGTCCGCTGCTGACAATAGTGTTGCCATCTGCAGCCTTTGCAGTCAACGCATAAGTCGCGGTAAGTCTAACACTCACCTAGGGACGACCGCCTTAAGAAGGCACATGAACTGCCATCACCGAGCCCAGTGGGAGCAACGCCGTCAGAACCCACAAAGCCACGCTCCAGGCTCTCACCATCCAGCCTCTTCTACTTCTCCTTCTTCTCTCTCCTCAGAATTGTCCTCCACTCCACCTTCCATCATGCCGTCCTCACGTTTTTCTGGAAAAAGGCAGGCTTCCGTGGGCCAAAGGTTCCAGCGTACAAAAATGATGACGCTGGATAATCCTCTTGCCCGCTGGCTTGTCAGAACTGATAGCCCGCCAACTACTGCCATATAAACTGGTGGACTCGGAGGCCTTTCAAAAATTTGTGGCCATTGGAACGCCACAATGGAAGGAAGTATTTCTCACAGAAGGGCATCCCAGAGCTATATGGCCATGTTCAGCGTACAAGTGAATGTATTTCTAGCACAAAGTGTCAGTGCCAAGATACATATGACCACAGACACCTGGTCTAGCAAACACGGGCAGGGAAGGTAGGTATATAACTTTTACTGCCCACTGGGTGAACCTTCTGACGGCCGTCAAGCATGTAACCCGTGGCACCCGTGTAGATTTGGTTTTACCGCCACGGATTGCAAGCAGGCCTGCCTCTTCTTCTCCTCCTCCTACTCCATCCTCCCTCTCCTCCTCGGTTGACTCTTCCTTTTCCACTGCTACCGTCTCTTCCCCTGCGCCGCCCAAGATCCACAGAACCTATTCGACATGCCAGGTGAGACGTTACCATGCTGTGCTGCGTCTGTTGTGCCTGGAAGCCAAGAGCCACACTGGCCCTGCACTCCTTTCAGCTTTGCGTTCACAGGCAGATCAGTGGCTAACACCACTCAATTTGACAGTTGGTAAAGCGGTGTGCGGCAACGGTGCCAATCTGCTGAGCGTGTTGAAACAGGGCAAAATTACACATGTGCCATGCATGGCACACGTCTTAAACTTAGTCATGCAGCGATTCGTTGTCAAATACCCTGGGGTCCAGGACATCTTGCGGCAGGCAAGGAAAATCTCAGCCCATTTCAGAAGATCTTACACGGCCATGGCTCGCCTTGCTGACATTCAGCGGCGACACAATCTGCGGGTCAGACGTCTTATTTGTGATTCCCCGACACGATGGAACTAAACCTTGTATATGCTTGATGGGCTGCTCCAGCAGAAACGTGCAGTTAACAACTACCTGTACGAACTCTGCGGTAGAACAGGTTCTGGGAGCTTGTTTTTTTTTTCACCGCGACAGTGGCTGCTCATGCGCGACGCAGTCGCAGCCATGGCGCCATCAGTGACATTGTACCTTACGCCTTCTTTATGTAGCGTGCATTGCATCGTGTCATTGATCAAGCCGTCGAGGAGCAGGAGCAGGAAGAGGAGGAAGTCACAATGCTGGATGAATTCCCAGGGGGGGCTACTCTATCTGAGACAAGTCAACAACAGGAGTCTGAAGAGGAGTCAGAGGAGGATGGTGTCGGGGCGAATGAGGAGGAGCAAGAAGAGCATGCTTTCTGGGATCCCTGTTGTTGTCCGTGGATGGTGGAAGGAGAACGAGGAGGACGACATTATCCTGGATGATGAGCAGGAGCCAGGCCACCACAATGCTTCCAGTTTAGTGCAAATGGGGGCCTTCATGCTCCAGTGTTTTAAGAGGGACCCCGTATAAAAAGCATAAAGGTCAAGGACCAGTACTGGGTGGCAACGTACTTAGACCTCCGGTACAAACAAAAAATGGCAGAAATGTTACCACCATCACAGAGGGCTGTCAGAATGGAGCACTTCCAGGCCTTGCTTAGAGAAATGCTGCATTCTGCTTTTGCGGGCGCTGGCAGAGGAATTTCCACTCCCAGAGAAAGAGTTGCGGGTACCAATCCAACAGCGCCTGCAAGAAGAGGGCGGTTTAAAGATGTGTTGGTCACTTCTGATATGAGATCATTCTTTCAGCCGACCCATCGACAGGTGTCATCTGGATCCAGCATCAGGGAACGCCTAGACCGACAGGTGTCCGACTACATCAGGTTAACGGCCGATGTGGACGCTCTGAGAAGTGATGAACCCCTGGACTACTGGGTGGGCAGGGTTGACCTCTGGCCATAGCTTGCACACTTTGCAATGGAACTGTTGGCTTGCCCCTCGTCCAGTGTCCTGTCCGAAAGGACGTTCAGCGCAGCAGGGGGGCGCACTCCCCGAGCTCACAACAGTGTTGACTACCTCACATTTATAAAAATGAATGAGGCATGGATCTCGGAGGAATTCAACACATGTGACCAGTAAACCATGTATATGCATAACTGTATAAACGATTTATATAATCTAGCACATGCACCTTTTTTCTACCTTTGGCTCACTTGTAGAAAAAAAGCACACAGTACTATATGCCCGTACTCTCCTGTTTGAAGAGGTTTCAATCCGTTTCGTACGAAAAAAAATTAGTATTTTTATTTATTAGAATTTTCGTTAGATTCGTAAACTTTTCGTAAAAATAATGAAAGTTTGTTATAATGAATTTATCATTATGAGGGGTTCCCACCATCCCTGTGCTGTGCTGACTTCCTGGGTTTTTAACTGTTAGGTTTGTTAACTTTTTGTAACAATTACGAATGTTCATTATGATGAATTTATCATTATGGAGGGGTCCCCACCAACCCTGTGCTGAGTTTCCAGGTCTGTACACCTGCTGTGTCCATTGTCCATTATGAGGGGTTCCCACCATCACTGCCCTAAGTTCCAGGGTCTGAGTGTACACCCGCTGTGCCTATTATGAGGGGTTCCCACCATCCCTGTGCTGTGGTGACTTCCTCTGATTGGTGAACAAAACACCAGTCACAATTCTGTTAATTTGGATCCGAAATTCGTTAATGAAATTTCATATTTCGTATAAAATTCGTAAGCATAGAAATTCCCATAGGGTTCCCACCATCCCTCTGCTGACTTCCTGGGGTTTTAACTTTTAGGTTCGTTAACTTTTCGTAAAAATTAAGATTTTTCGTTATGATGAATTTATCATTATGAGGGGTTCCCACCATCCCTGTGATGTGCTGACTTCCTGGGTTTTTAACTTTTAGGTTCGTTAACCTTTCGTAACAATTACGAATTTTCGTTATGAAATTCGTATTTCGGATTCGTACAAATGTACGAATTTCCGGAAATTCGTATGAATTTTAGTTTCGCACATGTCTAGTGTGTGGTGGGGGGGGCTGAAGGTATGGAAAAGGGGGTTTGTGGGGGATTGTGTACATCTATCATCATGATGGACTGAGCGAGTCCCCGTCTGCGTCTCCCCCTACGGCGCCTGCGGGTCTTCCCCTGTTTTTTTGGGGCATGTGTGTCCATCAATGAACCACCCCTATCTGCTCCGTCTTTGGACTGTGATGTGTAGGTGTTATCTAATACCCTAATCTTCCTTTTCTGGTAACTGGCATCCTTATTGGGTCTACCCTGGCCTCTACCTCTCTCTTTCCCCTGTGTGGTGGTAGGCCATGCCCTCCACCAGGTGAGGGTTCTGATTCAGATTGACTACTTTCCTCATTGGTTTTGTAATTTGTGTGGGAATTCCCTTGTCTGTTGATATTATGGGAGAGGTTCCACCTATAGGCCTTATTGGTGGTATAAGCAAATCTATCTCTATCCAATTTCAAGCTTTTGCTGTTTACTAATTGTTTATTTGTTTTCTCAATAGAGAGACAGACGTCTTTCTCTTTCTGTGCACGCCTAAGGGCTCGTTCACACGGACGGTCCGTATGTCCGTTTTTCATCCATCCGTTTTCGGATGAAAAACGGACATACATGTATCCCTATGGGATAGCGGGTGTCAGCGGATGAGCATCCGCTGACACCCGATCTCGTCCGTGCCCGCTATGGTCCGTTTTTGCAGACGGAGGAATACCCTATTTTTCCATCCGTCTGCAGAGCGGATCGGATGACGACGGACTCTACAGTCTGTCGTCACCCGATCCCCCATAGGGGAGAGCGGCGCTGTGACAGGTCCATCCCTTCACAGAGTGTAGAGACGGACCTGTCATCTTCCTGCTCAGCGGAGATAGCTCCAGCGATCCCCGCTGAGCAAGCGGGTATCCACGGGGCGGATCTGCACTGATCTGCCCCGTGTGAAAGAGCCCTCGGTCTTTGTCTGAAGGGAGTGAGCAAATCCAGTGTTTCCTGTATTTCCTTGTTGATTTGAAGCAGCTGTTGCTCATAGAAATCCACTAGTAAAACAATCATGTTTCTAGCGCATTGTTATAGATTTCCCAACTTTGCTCTGAAGTCATTACTGACCTCTCTTATCTTAGAAAATATCTGGATTCTCAATTCCTTCAGATAAATGCTCTCTTGAATTTATTTGCCCAAAAAAATATATATAACATTCAGATTCTGGATTTCCTCTCATAGAGGTCCTTGCGTCTTAAAAGCAACTTGTTCTGTTCCCTCTCTTGTGTGCCATCCTTGGCACCTTTTTCACTTTGCATTTTAAGTTTACTTAACATATCCTCCAAAAACTGGGGATCCATCCATCCATGCCAAAGCAACAAAACAAAAAACAAAAAAAAGGGGGGGGATTTAGCTACCAAAAATAAAGTCTCCAAAATCACACATTGGAGAATCACTCCTCAAACAATGAATTAAGGAGGTGGCAAACGTATGCACTGGAAATCCTGAAAAAAATTTCCATGAAGAGCAATGAATACTAAAAAAGTATAGGACCCTCAAGACGCTGCCTACCCTGATAATGCTTTATCGAAAAAAAATGTGTTTTACTGGGATTTTACGTGATAGACCAAAACAAAGTGACACATAGTTGTGAAGTGGAAGGAAAATGAAAAATTTTTTTTAACATTTTTTACAAATGAATATGTGAAAAGTGTGTCATGCATTTGTATTCAGCCCCCCTGAGTCAATACGTTGTAGTACCAGCTTTCGCTGCAATTACAGCTGCAAGTCTTTTTGGGGATGTCTCTATCAGCTTTGCACATCTAGAGAGTGAAATTGTTGCTCATTCTTCTCATTCTTCTTTGCAAGATAGCTCAAGCTCTGTCAGATTGGATGGAGAGCATCTGTGAACATGTATGTTTAGGGCCGTTGTCCTGCTGGAAGGTGAACCTCCACCCCTGTCTCAAATCTTTTGCAGACTCAGGTTTTCTTCTAAGATTGACTTGTATTTGGCTCCATCCATCTTCCCATCAACTCTGACCAGCTTCCCTGTCCCTGCTGAAGATAAGCATCCCCAGAACATGATGCTGCCGCCACCATGTTTCACGGTGGGGATGGTGTGTTCAGGGTGATGTGCAGTGTTAGTTTTTCGCCACACATAGTGTTTTGCTTTTAGGCCAAAAAATATAATTTTGGTCTTATCTGACCAGAGCACCTTCTTCCATATGTTTGCTACGTCCCCCACATGGCTTCTCACAAATTACAAAATGGCTATGGGCTATTGGGAAAAAAACTTCATCTGGCATGACAACCCCTTCTCCCCCAATATTGTTTTTTTCGGGCGATACATCGACGATATCATAATCATCTGGGATGGCCCTGCCCCCTTAATTACCTCCTTCCTAAACCACTGCAATAATAACCCCTATGGACTAGCCTTCACCCATGTGTCCGATCCCACGTCTCTAGCTTTTCTTGATCTTGAACTAAGCCATATGGACTACAATATAATAGCAAAAAATTATATCAAACCGACTGCTGGCAATTCTTTTCTCCATTACAGCAGCTGCCATTATCCTAAATGGACACAGAACATACCTAAAGGCCAATTCTGTCGCTTAAGACAGAACTGCACACTAGATAGTGACTACACGGCCTCTAGCATCCTACTAAAGAAGAAATTCGCAGAGAAAAACTACCCTGAGGAACTAGTCGACAAAGCATATACACTCTACGCAAATGGCAAACCTCCTAAAAAGGAGAAGAGTAACATTGACCACTCTAGCAGATTTATCACCACGTTCAATTTCCAGTACAAAAAAATGGAGAATATCTTCAAAAAACACTGGGGAATCCTCCTACAGGACCCTCTCCTTAGAAACAGCATCCCGTCTATACCCAGGATCACTTATCGTAGAGCACCCAACCTCAAAAACAAAATCGCCCAGAGCAAATTGAAAACTACACTCCCCAACATCACTCCATCAGTCCTCATACCCCTTGTCGGGATGTATCAGTGCAAGAAAAGCCGCTGTAAGACGTGCTCCTTCGTACTACATGGCCAGAAATCTTTTTTCTCCAAAGGTAAAACATACACGCTAGACCAATTTTCCAATTGTTCTTCTGACTTTGTCGTATACGGCCTAACATGCCCATGTGGCCTAATATACGTGGGACGAACCATATGCCCTCTCAGACAACGCTTCGGACAACATCGCAGGCTCATAGAAGGTGGGAGAGACCAACATAGCGTCCCAAGACATTTTGCAGAACACCACCAAAAGTCCACCACAGGTTTAAGAGTTTGGGTCATAGAACAAATTTCGAAGACTTTCACCCCCGCTGAACGCTTCAAAAAACTATGCGCCAGAGAGACATTCTGGATATATTCCCTTGACGTTCTCTCCCCCGGCGGCCTAAACGAAGGAATCGAGGTCGCCACCATACTATGATATCCCCATTGCTATAAGGCTATCACGGTTTACCCCAAAAAAATACTATGAGCATCAGCTATTCATTTCATTTTATTTCATTTCTTCATTTTAGTATTTTATCTCATACCCCTTTTTTCATTTTTTAGTCTTTTTTCTGTTTCCTTCTCCCCATATTACCAGCTTTTAAAGTCTTCCCTATACATCCATATAGTTATGTATGCATTTATATATATATTCAAAAGTTTTATATATATTGCTTGTTTTTCCTCCCCTCTCCTCTTCCCCTCTTTCCCCCCCCCTTCCCCCTTCCCCCCCCCCCTTCGCTATATATTAGTATTTATATTGATACTTACCCTTTTGTTTTGTCATCCCCCATCCAGATAATTGTTTATAGTCGGCCGTTACATCATAGTTTCTTGGGGGTGGCGTGGTGGTCCTCCTGTAAGTACTACTTCCCGCATTCCCCACCCCCCCCCCCCCCCTTATATGTACACGTATATATATATTTATTTTCCTTCCACCATCCATCCCTCTCCTTCCCCTTCCCCTCTACCTATTGACGTATCCATACCCTATAATATTCCACACCTGGGTTATTAATATGTTTTTAACATGTTTTTAATATGTTTTTAATATGGTCTTATATGGTCTCCTATATTTATGTATCTGTATATGTTTACTAATTTATTAGTTCATATATTTATTTATATGTCTGTATAACCATGTATCTATTTATTTATCTATGTATGTATACGGTTATATATTCACGTATCCATACATATTTTATCCATGTGTGCACATACAGACGCTTGTGTGTGCACTCTACAGATATACGGCCTTTACCACCCTCTTCTACCCCTGTATGCATACAATTGCATCTGTCCATATATACATATTTTGACGTCTCTATCCCGAGTGTACATCTGCTGTATTATATCTCCTCCTCACCTGATGACAGATGACATTTTGTCATCTATTACCATACCCCTCCCTCCCTAAAATATAGTTCATTTACAATATATACATTTTAAATCCTACATTTTATGTCACTTCCATGTATTTTTCCTCCATATAATCCCCTTCCACATCATCTTTACCACATAGTTCTGGCCCCTTTATGTATAGCACTATATTACTATTTAACCGGCTATATACCGTTAATATAGTACCATTTCTGCTACCCTATTTAACAATAGCTTTCCATATACACACTCTTTCCCCGTTGCCCCTTTGTGCAGCAATAACATATCCCCCTTTTTTCCCAACGTTATTTTATTAATAGTCCCTTGTTACGCTCGTCACTAATCCCCCATTCACGCTACATACCGTTTACACTTAATCAATAATAATTTATTATTATTATTATTTTTATTTATTTATATTTATTTTTTTATATATATATTTTTATATTTATTTTTCCTTATTTTCATTTTCATTCTTATTTTTATTATTTTTATATATATATATAAAAAAAAAAACCCTTTTTTTTATTTATTTTTATTTTTATTTTTATTATTATTATTTTTATTTTTATTTTTATTTTCATTTACTTCATTTATTTACATTTATTTTTCCTCTCAATTTCATTCTTACACATATATACATATCTTCTACTGTCATATTTTCCTTTCTTTTTTCTCATTCCTTTCCTTTGTTTTCTGTCTTTCCTCTTCTTTTCCCCTTCTTTTTCCTCCGTTTTCCTCTGCCTTCCCTTTTTTTGTCTTTCCTTCTATACAATTGTACTCCGCCCCTCAGCCAAACCCCTTCCGATCCTATAAATTCAGCCTCCATCCTTGCCCCCACACTCCCCCTGCTTGAGAAAGGAGCGCCGCTACCCATTCCATCGATAGCGCTGCTAGCTCTGAAACGCGTCGCTGTATGATGACGTCACACCGCTGCGCCTGACTCTGCTGTGCGGGCCAAGCCTCGTTCCTAGCTTCCTGTTACACGGCCGTGTTTACCATCACACGGAAGCGCTCTTGGCTCTGCTGATCCCACAGCACAGTGGGCGACTGTGCTGACGTCCCTCCCCACTCCCATCTTATTCCCCATACTGTAACTGTACCCTATCCCACTTTGGAACCCATTCAAACTCTGAGATCTAGACGGACTGGATTATCATTGGATGAGGAAAAAAACCCCTTTCCCCCCCCTCTGGAGGACCTAAGAACACCCACCTGCTGTGCCCATCTCCTTATACCACCGGGATAAGATACGACAGCTTAGAGTGGATTCTGCTGAGACCTGTAGTCCTGCTGGACCTCCTTATCCAGAGATGTGCCTAAATGCAAGATCGCCTTTTTAACATGACTTGAAAAGGATGACAGCTTCCTGGAATAATTCCTGTGACTTGCAGTTCTACCAGCCCTCCATCTACTGAGATCCTCCTGGATGCAACACTCCTTACCTAGATGTGAGTGGATATTGTTTTTATTAATAAATGTCTATATGATATATATTCAGAGGCGCCCCTCTCCTTGTTTTTTTTTTTTTTTGTTTTTTTTTCACAAATTACAAACGGGACTTCTTATGGCTCTCTTTCAATGATGGCTTTTTTTCTTGCCTCTCTTCCATAAAGGCCAGATTTGTGGAGTGCACGACTAATATCTTTCCTGTGGACAGATTCTTCCACCTGAGCTGTGGATCTCTGTAGCTCCTCCAGAGTTACCATGGGCCTCTTCTCTGCTTCGCTGATTAATGATCTCCTTGCCCAGCCTGTCAGTTTAGGTGGGCGGGCCTGTCTTGGTAGGTTTGCAGTTGTGCCATACTCTTTCAATTTTCATATGATGGATGGAACAGTGCTCTGTGAGATATTCAAAGCTAACCTAACCATGCTTTACACTTCTTCACAACTTTATCCCTGACCTGTCTGGTGTGTTCCTTGACTTTCATGATGCTGTTTGTTCACTAAGGTACTCTAACAAACCTCTGAGGGCTTTACAGAACAGCTGTATTTATACTGAGATTAATTACACACAGGTGGACTCTATTTACTCATTATGTGACTTCTGAAGGCAATTGGTGCCACTAGATTTTAGTTAAGGCTATCAGAGTAATGGGGGCTGAATACAAATTCACACCATACTTTTCAGATATTTATTTGTAAAATAATTTGAAAACGATTTATCATTTTCCTTCCACTTCACAATTATGTGTCAATTTCTGTTGGTCTATTACATAAAATTCCAATAAAATACATTTATGTTTTTAGTTGTAAAATGCGGACAATTTCAAGGGGTATTTTTCAAAGCACTGTAATGCCGCGTACACACGTGCGGACTTTTGCCGGCGGACCTAGTCCAGCGGACAATCCCGCGGGACTTTCCAGCTAGGTCCGCTGGACTTTCCGAGCGTGTGGACTTGCCCACACACGCACGGACTTCTCCAGCGGATAATCCGCCGGCCAAAAGTCCGCGGGACTTTTGAAAATGAACGGACTTGCCCACACACGGAGCAGTCCGTTCATTTCGAACGTAACTTCAGGTTACGTAGCTAGCGTAGGCAGTAAATGCCGCCGCGCTAGCTCCGCAAGCTGGCATGGATTTAAAGGGAATCCCCACGCCGAAAAAACGGCGTGGGGGTTCCCCCCAAATCCAAGTCAGACCCTCATCCGAGCACGCAGCCTGGCAGGCCAGGAAAGGGGTGGGGACGAACGAGCGCCCCCCCCCTCCTGAGCCGTACCAGGCCGCGTGCCCTCAACATGGGGGGTGCCCTGGGGAAAGGGGGGCCGTGCGGCCCCCCCACCCCAAAGCACCTTGTCCCCATGTTGATGAGGACAAGGGCCTCTTCCCGACAACCCTGGCCGTTGGTTGTCGGGGTCTGCGGGCTGGGGCTTATCGGAATCTGGGAGCCCCCTTTAATAAGGGGGCCCCCAGATACCGGCCCCCCACCCTATGTGAATGAGTATGGGGTACGATGTACCCCTACCCATTCACCTAAGGTGTAAAATGTAAAGTACAAAAACACACACACTTTTGAAAAAATATTTTATTGCACTGCTCCGGGGGTCTTCTTCCGTCTTGGGGGTCTTCTCGCCGGACTCCTCCGCTCTCTTCTGCTCTTTTACCTAGCTCTTTCACGAGCGGGGGAGTCCGGCTACCTTCTTCGTCGTCGCCGCCGTCGTCTGGGGGTCTCGATCCGCCTTCGGGGGTCTTCCGGGGGTCTCTTCTGTTCTTGCGGCGGTCGTCGTCTTCCGCGCCGCCGGCGCCGCCTTCTTCTTCTTGTCCTTCTTCTTCTTCCGATGTTGACCCGTCGCTGTCTCTGCCCGGAATGCCTGTGCCGCTCTGCACTGGGACTTATATAGGGGCATGGGGACAGGGTCACATGTTCATGTCACATGGTGACCCCGCCCCCTTGCGATGTCACAGTCCCAGCATCCTCCGGGACTGTGACAACACAAGGGGGCGGGGTCACCATGTGACATGTGCATGTGACCCTGTCCCCATGCCCCTATATAAGTCCAAGCGCAGCGCGGCACAAGCATTCCGGGCAGAGAGAGCGTCGGGTCAACATCGGAAGAAGAAGAACAAGAAGAAGGACAAGAAGAAGAAGAAGGCGCCGGCGGCGCGGAAGACGACGACCACCGCAAGAACAGAAGAGACCCCCGGAAGACCCCCGAAGGCGGATCGAGACCCCCAGACGACGGCGGCGACGACGAAGAAGAAGGTAGCCGGACTCCTCCGTTCGTGAAAGAGCTAGGTAAAAGAGCAGAAGAGAGCGGAGGAGTCCGGCGAGAAGACCCCCAAGACGGAAGAAGACCCCCGGAGCAGTGCAATAAAATATTTTTTCAAAAGTGTGTGTGTTTTTGTACTTTACATTTTACACCTTAGGTGAATGGGTAGGGGTACATCGTACCCTATACTCATTCACATAGGGTGGGGGGCCGGGATCTGGGGGCCCCCTTATTAAAGGGGGTTCCCAGATTCCGATAAGCCCCCGCCCGCAGACCCCGACAACCAACGGCCAGGGTTGTCGGGAAGAGGCCCTTGTCCTCATCAACATGGGGACAAGGTGCTTTGGGGTGGGGGGGCCGCACGGCCCCACCCCTTTCCTGGCCTGCCAGGCTGCGTGCTCGGATGAGGGTCTGACATGGATTTGGGGGGAACCCCCACGCCGTTTTTTCGGCGTGGGGAGTCCCTTTAAATCCATGCCAGGTCACGGAGCTAGCGCGGCGGCAGTAACTGCCTACGCTAGCTACGTAACCTGAAGTCACGTGCTAAATGAACGGACTTGCCGATGAGCGGCAAGTCCGTTCATTTCAAAAGTCCCGCGGACTTGCCCACTAATGGCGGGATTGTCCGCCGGACTGCCAAGTCCAGCGGATAATTTTAAAAACCAAACTTAAAACTTTGGTCCGCCGGACTTTGGCGCCAAAAAGTCCGCCGGCGCCCACACACGAGGGGATTATCCGCTGGATTGTCCCTTCGTGTGTACGCGGCCTTAGTGGTACTTTTCAGATATTTATTTGTAAAATAATTTGAAAACGATTTATCATTTTCCTTCCACTTCACAATTATGTGTCAATTTCTGTTGGTCTATTACATAAAATTCCAATAAAATACATTTATGTTTTTGGTTGTAAAATGCGGACAATTTCAAGGGGTATTTCAAGGGGTATTTTTCAAAGCACTGTAAGTGGTACTTTTCAGATATTTATTTGTAAAATAATTTGAAAACGATTTATCATTTTCCTTCCACTTCACAATTATGTGTCAATTTCTGTTAGTCTATTACATAAAATTCCAATAAAATACATTTATGTTTTTGGTTGTAAAATGCGGACAATTTCAAGGGGTATGTCAAGGGGTATTTTTCAAAGCACTGTAAGTGGTCCATATAGTAAATTTGGTGTTGAGTTATTCACTTTAAGGTCATCACAGAGGACAAGGGGGCACTCTTTACATCTGGAGAAAAGAGATTTCATCTCCAAATATGTAAAGGTTTTGTCACAGTAAATTCGGTGAATATGTGTAATAGGCTCCCTCCAGAGCTGGTTCTGTCCAGCTCAGTAGATTGCTTTAAAAAAGGCCTGGATTCTTTCCTAAATGTTGTAATAGTGAGAGACCCTGTCACTATGAAAAAGGATGGAAAATGGACACAGAGTCGGCGGACTGCAGAGCTACAGAGCATAGCTTTGAAACGGAGAAAACTGTTTTGGCAGCTTTCTCTAGGTTTTGCTATGTTGGGAGGGGGCTCTGTAGTTTGGAGATTCCTCTGTCTTGGGTGGGTGTGCCCAGGTGCACACAGCCCATATAACAAGGGGCTGGTGAGAGCAGAGGGTGGAGGAAGGTGGAGTGTGTGCAGATTGTTGTTGCTGCTGCTGTATGAAGACAGACCTGTGTCTGAAAAGCTGTCTGCCCTGTGTGAGACTACATCCCCGGTAAGAGGGGACTTCTTGTCTGAAGGACTGGGAAGGTTGGGACGGCTACAAGGGCCTGTGAGACCAGAGAAGGGTCTGGGAGGCTGGGAGAGCTGAGGCGACTAGCAAGTCCAAAGGGGACTGAAGGAAGTCCTGAAGTCTGGGGGACAGTAAGCAAACCCAGGGGTCTGGAGAATCCTGTTGAGGCCAGGAGTAGGTAGGTTCAGTAGGGAACTGCAAGGCAAAGTAAGCCTAGGAGCCAGGAGGCTTGGCATTTTCTGTTGTTTGAATTTACTGGAGAAGAACCCCTGTGTGGGAAATCCTGTGTATAAACTTTTATTTTGTTCCTGTTAATAAAAATGGGCTGCCATGCCCTCAAACCTGATAACTGACTGCTGTGGACTCACTACGTAAAGACGCATCTACCACTGAGGTAACCACCCCAATATCACAATGTACATAATATAACTGGATACTAACATGTATAGGTAAAGTTAATCCAGGGAATATCCAATTGCCTCCTGGGGGATTAGGAAGGATTTTTTTTCCCCAGCTGGAGCAAGTGGATAATGCTTTGCTGGGGTTTTTTTTCTTTGCCTTCCTGTTGTTATAGGATTGCATACATTTTTTCCACCTTTTATTTGGTTGAACTAGATGGATGGATGGTCTTTTTTTAACCACACTATCAGACTAACTATGCAAGATCTTACTAGGCAAGACCTGCCACCCTGGCCAATTCTGACATTTCTGTCATACATGTAAAAATCATACATTTTTGCTAGAAACTTACTTGGAAAATTACTAAACAAACTATATACAGTATATCTCAAGTGTTCAGAAAGTCAACACAATGTGCCAAAATGTCTTCTTTGGTTTTTCACATTAGAGACTTTCAATTTGTACGGGAACACATGACACTAGCTGCTGCAACCAGATTACATGTATAAATATTTGCATAGATTTTTTTTTTCACTTAGCTTGTTTTTGGTAGTGTAGAGGAGTTTTTGATTTTGTTGAGCTAGGGTCGACGCCACTTAAGCAGAGCTTGCTGTAGGACAACAATGATCTTTTTACTCCCTAGTTGTCTGTATGGGGGAAAGGAGAATTCTTTCCACTGGCCATCAATCTAAGGGGAATTTTTCCACTGACCCTCAATGAATTGGTTTTAGAAGGGGATCCCTATGACATAAAAATTATTTTAAGGGTTCCTTTGTGGCAAAACTGCTGATAGACTGTGTAAGAGAACTGTAAAACAACCTTTTTGTGTTTCTGTGATTGCATGTGTAGCAGGCATGTTGTAATGCAATTTCTCTTTTTGGCAACAAGATGGAGACAGAGAGATGCTGACTGGTCCTTCCAGAAAACGGAGAGAGTGCGAGAACACTGGGAAAAAGGGGAGTTTCAGGAAGTGCTGAGTTGACAGAAGAGAGGGAAGTACGGAGGAAAAAGAGATAGCGAGTGCTGACAGGAGACAGAGGAGAGGAATTTGCTTAAAGGAGAGGGAGATATCAAGTGGGGTTACAGGTGTGAGGAAAACCGCTGAGACTGAGGAGACAGAGAGAGACTCTGGCATCATCAGGGGGAGAAAGCCAAGCTTTTCCAGAGACTGCCAGGAGAGTGTTGCCTGGAGATGGAAGATTGAGGACCCCTGAGGGGAGCCAGGAGCAGAGACAGCCATGTGGTCCAATACTATTTAGTCCAGGGACCCTATTCAGCAGCCCAGCACCACTCAGCTCAGCAGAGATGACCCACGCCTTTCAGAGATCGAGATACCCATCCAGGTATTGGGTTTGCCGCTGCCTGTTCATCTTGCGAGTTTCGCTACCAGTCATCTCGATCGGCCATCTGCAAGAGATCCTGTGCCTTACAACATTGCTAGGAGCATCAGGAGCCTGAACCAACATCTGGGACAATTGTTGCGTCATCGCACAGAGGACTGGTGAGCGGGTGTAAACCCAACATCCTTCTTGACACCATACTGACACTGCATGCAGACACCAATTTCCCTTTTTAGTGTCACAGAATGCTTGTTTGGAGCTGCCATCTCTGGTACTTTGCTCTTTTAAATCTCTACCTAAAAGAAAATTCTAAAGGATAATTTAATAGGTACGATGCCCGACGGGTGTGGAGAGGCGACTTGTTGTACATCTTTCGGCATGTATGCTTTCCTTGACCATTCGATCGAGGGTGAATACTGCTGTGCAAAATGTAAGCGCATTGTTTCCCTGGAAGCCCAGGTTCTGAATCTGGGGAGGCAACTGTCAGCAGTGAGAAGTCTCTCCATACTAAAGGAGAGCCAGGAACGTACACGCCAGGTGCCGGCAGGGGCCAGCACAGAGGCGGGTGGAGACAAAGAGGTGCAGGCACTAGCAAAGAGTAGATGGGTGATAGTCAGGAAGGGTAGAGGGGGGAGTGCCAGGGAAGCTGATCCAGGGCTGGAGCATCCCAATAAGTAGGCTCCATTGAGTGACGTTGGTGAAACCAGTCAGGGACCAGCACTGCTGGAGCTGAGTGACTCTCCTAGCTGCCGGGGGAAGAACTCCTCCAGTGAGAGTGGTGGGGAAGCGAAAGGGAAAGGAAAGACAGATTCTGGTGGTAGGTGACTCAATTCTTAGAAGAACAGAGAGGCCAATCTGTAACAAAGACCTGAAGCGCCGAACAGTTCGGCACATCACGAATCTGGTGGACCGATTACTGGGAGGGGCTGGGGAAGACCCAGCTGTCATGGTGCCCATTGGCACCAATGACAAAGTCAGAGGCAGATGTGAGTGTCCTAAAGAACGATTTTAGGGACTTAGGAGCTAAATTGAGGAAAAGTACCTCCAAGGTAGTATTCTCAGGAATACTACCGGTACATCGAGCCACACCAGAAAGGGAGATTAGGGAAGTAAACAAGTGGCTGAACAGCTGGTGTAGTAAGGACGTGTTTTGGTTCCTGGAGGACTGGAACGACTTCTCAGTTGATAACCGGTACTATAGAAGGGACGGACTGCACCTAATTGAGGAGGGTGCAGATCAGCTGGGAATGAAGATGGCCGAAAAGTTAGAGGGGTTTTTAAACTAGGTGATGGGGGGGAGGGTCCAGAGGTAGAGATAGTCAGCGTGGAACATATTCCAGAGGGTAGTATTGGGGGCATTAGTGGTATGTTGCCCAAAGCACATAAACCCAAGGTAAGTATAGTAGCAACTCCTAGTTGCAATCTCGAAACACCCAATAAGAGGATTATATGCGACCGGTCTAAACTACGTGGCATGTTCACCAATGCCAGGAGCCTGGCTGACAAAATGGGTGAACTAGAGATACTATTGTACGAGGAGGATTTGGATTTTGTTGGAATTTCAGAGACCTGGTTCAACAGTAGGGATGAGCCGAACACCCCCCTGTTCGGTTCGCACCAGAACCTGCGAACAGACCTAAAGCTTGTGTGAACTTTAGAACCCTATTAAAGTCTATGGGACTCTAACGTTCAAAATCAAAAGTGCTAATTTTAAAGGCTAATATGCAAATTATTGTGATAAAAAGTGTTTGGGGACCTGGGTCCTACCCCAGGGGACATGTATCAATGCAAAAAAAGTTTTAAAAACTGATGTTTTTTCAGGAGCAGTGATTTTAATAATGCTTAAAGTGAAACAATAAAAGTGTAATATTCCTTTAAATTTCGTACCTGGGGGGTGTGTATAGTATGCCTGTGAAGGGGCGCATGTTTCCCGTGCTTAGAACTGTCCCTGCACAAAGTGTCATTTTTGCAGGAAAAAAAGCTATTTAAAATCACTTGCGGCTATAATGAATTGCCGGCTCCCGTAATACAGAGAACAGTCATTGAAAAAAAAAAGCGTGGGGGTCCCTTCAAGTGTGGTATGGATATTAAGGGGAAACCCGGGTCAAATTTAAAAAAAAAAAGACGTGGGGTTCCCCCTAAATATCCATACCAGACCCTTATCCAAGCACGCAACCTGGCAGGCCGCAGGAAAAGAGGGGGGGACGAGAGGGCCCCCCCTGAACCGTACGAAGCCACATGCCCTCAACATTGTCCCCATGTTGATGAGGAGAAGGGTCTCTTCCCCACAACCCTTGCCGGTGGTTGTGGGGGTCTGCGGGCGGGGGGCTTATCAGAATCTGGAAGCCCCCTTTAACAAGGGGACCCCCAGATCCCGCCCCCCCCCCCTGTTTGAAATGGTAAGCGGGTACAAAATTACCCCTACCATTTCACAAAGAAAGTGAAAAAAATAGTTAAAAAAACACACTGACACCGTTGGGAAAAGTCCTTTATTAAAAATAAAAAAAAAAGATTCCAGCGGTGGTAAACCACTCTTGCTATCCAGCGATGGGTGGTCTCTTCTCCGGGGTCCAGCGATGGCTGATCTCTTCCGACATCCAGCACTGTGCGTCCTGTCTCCACGGAGACACTAAGGGAATTCCGTCTGCAGAGGAGGAGCGGGCCACTCCGTCACCTGACCCCGCCCCCCTCTGACGCAACGCAAGAGGGAAGCTGATATTCCCCTGTGATGCACGGTGACCCCGCCCCCCTCAGATGTAACAGAAACCTGCGTTACATCAGAGGGGGAGGGGTCACCCTTACATCACTGAGGAAGACTTGGTCTCCCCAGTGACGTACGGGTGACCCCGCCCCCCTCTGATGTAACTCAGGTTTCCGTTTCCGGGCGGGGTTACCCGTACGTCACAGGGGAATCCCAGATTCCCCCTTGCGTTGCGTCGGAGGGGGGCAGGGTCAGGTGACGAAGTGGCCGCTCCTCCTCTGCTAAGACGGATTCCCTCAGTGTCTCCATGGAGACAGGACGTGCTGCGCTGGATGTCGGAAGAGATCAGCCATCGCTGGACCCCGGAGCAGAGACCACTCGTCGCTGGATAGCAAGAGTGGATTACCACCATTGGAATCTTTTTTTTTTTTTTTTTTTTTTAATAAAGGACTTTTCCCAACGGTGTCTGTGTGTTTTTTAACTATTTTTTACACTTTCTTTGTGAAATGGGGTAATTTTGTACCCCCTTACCATTTCAAACAGGGGGGGCGGGATCTGGGGGTCCCCTTGCTAAAGGGGTCTTCCAGATTCTGATAAGCCCCCCCCACCCGCAGACCCCCACCACCACCGGCAAGGGTTGTGGGGAAGAGACCCTTCTCCTCATCAACATGGAACATGGTGCTTTAAGGGGTCACAGACCCCCAAAGCATCCTCCCAATCTTGAGGGCATGTGGCTTGGTACGGTTTGGGGGGGGCGCTCTCTCATCCCCCCCTCTTTTCCTGCGGCCTGCCAGGTTGCGTGCTCGGATAAGGGTCTGGTATGGATTTTGAGGGGGACCCCCCACGCCATTTTTTTTTTAAATTTTGGCGTGGAGTTCCCCGTTAAAATCCATGCCAGACCTGAAGGGTCTGGTATGGATATTTAGGGGGAACCCCACATCATTTTTTTTTTTTTTTAACTTGACCCGGGGTTCCCCTTAATATCCATACCAGACCTGAAGGGCCTGGTAATTGAATTTGGGGGGACCCCCACGCTTTTTTTTAATCAATGACTTTCAATGACTGTTCTCTGTATTACGGGAGTCGGCAATTCATTATAGCCGCAAGTGATTTTAAATAGCTTTTTTTCCTGCAAAAATTACACTTTGTGCAGGGACAGTTCTAAGCATGGGAAACATGCGCCCCTTTACATGCATACTATACACATCTCCCAGGTATGAAATTTAAAGTAATATTACACTTTTATTGTTTCACTTTAAGCATTATTAAAATCACTGCTCTTGAAAAAACGTCCGTTTTAAAAAAAAAAAAAATTGCATTGATACATGTCCCCTGGGGCAGGACCATTGTCCCCAAACACTTTTTATGACAATAACTTGCATATAGGCTTTTAAAATTAGCACTTGAGATTTCTCCAATAGACTTTTACAGGGTGCTAGCGGCTTTTCAAATTTGCCGCGAACACCCCAAATTGTTCGCTGTTTGCTGAACAGGCGAACAGGCAATGTTCGAGTCGAGCATGAGTTTGACTCAAACTCGAAGCTCATCCCTATTCAACAGCTCTCATGATTGGCTGCCAAACATTCAAGGGTATACCCTTTATCGCAAGGATAGAGAGGGTAAAAAAGGGGGAGGGGTATGCCTATATATCAAGAATCATGTACAAGTGAATGTGAGAGATGACATCACTAATGCCGCGTACACACGAAGGGACAATCCCGCGGGATTATCCTCTGGACTGAAGTCCAGCGGATAATCCCCTCGTGTGTGGGCGCCGGCGGACTTTTTGGCGCCAAAGTACGGCGGACTAAAGTTTGAAGTTTTGTTTTCAAATTATCCGCTGGACTTGGCAGTCCAGCGGATAATCCCGCCGTTAGTGGGCAAGTCCGCGGGACTTTTGAAATGAAGGGACTTGCCGCTCATCGGCAAGTCCGTTCATTTAGCACGTGACTTCAGGTTACGTAGCTAGCGTAGGCAGTTACTGCCGCCGCGCTAGCTCCGTGACCTGGCATGGATTTAAAGGGACTCCCACGACGAAAAAACGGCGTGGGGGTTCCCCCCAAATCCATGTCAGACCCTCATCCGAGCACGCAGCCTGGCAGGCCAGGAAAGGGGTGGGGACGAACGAGCGCCCCCCCCTCCTGAGCCGTACCAGGCCGCGTGCCCTCAACATGGGGGGTGCCCTGGGGAAAGGGGGGCCGTGCGGCCCCCCCACCCCAAAGCACCTTGTCCCCATGTTGATGAGGACAAGGGCCTCTTCCCGACAACCCTGGCCGTTGGTTGTCGGGGTCTGCGGGCGGGGGCTTATCGGAATCTGGGAACCCCCTTTAATAAGGGGGCCCCCAGATCCCGGCCCCCCACCCTATGTGAATGAGTATGGGGTACGATGTACCCCTACCCATTCACCTAAGGTGTAAAATGTAAAGTAAAAAAAAACACCCACACTTTTGAAAAAATAGTTTATTGCACTGCTCCGGGGGTCTTCTTCCGTCTTGGGGGTCTTCTCGCCGGACTCCTCCGCTCTCTTCTGCTCTTTTACCTAGCTCTTTCACGAGCAGGGGAAGTCCGGCTACCTTCTTCGTCGTCGCCGCCTGGGGGTCTCGATCCGCCTTCGGGGGTCTTCTTCCGTCTTGGGGGTCTTCTCGCCGGACTCCCCCGCCATTTACCAAGCTCTTTTACCAAGCGGGGGAAGTCCGGCTACCTTCTTCGTCGTCGCCGCCGCCGCCGTCTGGAGGTCTCGATCCGCCTTCGGGGGTCTTCCGGGGGTCTCTTCTGTTCTTGCGGCGGTCGTCGTCTTCCGCGCCGCCGGCGCCTTCTCCTTCTTCTTGTCCTTCTTCTTGTTCTTCTTCTTCCGATGTTGACCCGACGCTCTCTCTGCCCGGAATGCCTGTGCCGCTCTGCGCTGAGACTTATATAGGGACATGGGGGACAGGGTCACATGCACATGTCACATGGTGACCCCGCCCCCTTGTGTTGTCACAGTCCCGGAGGATGCTGGGACTGTGACATCGCAAGGGGGCGGGGTCACCATGTGACATGAACATGTGACCCTGTCCCCCATGTCCCTATATAAGTCTCAGCGCAGAGCGGTACAGGCATTCCGGGCAGAGAGAGCGTCGGGTCAACATCGGAAGAAGAAGAACAAGAAGAAGGACAAGAAGAAGGAGAAGGCGCCGGCGGCGCGGAAGACGACGACCGCCGCAAGAACAGAAGAGACCCCCGGAAGACCCCCGAAGGCGGATCGAGACCCCCAGACGGCGGCGACGACGAAGAAGGTAGCCGGACTTCCCCCGCTCGGTAAAAGAGCTTGGTAAATGGCGGGGGAGTCCGGCGAGAAGACCCCCAAGACGGAAGAAGATCCCCGAAGGCGGATCGAGACCCCCAGACGGCGGCGACGACGAAGAAGGTAGCCGGACTTCCCCCGCTCGTGAAAGAGCTAGGTAAAAGAGCAGAAGAGAGCGGAGGAGTCCGGCGAGAAGACCCCCAAGACGGAAGAAGACCCCCGGAGCAGTGCAATAAACTATTTTTTCAAAAGTGTGGGTGTTTTTTTTTACTTTACATTTTACACCTTAGGTGAATGGGTAGGGGTACATCGTACCCCATACTCATTCACATTGGGTGGGGGGCCGGTATCTGGGGGCCCCCTTATTAAAGGGGGCTCCCAGATTCCGATAAGCCCCCGCCCGCAGACCCCGACAACCAACGGCCAGGGTTGTCGGGAAGAGGCCCTTGTCCTCATCAACATGGGGACAAGGTGCTTTGGGGTGGGGGGGCCGCACGGCCCCCCTTTCCCCAGGGCACCCCCCATGTTGAGGGCACGCGGCCTGGTACGGCTCAGGAGGGGGGGGCGCTCGTTCGTCCCCACCCCTTTCCTGGCCTGCCAGGCTGCGTGCTCGGATGAGGGTCTGACTTGGATTTGGGGGGAACCCCCACGCCGTTTTTTCGGCGTGGGGATTCCCTTTAAATCCATGCCAGCTTGCGGAGCTAGCGCGGCGGCATTTACTGCCTACGCTAGCTACGTAACCTGAAGTTACGTTCGAAATTAACAGACTGCTCCGTGTGTGGGCAAGTCCGTTCATTTTCAAAAGTCCCGCGGACTTTTGGCCGGCGGATTATCCGCTGGAGAAGTCCGTGCGTGTGTGGGCAAGTCCACACCCTCGGAAAGTCTAGCGGACCTAGCTGGAAAGTCCCGCGGGATTGTCCGCTGGACTAGGTCCGCCGGCAAAAGTCCCTACGTGTGTACGAGGCATAAGGGAACTAGGGAGGAGGTGGAATCCTTATGGGTAGAGCTCCAAAAGGGATGAAGCTAAGGGGAAAATAATACTGGGAGTATGCTATAGACCCGCTAACCTGAGGGAGGAAAGGGAGACAGATCTCCTATCACAATTTGGATTAGCGGCAAGGATGGGAAGGGTTATCATAATGGGGGATTTTAATTATCCAGACATAGACTGGGCGGAGGGAACCGTGCATTCATTTTAGGCTCGCCAGTTCCTAAATGTCTTGCAGGATAATTTTATGGGTCAGATGGTAGACGCACCAACTAGAAATAAAGCGTTACTGGATCTACTGATTACCAACAATACAGACCTGATTACGGATGTGGAAATATGGGGCAATTTAGGGAACAGCGATCACAGGTCAATTGGCTTCCGTATAAATCAAACAAATAGGAAACATAAGGGGAATACAAAGACACTGAATTTCAAAAGAGCCAACTTCCCTAAACTATGGACCTTACTAGAAGGCATAAATTGGGATAAAATCTTAGGAACAAAGAACGTGGAGGAGAGATGAGTTTGCTTTAAGAGCATTGTCACGTACCTAGTGGCGAGTCTGGATTGCAGTGGGAGACCTCTCTTACGTCCCAGACTTGCGGCCCCTGGAGATGGGGACAGGGGGCGCAGAAGTCAGAGGAGGCACGAGTGTCTGGAAGGAACAGCAGCTGTAGGCGGATCTCCGGACTAGACCAGCGAAGATAGGAACCAGCAGACAACAGGTGACAGGAACCAGCAGACAGCAGGTGACAGGAACCAGCAGGCAACAGGTGACAGGAACCAGCAGACAGCAGGTGACAGGAACCAGCAGACAACAGGAACTGGCAGGTATGCAGCGGACTACAGGAACCAGCAGACAACAGGTGACAGGAACCAGCAGACAACAGGAACTGGCAGGTATGCAGCGGACTACAGGAACCAGCAGACAACAGGAACTGGCAGGTATGCAGCGGACTACAGGAACCAGCAGGCAACAGGAACTGGCAGGTATGCAGCGGACCACAGGAACCAGCAGGCAACAGGAACTGGCAGGTATGCAGCGGACCACAGGAACCAGCAGGCAACAGGAACTGGCAGGTATGCAGCGGACTACAGGAACCAGCAGACAACAGGAACTGGCAGGTATGCAGCGGACTACAGGAACCAGCAGACAACAGGAACTGGCAGGTATGCAGCGGACCACAGGAACCAGCAGGCAACAGGAACTGGCAGGTATGCAGCGGACTACAGGAACCAGCAGACAACAGGAACTGGCAGGTATGCAGCGGACTACAGGAACCAGCAGGCAACAGGAACTGGCAGGTATGCAGCGGACTACAGGACAGGTGCACAGGTAGGTCAGACAAGCCGGGTTTGGTAACAGAGGACACACTGCGGATAAGCCAGGGATAAGCCAGAGAATAGTCGTGGGTAAGCCGGGATCGGGGCAGGCAGGAAGCAGAGCAGGTAGGTAGACAAGCCGGGTCACTGGTGCAGATACAGAGAAGTACAGGATTAACACACGGAACGCTGTAGATCAGGCAGCAAGGATTGCATGGAGATGGCTGGTTTAAATAGCCCGCCTGGCGCCAGTAACCGTGCGCGTGCCCGTCCGAGACCGCGCGCGCGCACCCGTTCGATTCCGCGCATGCGCAGTAGCCCGCGCACCCGTTCGAGCCCGCACACGCAATCGCAGCGGTGGAGAACCACTAGGCCCAGCAGAGCTTTCCTTACATTGCCCCCCCCCAAGGGGCAGCCTCCGGATGCCCAACTGGGAACACTTCTCTGGGTGAGCTTTCTTGAAGGCTTGGATCAAATGCTCGGCATGCAAGTTGGTTTCAGGTTCCCAGGAATTCTCTTCAGAACCGTACCCCTTCCACTTGATGAGGTATTGTATCTGGTTATTTCTCTTTCGACAGTCCACAATTGTCTCCACCTCGAATTCCTCTTCCCCATTGACCATTATCGGGGCTGGGGGATCCGTAGATCGCCCAGGGAAAGAATTGGGGACTGCTGGCTTCAGGAGTGAAACATGGAAGACCGGGTGTACCCGAAGTGACTCTGGCAATTCCAGCTCGTATGCTACCTCGTTGATTTTCCGCTTCACAGCGAAGGGGCCCAAGAATTTGGGGCCTAACTTCCTGGAAGGACAAGTAAGTCGGAGATTCACCGTGGACAGCCATACTTTGTCTCCAGGCTCCAGGACCAATTGCCCCCGTCTGCCCCTGTCAAAGACCTCTTTATTAAGATTCTGTGCCCGAGTCATAGTTTCCTGCAACACTTTATTGTTGGTTGAAAAGAAGTCCACGGTCTCAAACACAGCAGGAACGGCACATTCTGGTACAGAATTTGGCAGGAATGATGGGTGGTAACCATAGTTGGCAAAGAACGGAGTCTGTTTGGTAGTGGAGTGGGTGGAGTTGTTGTAGGCGAATTCCGCCAATGGCAACAGAGAGAGCCAGTCCTGTTGAGAAAAGGATGAAAAGCAACGCAGATACTGCTCAAGAGTCTGGTTTGTTCTTTCTGTCTGCCCGTTCGTCTGTGGGTGGTAAGCAGAGGATAAAGATAGTTCAATGCCAAGGGAGTTGCAGAGGGCCTTCCAGAACCGAGACGTGAATTGGACGCCCCTGTCCGAGATGATATTTGCTGGAATCCCGTGAAGTCTGACAATGCCTGCAATGAAGGCCTGAGCCATCTCTGGTGCCGAAGGAGTCCCCTTCATGGGGATAAAGTGGGCCATTTTGGACAGCCGGTCCACTACCACAAAGATGGCCGTATGGCCTTCGGAGGGGGGAAGTTCCACAATGAAGTCCATGGTTATTAGCTTCCACGGCCTTTCCGGAGCAGGTAGGGGTTTGAGTAGCCCCCAAGATTTGGTCCTGCAGCTCTTGTTGCGAGTGCACACCGTACATGATTCCACATACCTTTGGCAGTCTTTTGCCAGTTGGGGCCACCAGAAAGTGCGCTGGACCAGGTCCGTGGTCTTGGCTATGCCGAAATGTCCGGCCAGTACATGGTCATGACATAGCCCAAGTATAGTGACCCGGAGTCTTTCTGGAACGAAGATCTTACCACCGGACCAGAATAGGCCATCCTTGGCGGAGACTTCTGGCCTAGCAGGCGGCGGGTCCTCCCTGGACGCCTGCTTGATCCGGCTTAACAGATCTTCATGGAGAAGTAGGAAGTTCTCAGCGGTTAGGATGGTGTCAGGTGGATTGGGCTCCTTAGGATCGATGAACATCCGTGATAAGGCATCAGGTTTGGTGTTTTTGGAGCCCGGCCTGTAGGTAACATGAAAGGCGAACCGGGAGAAGAACAGTGCCCACCTGGCTTGTCGTGGCTTTAGTCTCTTGGCGGCCTTCAGATACTCCAGGTTCTTGTGGTCTGTATATATGAGAATCGGGTGGGCCGCCCCTTCCAACAGGTACCGCCATTCCTCCAATGCCGCCTTGATTGCCAACAGTTCTCGGTCGCCCACGTCGTAGTTCCGCTCAGGAGGCGTCAACTTACGGGAGAAGAACCCAACGGGGAACAGGAGGGCCTTGGGGCCTTGTCTCTGGGATAGTATCGCCCCGACTGCGATTTCCGATGCGTCCACCTCCAAGACAAATGGGAGAGCCGGGTCGGGGTGCTTTAGGATGGAGGCGGAAGTAAAGAGTTTCTTGAGGGCGACAAAGGCGGCCTGGGCCTCGGTTGTCCATTGGAACCGAACCCCTTGTCGGGTTAATTGTGTGATGGGGGAGATGATGGCCGAGAAACCTTTAATAAATTTTCGGTAAAAGTTAGAGAAACCCACAAACCGCTGTACCCCTTTTTTATCCACCGGTGCAGGCCAGTCTAGAATAGCGGAGATCTTCTGGGGGTCCATCTTAATGCCTTCGATGGAGATGATGAGTCCCAGGAACTGTATGCTCTGTTGTTCAAACTCGCACTTCTCGGGTTTAGCATACAGCCCATGTTGCCGCAGTCGCCCCAACACGCATCTGACGTGTTGCTGGTGACTGTCCAGGGAAGAAGAAAAGATTAAGATGTCATCTAAGTAGATGATTACAAACAGGTCTAAGTAGTCTCGAAAAATGTCATTAATGAAATGTTGGAACGTGGCAGGGGCGTTACAGAGTCCGAAGGGCATCACAAGGTATTCAAAGTGCCCGAATCGTGTACGGAAGGCGGTCTTCCATTCATCGCCCTTTTGGATGCGTACCAGATTATATGCCCCGCGGAGGTCCAACTTGGTGAAGATGACCGCTGCCCCCAACCTCTGGAACAACTCGGGGACTAACGGCAAGGGGTAACGATTTTTGATGGTCACCTTGTTCAATTCTCTGTAATCGACACATGGCCGAAGGGAATGATCCTTTTTCTCGACGAAGAAGATGCCGGCTCCGGCAGGTGACGTGGAGGAACGGATAAAGCCCTTTCGTAAGTTATCATCAATGTAGTCTTTAAGGGCGGAGAGCTCCAGCTCGGATAGTGGGAAGATCCTCCCAAAGGGAACTTCAGCTCCAGGGAGAAGCTCAATGGGACAATCGTAGACCCGATGAGGAGGAAGGGTCTCTGCCCCTTTTTTGCTGAAGACATCCAAAAAAGAGTGGTAGGCCTTGGGGACCAGCTGATGGGTCTCGTTGTCCAAACACATCAAGGTAGTTGACCGAGCGTCGGTCCGTGGAAGGCAGTGTTGGGAGCAGTAAGGAGAGGAGAAGGTAATCTCCTTGGTGGACCAGTCAATGCAGGGGTTATGGGCGCGGAGCCAAGGCATGCCCAAAATGACCGGGAACAGTGGGGAAGAAATAATGTCCAGACTCAGTAACTCCTGATGGAGATGATTTATGCATGCCGGCAGAGGTTGCGTTTCTAGGGTGACAGGCCCGGATCTAATGGCTGAACCATCGGCCAGGTGTATCTGTAGTCCCTGGGCCTTATTCCGTAAGGGGATGCTATGGGCAGTAGCAAAGTCTGAGTCCATGAAGCAACTGCAGGCTCCAGAGTCAATAATGGCGGGGACCATAATGTTCTTTCCGGGGAGCTGTAACAAAATAGAGAGAGCAAGGTGAGAAGAGGCATCGGTAACGGCCATTATCTGGTCAACTGAAGGAGGGCGCCACTTACGGGTCTTGGCTGGACAGGTTCGCACATAGTGCCCTGGCTCCCCGCAGTATAGACACAAATTGTCCCGACGGCGTCTCAGCCGTTCTTCAGGAGTGAGAGCAGGGCGAAGCACACCCAACTGCATGGGCTCAGTTCCTTCGGTGGAGGCAGAGGTTCGACCCGGCGGTGGACCCCTAGGAAAGTAGGGTACCTTTGGCAGCATCCAAGAGGGACGAGGTGGAACAGAGGCCCTCTCAGACCGTCGTTCGCGTAGGCGCCTGTCGATCTGTATAGCCTGGTTGATGAGCTCCTCAAGAGTTGGAGGAACCCCAACCCTAGCAAGTTCATCCTTGAGGGGATCTGACAACCCCAACCGAAACTGGTAGCGGAGGGCCGCATCATTCCAGCTGGTATCAGCACTCCATCTCCTGAATTCAGCAACATAGTCCTCGGCGGGCCTACGCCCTTGGAGTAGAGCATGGAGGGCAGTCTCAGCCGTGGCACAGAGTTGCGGGTCCTCATACATTCGGGCCATTTCATCAAAGAAGGTATTTAGATGAGCAAGTTCCGCGGCCTCCTGTTTAAGCAGACGGTGGGCCCAGAGTTGGGGGTCGTTCTGGAGCAGGGAGATCACAAAGCCCACTTTGGTGGACTCCAAAGAAAATGTTCGGGGCTGTAGTGCAAAAAACAGTTCACATGCACTGCGAAAAGTCCTGAACTTACTACGCTCACCGGAGAACCTCTCAGGTGTGGGTACTCGAGGTTCCGGGGGAAGCATCACGACGGTTGGTGGAGTAGGCTGGCTAGTGGTGAGGCCTGGGGATCCCTGAGTAAGGACATGTTTTTCAAGTCGGGTATAACCTTCCTGTAGGTTAGTGACCGCTTGTGCAAGGCCTGCTAGGTGTAGGCAGAGTTCTTCCATAGGAGAGGCTCCCTGCTCAGACTCGGTCATGGCTGCCTGATACTGTCACGTACCTAGTGGCGAGTCTGGATTGCAGTGGGAGACCTCTCTTACGTCCCAGACTTGCGGCCCCTGGAGATGGGGACAGGGGGCGCAGAAGTCAGAGGAGGCACGAGTGTCTGGAAGGAACAGCAGCTGTAGGCGGATCTCCGGACTAGACCAGCGAAGATAGGAACCAGCAGACAACAGGTGACAGGAACCAGCAGACAGCAGGTGACAGGAACCAGCAGGCAACAGGTGACAGGAACCAGCAGGCAACAGGTGACAGGAACCAGCAGGCAACAGGTGACAGGAACCAGCAGACAACAGGTGACAGGAACCAGCAGACAGCAGGTGACAGGAACCAGCAGACAACAGGAACTGGCAGGTATGCAGCGGACTACAGGAACCAGCAGACAACAGGTGACAGGAACCAGCAGACAACAGGAACTGGCAGGTATGCAGCGGACTACAGGAACCAGCAGACAACAGGAACTGGCAGGTATGCAGCGGACTACAGGAACCAGCAGACAACAGGAACTGGCAGGTATGCAGCGGACCACAGGAACCAGCAGGCAACAGGAACTGGCAGGTATGCAGCGGACCACAGGAACCAGCAGGCAACAGGAACTGGCAGGTATGCAGCGGACTACAGGAACCAGCAGACAACAGGAACTGGCAGGTATGCAGCGGACTACAGGAACCAGCAGACAACAGGAACTGGCAGGTATGCAGCGGACCACAGGAACCAGCAGGCAACAGGAACTGGCAGGTATGCAGCGGACTACAG
Organism: Lithobates sylvaticus; assembly: GCA_028564925.1. Classification (NCBI taxonomy): domain Eukaryota; kingdom Metazoa; phylum Chordata; class Amphibia; order Anura; family Ranidae; genus Lithobates; species Lithobates sylvaticus. Next base: position 52,369,175 of record CM053035.1, read on the forward strand.
GAACCAGCAGACAACAGGAACTGGCAGGTATGCAGCGGACTACAGGAACCAGCAGGCAACAGGAACTGGCAGGTATGCAGCGGACTACAGGACAGGTGCACAGGTAGGTCAGACAAGCCGGGTTTGGTAACAGAGGACACACTGCGGATAAGCCAGGGATAAGCCAGAGAATAGTCGTGGGTAAGCCGGGATCGGGGCAGGCAGGAAGCAGAGCAGGTAGGTAGACAAGCCGGGTCACTGGTGCAGATACAGAGAAGTACAGGATTAACACACGGAACGCTGTAGATCAGGCAGCAAGGATTGCATGGAGATGGCTGGTTTAAATAGCCCGCCTGGCGCCAGTAACCGTGCGCGCGCCCGTCCGAGACCGCGCGCGCGCACCCGTTCGATTCCGCGCATGCGCAGTAGCCCGCGCACCCGTTCGAGCCCGCACACGCAATCGCAGCGGTGGAGAACCACTAGGCCCAGCAGAGCTTTCCTTACAAGCATATTAAATAAGGGCATTAGCCAATGCATCCCATTGGGTAATACATTTAAAAGAGCGAACAAAAGTCCTGGATGGTTTAACTCCAATGTAAAAATGCATATAAAAGCAAAGGAGAAGGCCTTCATAAAATACAAGGTTGAGGGATCATCATCAGCATTCAGACTTTATAAAGAATGCAACAAGAAATGTAAGGGTGCAATAAGGACGGTTAAGATAGAACATGAAAGACACATAGCAGAGAAGAGCAAAAAAAATCCCAAGAAATTCTTTAAGTATATAAACAGAAAAAAAGGGAGGACAGACCATACTGGCCCCATAAAGAATGAGGAAGGACATCTGGTTACAAAGGATGGGGAGATGGCAAAGGTATTGAAATTATTCTCCTCAGTCTTCACGAGGGAATCGGGGGGCTTCAGTAACCAAAACTGCAGTGTTTATCCTCATGACACATCACAGAAAGCACCTCCATGGTTAACAGAGGACAGAATTAAAATTAGACTTGGGAAACTTAACATTAATAAATCACCGGGACCAGATGGCTTGCACCCGAGGGTACTAAGACCATTGTTCCTAATTTTTACTGACTGGAATGGTACCAGCTGATTGGAGAAAAGCCAATGTAGCACCAATATTGGTATAGTGGCGCGAACGGCCCACAATGCACTGCGCCATCGCAGTGCATTGCTGGCTGATGATTGGCCAAGCATGCACTGTGACCCGCATGCTTGGCTAATCACAGAGCCGGCAGCGAGGAGAGCCATAATTGGCCACATTATAGCTCAGGAGGTTTAGTACTTAAGTCACTATTATGGTGTAATATTGATTTTTATAACAATTATTTTTAAATTTTGAGACACTATACTGTTTATTTGTGATGGTCTCAATTCAGTCACGTTTTGTCTGTAATCAGTATATTTCACCATTTGTAATTTAATGGATATTCTATATGGAATATAGTTCCACTATTGGTCACTTATATTTATTTATTTTGGTGATATATAATTTTTTAAAGAATTTTTTCTATTATTATATATTATTTCACAGTATATGTTTAATAATCACTATTGAACACTTTGAGCGCCGCACTATATACTTATTCACGCTTTTTGATTTAACATATTATTGTTGTGCAGGCTGCTGAATCTATTTATGTGTATATAGCGCAGTTTCTTCCCCCCCCCCCCCCCCCACCCACCGGTTCTATTGGCCCTGTGTGTGGGCTGAATTTGAGGGATATTGTTACTCCTGCATACAGAGGAAGACTTTACCTCACAGAGCTGCCCCAATGGGTCATATTCAAAGTCAAAGACCACTGGAATTGGTGTGTATTGATGTTCTGTGATTGGAGCCTGACTCGAGTAGACAGGGAAATGTTCTTGTGGTGACCGACCCCTTCACCCAGTATCTCCAGGCATTCCCAACTAAGTACCAGCAAGCATCTATGGTGGCCAAAATTCTGGTAGAGAAGTTCTTTGTCCACTACGGCCTACCTCAGCGTATTCACTCTGACCAGGGGAGAGACTTGGAGAGTAGACTCATTAAAAGACTGTTAGACCTGTTAGGTGTTCAGAAGTCAAGAACCACCCCCTACCACCCTCAAAGAGATCCCAGCCAGAACGCTTTAGTCGCACCTGCCTGGATATGCTTGGGACTCTTAGGCCCCTTTCACACCAGGGCGTTTTTCATGCGGTGCAGCGCTAAAAATAGCGCCTGTTCACCGCATGAAAAAAATCCTGCCCCTTTAACTCCAGTGTGAAAGCCGGCGGGCTTTCACACTGGAGCGGTGCGCTAGCAGGATGACAAAAAAAGTCCTGCTAGCAGCATCTTTGGAGCGGGATAGGAGCGGTGTGTTCACCGCTCCTATACCGCTCCTTCCCATTGAATATAATGGGACACCGCGGTGAAACCGCGGGAATACCGCCGCAAAGCGCCGCTACGGCGGCGCTCTGCGGGGGTGTTTAACCCCTTTTCGGCCACTCGCGGGGGTTAAAACCGCACCGCGAGCGGCCGAAAACCGCGGTGAAAACGACGGTAAAGCAGCGCTAAATATAGCGCTGCTTTACCGTCACCACGGCTCACCGCCCCAGTGTGAAAGGGGCCTTACAGCTGAAAAGAAACAGCATTGGAGCAGGCACATTGCAGCTATTGTACACGCCTATAATAGCACTGAAAACGATGCCACGGGCTATTCCCCATATAGGCTGATGTTCGGTAGGGAAGCTTGACTGCCGGTAGACTTAGCATCTGGCACCTCTTTAGATCATACCTCGATGAAGTCACACAGAGGATATGTGGACAGCCTGAGGAAGAGTCTGAAGACAACATATGAGAAAGCCCAGGCTACCTCAGACACCCGGGACCAGCGAAACAAGCGGAAATTTGACCTAAAAAGGTGAGAGTACATGATTTGCAGCCTGGTGACAGGCTCACAAACTGGCTGATCGATGGAAGTCACAGCCCTACATCATCTGCAAGCAGTTGCCAAGACTGCCAGTATACTAGATTCGCCCATAAGGAAGCACAGGCCCACTAAATACCTGACACCGGAATCATCTGCTACCTTTATCAGAAGCAGTTTGTATACACCATCAACCAAATCAACAACCTACTCAAACCATCTCTCAGGAATAACCTCCAGTAACCAGGTGCTGGAAATGTAAACAAAGGCGCCACTCTAAGTGCAGTAAGAAATGGTATTTTTAATATAAAGGATTTAAAATTATTGTACTCACAAAAGGTACAGTGCTCAAAGGCATGTGGTTAATGTGATGAGCCGGATGTCCATGGAGTGAGTGTTGTCCGTATCCTGTAGAGCGGTGATCTTTGCTGGGTCATCCACTTCTGACACTTCCGGTTGGTGGAGCGCACACCGACAACCAGGGGGATTATGTCACTTCCAGGGGCTGGAGCCGGTTCAACGAATAGGCGATGCGTTTGCGGAGCATGCGCTCCTTCCTCAGGCCTAACGTGGGCAATGAGTGGACTAGGTATATGTGGCCGGTGGGAAGCTCTGATTGGACGGCGATTCCTGTGTTTGGATGGTGGCCAGCGGGGGACACAGAGCGTCATTCACATACATGGCAATAGCAGTGGACATTTGTGCAGAACGGAAAGAAGTGCAAAGGTGCGGCACAGATTACTGAAATGGGGGCAATGTATTGGTATAAGCTGTTATGACTGCAGCAAACTGGAACCACTGATTGCATAAAAAGTGATGATTAATAAAAGAATTTTGATAACATAATGTTAGTGAGTGTGCTGAATTGCTAAAAACCTTTCATATGTTAATTAAAACCATCTCATATTAAAAACATGTATATGGGATTGTGAATGGTGGTAGTGTCAATGGAAAAATGCATATACATACATATGTACAGCCTGCACATCATATATGGAAAATAGTTTTTGGGCCATTGTGTAAAAATTATATATATGTGTATATACACGCAAAAATTACGCAAAAAATACACATATAAAAAATATGGGTATCACAAGTTGCTTGTGTTTCCCAATCATATGACATGGACTTTCACTGAACAATGATTTGAGTTAATGTCATTTTAATTTTTTGATGGTTTACAGGCTAATTTCATTTGTCCGTTCTTCTCCTTTTCCCTCTCCTCCCCTAATTGTTACCACCCCTTTCCCATCCTTCATCCATCCATTTGTTCCCCTCCTACAAGCAATCGGATGGTGAATCACACATTGCTTGAATTAGCGCCCACTTCACCAAACCTGCATCCAGTAACCAGGTCCCAGTCCTCGCAACCAAACAGGGATGCAGAAGACAGTGAGGATGAAGAAATGGGCATGCATTGTCTGTGGCAGTCTATGCTGGCAGACACTGCCACTCCCCTTTCTCCCAGAGAAGCAGATGTGGGAACCCTCAGGCCTGAGGCTTCGGAGTTCATCCCACAGAGACAACCCTTGGCAAGCCAAGGAGACTTTCCGAGTTCCCCAACTGTAGAGGACATAGAAGCTCCTCAACCTTCTGCAGCATCAGAGGAAGAGGCTACTATACCCAAAATGCCGGAGTCCAAAGGGCAGAGGAAAGCGAACAATTCGCCCCACAAAAAGGCTGACATACGATATTTTAGGCGAACGTTCTGAAGAAACGATCCTCACATCTCAGAGAACGCACAGCCTGCTGACCCTTCCCACTACAGATTTAGTGGAGGGCGACTCCACCTCCCCCCCTGGCACATCTAGGTATGCCTTCCCAATATCGAGGGCTTGAGGGAAGAACAATCTTCCCTCATATGACAAATGGTGGGAGCTTCCCCTGTCAGATTCATATGTGCATGCAAATTGTTTGTTTTCTTACATGTACTAACCTGTTTTTGCCTCCCGTTGTATTTTGAAAGCATGTAACTGGTTGTGGACATTATTGTTGATAGACTCTGTCCTTCCTTTGGGGTCCAAAGGTTCTTTGGTGGAGGAGTATATAGCAAGCATGTTGTAATGCAATTTCTCCTTTTGGCCACAAGATTGAGACTGAGAGATGCTGACTGGTAATTCCAGAAAACTGAGAAAGAGAGGGAACACTGGGAAAAAGGGGAGTTTCAGGAAGTGTTGAGGGGACAAAATAGAGGGAAGTACTGAGGTAAAAAAGAGAAAAAGTGCAGCAGGAGACAGGATGAGAGGAGATTGCTTAAAAGAGAGGGAGATACCAAGGCTCAAAAAGTCCTTTGCTGAGACGCAGTGACACTTAACAGTGATGAGAGGAGGAGTGTGTGAGGGGAAGGAACTGAGGCCTTTCGGGGATTGAAATACCCATCCGGGTATCGGGTTGGCTACTGCCTGTTCACCTTGCGAGTTTCGCTCCCAGTCATCTCGATCGGCCATCAGCAAGAAGTCCAGTGCCTTACAACATCGCTAGGAGCATCAGGAGCCTGAACCAGCAACTGGGACAATTGTTGTGTCATCGCACAGAGGACTGGTGAGCTGATGTAAACATCCTTCTTGACACCATACTGACACTGCATGCAGACACTAATTTCCCTTTTTAGTGTCATGGGATGCTTAGTAGTTTTCCCTTTTAAATCTCTACCGAACTGAACATTCTTAAAGATTACTGCTCCATGCTAGCTTGTTTAAACCTTCTCTTAAAACAAGGACCCCACTGTTTGCTAGCAGAAGACACTAGTACTCTTCACCTCAGGACCTGCAACATTACAGAACTGTGCTTACTGTAATTGTGTAACCCTTTTCTTTTCGTTGTGTGTTTGCGGCCAAGAAGAAGCTGAGAAGTTGACAAGTCTTCTGTCCTCCCTCTTAGCGCCTGTGTTAAGGACATATAGATTACTGCCCTTTCTATACCTGCAGTTGCTAAATATTGAAGGTTGTCTTTTCTAATGTATTAGTTATTTGTAGCAAGGTTTAACAGTGTTGTAAGTTTCCATATGCTTTAAACCATGCTTATATATTCAACTTGTTTATCACTACCCGGTGTGTATCTTTTTTGCTGATAATCCACAGCCAGGATAACAGTATTTACCACATGTGTCCTTAAATGTGTTTGCAGTAATTTTATTTAACCAGGTGTGTCAGAGGGGCTGAGGTCATTCTTATGCCTCGTACACACGTACGGACTTTTGCCGGCGGACCTAAGTCCAGCGGACAATCCGCTGGACTTTCCGGCTAGGTCCGCTGGACTTTCCGAGGGTGTGGACTTGCCACACACGCACGGACTTGTCCAGCGGATAATCCGCCGGCCAAAAGTCCGCGGGACTTTTGAAAATGAACGGACTTGCCCACACACGGAGCAGTCCGTTCATTTCGAACGTAACTTCAGGTTACGTAGCTAGCGTAGGCAGTTACTGCCGCCGCGCTAGCTCCGTGACCAGGCCGCGTGCCCTCAACATGGGGGGGTGGCAGGCCAGGAAAGGGGTGGGGACGAACGAGCGCCCCCCCCCCTCCTGAGCCGTACCATGTGCCCTCAACATGGGGGGTGCCCTGGGGAAAGGGGGGCCGTGCGGCCCCCCCACCCCACCCTATGTGAAGGAGTATGGGGGTGTGGGGTATGCGGGCGGGGGCTTATCTGAATCTAAAAAAAAAAGGGGGCCCCCAGATCCCGGCCACACCCTATGTGAATGAGTATGGGGTACGATGTACCCCTACCCATTCACCTAAGGTGTAAAATGTAAAGTAAAAAAAAAAAACCCACACTTTTGAAAAAATAGTTTATTGCACTGCTCCGGGGGTCTTCTTCCGTCTTGGGGGTCTTCTCGCCGGACTCCCCCGCCATTTACCAAGCTCTTTTACCGAGCGAGTCCGGCTACCTTCTTCGTCGTCGCCGCCGTCTGGGGGTCTCGATCCGCCTTCGGGGGTCTTCTTCCGTCTTGGGGGTCTTCTCTCCGGACTCCTCCCCTCTCTTCTGCTCTTTTACCTAGCTCTTTCACGAGGGGAGGTGTCCGGCTACCTTCTTCGTCGTCGCCGCCGTCGTCTGGGGGTCTCGATCCGCCTTCGGGGGTCTTCTTAAATGTGTGCCGCTCTTTGCAGTAATTTTATTTAACCAGGGGGCGGGGGCGGGGTGTGTCAGAGGGGCTGAGGTCATTCTCGGAAGAAGAAGAAGAACAAGAAGAACAAGAAGGACAAGAAGAAGGACAAGGTGCCGGCGGCGCGGAAGACGACGACCGCCGCAAGAACAGAAGAGACCCCCGGAAGACCCCCGAAGGCGGATCGAGACCCCCAGACGACGGCGGCGACGACGAAGAAGGTAGCCGGACACCTCCCCTCGTGAAAGAGCTAGGTAAAAGAGCAGGAGAGGGGAGGAGTCCGGCGAGAAGACCCCCAAGACGGAAGAAGACCCCCGAAGGCGGATCGAGACCCCCAGACGGCGGCGACGACGAAGAAGGTAGACGGACTCCCCTCGCTCGGTAAAAGAGCTTGGTAAATGGCGGGGGAGCAAGAAGACCCCCGGAGCAGTGCAAAAGTGTGGGTGTTTTTTTTTTTTTACAGGGGGAGGGGGCACTACACATGTAAACATAGAGAGATGTTTTTGCACTTTTGAGCAACAGCATGAATCAGGAGGGGGGGGGGCGCTCGTTCGTCACCCCTTTCCTGGCCTGCCAGGCTGCGTTCCTGACATGGATTTGGGGGGAACCTCACGCCGTTTTTTCGGCGTGGGGATTCCCTTTAAATCCATGCCAGGTCACGGAGCTAGCGCGGCGGCACTGCCTACGCTAGCTACGTAACCTGAAGTCACGTGCTAAATGTCAAAAGCTTTCCCTAACTCATTCATATCTGTTGCAACACACAATGAACAAAGGTTCTTAAGGGAAAGAGAATCCAAATTCACCAAGCGGCTTTTTCAGGGGAGGCACTACACATGTAAACATAGAGAGATTTTATCTTTTTTTAGGGAAGGTGCTGGCACATTGGTAAGCAGTTCAAAAGGCCTGAAAGTGCATAATTAGTAATGGTTGCTATGGCAGTAAATGAATGCAAACATTTGCAATTTTCTCAAATTGCAAACAGCTACAGTTTGATCCAACAGTTGAAGCTCATCCCCAAATAGCAAACAGAGGAATAGAATTGTAACCTGGTAACTAGGGTTGGGCAGAACAGCCCCCCCCCCCCCCCGGTTCAGTTCGCATCCAGAACATGCGAACGGACCGAAACTTTGCGCGTACATTCTAACACCGTTAAAGTCTATAGTACTCGAACGTGAGAAATCAAAAGTGCACATTTTAAAGGCTAATATATGCAAGTTATTGTCCTTAAAAAGGGTTTGGGGACCCGGGTCCTGCCCCAGGGGACATGTATCAATGGAAAAAAAAAAGTTTTTAAAAGGCCATTTTTTCGGGAGCAGTGATTTTAATGATGCTTAAAGTGAAAAAATAAAAGTGAAATATTCCTTTAAATATTGTACCTGGGGGGTGTCAATAGTATGCCTGTAAAGTGGCATGTGTTTCCCGTGCTTAGAACAGTCCCTGCACAAAATGAAATTTCTAAAGGAAAAAAAGTCATTTAAAACTGCTTGAGGCTTTAATGTAATGTTGGGTCCTGGCAATATGGATGAAAATCATGGAGACAAATGGCATGGGTACCCCCCCACAGCCCATTACCAGGCCCTTTGGGTCTTGTATGGATATTAAGGGGAACCCTGCAGGCCCTATATATTCTGAACAGCAGTATACAGGCGGTGAAAACAAGATATGGATTGTAGGTTTGTTCTTATGTTTGTAATTTGGCGCAGGTACATTTTGTAAGTGTGGCTCCAGCCAAAAAATCTATTTTAAATATTTTATCACCCCTGTAACATTTGTTTTGCTGTCTGTACCCCTGTTCAGAAGGTTTCATCTCACTTCCTGTCCCAATGACAATTGGATTTAGAAAATTTGGGGTTTGAGTATTGGTGATAAATCAGTGGAGGAGACACCCTTTTCCCATATTAACTGTTACAGGAGACAATTTCCCTTCCTAGGGGTAGAATTCCTCTCACTTCCTGTTGTTGCCCTTCGTTTGTAAGTAGGAGTCATTTGTAAGTCGGATTTTTGAAAATAGGGGACCGGCTGTATATACTATACGGCCTGCCCTATACACTCTGTGGAAAATTGGGCCTTCGGTGTTGGTGGTACCAGAGCACTGTAAGCCCTCACAGTTACTCTTGCTGGGTGCTGGAACAGGCCCTGCTGTGAAATATTATATCAAAAATTGTAATTACACGCCCCTGTTAAACAGAGGCAGAAAAATTTGGCCTTAGCCACTGGTGGTGGTGCCCCGAACAAAAAATGTTCTTAGAAGCTATCAACATGAACATTGAGGAGGAATAGGATAGTCACTCAGCATCAGCATAGGCAGTCTTGAAGGGATCTCACATTCATCAAAAAATGATTTGGTCACATCAGCATCAGGTGCTTAGTAGCTGGTGATCCAAGACTGATTCATTTTTATGAAGGTGAGCCGATCAACCAAGTTGGTGGACAGGCACACTCTGTGATCGGTTACAAAGCCTCCAACGGCACTGAATGTGCGTTCCGAAAGAACGCTGGATGCAGGACAGGCCAATAGCTCAATTGCATACTGTGCAAGCTCTGGCCAGTGATCAATCCTTAAGACACAGTAACCCAGTCAATTTTTGGTTGGAAAGGTCTCCAAGTCTGATCTTGCCCCTTAGTATTCCTGCACCATGTACAACAGACGCTGGCGATGGTTGCTGAAACCGATCAGACCTTGGGGCTGTGGACTAAAAAATTGTCTGAATGCATCGTTCAGACGGCCACCTTCTCCACCGCTCCTTCTGTGACTGACCGAAGCCTCAGCAACACATTGTCCAGAAGGACCAGGAAATTGTAACCTCCCAGGCTCTGAAAACGCATCGCAAAAACCTTTCTGCAAGGCTTCCCGAAGATGTTTCATTCTCTGCTCCCTCGGCGACGGCTGGATAAGTTTTGCCACCTTACCCTTGTAACGTAGATCAAGAAGGGTTGCCAGCCAGTACTGATCCCTCCTTTGATACCTCGAATCCGAGGGTCCTTTCGCAGGCTTTGCAGGATCAGGGAGGCTATGCAGCATAGGTTAGCTGAGGCATTCGTTCCAGAGTCCTCTGGGTCACTAAGGACGACCTGATCTGGAGCCACCTCCTGCCAGCCACGTACAAGTCCATGGGTTTCTGGGGCCTGAAAACGATCCCTTGAAGACTGCTGCTGATGCTGAGTGCCAGGCTCCACCTCCATGCTGACACAATCCTCCTCCTCCTCCCCCTCTTCCTGTGTGATAGGCGGGCCTGCAGGAATACTGTCTGGATAAAGGGGGCCTTGAGGGGTAAGGAAGTCCTCCTCTTCCTCCCTCTGTTCTGCCTCAAGTGCCCTGTCCATTATTCCACGCAGCGTGTGCTCCAACAGGTAGACAAGAAGGACAGTATCACTGATGCATGCACTGTCACTGCTCACTATCCTCGTGGCCTCCTCAAATGGTGACAGGACAGTGCATGCAAGCCAAGCTCCCCTGACCCTGTCCTGGTGCCATACTCGCACAGGTACTCATCGATGTCCCTCTGCTGCGTGTGCAGCCGCTGCAGCATTGCCAACGTTGAATTCCACCTGGTGGGCATGTCACAGATGAGGCAATTCCTTTTGGAGGTCAGCCAGCCAAGCACTGGCATTATATGACCCGCAAAAATGTCCACAGACTTTCCTTGCCTGACTCAGGAGATCCTGTAAGCCTGGGTACCTGCACAAGAACCGCTGCACCACCAAATTAAGGACGTGAGCCAAACAGGGAACATGGGTGGATAATTGACAGTTACTTACCGGTAACTGCTTTTCTAGGCTATCTTCCAGGATGCTCATAAGCCGTACCTAAGGTCTGCCTAATCCACCTAGCCACTGTAGATCTAGAAGCATGCCCTCCCTTTCTAGGGCCGCTAAATAGAACTAAAAGTTGAGTAGATTTCCTAAAATCTTTCACTCTCTCCAAATATGTCAGCAAACATCTCCTGACATCTAAAAACTTAAATTTTTCCTACTCAGGAGCAGTGGCGGCTGGTGAAGTTTTAAGATGGGGGGGGGGTGCTAGACCCCGCCCACCCTTTTGATCCCTCCCAGTTCTCATAAGCCCCACCCCTTATAGAATCCACCAACTCTGTCCCCTGTAGTACATCATATACCAGGCTGTACATTATACACAGGTCTCTGTACATCATATACCAGGATTTACATTATAGACAGGGCTGTGTACATCATCTACCAGGCTGTACATTATACACCGGGCTCTGTAAATCATATACCAGGCTCTACATTATACACAGGGCTCTATACTTCATATACCAGGCTCTAAATTATAGACAGGGCTCTGTACATCATATACCAGGCTGTACATTATACACCGGGCTCTGTACATCATATACCAGGCTCTACATTATACACAGGGCTCTGTACATCATATACCAGGCTCTACATTATACACAGGGCCCTGTACATCATATACCAGGCTCTACATTATACACAGGGCTCTGTACATCATATACCAGGCTCTACATTATACACCAGGTTCTAATGACACATCCATCTGTCTGACAGCCCAGCCACACTCCTCGTTCAGCAGAGAAAAAAAAACAGGAAACACAAAAAAGGTGCTCAGGAAATAGCAATAGGCAGAGGTCACCGCAGACAATGAAGTACAAGAAAGCCTAATAAAATAAAACAAATACAGTCATCACACTTAGGGACTGCAATAATGCAATATCTTACATGTTTGCCTTTGGTGGTGGGATCAGAGGGATGGTGGTGATCGGGGACAGAGGGATGGAGGTGGGGTGGGGAGTGGGATCAGGGACAGAAGGATGGTGGGGGGGGAGTGGGATAAGGGACAGAGGGATGGTGGGTGGTATGGGATCAGGGACCGAGGGATGGTGGGTGATATGGGATCAGGGACATAGGGATGGTGGGTGGGATGGATCAGGGATAGAGGAATGGTGGGTGGGATGGATCAGAGACAGAGGAATGGTGGGTGTGATGGATCAGGGACAGAGACATGGTGGGTGGGATGGATCCAGGGACAGAGGGATGGGTGGGTGGGATGGATCAGGGACAGAGGGATGGTGGGATGGATGAGGGACAGAAGGATGGTGGGTGGGATGGATGAGGGACAGAAAGATGGGTTGGATCAGGGACAGAGGGATGGATCAGGGACAGAGGGATGGTGGGTGGGATGGATCAGGGACAGAGGGATGGTGGGATGGATCAGGGACAGAGGGATGGTGGGATGGATCAGGGACAGAGGGATGGTGGGTGGTATTGGATTAGGGACAGAGGTATGGTGGGTGGGATGGATCAGGGACAGAGACATGGTGGGTGGGATGGATCAGGGACAGAGGGATGGTGGGATGGATCAGGGACAGAGGGATGGTGGGTGGGATGGATCAGGGACAGAGGGATGGGTGGGTGGGATGGATCAGGGACAGAGGGATGGATCAGCGACAGAGGGATTGTGGGATGGATCAGGGACAGAGGGATGGTGGGTGGGATGTATCGGGGACAGAGGGATGGTGGGTGGGATGGATCAGGGACAGAGGGATGGTGGATGGGATGGATCAGGGATAGAGGGATGGTGGGTGGGATGGATCAGGGACAGAGGGATGGTGGGTGGGATGGATCGGGGACAGAGGAATGGTGGGATGGATCAGGGACAGAGGAATGGTGAGATGGATCAGGGACAGAGGGATGGTGGGATGGATCAGGGACAGAGGGATGGTGGGTGGGATGGATCAGGGTTAGAGGAATGGTGGGATAGATCAGGGACAGAGGGATAGTGGGTGGGATGGATGAGGGACAGAGGGATGGATCAGGGACAGAGGGATGGTGGGTGGGAGGGATCAGGGACAGAGGAATTGTCGGTGGGATGGATCAGGGACAGAGGGATGGTGGGATGGATCAGGGACAGAGGGATGGTGGGTGGGATCAGGGACAGAGGGATGGTGGGTGGGATGGATCAGGGACAGATGGATGGTGGGTGGGATGGTATCAGGGACAGGGGCAGCTAGCACGGTGAAGCTGATGGCAGATTAACCTAGTGTCAGGTTTCCTGGAGAAATCGGCTGTGTCAGCTGCATGTTCTGTGACTGAATGGCTGTGACAGGGACGCTCAGTAGTATGATGCTGACAAGTCAGAGGGGAGGAGTCTGCTAATGGCGCCCATGGATCTCATGCCGTGAGGTGCCTGTGATCCCTCTCTGCCCTCCAGAATTTAGAAGCAGTGTTAAACCTGATTATCCCCTAAATTCCCCCGCTGCAAGTACCTCTGTCTGACCAGATTCTAGGACTGATGGCTAGTCCCCCGGAGCGGCATGTGTTGCTGAAGTGACGGCGGGACGCTGTGTGCCCGATTGAGCGGAGTGTACTGCGACCAAGGGAGTCAGATGGGCGGCTGCTGGTGAGCGGAGTGGAGCTGAGGGGGATGTCTTTCAGAGTGAGCCGGGAGTGGAGTGAGCTCAGGACCCAAGCTCTTTCGTTGCCAGCCTCATTTTGGAACCCGGCGGCGCTGCTTGTCCAGAGCCGGAGACAGTGTAAAGCCGTGGAGAAGCCCGAGTGAACCCGAGGGGGGATCCGTCCTGTGGAGCCAGCCGGCAGGGACAAGCGCGCTCCGGGAGCAGACAGGCGAAAGATAGCACCGGCCTGAGGACAAGATAAGTGCCGGTGGCATTAGAGCTGATATACCACAGTATTTAAAAAAAAATGCTTAATAATAATAATACCTAACCTACATTACATATTGGATACGGCATAGTGCAAGCTAGAGTTCTTGAGCATTAAAAGAGCTGAATGATAAGATTGGCTTAAGCTCCATATGCGGGACTGGCTGTGTTCGTTTTTTTTTTCCCTGTGTTTTGTGTTTCTTTTGTCCAGATTCATTAGATTATCCTTTTTTTTTTTTTTTTTTTTAGAGTGCACAAATGAATTAAAGCTGGGAACTGCAAACTAGTATTGCAAAAATAGAGGGGCTCATAGGTGCCCCAGGCAAATAGGTCATCGCTGCGTTTTGTTTTTTTTCAGCGGCAGCAGTGGCATAAAGACCGAAACGAAACAAAACATACATATACATATACATTATATATATATATATATATAATAGATATATAATATATAATATATATATATATATATATATATATATATATATATATATATATATATATATATATATATATATATACACACATGGTAACCAGTAATAAACTAGTAACGGCAGTGACGACAATTGTGCCGGAGTGTTTTTTTTTTTTTTTTTTTGATTGTTGTATTTTTGTGGAAGCATTTGTGCTGAAGAAATTTGTCAATCTCTGAAAAATCCCTGAAATTTTTTTTGGATATAACAGTGGGACCCCTCAGAGGTCCTAGTCTGGTGTTCCGTTACTTTTTCTTGTCTCTTCCCGCCTTCGTCAAAACTTGTTTTTTTTTCTTGGCCTCCCTAAGTGGTAAAATTAAAAAGAATGAGGGGAAAGGTAGCAAGAGGGGGAGGTGCGATAGTAAAATCACCACGGTCAAGCCTAGGCCCTAATCAGAGTCCTGGCCCTATGAGCAGATATCTTACTCAAGGGGAGACGGAGGGGGAAAGGCAGCAGAGCACCAAAAGTAAATCGGTTGAGATTAAGGAAAAGAAGGATAAGAAGGAAAAGAAACCACAGCTGAAGATAGCAGATGTACCGTATTTATCGGCGTATAACACGCACCGGCGTATAACACGCACCCCAAGTTTAGGAGGGCATTTTAAGGAAAAAAGTTTTAGGAGGGAAGCTTAGGGGAAAAAAAAAACTTACATTTAAGCGTCATTTGCAGCCTTGCCCAGCATCATTTGCAGCTTGCCCAGCGTCATTTGCAGCTTGCCCAGCGTCATTTGCAGCCTTGCCCAGCGTCATTTGCAGCCTTGCCCAGTGTGATTTGCAGCCTTGCCCAGTGTGATTTGCAGCCTTGTCCAGTGTGTCTTGCAGCCTTGCCCAGTGTGTCTTGCAGCCTTGCCCAGTGTGATTTGCAGCTTGTCAGTGTCTTTTGCAGCTTGTCAGCGTCTGTGGCATGTTTAAATTTCCCGCCGTAGAAAAACGAGCGGGCACCGCCATTAAAAAAACCGAGCGCTTCCGGAAAAGTCAGAGCCGTCTGGTCGGCTCCACTCGCAGTCCCGCCTCCCTGCTGTTTCGGAAGCGATAGCAGGGAGGCTTGACTGCGAGCGGAGCCGAACAGTCAGATCGGTCTTTTTCGGCGGCACTCGTTTTTTTTTCGGCGGCGCTCGTTTTTTTTTGGCGGCACTCGTTTTCTTTCGGCGGCGCTCGTTTTTTTTTTTCACTATTTTTCGGCGCCGTTTGATTTTTTTTTGTCACTTTTTTTTGGGGGATCGGCGTATAACACGCACCCACGACTTTCCCCCGATTTTAAGGGGGAAAAGGTGCATGTTATACGCCGATAAATACGGTAAGTACATTGCTTTATGGAACCTATGGAACCTAGAATGGAACAAGAGAGGGGAACAGATGAAGAGGGAGCAACAGGGGGAAGGGAGGATGTATACGAAGATCAGCTCCCAACAAAATTAGACATGGAAAAAATGTTTTCTGCGTTGGAAACCTCTCTCAAGACCGAAATGGTCATAATTCATCAAAACCTGCGATGCATGCTTTCAAGGGTGGAGGAGGTAGAGACAAAGGTGAGCACTCATGTAAAGATGATAACAGAATTGAAAGGAGAAGTAAACCGAATAAAACAGGAACAACAAGAGCAAAAGTATAATATGGAAGATCAGGAAAACAGGGAACGAAGGAAAAATCTAAGATTTCGCGACTTACCGGAATCAGTACAGGAAGAAAATTTAGCAGAGGTGATGATAAAAATCTTTAATCCTATATTGGAAAAGGAAGAATCTAATGTAATAGAAATAGAAAGAATCCATAGGATAAAGAGACCAATCGGACTCTCTTCTGAAAAATCAAGAGATACAATACTGCGCTTCCAAAAATGGGAGGACAAAGATCAAATTTGGAAAAACCTGAGAAGAGCGCCGCCAATTCAAGTGGAAGGGAAAACCATAAAAATCTTCCAAGATTTGTCTCAAGAAACATTGAGGAGAAGGAGACTTTTAAAACCCCTGTTGAAAATGCTACAAGAACAGGAAATACAGTATAACTGGGGGTTACCCGCCTGCTTAATTGCTAAAAGAAATGGAAGGACCTTCAAACTGAGGTTTATGGAAGAGATCCCAGAGTTCTGTGGAACAGAGAGTACAAGATCTAGAAGACTGAGAGAAGGAGATACAATATAACATCGCACAATGGCGAAAGGAACAGAGACACTCAGAAAAGGACGTTTTCTCCTTTTTGTTTTTTTCTGTTTGCAGTTTTGAGAAGGAAAAGGGGAAGGGAGGAGGAAGGGAAGGAGGGAGGGAGAAAAGAAAGGAAAAAAAGAAAAGAGAAAGAGGATGTCAGCACTGGTCCGGGGGGTCCGAGGTGGGGGGAAGGGAGGAAAGAGAAATGGAGGGGGGGGGGGGAACGGGGACTTTTAGGCTGGGTACAACGGAGTAGCCTCTCGAGAAATAGGAGGGGCGAGTCCAAGGCTGCCAACAGAACGCCACTCTAGACCTAAAAGAGGGCAAGTGGAAGAAGGAAGGAGCAAAGTTTTATACTTTTGCTCCCCGGATCCCACAAAATGTCCTGCAGACCAAAAGGTCAAAATACCATCAACATAGGGGGGATGGGTAGGGAGGGAGTAGGGTGGGGGAGAGGGGGTGGGGGGGTATTAGCAATAGGGGGTAGGGAGGATTGAAGGTTTGCAACAAGAAGGAATAGGGGCCTCAATGGATGTATCAGAATTCGCAAGCAGGAGGTCCCCGGCTGTCGCCTTGGGGGGCCCCCTCTCTTGCCCCTAGGGGGAGGCGGGGGGGCTCCCTGGGGGGACGATCGGGGACATGAATATGAATGGAAGAGACAAGTAATATTCGGATTGTGACATATAATGTACGAGGATTAAATTCACCAGTCAAGCGGCAGTTGGTACTAAGAGAACTAGAAAAGAACCAAGCAGAAATAATATACCTGCAGGAAACGCACATTACCTTGGACTCAAATGTTAAAATATATTCTAGAAATATACCAGTCTGGGTCTATGGAGATTCGCCTGTTAGAGGGGCAAAAGGAGTGGCAATAGGTATAGGTAAAAATGTGCGATTCGAAATAGAAAAAAGAAAAGTTGACCCGGAAGGCCGCTACCTTTTTCTGATAGGAACAATGCAGAATACCAAATATACGCTGGCGAATATATACTGCCCAAATAGGAATCCTAAAAAATATTTCCTACTCGAATTTAAACAAGGCAGGCTGATACTAGCAGGGAATTTTAATTTCCCATTAGATCATAAAATGGACACCACAACAAGCACAATACATAGGGAAATGAGGCAAACAAAAAGATTGAAAAAATTACTCTATGAACACCAAATAGTAGACCCTTGGAGGATACATCATCCAAATAAAAAAGACTACACATTCTACTCTGCTGTGCACAAAATATATTCACGGTTAGACTACATAATGATTGAGCATAGAGGATTGGATGAAACTGTGGAAACAAAAATAGGAATAATCACAATTTCAGACCATGCTCCGGTTATGCTAAAGATGAAAGTAACTGGTGAAAAGATGGGAAAAGGACCGTGGAGAATAAATGAAGATATATTAGAGGATAAAGAAAATCAAAAAATAATAGAAGAAGAGATTGTACGATATTTTCAGGAGAACGAAACAGAAGATCTTTCAAAAGCAACCATCTGAGAGGCACATAAATCCGTCATTAGAGGAAAATTGATATCTATTGGAGCTGGGAAAAAACAGGAAAGGAAAAAAAATATGGCAAGACTCACAAAAGAAGTATATGTCCTAGAACAAAAACATAAAAAACAAGCGGGAAAAAAAACTTTTAGGAATCTTAGTATGAAAAGAGAACAATTGAAGAACCTGTTGGAAGAAGAAGGAAGATGCAATTATAACAGGAGAGATATAAGTGGGCGAATAAACCAGGGAAATACCTTGCAAACTTGATAAGGAAAAATAAATCATCTAACTTCATAGAGAAGATCAAAAATGAAAAAGGAGACGTAGTAAATAAAACATCAGAAATTGCAAAAGCATTCCAGAATTATTATAGTGTATTGTACTCCATTAATAAAAACGAAGCAAAAATAGACCAAGAAGAAAGAAAAAGGAAGACACAAAAATATATTTAATAGAAGCAAATCTACCAAAAATCCAACTGGAGAAATTGAATGATTTGGAAAAAAATATAACACAAGAAGAGATTTAGCTTGCGATAAAAGAAACTCCAAATGGAAAAAGCCCAGGCCCAGACAGTTTCACAATTAAGTATTATAAGAAATTTCAAGAACAATTGACTCCATGGCTATGTGACTACTTGAATGGTATAGGGGAAGGAGAGGAAATAAGGAAAAAATCTCTACTATCATATATTACAATAATACCTAAAGAAGGAAAAGATAAGACCAACTGTTCGAGTTATAGACCAATCGCCCTGTTAAACGCAGACACAAAAATATATGCTAAAATCTTAGCCACTAGGTTGAAAAAACTAATACCATTATGGATAAACCCTGACCAGACTGGCTTCATCCCGGGCAGAGAGGGAAGGGATAACGGGATCAAAACAATTTTAATGTTGAGGAAAAAAGACCTGAATGAATCCCCAGCTCTATTCCTGTCAATAGATGCAGAAAAGGCATTTGACAGGGTAGACTGGGGATTCATGATGGATACATTGAAATATCTCGGAATAGGTCCAAAGTTTATGAAATGGATTGGGAACCTATACCCGGGACCATCCGGGATGGTGAAGGTGAATGGGAAATTGTCCCCGGTATTTGAGATGTATAATGGAACGCGCCAAGGATGCCCCTTGTCGCCTCTTCTATATGTCCAAGGAATGGAGCCTTTTCTTTAATCACTACGGAAAAATCAGGACGTGGGCGGGGTGAAGATAGGCAGAGAAACGCATAAAATAGCTGCCTACGCAGATGACGTCCTGATATACGTGTCAAATCCAAGACTGAAATCCGAAATCTTAAACACTGGAGTAAAAAAGACAGAAAAGGAGAATCTTCAGAGAGAATTTCCATGTACATGGGTAAAAAAACTAAAATATTTGGGGATTAAGGTAACCGCAACCTATGAAAAACTATATCCCACAAATTATATCCCATTACTTAACGAAGTGAGGGAGGATATGAAAAAATGTAGTCCACAGTCACTCTTCTGGATGGGAAGAATTAATATGCTTAAAATGGTAATATTACCAAAAATAATGTACAAATTCCAAATGATACCAATAAAGATCCCACAAATTTTTTTCAAGATTATAAAAAAAATGGTAATTAAATATGTCTGGCAAAATAAGAAACCAAGAATAAAATATGCACTAATCACTAGGAATAGGGCACACGGGGGAGTGGCCACCCCAGACATAAGTAGATACTATAAAGCAGTAATTCTAGCACGTATGATAGAATGGACAAATGAGAATACCGAAAAAAAATGGGTGGAGATAGAAAACCCAATAAGTAGAAGTACACTACATAAAAATATTTGGGTACCACGAAAATGAAGGGCGATAGGACAGGACACTCACGAGATAACTAAAAACGCTTTCACAGTGTGGGATGCAATACATAGGAAAGGGAAGTGGGAATTTAATTCACCTTTAATGCCCCTTACAGAAACAAATTTATTTATACCGGGGGGAAGAGATTTTCACCGCACACAAAATAAAAAACCCACAGATGAGAGATATAACCACAAATGGCAAGATGAGAACACGACAAGAAATAGAATTACTAAAAGGATGGAAGATAAGTGAATGGAATCTGTGTCAATTAAATCACTTGGTAACAACACGTCCAAAACCAATACAGGACGAAGGAGACCTGTTTTTTTTGGAAAAATTTTGTTATACAAAAAAATCATTAAAAAAGGGAATTTCAAAAGTATACGAGTTATTGACAGATCTGGAGGGGCAAGGAAGACCAGCCTACATCGACCAGTGAGAGAAGGAGTTAAACATAAAATTAGATGACCATCAAGTGGAGAGGATGATTGGGGCAATGTACAACAACAACTGGGATATGAGAACCATTGAAATGAACTATAAATTACTAGCTAGGTGGTACTTGACGCCAGAGAGAACTTACAAAATGCAGAACGAAGGGTCACCACTATGCTTGAGAAATTGTAATCAAAGAGCAACAATGGCCCATATATGGTGGGAGTGCCCAACAATAAAAAAGTACTGGCAAGAAATAGTGAAAACTATAACAGAAATAACGGATGAGAAAATAGAATTAAATGCACAGGGGTGCTTGTTCCATGGTTCTAAAATCCCTAGGAAAAAATACAACAACTCAATTATTCCCAAACTGTTAAACGCGGCAAAAGGGCTAATACCAAAGAAATGTTTACAAAGTGAAAAACCAGCCATAAGAGAATGGTACGAACAGATAGAGTACTACAACAGGATGGAATATTTAGGAAGTAGAGAAAAAGGGCGATTTCAGAAATATGTCACGGCCTGGGAATGCTGGGAAAAATATAAGACATCCAAAAAATATCTAGAAAATACAATGGAAATAAATTAAACAAGAAGAGGAAACGAACCCTAGTAACAATAGCAAACCGAGAGAGTGGGGAGGTAAGGGGGGGTGGGCGGTAGATAGGGGGGGAGGAAAGGGGTTTTAACGAGGCTTGAGTGGAGCATTTAAAACTGTTCCTTTATGGAGGTATATGCAAGTTGATAATGTATAATAAAAATGTAAATGATAATAAAGTAGAAGAAGAAAAATACCACAATGATGTGAAAACGAGAAGGGACATAGTTGAGCTGTAAAGTTTGAAATAAGTCTCTCGATGAGATAAAGGTGACCTTCGCGCTGTTAAAACTAGAAAAGAGCGCATGTGAAAAACAAATATAAAGTGTATAAATATCTAAAATAATAATATTAAAATGAATAGGTGGATGAAAACCAGCTAAAAAGTGCCAAAAGTGTAGAATAAAATTCTTAAATAAAGCAGCAAAATCTAATGGTGAACACAAAACCACAAAATAGTATAAAAGTATTAATGATTTCGCGCTGAAATGCACTTAAAAAATATAAATAAAAGTGTAAACTTGGGATTATTAATGGTGATGATACTATATTAGTGCACTGGTGCCAATAATACGCATTAAAATAAAGAACCAAATATTCTAAAATCCCATAGTGAATCAAGTGTGTATATAATACTGTGAATAAATGAAACCAATACGTGTATATATAAAAAGTTGAATAAAATCACGCAAAAAAATTGGTACTGATAATAAACAAGCAATAGAGTTCAATTATCAAATATCAGTAGAAAAAAAAAAATTTGCACAATGTCCATATGTCCCAAATCCGTCTTTATAACCCCAAAACCAGGGGAGGTGACTGTGACCACACTTGTCTTCTAAGGCAAACGGGGAGGTAAGTGCAGGGAAATGTGATCCTTAATGGTGCTCACTAGCCTCTCACCTTAGGGCCGCTGTCACTGGGCATTGGATGTAAAATTTGGCTCTGTCCAGGCTCCTCTCCTCCACTGTTTCCACTAGGGGTATACCTCTTCTTGGGGATATCCTCTCGTGTCCCTAAGATCCTCGGTATCAGCCGCCGTCCGGCGGAACACACCCAAAATGATGACCCGTCTAACTTTAGTGCCCTCTTGCTAGTCTGTTTCTGAAGTTGACTAGCAAGAGGGCACTAAAGTTAGACGGGGCATAATTTTGGGTGTGTTCCGCCGGACGGCGGTTGATACCGAGGATCTTAGGGACACGAGAGGATATCCCCAAGAAGAGGTATACCCCTAGTGGAGACAGTGGAGGAGAGGAGCCTGGACAGAGCCAAATTTTACATCCAATGCCTAGTGACAACGGCCCTAAGGTGAGAGGCTAGTGAGCACCATTAAGGATCACATTTCCCTGCACTTGTCTTCTAAGGCAAACGGGGAGGTAAGTGCAGGGAAATGTGATCCTTAATGGTGCTCACTAGCCTCTCACCTTAGGGCCGTTGTCACTAGGCATTGGATGTAAAATTTGGCTCTGTCCAGGCTCCTCTCCTCCACTGTCTCCACTAGGGGTATACCTCTTCTTGGGGATATCCTCTCGTGTCCCTAAGATCCTCGGTATCAACCGCCGTCCGGCGGAACACACCCAAAATTATGCCCCGTCTAACTTTAGTGCCCTCTTGCTAGTCAACTTCAGAAACAGACTAGCAAGAGGGCACTAAAGTTAGACGGGTCATCATTTTGGGTGTGTTCCGCCGGACGGCGGCTGATACCGAGGATCTTAGGGACACGAGAGGATATCCCCAAGAAGAGGTATACCCCTAGTGGAGACAGTGGAGGAGAGGAGCCTGGACAGAGCCAAATTTTACATCCAATGCCCAGTGACAGCGGCCCTAAGGTGAGAGGCTAGTGAGCACCATTTAAGGATCACATTTCCCTGCACTTACCTCCCCGTTTGCCTTAGAAGACAAGTGTGGTCACAGTCACCTCTCCTTGTTTTGGGGTTATAAAGACAGGATTTGGGACATATGGACATTGTGCAAAATTTTTATTTATTTTTTTCTCCACTGATATTTGATAATTGAACTATATTGCTTGTTTATTATCAGTACCAATTTTTTTGCGTGATTTTATTCAGCTTTTTATATATACACGTATTGGTTTCATTTATTCACAGTATTATATACACATTTGATTCACTATGGTATTTTAGAATATTTGGTTCTTTATTTTAATGCGTATTATTAGCACCAGTGCACTAATATAGTATCATCACCATTAATAATCCCAAGTTTACACTTTTATTTATATTTTTTAAGTGCATTTCAGCGCAAAATCATTAATACTTTTATACTAAGTCTCTCGATGAAGCGTTCACTGAAGTGAAAAAAAAAAAATGATGCTGACAAGTGAGAGTGGCCTGTGGGACCTCTGCCTGGCGCCACCGTACTTTTATGGCCAGGACACCGATCAGCACAATCTTGCTGGAGTCCCGCCGCAGGAAGTAGAACCTCTTGGCCTCTGGTGTCTCCGGATCCGCCATTTTGTCGTGGACTGGAAGTGATGCTACCCGGAACCGGAAATGGCGACGGCGCCATCTTGCTCCACCGGTCCAGAGCACACACTCCTGCCTAGGAATGTTTCCAGCGCTTTCAATGGCACTGCACTGCCGGAAAAACGACACCCTCCTCCAGCTGCCTGGACCCCTGCTGACCCTCCGGTTCCTTCATCCCCCAAATACCCAGATTGATTGGAAGGTAAGGGAGGAGGCATGTACCCAAAAGAGATCCGGGATATGCCACTGTGCCCGGGAGGCTCTTTGCCAGGGAGTACAACCGGTCATTGGGGGTCCCCCCTGAGAAGGGACTGAACCCAGGCTGGACCCGCAGCCCTCCCAGGCTTTGGCATCCAGTTCCCAGAGGGGGGGACCGTCCACTATCAGCTTCAGGTCTGACAAAAAATAACAAAGGTTTCACTGCCGGGAAACACAATCAAGAACTGAGGTGCAGGGGGAAGGGAGGAGCCTTTTAATCTCATGTGTTGATTGTGTTTCCTGTCAGGTGGACCAGTCATCTCTCAGGCCTGCCATCCTGGAAGATGACTAGAGAAATATATTTTATGAACTGCACCTCACTGAGTCACCTGCCTGAAAGTATCTTTGAACACGTACTCCAGGAATGGTCTACAGTCAGGTATAGGCTTGGCTGGACTACAATGCAGTGGATATATATTTTATGAACTGCACCTCACTGAGTAACCTGTCTGAAAGTGTCTTTGAACACGTACTCCAGGAATGGCCTACAGTCAGGTATAGGCTTGGCTAGACATACATATACATATACATACATACATACATACATACATACATACATACATACATACATACATACATACATATATATATATATATATATATATATATATATATAGTGATATTGGGGGTTCTTTAGCGTCTGTGTAGAGCATACCAGTGAGCAGAGTCCACGCCAGTCATGCGTTTAAGGGCTTGTTGGCCCACTTTTATTAAAAGAAAGGAAGAAAAGAAAACAAAGTTCCATAAATGAAAACAAAAGATGGTTTCCCTCGCAGGGGGTTTGAACTGCCAGCAACAAACAAAAGGATATTCAGCCTCCTGGCTTAAACATGCAGCATTGCAAAATACCGAGCCACCTGGCTCTCTTCAGCAGCGGATGCACCACTGCTCAGGCTCCCACATGGAGCTCTCCTGACTTCTGTCAGCAACCTCAGACTCAGGTCTCTGGCTAGTTCCGTGCACACCTGCACTCTCTGGGTCCTCCCTTGCAAGCCTGGACTCCTCGGGAGGGTGGAGCCCAGAATCATGGTCAGGTGTCTACAAATAGCCCAGCACACACCTGACCAGTCAGTGTGCTGGGGGATCCCAAAACCCGGATCCAGGATTGGGGATTTCATCCCACCCGGATCTCTAAGAAATCCCCGGGCTCCAGGTCCCAAAGTGGATTTTAATAAACATGGAGGAAACTGAAAAGCCAGTTTCCTCCCAAATAAACAAACACCCTGGAGCCCCTCAACCCGCCTGGTTGAGAATCCTGCATCATTTTGCTGGTGGGGTACCACACCACCACATATCCCCCCCCCCCCCCCCTTGTTTCGACCCAGAGGGCGGAACACACAAGTTTATTTTGGCACCTCTGTGCCAGCTACCATTTACAGGAGTCCAATCCTGTCCAACCTCACTTCTCCTAAAGGGGAACTCTACCCAATGCCTCCTTTGTTGTCTCCCTCTAATCCTCACTGTCACTCTGCTATGATCTTTGATGCGACCTTCCCAACTTTTCTTCCGAGTGCATTTCCATAAGCACTTCCTCTCCTGAAATTTTAATGGGTTACCCCTGGTCTTTCTACCAACCCTTCTGCCTCCACGCTTCAGGTTCCCAGGTTTCCCAACACCTCTCTCAGCATTTGTTAGGGCAGTGTCTGCAGAGGGCACACACACCGAAGGTTGGCAATCACCCACGAGAACCTCACAAGATGCCACCTCCCATGGTGTCACCCACTCAGCAGGCAGTTGTCCTACCACCTGATCCTTTTTAATACCACCTGGATTTCTATCCAAAACCGGAACAGGCGAGCTCTCGTCTGATCCGCATACCAACCTTACTGTACTTTTTACCCATTTTCCTGTCTCAGGGACGTTGTCAGGTTTGTCACATAAATCTATTATTGGACTGGTGACCCCAGTCTCATTAACCACCTCTGTCTGAGTCCCGGTCAGGATTTCTGCTGTTTCCTGGTCCATGCTCGGCCCTTCCATCTCATGTGGTTTGTCCACTGGTGCTGTATACACGCCCTTCACTGGCCCTAAAAACTGATCAGCACCACCCTGAACCGAAGCAGCAGAAATGCTTTCCACCTGGCTGTTAGGAGGTGAAACCACAGACATTTTGGGCTCATTTTTCATTTTCCCAAAGTCTCTCTCATATACTATACCTTCCGGACGTAATCCAGAAGCATACGCAGTGGCAACTTTTAACAAAACTAGCAAATTCAGGAACAAACCATTCCTGTCCTGTTCTTCTTTGTACTGTACAGCCTGCCATTTAGTGCTCCCCCTAGTGGTACTCCGCAGTATCAGACCATCAGACTGTGGAGGAGACACACCAGTATGGATTGGCTGTACATCCCAAAGTTCAAGCATCTCTTTTAATGCTTTAGTTACAGCCCAGACCCTTGATCCCAGACCCAAGTCCTTCCTGGGGACTTTCATGACACTGGGGATGCGGAGAGACTCACTTGCTGAGACTTGAAAAGTTGCAACGGTTAACGGAACCTCCTCCCAGCTGGAGTGTTAGACTCATACCCAACTTCTCAGTCTCAGCATCAGTGAACTGCTCCAGAACATTACCAGTGACAACGTCACTTTGACACTCCATGTCAACTTCAGTTTTGTGGGTCACAGGCAAGGTCTCTGCTGTGCGCTCGCCCTTATTTGGTCCATCTTTCCCACAAGGGTTAACCCCTGCAGCAGCTACCGCACCCTCAGGTACAAGCTGTTCTGCAGTCCCTACAGGAGAAACCGTGTCCACCTTATTTTCGTGCATAAAAGCCTTATCTATCAGGGAGATTAGATTTTTACCCCAACTAGTCCAATCTACTGTATGTGCGCTCCCTTCAGCGGTACTCAGCACTGATCCATCTGCCCAAGGAGACACATAAGAACAGACTGGCTTGGCTGCAGACTCATTACACAAGTCATTGTAAATCAGGTCAGGTTGTGGTAATACGTATTTTAACACAGCAGGTTGCAATACATCATATTCACCACCATGCTCGGATGGCGCTTCACAAACTTCAGCGACCTTTGCACTTTCTACAGGTTGCATTAACCCACTATTCACCTGCACACATTTAGTATTAGCAGCTTGCACTAAGACATCACCACTATAAGGTGCAGTTCCACTCTGCTCCACCAGAGTGACATCACCGTTGTCCAGGGCAACCTCCGGCTCCAATACATGAAGTTCCCTGGAGATGTCTGGGGACAACTGTGCTGTCTTACCACCAGTTGCTATGGGCAACGGCCCATCTTTAACCACAACTTTTGCTTTGCAAGAACCTGGGGTTTTCCCAACAGCAGTACATTTTCCATAATCATCAACATTAATAGTATTTGTACCTCTTGCAGGCTGTCCTAGCCCACGGCCAACTTGAGACTGGCAAACATTAGACACATCACTATGCCCCTCTTGAGAAGCACACACAGATGCAGGTTTGACTTTAACCCCTGCTCCCCCACCGTACAGGGTACTGCACAGAAAAAAGTCCCCCTCACGAATACATTCAGTGGCCCCACTAACTGGGGTCACTTTCACATCATGGATAGTCTCATAACCAGTCTTTTTCCACATAAACTCAGCATTTCCAGTCATCATTCCATTAAAGTCAGTCTTACCCACCGCAGTAGTAGGGGTCACCATCTTCACTTGAGTACGGCGTCTCACGAACAAGTCCTCTGCTGCACTTTTACTGGGCAACTCCTCCTGGTGGCCACGGGATGAAACTACAGCAGGTATCTCCCACTGTTTAGCACCCCCTGCCGACACAAAAGGAAACTCCTTCTTGTTGCTAAGGGTGACTGCAGACATATTTTCACAGGAATCTGAGCCTGCAAATGAAAACTTTTGCTCAGCAACATTATCTCCAGCTGTATTCCATAACCTAGGGCAAGAAAACACACCATGCCCCAGCTGGCCACATTCCAGGCATGGTACTGGACGATTTTTTTCCAGGGTGCTTCTCTCCTGGTGACTCATAGATGGCAAAAACGCACAGGCCTCTTTGTGGGGACGTTGGGCCAAATCTCCACTGCAGCTTCTCCTTTCCGGCACCACTTTCACTCTCGTTGCCATGGGAGACCGCACTCTCCCAACAGAACTTTGCTGGCTCTTTTGAACATGCTGTATCGGCTCCTCCAGAAGCCACTTGCCACGACCCTTGGCAGGTATACCCCACGGTCCACAGACAGCCCGACTGGCCTCCTCTGTGTTGCTATGGGCAACCACTCTCAGTCCTGGCCTTTGGTCAGCCTCTCTTCTGGCACATAACACAGGCTTCCCTCCGCTAGACCATGTCTCAAGCTGTGTCACTTTCACACTTTTCGCAACTGCTGGTTTAACTACAGCAGCGTTGCCAGGGGTAAAAAAAACCCTCTTCCAGGTATGGACATCCGACAGCTCTCTATTTGTAATGAAGGTTGGCTTGCCTTTCACTGTAGCTTGGTCCATTCCTGCCAGGTGCCGCTTGCACCAATCCACTGCAGATTCAAATGCTGGTGGACTCTCCATACTCACAGTTACTTCACTGCACAGAACAACAACAGGAGCACTGTCTCTTTAAGGGGCCTCTCCCTTCCAGGTACACCACCTGCTGCACACACTGCAGAGCAAAAGCAGTTTCTGGCAATAGCTCACTGGTATATGCAAGGATCTTCAGTTATGCCCGCATCCGAGCACCACTTGTGATATTGGGGGTTCTTTAGCGTCTGTGTAGAGCATACCAGTGAGCAGAGTCCACGCCAGTCATGCGTTTAAGGGCTTGTTGGCCCACTTTTATTAAAAGAAAGGAAGAAAAGAAAACAAAGTTCCATAAATGAAAACAAAAGATGGTTTCCCTCGCAGGGGGTTTGAACTGCCAGCAACAAACAAAAGGATATTCAGCCTCCTGGCTTAAACATGCAGCATTGCAAAATACCGAGCCACCTGGCTCTCTTCAGCAGCGGATGCACCACTGCTCAGGCTCCCATATGGAGCTCTCCTGACTTCTGTCAGCAACCTCAGACTCAGGTCTCTGGCTAGTTCCGTGCACACCTGCACTCTCTGGGTCCTCCCTTGCAAGCCTGGACTCCTCGGGAGGGTGGAGCCCAGAATCATGGTCAGGTGTCTACAAATAGCCCAGCACACACCTGACCAGTCAGTGTGCTGGGGGATCCCAAAACCCGGATCCAGGATTGGGGATTTCATCCCACCCGGATCTCTAAGAAATCCCCGGGCTCCAGGTCCCAAAGTGGATTTTAATAAACATGGAGGAAACTGAAAAGCCAGTTTCCTCCCAAATAAACAAACACCCTGGAGCCCCTCAACCCGCCTGGTTGAGAATCCTGCATCATTTTGCTGGTGGGGTACCACACCACCACAATATATATATATATATATATATAATGTATATACAAACACAAGCCTGTGTATATAATATATATATATATATATGAAATACACTGCAGCTAACTGAATCAACTGACTGCTCGAAGTATATTAGAAACAGTAGAGCAGGAATGGTCTGCAGTGAGATCTAGCTAAAATGGATACAGTGGATATATATATATACATACATAGCAGTCTGACTGTGTGTGTATGTATGTATGTGTATGTGTGTGTGTGTGTGTGTGTGTGTGTGTGTGTGTTTTATGTATGTATGTATGTATGTATGTATGTATGTATATATATATATATATATATATATATATATATATATATATATATATATACTCTCGTATAAGCCGACCCGAATATAAGCCGAGGCACCTAATTCTACCACAAAAAAATGGGAAAACTTATTGACTCAAGTATAAGCCTAGGGTGAGAAATGCGCAGCTACTGTAAGTGGAAAAGAGGGCCACCAATGCCCATTTGCAGCCTCACTGTGCCCATTTGAATGCCTCACTGTGCCCATTTGCAGCCATAGGTCCCCTGAACTTCAAACTTGGTAGTTAAGGGTTCCTAGATGCCCCCTAGCTGCAGCCAAAGGGTCCTGAAATGACATTGCTGCAGATGGACATAGTTGACCAAATTTGGGGCCCTGTATCTCGGGGCCACTTGGGGCTAGGAACCCTTAGTGGCCCCAAGATACGGGACCCCAAATTAGAGTCAGAAAATGTCATTATCTGCTGCAGAAAAGTGCTTGACTCGAGTATATACGGTATATGAAATACACTGCAGCTAACTGAATCAACTGTCTGCCTGAAGTAGATTAGAAATAGTACAAGAGGAACGGTCTGCAGTGAGATCTAGATAACTGAATAAACTGCCTGCTCAAAGTAAATGAAATTACACACTCTCTCTCTATCTATCTCTCTATCTATCTCTCTATAACGCCAGCAACACACTACACAGGGCTAACGTGCAGGCGGCCTTATATAGTGTGGGGCGTGTACTTAACTCCCTGAGCCATAATTGGCCAAAGGCACCCTACCTTTGGCCAATTATGGCTCTGTTTGCATGCGGGTCATAGTGCATGCTTGGCCAATCATCAGCCAGCAAAGCACTGCGACGATGCAGTGCATTATGGGCTGTGACGCGCTACTCGAATTTTGCGTTAATGGCCCATAATGTTCGGTCTTCTTAGAACAATGGAACAGCTGATGTTCGAGTCGAACTCATGTTCGTCTCGAACAGTCAGCCCATCCCTACTGGTAACACAGAAATATAGTCCAGTTGCCGCCATAGCAACATAGTAATGGTTGCTATGGTGGTGAATTAATGCAAACATTCCCCATTTTCTTAAACTAAAAACAGCTAGAGTTTGGGTTAAACTCATGGTCAATCCAAAGTTGAAGCTCATGCCTAATGGCAAATAGAGGGATAAAAATGTAACTGAGTAACAATGTCTTGAAAAAAGACCATGGAGTTCAACCAACAACAGAAAACCTCCATATTTCAGAACCCTATATAGGCAGGTGATCCAGAATAAGGCAAAATAACCTCATAAAGCATGGTACAATTTGCTTCAGCAGTGGGAAAAAATCATTGCTCATCCCCTAAGGCAATTTCATATTCCCTGGATTAATTGTTCCTGGTTGTTATTGCTTATAAATGTTAATTTCCAGTTATATGGTGTACATTTAGGAGTGTGTCTACTTTTGTCCAAAACCAAACTGAGCTGGCCAGAACTTGTTCTTGAGGGAGTCTATTGAACATTTTAGTCCTCATGCACACAGGGTGTTAGAAAACATGATATAGGTGATAAAGTATTCCTGTGCTACTAAGAGATATAAGCCAAGTAGATAAATACATTTAAATAAAATATGGTTGCAGCAAACCATCGCCAGGGGTGCAAACCCCACCCTAAAGAAATAGTAAAAATCAATATATGGTGTTGGTAGTAACAACTATTTTTTGTTGAGGATGATGGACTTGTAGGCATAAAACACAAATTTATATAAAAAATTGACAAAATGTATTTACATAATGAACAAATTACTCAATGCAAAAACCGAACAAGCAGAAATTTGCAGAGAATACAAAAATTAGCTTGAAAGCTTATAGACAACACTGTTAATATAGACACTTCGGTTAGCATAACACTCTTGTATCTGAATACTAACACTCAGGTCTAACAATTAGTGATTTAGAACATTCTCCCCCTCCCACCCAGTATCTATCTGTGTATCCATCTCCCCCTCCCACCCAGTATCTATCTATCTAACCAAGTGTCTGTCTATATATCTATCTCCCCCTCCCACCCAGTGTCTGTCTATCTATCTCACCCAGAGTCTGTCTGTCTCCCCCACCTCTCTCATTAAATATCTATCTCACCCAATATCTATCTCACCCAGTATCTATCTCACCCTCCCACTCTCTATCTATCTATCTATCTATCCGACCCAGTGTCTGTCTGTCGGTCTATCTATGGATCTATCTCCCCCTCCCACCCAGTATCTATCTATCTATCTATCTATCTATCTATCTATCTATCTATCTATCTATCTATCTATCTATCTCCCCCTCTCACCCAGTGTGTGTGTGTGTCTGTCTGTCTATCTATCCATCGCTCTCATTCTCCCCCTCTCACCCAGTGTCTGTATGTATGTCTGTCTATCTATCTGTCTATCTCACCCAGCCTATGTCTATCTATCTATCTATCTATCCATCGCTCTTATTCTCCCCCTCCCACCCAATATCTATCTATCAAACTATCTATCTCCCACCCAGTGTCTGTCTGTTGGTCTATCTATCGCTCTAGCTCCCCCTCCCACCCAGTATCTATCTCACCCAGTATCTTTATATCTATCTATCTATCTATCTATCTATCTATCTATCTATATCTATATATATATATATCTATCTATATATATTCTAAAGCCGGTCATACATAGATCGAAATTCAGCCAGATGGGCAGGGACTGGAAAAATTTCAATCCATGTATGGACACTGTGGTTGCACAGAAATTGATCTACTGATCAACTTATGTACAACCACCCTGTCTTTTTTGTCACTCAATTAACACTGCAGGCTATAGCTGGCAGCGCTGATTAATGTATTCTGAAGGTGAGGAAGTCTCCCCGCTGTCAGAATACAATAGGTCAGCAGGAGAATTCCCCCATCTACTGTAAGTATGTGGATGGGAAAAGCGAGTCAGTTTTTTTTCCGTTCAACCTGCTGATTGAACGGAAAAAAATTGCTCAAGTATGGGCTGCCTAACTTTCCCTCCCACTTAATCCTAGTTTAAATACTTTTACAACCTTCTCAACAGACACCCTTGCATTTTGATACAAATCATTTTTGGCATCTAGGTTGTACCTCCCAAAGAGAAGTCACCCCAGTGCTCTAGAAACCCCAAATATTTCCCTTATACACCAGGTCTTTAGCCATGCATTTAGTGCTCTAAGCTCCTGCTGTCTTTCCTGTGCTGCACATGGCACAGGCAATATTTGAGGGAATATTATCCTGGAGGTCCTGTCCTTCAATTTGCAACCCTGTTTTCCAAATATATTCTTAAAGGAGTAGTATGGCCAAAGCTTTTTTGGCCCTACCTCTCCTATGGATCACAGGAGTGCAGTTTGTTCTGAGAGCCAGTCCAGGCGCTGGATCGATCCCGATTTTAAAGTTGGGATCCACCCGTAAGCCTGGAACGGGCAGCTGGCTCAGCCCCTCAGTGAGCTGCTGGAAGACTCCTGCCCCTGCACAGCCTGGCGCTCTAGTGAATTCTGGAGGGGAAAAGCAGAAAGGCGATGACTAACAGTAACTGCTCTCTGCTCAGAGTGGAGGGGAGAACTGAGCTATCGGCTGTGTTTGATTGCTAAGTTCTCAGTGTAGAGGCGGCGGAGGACAGATGCAGCATCAGATCAATGGGTTCACTTCCCAATAGGGCAGTTAAATAATACATCACAACAGACAGGGAAGAATAAGGCTAGGGTTGAAAGCAGCGGTCGATCTTCAAATCAGGGCTGGCCAGGAAGGGGGTGTAGAGACTACAAAAGTCAAAGGCATGCTACGTACGGGCATGGCATCCTTTACCTCTGAACGGCAAGTCCAAGGACACAAACCGACAATGCAATCACATATTAAATTCTGTGCTTCCCATGGTCAGTTTAGAACAAGGAAGAAAGGGGGGGAGAATCAGCCAGGTACTTTAGGTGGAAGGAATACATGAACATAATAGACACTAACATTTGGTATATGCACATATGTGAAGAAGCACATATTAAAAGAAATATATATATATATTTAGGGTAACATACACTTTAACCCTCCACATCAACCCAACCTTGCTAACACACACAATCCCAGTTCAATATATTACTTACAGTAAATTTAAGAGGATACTTGTAGGTTAAAGTCTCCTTTGTTTTTACTGCTCCAAATTCAATGCACTTTGTTCACAAGCCTCTGTGAATAAGTTCAATGTGAGTTGGGCAGTTGTTTATATCACACCTTGGAGAATGTAACCACTCCTCCTAATCAGTAAACCGCAAAGCAGAAAAAAAAGTGCTGTTTTTTTTTTTTATTTAAAGGCTGAGGGTAGAGAAAAAAAAAAAGAAACAAAAAGAGGAAACACTTGTTTCAAAAACAATTACTCCGCAGTCAAGGTATCTCAAATAGAAGCAGAGCTCCTGTGTTTCAACACCATTTACTTAAAAATCCATTTTGTTTACAAGCCTCTGTGGGCAGGACCGATCTGAGCTATACAGTTGCTTTATTTGCTTATATCACACCTGTGACAATTTAAATATTCCCCTTAAATCAATGAAAAAAGTGCAATTTGGAAAGTGACAGAAAAAAAGAGAATAAATTGTATTGCACAGTGACATACCGCAAGTGTCAAACTAAAGCAGTGCCGGCAATCCAACCACCATCAGAGTTTCTTTGCACAAAATCCTCAAAGTGGGTCATTTTGGGTCCACTCTTGGATGGTGGCAGTAGATCCCTAGAGTTTTCCCCTTGTATTGGGAAGGGGTGAAACTTCTTTGTTGAAGTCACCCTAAATTACCTCGTTGCCAACACTCCTGCTCCTTACTGTCACATCCCAACCCTCCCTCCACCTTCCACTTGCACCCCAACCCTCCTTCTCCTATTGTATGGTAGGAGTGGTTTTCTGTGCAAAGTGATGGCGGTTGTGGTATGCCCTTCTGAGCTAAATAATAGTGGCCCAGTACCTGGCAGTGTGGTGTAACAGGAGACACAAAAAAGGTATAACAGGATGTTAGGCAAAGCTGGCATGAAGACACAGGGCTGGGGAATGATTTGGAGAAATTGATTTCTCCTGCTTCTTCAGCAGCAGATCAGAGGTTTGTGGGCTGACCCTGGGGATAGCAACCACGAAAAATTCCACTGACTTCTTATAATGAAGGAATGTGGCAAGAATAGAGGAGGAGGACAAGGAAATAAGTGCAGAAGCAGTACTAAAAATGCAAGTGGCTGCTCTTCACCTTTAATGAGTTGAAAGAAAAGGGCACAGTACTTGTTCCAAAATAAACAGCTGCTATGGGCCCCTTGAGGAGGAGAAATAAGACGAAAAGGGTGCATTTGCAGACCCCCAAAAAAGGTTGCTATGCACCCTTGAGGAGGTCCTGATGCTAGACTATTTCTATAAAACACATACCTGAACTCTATATCCTAGATTTTTGGGGAATAATTGGGGATACAGGAATGGGAGGGGTTTTGATGAATGTGGGGTTGTGGTTTTGAAGTGTTTGTGCACTGTGCTTTCAAACAGTTTAAGACAATGCAGTGTGGTACAGTGAGAAAAGCTAACTAACTATACAACAAACAGTTGTGCCAATGGCAACTTTATTTTTTGTAAGAGTAAACTTTCCTTTAGCTTTTAGGTACGTTGTGGTTTCAACTTTCACTGGTAAATTTAGTTCTATTATCACTGGATAAAAAAAAAAAAAACAGGTGTCTCATCCAAAGCTACCTTTGTCAAGTTGTAATGAATCTGATTAGGGTGCTGCTGCTGTTGCAATTAAACCAAGTGTTGTGCTTACTCCCGAAGCAGCCACTGAAAATTTGCCCAGGTTCTTTCCCAGTGGATTGCCCTGCAGACAGGCCCACAATCTCAGCCACACTTTTCCTCAATAACCAGTCTAGGGGTATTGTTTTTATTTTTGGAGAATTGAGTTGTATACTCCAAAAACAGATCTATGTACTGATTTGAAGACCATTACATTTTAAGACTGAAGCAGAAGTCCTTGCTGGTAACAAACTGTGGACTTGGCTTTGTAGTGGAAATGGCTAAATGTAGAACTGAAGCAAAAGTCCTAGCATATAGCAAACTGTGGACTTGGCTTGTAATAAAAGCAGACTTCTTTATTTAGAGCACTAAGAGCAGAGTCCCTTCACAGAAAACTAGACTAAGCACTTCAGTACACCAGCCAGTATCCCCTGTGAACACACAGCTGACTCTTTAGCACAAGAGGGGGGCAGCAACCCAAAAGTCTCCAAGATCTCTCAGCAATCTGTACAAAATGTCCAGGGACAGTTGGTTGCCTCCTTCCAACTTCCAAGCGACACCTTTCTCCAATGATACCAGACCAGATATTCAGCAGACAGCCCCACAGGCAGCTCTATGTAGCTTTAGCATCAAGGCTCCCAAATCGCCCACCTGAGGCCTCACAAACAACAAGCACATGGCAGCGTTGTCCTGGAGGGCAGCAGCCCTCCAGGCTGGACTGATCCTCTGCAGGAAAATACCTGAGACAAGTGTCTCAGAGAATTTATACAGACTCCCAGCAGCCTTCAGGACCCTGCTCCCTGGGAATGGTCAGGGCTGAATAAATATTCATACTGCCATCTGCATAGCTCCACACCTATGTTTCAGAGAATTCTCACAGCTCTCTGGAAAGCAGAGGGAGTCATCAGACTAACAGCAGCTAAGAACACTGAACTAAACTGTTTAATCAGCTGCAATTTACCTAACCAATAATCACAGCAACACTGGTTACAGGGAGGCAAGCTACATTTACCTACCAAAAACACACCCAGCTCCACTGACCCAAGCAACTAATTTAACCACTTCAATACCAGGCACTTTGACCCCCTTCCTGCCCAGGCCAACTTTTAATCTTTCATTACTGCACTTTGAATGCAACACTGTACCCATAGTGCCTTTTATAATTTTTTCACACAAATAGAGAGGTATTTAATCATGACTCGGTTTCTTATTTTTTGCTAAATAAAACTAAAAAAAGACCACAAATTTTGAAAAAAAAAATTCTGTTATAAAATTTTGCAAATAAATAATCTTTCTTCATAGATTTAGGCCAAACTGTATTCTGCTAAATTTCCTTGGCGGAAATAACCCAAATCTGTGTATATTATTTAGTCTGTAGGAAAGTTATAGTCCACAAACTATGGTACAATATATATCTGAAAATCGATCAATCCTGATGTACTGACGCCCTTTCATTTCTTGAAGCCTGCAAATGCCAGTACAGTAGAAATATCCCCTAAATTACCCATTTTTGGAAAGAAGACAGTCCAAGGTATTTACTAAGATGCATGGCAAGTTTTTTGTCACAATATTTTGGAAAATTATGAAATTTAAAAAAAAAAGTTTTTACATACTGTCCCCAGTACAGTAACTGGTGTGGTAGTGATCAGAGACATTGACTGGTGACAGTATGTAAAAAAAAAAAAAGTATAATTTTTTTAACTTTTTTTTAATTACTTTTTTTCTTTTTTTTACGATTTTGTTTAAAACACTGTAATCAGAGCAATACAGTGTTACCATAGTAACAATGTGCTACTCTGATGAGGTGATCAGGGTTTATTTTTTTTTTTTTATATACATTATGATTGCTTATACCAGTAAATTTCACTGTTTTATAAGCAA
Organism: Lithobates sylvaticus; assembly: GCA_028564925.1. Lineage (NCBI taxonomy): Eukaryota > Metazoa > Chordata > Amphibia > Anura > Ranidae > Lithobates > Lithobates sylvaticus. The sequence continues at coordinate 52,405,811 of CM053035.1, forward strand.
CCATTTTTACTGACTGAAATGGATTCATTCACTAATTACAATTGTGGTTAGCTGCGATTGGCCACAGATAATTACTTGGTACATATGGGCTGTGATTGGCCCTGTCTGTACCATGTGATCATTGTGACCAATCACAGAGATCAACACAATAGTACAGAATGGATGGCATGAATAAAAGCCATCCATTGTGTACAATTGTTATGTGATCTGCTGTGATTGGTCACAGCGATCACATGATACCGGCAGAGGTGGATACACTGGTCAGCCATCCGCTGTGATCGTGCCACAGCATGGACCATGGCCCATGGCAGTGAATGTCCCACCTGGCCGGGAACTGGTTAAAGGACTGGTGTTTTTCCAATTTCACCCTTTATGTGGCATAATAAAAGAGGACCTTATCCGTGCAGTAAATTATTTTTAAACATTTAAACATTTTGTTTTGCATTGGTACATATACCACATGTCCGTGCACAGTTCCCTATGCCCCTTGTTTGCCATTCCAGTGGAGTTCAATAGGGTTTGGATGATCTTTTGTACAAAATGTCTTATTTTTTTCATAGTAAAGGTTTCTACCTATCCAGATACAATGTAGCCCCTCTGCTACTCGAGGGAGCTCTGCAGAAAACACAAACTGAAATAGTGCTTATAGGGCTGGGAATCAAAAGCTATCACATTTGTAAGCTGGTTGAAATTAGTTACATAGTTACATAGTTAGTCAGGTTGAAAAAAGTCCATCCAGTTCAACCGCAAAAAAAAAAAAAAATATCATACAATTCCATATACCCAATTCTATACCCACAGTTGATCCAGAGGAAGTAGTTAGGTGCTGTCCCGGAAGAGAGGGTAGAAGCTAATGCTTTCCAGGTTCTTGGTCTTTTGGCAGGTCTTTCTCTGGGTCCAACCCACTGATCCTTTGTTATATAAGGGGGACAGTGATCCAGAGAGTTGGTGGAGCCAGGGAGATCCAAGGGGGTCCAGGGCCTGTATATTGTAAGCCAGAGAGAGTTGAGAAAGTACCCATAAACTAGTGAGACAGAGAACAACACCGGTGAGGAGCAGAAGAATGTCGCTCATTACCATCTGGATGTAAAGTCATCAGAAGTTGGGGATCTCCCAAACTACCTTTGTAGGTATGCCAGTGCAGCACATATAGCCTGTAGTTTGGGTTAGGAATTATGTCTTTGAATGCTGAACTTTGTAATGGCTTTTGCACTTTTCTAAGTACAGTTTTGGAAACCTTGTTCCCGCCTGGTCTGAAGTCACTCAAAGAGGTGTAATGCATGTAACCTGCATCAGCTCTTAGTTCAGGTGACTAAAGTACTTGGGGTATGAGGACAAGGGTAATGGTACCTAGGGAAACAGAAGCATAATAAGCAACCTGTCGGTAGTGTGTGCCTGTTACAGGTGGAATAGTCTCCAGCAGCAAGGTTTGTCTTCCAGAGCACAGGAGTGAATTTGCGCCACAAAGATCCCCATCCTGTACAGGGGTACAGAAGTTCAAGAGTTAAGTTAAGTGCAGGTGTGGAGCCTACACAAGGTGCATGGCAGGGCCCATTCTGCTACCAGTGGAATGCAGCGGCGGCTGGTGCTCAATATTTAGGGGGGCGATCATCCCCACCCGCGCACAGGAGACGGACGGTTGCGATCACCCCCACCCTTGGGAGATGGACAGCCAATCGGGGGCATCCTGATTGGCCAGGAGGAGAATCAGGAAGACAATAGTGAATATTAATTCGCTATGGTCACACAAGTGGGAGCATTGAGCCCCAAGTGCACCCTCTTTTGAAGCTTAGCTCAGGCTCTAATCATGTGCTTAAAAAACAATAAAAAACAAAGTTCAGCATGTCCTTCCTAAGTGCAAGGTACGGAATAAAGTTCAGCATGTCTTTCCTAAGTAGGGATGAGCCGAACACCCCCAGGTTCAGTTCGCACAAGAACCTGCGAACGGACCGAAAGTTTGCGCGAACATTCGAACCCTATTAGTTACAATGGAGGCGAACGTTCGAAATCTAAAGTGCTAATTATAACGGCCAATATGCATGTTAATGTCATAAAAGAGGTTTGGGGACCCCCCCAGGGGAAATGTATCAATGCAAAAAGAAGTTTTAAAAACTGAAGTTTTTTCGGGAGCAGTCATTTTAATGATGCATAAAGTGAAAAAAAAAAAGTGAAATATTCCTTTAAATATGGTACCTGGGGGGTGTCTAAAGTATGCCTGTGAAGTGGCATGTGTTTCCCGTGTTTAGAACTGTCCCTGCAAAAAATTACATTTGTAAAGGAAAAAAATAAGCCATTTAAAGCTGCTTGCGGCTTTAATGTCATGTCTTGTCCTGGCAATATGGATGAAAATCTTTGAGAAAAATGGCATGGCTTAATGTCATATGTTGTAATTACACGCCCCTGTTAAACAGGGGCTGAAAAATTGGGCCTTAGGCACTGGTGCTGGTGCCACAACACTGCAACCCCTCACAGATACTGTACTTGGAGCACAGCAATCAGACCTGTTGCAAAGCATTGCATAAAAAATTGTAATTACACACCCCTGTTAAACAGGGGCTGAAAAATTGGGCCTTAGCCACTGGTGGTGGCACCCAGAAACAAAAATGTTTTTACAAGCTATCATCAGGCCATTTAGAAGGAAGAGGATAGTCAGTCAACATAACAGGACAGTCACTCAGCATCAGCATAGGCAGTCTTGAAGGGATGTGGCATTTCAAAATAAATTATTCTGTTATATCAGCTTCAGGTGCCTGGTAGCTGGTGGTGATCCAAGACTGATTCATCTTTATGAAGGTCAGTCGATCAACCGAGTCGGTGGACAGGAGCACCCTGTGATCGGTGACAAAGCCTCCAGCAGCACTGAATGTGCGTTCGGAAAGAACGCTGGATGCAGGACAGGCCAGTAGCTCAATTGCATACTGTGCAAGCTCTGGCCAGTGATCCATCCTCAAGACCCAGTAAGCCAGAGGATTTCGGTGGGAAAGGTGTCCAAGTCTGACCTTGCCCCTAGGTATTCCTGCACCATGTATATCAGACGCTGGCGATGGTTGCTGGAACCGATTATACCTTGGATCTGCGGACTAAAAAATTCGCTCCTTCTGCTACTGACCGAAGCCTCAGCAACTCGTCGTCCAGGACCAGGAGTTTGTAACCTCCCAGTCTCTGGGAATACGTTGCACAGACCTTTCTGCAAGGCCTCCCAGAGATGTCTCATCCTCTGCTCCCTCTGCAACGGCAAGATAAGGTCCGCAACCTTACCTTTGTACCGTGGATCAAGGAGAGTGGCAAGCCAGTAATGGTCCCTCTCCTTGATCCAAAGAGTATGAGGATCCTTCCACAGGCTTTGCAGGATCAGGGAGGCCATACAACGTAGGTTAGCTGAGGCATTCGGTCCGGAGTCTTCTGGGTCACTGAGGACGACATGATCCGCAGCCACCTCCTCCCAGCCACGTACAAGTCCACTGGTTTCTTGGGACTGTAAATCATCCCTAAAAGACTGCTGCTGCTGATGCTGAGTGCCAGGCTCCACCTCCATGCTGACACAATCCTCCTCCTCCTCTTCCTGTGTGATGGGTGGGAGAGAAGGAACACTGTCTCGATAAAGGGGGCCTTGAGAGGCAAGGAAGTCCTCCTCTTCCTGCCTCTGTTCTGCCTCAAGTGCCCTGTCCATTATCCCACGCAGCGTATGCTCCAACAGGTGGACAAGAGGTACAGTGTCACTGATGCATGCACTGTCACTGCTCACCATCCTCGTGGCCTCCTCAAATGGTGACAGGACAGTGCATGCATGCCTGATCATGCTCCACTGGCGTGGGGAAAAAAATCCGAGCTCCCCTGACCCGGTCCTGGTGCCATAGTCGCACAGGTACTCATTGATGGCCCTCTGCTGCGTGTGCAGTCACTGCAGCATGGCCAACTTTGAGTTCCACCTGGTGGGCATGTCACATATAAGGCAGTTCTTGGGCAGGTTCAACTCCTTTTGCAGCTCAGCCAGCCGAGCACTGGCATTATATGATCGGCGGAAATGCACACAGACTTTCCTGGCCTGCCTCAGGACATCCTGTAAGCCTGGGTACCTGCCCAAGAACCGCTGCACCACCAGGTTAAGGATGTGAGCCATACAGGGCACATGGGCCAGCTGTCCCTGTCGCAGGGCGGAGAGGAGGTTGGTGCCATTGTCACAAACCACCATTCCTGGCTTAAGCTGGCGTGGCGTCAACCACCTCTCGGCCTGCCCCTGCAGAGCTAACAGAACCTCTGCCCCAGTGTGGCTCCTGTCCCCCAAACACACCAGCGCAAGCACGGCATGGCATCTTTTAGCCTGCATACTTGCGTAGACCTTTGGACGCCTACGGAGCACCGCTGGTTCCGAGGACAGAGCACTCGAAGAGGCCATGGAGGAAGAAGAAGAGGGGGGTGGGGGAGAGAGGTGTGTCACAACCAGTAGTAGCATTTGGAGGCGTGGTGGCGGAACAACCTCCAACACTACTGCACCTTGTCCTGCATCCCTCCCAGCTGCCAAAAGAGTGACCCAATGGGCCGTGAAAGACAGGTAACGTCCCTGTCCATGCCTGCTGGACCATGAGTCAGCGGTAATATGCACCTTACCGCTTACCGCTTTGTCCAGCGAGGCATGGACATTGCCTTCCACATGCCGTTAGAGAGCCGGAATCGCCTTCCGTGAGAAAAAGTGGCGTTTGGGAACCTGCCACTGAGAAACCGCACATTGAACAAACTCACGGAAGGGGGCCGAGTCTACCAACTGAAAAGGCAGCAGTTGAAGTGCTAGCAATTTAGCCAAGCTAGCATTCAACGGCTGGGCATGTGGATGGCTGGGAGTAAACTTCTTTCGACGGTCCAGCAGCTGGGGCAGGGAAATTTGCCTGGTACAATCGGACGTCGGTGTACTGCTAGAAGAGTGCCCGCAAGTACTTGGCTGTGACACACCTAATTCTACACCTTCATTCCTCTCAGTGCAGCTTTCAGAGAGGACTGAAGGTATAGTGGGGCTGGAGATCCCATCTGATGAGGAGCAAGGAGAGGTCCGCTTTGTTCTTTGGTGTGGGTCTTTAATATGCGCTTGCCAACGAGCTGAATGGCAGGTCAACATATGTCTGGTCATGCTTGTAGTGCCCAAGCGGCTGATGTTTTGGCCACGCGAGATACGCTTGAGACATATGTTGCAAATAGCAGTGGTGCAATCTGATGCACTCGTCTCGAAAAAGGCCCACACCAAAGAACTTTTGTAATAACGTGCAGAGGCAGCACCCTGCACAGGCGGAGCTCTGCGGTGTGATTCAGTTGGTGTGCTGGCCTCAAGCTGGCCCCCGGAGGGCATCCTGCCTCGTTGGAGATGTGCCGCCTCCTCCTCCTCCTCCTCTCTCCATTCAGGCACCCACGTGGAGTCAGTGACCTCATCATCCCCTCCCTCTTCACCACTGGAGCAAACCTGTCAGTAAGCTGCAGCTGGTGGAACATGACTGCCAGATTGCTGTCCTTGAGCATCCCCTCTCTCTGCGCTCACGCTACTGCCTTCCTCTAGCTGGGTATCTTCATCCAAGCCTTCAAAACGCTGGGCATCCTCCTGGAGCATGTACCCAACACTGTGCTCAAACAGTTTGGGGGACTCCTCAGGAGGACATGGTGGGTCTAGGGAAGGGGTGCCTGATGATGACATTAAGTACGCGTTGGCAGCTGCTTTGCCAGTACCCTGAGCCTGGGTGAGAGAGGATGAGGAGGATGAGGAGGGCTTGGTCATCCACTCTACCAAGCCTTCAGCATGATGCGGCTCAACATGTCCAGCTGTCGAAAAGAAGGACAAGCGTGTCCCATGGCCACGTGCTGATGACGATGCACCACGTCCACAACCAGCACTGTTGTCTCTAGTCACAAAGCCTGCTTGCCCTGTTTTCTTGGCTCAGGACTGTCTGCCTCTCCTTGTCGGTCTTCCAGACATTGTAATGGGTAGTGTACACAACACTAATGCCCCGTACACACGGTCGGAAAATCCGACCACAAAATCCATCAGATTTTTTCCGACGGATTTTGTCCGACACTGGTGTTGCATACACACGGTCGGACAAAGTTGTCGGAAAATCCGATCATTCTGAACGTGTTGACATTTGTTGCCTACGACGGGACTACGTAGAGGCTAGTAGCCAATAGCTTTGGTCTTGTAATGTGATCTGAGCATGCGTGGCACTTTGTCCGTCGGAATTCGCTACACACGATCTGAAAAAGTCCGATAGGACTTTGTTGTCGGAAAATTTGAGAGCAGGAGATAAAATTTTGTCCGTCGGAAAATCCGACGGAAAAAAAAGTCCGATGGTGCCTACACACGGTCGGAATTTCCGACAACATTGTCCGATAGGACATTTTCCGTCGGAAAATCCAACCATGTGTACGGGGCTTAACTCCTGCAGATGGCTGCCTTAGATGACAACAGGGGAGAAGGGCAGATACAGGGTAGGGTAGTTTAGTGTGCTGTGCTATAGTCACACAGCACACACACACTAACTCCTGCAGATGGCTGGCTGGCTGCCTTAGATGACAACAGGGCAGAAGGGCAGATACAGGGTAAGGTGGTTTAGTGTGCTATGCTATAGTCACACAGCACACACACGCTAACTCCTGCAGATGGCTGGCTGCCTGCCTTAGATGACAACAGGGCAGAAGGGCAGATACAGGGTGAGGTTGTTTAGTGTGCTGTGCTATACTCACACAGCACACACACACTAACTCCTGCAGAGATGGCTGCCTTAGATGACACAACAGGCCAGAAGGGTAAAGGTGGTTTAATGTGCTACTGCAGTGCTATACTAACACAGCACGCACACACACTAATTACTCCTGCAGGTGGCTGGATTGGTAGAGATGATTGAGAACAGCACTGAGAAGAATAAACTACCCTGGCTATTTTTTCTCTTTCCCTACACTAATCCCCAGAATCCACAAGCAGATAATGTAGATGAATCAAAAGCAGATAATGCAGATGAATCAAAACAGCAGATAATGTACAAGCAGACACTGTACAGAACAGTACAGTCTCTCACTGTTCCTAACGCCGGAACACACTACATGAGGCCGCCGGCGTGGCGGCCTTATATAGTGTGGGGCGTGTACTAAACCCCCTGAGCTATAATTGGCCACAGGCATCCTGCCTGTGGCCAATTATTGCTCTCCTCGCCGCTGGCTCTATGATTGGCCAAGCATGCGGGGTCACAGTGCATGATTGGCAAATCATCAGCCAGCAATGCACAGCGACTGGCGCAGTGCATTGTGGACCGTTCGCATCACACAAATTTGATGCGAACGGCCCACATAGTTCTGGGCTCGACGAGCGGACGAACGGCCGATGTTCGATTCGAATGTGGGTTCCAATCGATCACCGGGCCCATCCCTATTCCTAAGTGCGGGTTACAGAAAAGATGTACATTGTCACGAGACATGAGTTAACTGAAGAAAAGATACAGTGCAAGTGTACATGGTGTACGTTCATCTCTAAAAGTAGAGGTCCGCCTTAAAATCTTAAAATCGTGTATTCCCCCACGGTATCTTCAGGCTTGTGCTAGGACATTGATTAACACATTGCAAGAGTAAAGGTACCCCACATGTAGTCAAGTGAACCCATCACAGGTGCCCAGCAAAGCCCAGAAGAACCCACCCCCGGAGTAGGCCTCTCATGTGACCCTTGCTTGGCCCCCAATGAGAAGGAAACATGGAGGATGTGATGACCACCCCACCCCCATCTAACACGCTCATCCAAACCGCATGCCCTAAATGCATTTGGACAATCATCTAAGCAGCCAGTGTTTGGTCTAAACTTACGTTTGGACAGAAAACTGAGATCATCCCTAGTCAGAAACAACCCATCTTTAGAACTTACAGGTCATCCTAGGAACACTACATGCCCTGCAGTTAAAAGTGGGTAAAGTTACATTGCACTAAATATTGAGTGTTAGTATAGGCATACTTATAGCTTAGTAAAACAACTGCTTCACCTATAATAAAGATAACAGTGTGCTAAATTTAGCATATAAACTTAATAATGAACTCCAGTGAATATGTGACAAACCGGATCTAAAAAAAAAAAAAATATATATATATATATATATATATATATATATATATATGCAAAAAGTCCATATGCACAATTAAATAAATAAGTAAAAACTCTTGATTGCTGAAGAAACGTGAATAAATTCAATCCATGCTCTGTGACAGTCTCTACAGAAAGAGGTGCTGATAGGTAATCACCACCACATCCATGTGCAATGTCTGCTCACCTGAATCAAAGACCCCATTGGGTCTATTGGAACTTTTAATAATAATCCACAGACGGGTCCGCTCGATCGTACACAAGTTTTCGGTCATACACAAGTTTACGGCTAATGGCTCCAGGAATGCCAGGACCTTTCCATAGAAAATTTCTTTCTCCACAAAACAGTTTCTCAAAGCAAATAAAACATAATCATCGTGCAAGATTGCTAAAAAATACTTGCTTTTAATAAATAACATTGTATATACTCACATTTGAGCAGAGATAAAACCGCATAAAATAATCGGTTAAGTATCGGATAGGTATTAGGACAGCTCTCCTCCTCACCACCATCCAGAGTAACGAGACACCGAAGCCCTTTTCATTGTGTGAGCATTTATACATATTATTGCACAATCCAAAAACCATAATGTTATACACTCTCTATAACACTATCAAACTTATATGTATGTTTTAGAATTATTAACATTTGTTAAGACCCCTTTTTTGTTTATTAAAAAATCACTTATATCTAAAAACACTATATGGCTTCATCTAGTGGTATAAATTAAAAACACCTATCAAAAATCTGAAGTAAAGCAGTTCAGATCAAATTCAATATTTAACCCCAATGGCGAGAAAGTATTGAGCTCAAAAATCCATCTTGATTTGCTTTTACTTAGCTCTCTAACTTTATTACTTCCCCTCCAGTGGGCCTTGTATTTATCAATTGCCCAAAACTTTTTTGGTGGATCTTGAAAATTTTTTGCTATTAGATTTCTTAATGTGGGTGCCCTTCTATATACAAATTTAGTTTTTTCGGGTAAAATAGTCCGTAATTGTCTATCCGCTCTAAGGAGTGGCCAATATTTTTTTAAAAAGAAAAAATACCAAAAAAAGGAGTTCATATCGTGCAGAGCAGAGGGGGTAGTGTACATGTTGCAATGTCCCTGTTCATTGCAATATGTAGGAAGAATTAAGCGAACAATGTGGAAAAAGAATACAAGAACACATACAGAATATTAGGAATGGGTTTCTGAAACACAGTGCCTCTAGACATTCTGCGAATCTCAAGTTTTGGGCAATTGATAAATACAAGCCCCACTGGAGGGGATTTTTGAGCTCAATACTTTCTTGCCATTGGGGCTAAATATTGATTTTGATCTGAACTGCTTTATTTCAGATTTTTGATAGGTGTTTTTAATATATACCACTAGATGGAGCCATATAGTGTTTTTAGATATAAGTGATTTTTTTATTTAAAAAAAGGGGTCTTAACAAATTTTAATCATTCTAAAACATACATATAAGTTTGACAGTGTTATAGAGAGTGTATAACATTATGGTTTTTGGATTGTGCAATAATATGTATAAATGCTCACACTATGAAGAGGACTATGAGTGTGAGTGACGGCAAGATGATCCAATGACTCATGTGTTACCATGGTAACCGGTCGTCACATTGCTTAATTTCCCTTGAGAGAGTCACGTGACCTGTGACGCAACGCGTCGGAAGGAGCTGGTGACGACACTTCCGTTGTCTCGTTACTCTGGATGTGTAGTGTGGAGGAAAGCTGTCCTAATTATTATTATTATTTAAGGTACTTATATAGCGCCGTCAATTTATGCAGCACTTTACATTCACATCAGTCCCTACCCTCAAGGATCTTACAATCTAAGGTCCCTAACTCACATTCATATACTAGGGCCAATTTAGACAAAAGCCAATTAACCTACCAACATGTCTTTGGAGTGTGGGAGGAAACTGGAGTACCCGAAGGAAACCCATACAGCCACAGGGAGGACATGCAAACTCCAGGCAGGTAGTGTAATGGTTGGGATTCGAACCAGTGACCCTTTTTACTGCTAGGTGAGAGTGCTACTCACTACACCACACCACAATATTACCTGATACCTATTTGATACTTAACAGATCATTTTATGCGGGTTTTATCTCTGCTCAAATGTGAGTGTATACGATGTTATTTAAATAAAAGCAAGTATTTTTAAGCAATCTTGCGCGATGATTATGTTTTATTTGCTTTAAGAAACTGTATTGTGGAGAAAGAAATTTTCTATGGAAAGGTCCTGGCATTCCTGGAGCCATTAGCCGAAAACTTGTGTACGATCGAGTGGACCCATGTGTGAGTTTTTATTAAAAGTGCCAATAGACCCAAGGGGGACTTTGATTGAGGTGAGCAGGCATTGCACACGGAGGTGGTGGCGATTACCTATCATCACTTATTTCTGCAGAGACTGTCACAGAGCATGGATTGAGTTTATTCACGTTTCTTCAGCAATCAAGAGTTTATTTATTTATTTCATTGAGCATATGGACTTTTGCATATATATATATATATATATATATATATATATATATATATATTACGGTATCTCACAAAAGTCAGTACACCCATCACATTTTTGTAAATATTTTATTCTATCTTTTCATGTGACAAGGCACACTTGTCTTTGTACTCACTTGGTTGCTGCCACACACGCTTGACACCATCTGAACCAAATACGCTTATCTTGGTCTCATCAGACCACAGGACATGGTTCCAGTAATCCATGTCCTTAGTCTGCTTGTCTTCAGCAAACTGTTTGCAGGCTTTCTTGTGCATCATCTTTAGAAGAGGCTTCCTTCTGGGATGACAGCCAAACAGATCAATTTCATGCAGTGTGCAGCGTATGGTCTGAGCACTGACAGTCTGGCACCCCACCCTTTCAACCTCTGCAGCAATGCTGGCAGCACTCATACATCTATTTCCCAAAGAAAACCTCTGGATATGACACTGAGCAGGTGCACTCAACTTCTTTAGTTGACCATGGCAAAGCCTTTTCTGAGTGGAACCTGTCCTGTTAAACCGCTGTATGTCTGGTCACTGTGCTGCAGCTCAGTTTTAGGGTCTTAGCAATCTACTTATAGCCTAGGCCATCTCTATGTAGAGCAACAATTCTTTTTTTGAGATCCTCAGAGAGTTCTTTGGGGTGCCATGTTGAACTTCCAGTGACCAGTATGAGAGAGTGAGAGCGATAACACCAAATTTAACACACCTGCTCCCAATTCACACCTGAGACTTTGTAACACTAACGAGTCACATGACACCAGGGAGAGAAAATGGCTAATTGGGCTCAATTTGGACATTTTCACTTAGGGATGTACTCACTTTTGTTGCCAGCAGTTTAGACATTAATGGCTGTGTGTTGAGTTATTTTGAGGGGACAGCAAATTGACACTGTTATACAAGCTGTATACTCACTACTTTACATTGTAGCAAAGTGTAATTTCTTCAGTGTTGTCACATGAAAAGATAGAATAAAATATTTACAAAAACGTGAGGGGTGTACTCACTTTTGTGAGTGTGTGTGTGTGTGTGTGCGTGCGTGCGTGCGTGTATATATAATTTATTTTTTTTTTATTTTTTTAGATTCAGGGTTTGTCACATATTCACTGGAGTTCATTATTACGTTTATATTCGAAAATTAAGCGCACTATTATTATTATTATCTTTGTTATTCACTTTATATGTGGTTCTAGAATACATTTCAAATAGTTGCAGCTGTTTTTCATGAATATAATTAGTCACATTATTTATAGTTTGCAGGTTGTTTTTTACTTACGGTATATCAGTGCTTTAGTAATTTATTTCACAAACTGCTTTACCTGCCAAAAGATTTGTATTTACATCCAGTCCAGAGATTTACACAGATATGCCACACAACATAGCCTTTTCCAGGGGAGGGAACCAGTTTTTTTTTCTACTGCAGTTTTTAGTTCCACTTAGGTCCCATCTCCACCCTCATCCTGTTATGCAGGGGTGTCCAAACTTTTTTTTAAAGAGGGCCAGATTTAATGAAGAGAACATGCCTGAGGACCGACCATTTTGCCTGACATTCTTTGAATCATTAAAATTAAATGCAAATTAACTAATACACTGCCCAACAAGAATTCTCTTGACTTTGTGGCTGTGTGTGGTGAAGAGTCTGAAGAGGATGAGCTTGGGCGTGTTATATGGATATACCGTATTTATCGGCGTGTAACACACACAGGCGTATTAACACGCACCTTCGCTTTAAGAGGAAAGTTGAACTGTGAAGCAAAATAAGGGTCAGTGCCAGTCAATGCAGCCTCACCATTGCCATGAATGCAGCCTCACAATTGCCATGAATGCAGTCTCACAAGTGCCATGAATGCAGCCTCACAAGTGCCCTGAATTCAGCCTCACCATTGCAATGAATGCAGCCTCTGAATACAGCCTCACCATTGCCATGAATGCAGCCCCACCATTGCCATGAATGCTTTATTGCCTGGGTTTTGAGGGGACTTTTGTTTCAATCTAGAATTAGATCAGTGGTTTGGGAATTGACTGTTGGTGAATGTTCTGTTTTTCATACTTTTTTGTGTCTGGTTAGCTTTTGTTCTGTTGTTTGTGTGTATATATGGTTGATTGTGCATGGTTTTCCTGTAAGGGGGTCTGGTGGTTGAAGATGTTCTCGGTCTTTGGGTTCGGGGTCATGTCATTAATTCGGTGGGAATGTCCTTTTGTATACCCAGGGTCTCGTCTTGTTTTCTTAGTCTACCTCACCCCTGTATGTTTCCTTAAATTTTTTCATGTAATTTTTTTTATTCTAGTTTTATTAGTTTGACGGTGAGGTTTTTAAAAGCCGGGTGTCACTTTCAGCCCCCTGGGTACTCATTTATCTTGCTGGTACATCTTCAGAAACTCAATATCTATAAAGTGTTTGTTTTATCTTGTTGCTTGAGAGCTTTTTAAGTTGATGAAATGTAGCGATACCCCCAGTTAAGAGGGCCGCTGATTTGTTTTGGGTCCCTGAGTACAGCTCCACCAACCCCCGGCAATTTGCTCTACCCGCTCTGGCACAGTTAGTCAAGGGGTATGTATCTATGCACATATAAACATCACTTATACTCTAAGTGTAATGGGTATGAACTCACAAGCAGACTGCTGAAATAAGAATAACTGGCTTTACTTTGTCAGTAAGGAAAAGAAATAGCAACATGCATTTAAACATATGACTTACAATACTTTAGCAGGTCCCTGCAATATGCACTTTAACATGTACACACATATGTATCAAACTAGCAATGGGGAACGGAGCGCCAAATGTAGCGACCGTCTGCTATGCACCCCTGAGGTGCAATAAATCTATCTGCGCCTACCTAACGGACCAGGCCTGATCCCTAGCAATAGAGCTCAGTCCTTGAATAAGTACAGTATTCTTCACCGGCAATAGATCTGTAGAGGTGGTGCACATGTAGCTTTAAATGGTATACTTGTAATCCACAAAAAGTAACATCTGCTGCTCTGAGGTAAATTGTGCCTTGGCAGTTCAATAGGCATGAAAGTGTGTGTATCAATGCAGGATGAGCCTTTCAGCTCTCTCACCAATCCTGGGGTACCGTCCTCAGCTCCGGTCCCTCCAATGGCGGCTCCGGTCTCCTCAGTCACAGCCCCTGCGCTCCGGTCCTCAGCTCCGACCGACCGACTGTAGGGAAGAGTCTCCGCTCCGCTGCTGCTGACTCTGAGGGATGAGAGTCTCACTCCATCTGCTGCAAGGCCCAGGCTTCAGGCCTTCAGCATATCCGGTCCGCACAGGTGTCTCCTCAGGAACCAGTCTCCGCGTCACCAGCTCAGTCAGAAGAGGCGTCCCAGTTAGACGCGGCATCAGAAGAGGAAGAGGCGGTCTCTCCTCCTCCTTTTTATCACCTCCCCCAGCAGCCTCTCGGGCGGAAACAAGCAGCCAGGGAGCCTGGGGAATCATGGGGGATGTAGTCTCTTCCCCTAAAAGGGGTACGACCCCGCTACACACTCCCCCCACTTTGAATCTTTGGTCCCCAAAGACAGTGTTCAAACTACAAACTTTCTCGGGAACAATACTTTCACATAATTTGGACAGGGGAGCTTCCCACCAATTGGCATAAGATGGGGAGCTGTCCTGTCTACAGGTCACTTCGGTGTGGGCGACCTGTTTAACTGTGCCAGAGAGTGAGCTGGGGTTGCCCTCCACCAAATGGACAGTGGATGGGTCAGGGCTTTCAGCACTTCTCCTTGCTGTGGTAACAGAGTCCTCTGAACTTTCTCCCATCTTGGGGTAGGTTAACTTCTTGGGAGGCTTCACAACTCTGCGAGCTCTCTGTTCTCTTGGGACTTCTTCAGGAACACATTCCGGCAACATCTCTGGCTCTGGAACATCTACTTCTTCCTCTGAGTAGAGACCAGGAATATCTTCCCAGCACTCAGGCACAACACTGAATGGCACAAACTCTGTGGCTTCTGGGTTCAATGTTCCATCTTCCACATCTTCAGTAGGTGGAAGGTCTATGGCGGAATTTCCTGGGGTTGAGGAAGGCCATAGCCATTCAAGTTCTCCTCTTTCTTCTTCTGGTTGGGGGTCCTGTCCACCCCTAGCTTGGGATGTCTGAGACCTAGTATTAGGCCTGGGGGTATCCAGAATGGAAACAGATTCAGGTACGTCTCTTGCTGGAGGCATTCTGACTGCTTCAGTGAGTGGGAGCAAGTGATTCCTATGCCAGGTCTTTAAAGGCCCCACTCTCCCTTCTGGCTTCAACTTGTAGACAGGCAATCCTGGAAGTTTCCTACAGATGATATATGGCTCTGATCTCCATCTATCAGCAATCTTGTGTTTTCCAGGGATCCCTAGATTGCGTAACAGTACACGGTCCCCAGGCTGTAGGTCCTGTACTCTAACTTTCAAATCAAAGTTCCGCTTGTTTCGGGCCCCCCTCTGGTCGGAGGCCGCTTGAGCTTTCTCATAAGCTATCTTCAGACTGTGCCTCAGTCTGTCCACATATCCTTTGTGGGAGGCAGCAGAGGCATGGTCTAAAGAAATGCCGAAGGCCAAATCCACTGGCAATCTTGCTTCTCTCCCAAACATAAGTCGGTAAGGAGAGAAACCTGTCACATCACTTGTTGTACAGTTGTAAGCATGCACCAGAGCTGATATGTGTTGACTCCAATGTTGCTTCTTCTCTGTTTCCAAAGTTCCCAACATGTTCAATAGGGTCCTGTTGAACCTTTCAGGCTGGGCATCACCTTGAGGGTGATATGGTGTGGTCCTAGTCTTCTCTACTCCCAGAGAATCTAGTAGCTTCCTGATCAGGCGACTCTCAAAGTCCCTTCCTTGGTCTGAATGGATTCTCTGTGGCAGTCCATAGTGAACAAAGTACTTCTCCAAAAGTACCTTGGCTACTGTAGAGGCCTTCTGGTCCTTGGTTGGGAAAGCCTGAGCGTAACGGGTGAAATGGTCGGTTACCACCAGAACATTTCCCAATCCACTCAAATCGGGTTCAAGGCAGAGAAAATCAATGCATACCAGATCCATTGGGCCTTGACTCTGTAGGTGGCCCATTGGGGCAGCTTGATGGGGTAAAGTCTTTCTCTGAATGCATCTTGCACAGGAATGGCAATACTCCTCCACTTCGGCCCTCATGCAGGGCCAATAAAACCGGTCTCTGACAAGTTGGAAGGTTCTCTCTGCTCCCAAGTGACCATGCTGGTCATGTAGGGCAATCAGCACAGTCTCTCGATGCTTTTCTGGGAGAAACAACTGCCACTTGTCTTCTGGGCCATCAGAGGGGCCCCTTCGGTAGACTACCCCCTGATGCACCTGTAACTTGTCCAACTCTCTCCTCAGTAGGCGAGCTTCTTTAGAAGGGTGAAGGCGAAGTCCCTCTGGACTCTTGTCTTCCAGGGCTTCCAGGACCAATCTCCCCATGGGGTCTTCCAATTGGTCACACCTTAGCTCCTTCTTGGACAGCTTCGGTAGACACTCTTCTTCTAGTTGAGTTACCCCACAGTAACACTTTGGGACTCCCACTGTGGTAACTCCTACCTCTTCAGCTCTGGATCCTCCTCTGGCTTGGAGTTCAGCCCCCTGACAAAGGGCTCGCACTCCATCTGGTGCCACTTGGGTCCAGTCTTCCCAATCATCAGCTATGACATGGGATCTTCGGGACAGGGCATCTGCATCCCTATTTCCAGCCCCTGGTCTGTACTTGAGGCTGAAATTGAATCCAGACAACGCCGCCAACCATCTGTGTCCAGTTGCATCCAGCTTGGCGGTGGTGAATAGATAGGTCAAGGGGTTGTTATCTGTCTTTACAGTAAACTCGGCCCCATACAGATAGTCTCTCAGTTTGTCAACAACTGCCCATTTGAGGGCTAAGAACTCCAACTTGTGGGTGGGATAGTTCTTCTCGGAGGGGGTCAGGCTCCGGCTCACATAAGCCACTGGTCGTAGCTGGTCTTCGTACTCCTGGTAGAGTACTCCACCTAGGCCCTCATGGCTGGCATCAACATGTAGCTCATATGGTCTAGTGGGGTCAGCGTAGGCCAAAACTGGGGCTGAGGTGAGACTCCTCTTCAAGGTTCTGAAAGCCTCTTCACACCTTGAATTCCACTGGTCCTTGACCGACTCACCGGGCCTCCTAGGCCCCAATCCATCTTCCTCTCCTTCTGTCTAAGCAGTTCGTTTAGGGGTTTTGCAATGCGGGCAAACCCATCCACAAACCTGCGGTAGTAGGAGCAGAACCCCAAGAAAGACCGGAGTTCTGTAACTGTTGTGGGTCTTGGCCACGAAGTAACTGCCTCCAACTTCTCAGGGTCTGTAGCCACTCCTTTTTCAGACACTATGTGTCCCAGATAGTTCACAGAAGACTGATAGAACCGACACTTCTCGGGAGAAAGTTTAAGTCCCTCTTCACTGAGCCTCTTCAGTACTTTCTCCAATCTGGCTTCATGCTCTTCCAAAGTCTTTCCAAAGACAATGACATCGTCCAGGTACACAAGGACTTCTATGAGGTTCATGTCTCCAACTGTCCTTTCCATAAGGCGTTGAAATGTAGCAGGAGCTCCAGATAGGCCCTGAGGCATCCTGTTGAACTCAAAGAATCCCACTGGGGTTATGAAGGCAGTCTTTTCTCTATCTTCTGGATGCATGGGGATTTGGTAATACCCACTCTTGAGGTCCATCACACTGAACCACTTAGCTCCAGACAAACTCTGCAAGGCATCCTCTATCCTTGGCGTGGTGTACTGGTCAGGAATGGTCCTCCTGTTGAGAGTTCTGTAGTCAATGCAGAGCCTCAATGACCCATTCTTCTTCCTGACTACCACAATTGGGGAGGCATAGGGGCTTCTGGACTCCCGAATCACTCCCGTCTTCTTCAGTTCCGCAAGCTGCTCCCACAGATCCTCCAGATCTGCTAGCGGGACTCGCCTCACTCTCTCTCTGAATGGCTTGTCCTCTTGCATGCGGATTCGGTGGGTGGCACTCCTCGCACACCCCACATCAAACTCATCTTTAGAGAAAATCTTCTCCCATCTGGTCAGCTGGGCCTTGGCTCGCTCTTTCCAAGCTCCAGGTAGGTTTGGGTTTTCCATTGAGAGTTTCTTCCAAACATCTTCTCCTTCACCCGTCCCCTTCACTTCTGACCAGCCAACTGGGACAGCAGGACTCACCTGTCCCAGCAGCATCCTGGCAGGGATCTCCACGGGCCGCTCCGTGGGGTTCCTCACACTGACAGGGACTCTTCCTCTGGCCTTCTTCAGGTCCTTCAGTGAAATTACTTCTGGTATCACCTCCAGACCTGAGTGACCCTCCATTGGGTCGGGTTCCAACATTACAAAGGGGCCAGGCTGCTCCCAAGTAAGTTTCACCGTGGCTCTCATGCAGGTCACCTCTCCAGGCTGTAACACTGCTCCTTCTTTTCCAAGCCTCCATACCCTTCCTATCCCCTCACTTGGGGTCTTCTGCTCTAGGACCAACCGCTGGTAGGCTGCCTTCAGCATGGGATGGATCTTGGGGGCTGAAAGATTCTCTTTCTTCACCAGGGGGGTCAGAAGCCTTCTGACTAGGTCCGTGTTCGTCCCTATGATCAGGGAAGTCTTGCTGGTTCCTGGTGGGCGGGGACACACCACTGCTAAGGTGTCAAACACTTCAGTCTTCCCAGCTACGGATGGGTCAAAGGTCAACCGTATGGATAGATATCCATCATAGGGGAAACTCTGGGTTCCCAATCCCCTTATCTCCAACTCTTCTATCTTCTGTATTGGCAGATGACTCAGGTATCTGTCATAGAAGTCCCTGTACAATAGGGTCACTTGTGCTCCAGTGTCTAGGAGGGCCTTTGTGTACACTCCTTCCACCTGGATGGGTACAGAAGGGGATGGACCAACTAGCTTTTCTGGGTAAGGCCGAGTTGATGCTGTCCTCTTCTGCGGACTCTTTTCCTTTTTACTTGATCTGCACTTGCTCCTTTCTTGAGCCTGGTATGCATTAATTTTCCCCCTCTTAGTGGGAGTGTGAACCCGTTGAGGGACATTGTTATCTCTCACTTTTGGGGGTTCTCGTTTAGGAGTACTGCATTCCTTCCGAGGGGTCTTGCCCCCTTTCTCTGGAGTGTACCTTGGTTGAGGATCCCTGGGTTCCTTCCGAGGGGTCTGATCTCCTCTTCTCTTTCCGTTATACTTCTTGGAGCTCACTGAAGGTGATGGGCACCCGGTTGACTCCTTCACCGGGGCCCTTTGGCGTTTCCCGCCGGCTGGCGGCTTTCTGTTTTCTTCTTCTTGGGACTGGAACATACAGCTGCAATATGACCAATTCCTCCACAATTAAAACAGATCATCTCACCGTAGTCAGGTGGGGATGCTGGTGCTGAAACAGCTGGAAACAATTCCCTCCTGCTTGTTTCTTTCTTGGGACTGGGCGTCTCTTTCGCCACTAGAGACGTCAGTATCTCCATCATCTGGGACATCTGCAACTTCAGGGCATCTACCTCTGTCTCTCTTTCAGGGGTTAAGGCCGACCTGACCGTGGCCACTGGAAGTTTTGTAGACCCCATCACTTGCTTTTCCCTTTTCTCTTCCAACATGGCCTCCTCTTCTCTGACCATTCGAATGAGATCGGGGTAGTCCAGGCTCTTCCCATCCTGCCGGGTGCGTAGAATTAGTGCGACAGGGTCCAGGGGTTGGGCTCCCCTCATCACCTGCTGGGCACGGGCTTCATCTACCTTCCCTGGATCTATCCCCTTCTTCAGGATAATCCTATGCAGGATCTTGTCTATGCGTCCCATGTACTCCGACAGCTTCTCCCCTGTCTTCTGGTAACAGTGTTCCAGTTGATAGGTAAGTTCTGTGACTTTTTCTGTCCCACCAAACACACTTTCCAGGATGTCTATGTAGTCCTGGGCAGTGCAATCCTTTTTGCTTGTCTTCAGATTGCGTATGGCCTCTAAGGCAGGTCCTTTTAGGCTCTCAACAATCCTTTGCTTCTTTCTACCTTCTGGGACCTCCCATTCTTCTAGGGCCTGCGTGGCACCATCTAACCACTCTTCAAATCCCTCTTCTCCCGAGGGTACAGGTGTCCTCCCTGAGAACATCCGGAGTTTCCTGTATCCCGACATTGGGTAGTCCCCGGGGTCTCTTCTGCACTGAGTCACAATTTCCCCTAGGACAGCACACAGTTCTGCACTAAGAGTAGTCTGTGCGGGTCTTTCCGCGCCCTTCTGCTCTTCCTGCTTGGGGGATAGCATGGCTTTCATAGGAGAGTAGTCTCCCTTCCGCGGCAGCGCATGCAGCACTTGGTAGGCCTGACCATTCGGTGCTTGTATGCTTTGGCTCCTGAACTGCTCTGGAGTCTCTTCCTTCCATTCTATTAAGGCGTATGTGTACCCAGCATCATTTCTCATGTCCATTATCCATGACTTGTGGCACGGGGATAGGGACATTATGAGCTGCTTGACTGCCTCTCTCTGCCATATCCCTGGCAGTTCAATGACTGCTGCTGCGGCTGGATCGGTGGCCCATGTTGCGGACCACCGTCCCACTTCTATCGGGTCCATGCCGGTACCTTCTGGCGGCTTTTCCCGCTGACTCAGGATCCCGGACGAGCCCCCACGTGTAGCGATACCGCCAGTTAAGAGGGCCGCTGATTTGTTTTGGGTCCGTGAGTACAGTTCCACCAACCCCCGGCAATTTGCTCTACCCGCTCTGGCACAGTTAGTCAAGGGGTATGTATCTATGCACATATAAACATCACTTATACTCTAAGTGTAATGGGTATGAACTCACAAGCAGACTGCTGAAATAAGAATAACTGGCTTTACTTTGTCAGTAAGGAAAAGAAATAGCAACATGCATTTAAACATATGACTTACAATACTTTAGCAGGTCCCTGCAATATGCACTTTAACATGTACACACATATGTATCAAACTAGCAATGGGGAACGGAGCGCCAAATGTAGCGACCGTCTGCTATGCACCCCTGAGGTGCAATAAATCTATCTGCGCCTACCTAACGGACCAGGCCTGATCCCTAGCAATAGAGCTCAGTCCTTGAATAAGTACAGTATTCTTCACCGGCAATAGATCTGTAGAGGTGGTGCACATGTAGCTTTAAATGGTATACTTGTAATCCACAAAAAGTAACATCTGCTGCTCTGAGGTAAATTGTGCCTTGGCAGTTCAATAGGCATGAAAGTGTGTGTATCAATGCAGGATGAGCCTTTCAGCTCTCTCACCAATCCTGGGGTACCGTCCTCAGCTCCGGTCCCTCCAATGGCGGCTCCGGTCTCCTCAGTCACAGCCCCTGCGCTCCGGTCCTCAGCTCCGACCGACCGACTGTAGGGAAGAGTCTCCGCTCCGCTGCTGCTGACTCTGAGGGATGAGAGTCTCACTCCATCTGCTGCAAGGCCCAGGCTTCAGGCCTTCAGCAGATCCGGTCCGCACAGGTGTCTCCTCAGGAACCAGTCTCCGCGTCACCAGCTCAGTCAGAAGAGGCGTCCCAGTCAGACGCGGCATCAGAAGAGGAAGAGGCGGTCTCTCCTCCTCCTTTTTATCACCTCCCCCAGCAGCCTCTCGGGCGGAAACAAGCAGCCCGGGAGCCTGGGGAATCATGGGGGATGTAGTCTCTTCCCCTAAAAGGGGTACGACCCCGCTACACAAACAATTCTGTGATTTACTCCCGATGCATCCGAAAGATCTGGTGGTTCTGTCGCTTGGTAGAGTTTGGCCCTCCGGGACTCTCTATTTTGATGGTAGTCCATCATTGGACCTTGACGGACTGTCCTGCTGTGAGTCTGCGTTCCTGCCAACTTGTCTCCCGCTCCAGTCTGGTCATCCACCACCGCTGCCCAAGCCGGCTGACTTGCCACAATCCTGCCCCTCCAGCTGCCACCAAGGTCTATCACTCCACCCCACTCACGCCAGTGATCATCGCTCCATCCCTCTCCGCCAGCGATCAACGCTCCATCCCTCTCAGCTGCCACAATGGACCATAATTTCTTCTCTTCCGCTATCACGGACCATGGCTTCTCTGCATACTCCTTGCATTCACTTCTCCCTCCAGCCCGCCCTTCCTCTCCTGCACGATCGCACATTCACATAGTCGGCAGGCTCATGGACTGCTTGTTTTACCCACCAGCTGTCACCACTGCCCAATGTCTCTCACATCCCTTCTCATCCCCCTCAGGCTCTGCAGACTCCCGCCCACTATCCACCACCATCTCCAGTCTATTTCTTAGTAGCCCCTTCGACCCATTCATGTCCCCGTCCCTTTCACATTAGCCTCTCCTACACCCCACATTAATCTCTAACTCCTATCCCATGCCCCATAAAATAACAGATCAGAGGCCCAATCTAGCTTATCCAGCACACTCCCCCAGTAGGGTTGCCACCTGTCCGGTTTTGACCCGGACAGTCCGGGTTTGGACACTTGTGCCCGGTTTTCAAGCCACCTGAAACCCGGGCACATATAGCAGCAGTTCATTCTAGAGCAGTGCATCCTGATTCCCGCGCCCGCCATCAGTATTACACATTTATTACTGCCTGTGCGCTCCGCCTCCAAGCTGCGCTCAGCAAAGGGCAGCAGGCGTACCTATTCAGCCAGTGATTGGTTTGATAGGGTCACGTGCGGCCAGCGAACACGAGGGTCTACGATTGGCCCGGTGGACATGGTCACATGTGGAGGGACTGGACTGTGGGTGATCGCGGCCGCCTGAAGTCCCGACTCCTTGCCTGGCGTGTACTCTGCTGTGTCTCCTCGAGTCCTCACTGAGGTATCTTTCACATCTGCCCTCTCACCCCACTCTGTCAGCCTGCTGCTCTGTCAGCCACTCCCCCCATAAGCCACTCCCCCTCTGTCAGCTCCCCTACCCTGTCAGCTACCCCCCTCTGTCAGCTCCCCTCCCCTGTCAGTTACCCCCCTCTGTCAGCTCCCCTCCCCTGTCAGTTACCCCCCTCTGTCAGCTCCCCTCCCCTGTCAGCTACTCCCCCCCTCTGTCAGCTCCCATCCCCTGTCAGTTGCTCCCCTCCCCTGTCAGTTACCCCTACTCTGTCAGTTACCCCCCCTGTGTCAGTTACCCCCCCTGTCAGCTCCCCTCCCCAGTCAGCTCCCCCCTCTGTCAGCTTCTCCCCCCTCTGTCAGCTCCCCTCCCCTGTCAGCTACCCCCGTCATCTCAGCTACCTCCCTCTGTCAGCTACTCCCCCCTCTGTCAGCTACACCCCCCCTCTGTCAGCTACTCCCCCCCTCTGTCAGCTACTCCCCCCCCTCTGTCAGCTACTGCCCCCCCCCCTCTGTCAGCTACTGCCCCCTCTCTGTCAGCTACTGCCCCCTCTCTGTCAGCTACTGCCCCCTCTCTGTCAGCTACTGCCCCCTCTCTGTCAGCTACTGCCCCCTGTCAGCTACTCTCCTCCTCTGTCAGCTACTCCCCTCCTCTGTCAGCTACTCCCCTCCTCTGTCAGCTACTCCACCCCTCTGTCAGCTACTCCACCCCTCTGTCAGCTACTCCCCCCTCTGTCAGCTACCCCCCCCCTCTGTCAGCTACCCCCCCCCCCTCTGTCAGCTACTCCACCCCCCTCTCTGTCAGCTACTCCACCCCCCTCTCTGTCAGCTACTCCCCTCTCTGTCAGCTACTCCACCCCCCTCTCTGTCAGCTACTCCACCCCCCTCTCTGTCAGCTACTCCCCTCCTCTGTCAGCTACTCACCCCCCCCCTCTGTGAGCTACTCCCCCCTCTTCCCCCCCTCCTCTGTCAGCTACTTCCCCCCCATCTGTCAGCTGCTTCCCCCCCTCTGTCAGCTACTCCCCCCCTCCTCTATCAGCTACCCCCCCTCCGCTGTCAGCTACCCCCCCCCTCTGTCAGCTTCTCCCCCCTCTGCTCTGTCAGCTACTCCCCCCCCTCTGCTCTGTCAGCTACTCCCCCCCCTCTGCTCTGTCAGCTACTCCCCCCCTCTGCTCTGTCAGCTACTCCCCCCCTCTGCTCTGTCAGCTACTCCCCCCCTCTGCTCTGTCAGCTACTCCCCCCTCTCCTCTGTCAGCTACTCCACCCTCCTCTGTCAGCTACTCCACCCTCCTCTGTCAGCTACTCCACCCTCCTCTGTCAGCTACTCCACCCTCCTCTGTCAGCTACTCCACCCTCCTCTGTCAGCTACTCCACCCTCCTCTGTCAGCTACTCCACCCCCCCTGTCAGCTACTCCACCCCCCCTGTCAGCTACTCCCCTCCTCTGTCAGCTACTCCACCCCTCTGTCAGCTACTCCACCCCTCTGTCAGCTACTCCCCCCTCTGTCAGCTACCCCCCCCCCCTCTGTCAGCTACCCCCCCCCTCTGTCAGCTACTCCACCCCCCTCTGTCAGCTACTCCCCTCCTCTGTCAGCTACTCCACCCCCCTCTCTGTCAGCTACTCCACCCCCCTCCCTGTCAGCTACTCCCCTCCTCTGTCAGCTACTCACCCCCCCCTCTGTGAGTATAGGTGGCGTGATGTTTACTAATTCTCTATACTATCTCTCACTACTATTTTTCTCTCTTACTTACTCATACTCTTCTCTATCTCTACTATTCATTTTCTCAAACTGCTACTCTTTCTTCTTCTACTTTTCCTTACTTCATCTTACTCTAACTTTTCTCATCTATTTTTTATTTCTTTCTCTACTCTCTACAGTCTTTAGCTACTTTTTTACTTTTTCCTTCTACTCTACTTACTCTTTACAACTTTTTTTTTATTATCTCTTTACTTCTCTCTCTCTTTATTTTTTCTACTCATCTACTTACAACTCTTCTAACTATACTACTCATTACTCTCTCTCATTCTCTTACTCTTCTACTAACACTCTTTTTTAACTATCTTCATTTTCTTTCAATTTACTACTACTAAACTTTCTACTTTACTCTTTTCAAAACTCTACTTTACTAAAAACATACTATCTTTTCTCTACTCTCTTTCTCTTATCTTTACTCTTTACTCATCTCTTTCTTCTACTTTTTACTCTTTTATCTTCTTCTATCTCGTATTTTTCTTCTTTCTTCTCTATTTTCTCTACACTCTCTCTCTTTCTACTTACTACTTTTTCTTTTTCTTTACTTTTCACTCTACTCTTACTTAACTTACTCTCTACACTTCAGCTCATATTTATACTTCTCTACTCTAACTCAACTACTTCTTTATTACTTACAATATTTACTTCTTACTACTATCTCACTCTTCTCTCTCTTACCTAACTTCTTTACTTCTTATTACTTCTACTTTTTACTTACTACTTCTTCACTACTACTTTTTCATCTTCTTTACATTTTTAACCTCTTTACAACTAATGACTTTTTTCTTCTTCTTCTTACTTCTCTACTTTTTCATCTTCTTACTCTTTCTTTTTATTTACTCTTCAGCTACTACTCCTTCTTCATTCTTTACTTTCAATCCACTTTTTCTCTATCTACTATTATTATCTACCCTTTCACACTCTAAACTTCTTCACTAATTCTTCTACTTTACTTACTTCTCTCTTTCTGCATTCTACATACTTACTTCTACTTTCTACTTTCACTACTTTCTCATTTTACTCACTACACTCCCACTTCTACTCTTTTCTTTCTACTTTTACTCTTTTACTTTCTACATTCTTATTTCATACTCTTCTAACTACTCTTTTTTTTTTCTTCACTTCAACTTCTTCATTTTTTTTTCTCTACTCTCTTTCTTTTAACTTCCTTTACTTTACTTTTCTTACTTACTTCTCTTCTTTACTCTACACTTTTACTACCTTTCTTACTTTCTCACTTCTACTTTTTTACTTACTTAACTCTCTTCATTCTCTCTCTTACACTTTTTACTCACTTACTCATCCTTTCTCTTCTCACTACTCTCTCTCTCAACTAGCTACTCTACTTCTTCTTAATACTCACTACTCTTACTTTTACTTCTCTTTCTTCACTATTTACCTAACTTATACTCTTACACTTACTCTTTTCTTACTTGTCAGCTACTTTTCTCAATTACTATCTTTTCTACTCCTTCTTTCTTCTCCTTCTACTATCTCTTCTCTACAATCTACTTTCACTCTACTTTCCTACTCTTACTACACTACACTTACTACCTCTTATTCTTTACTCTCTCTACGTTTCTCCTCATCTTTCTCTATACTTTATTTATCTTATCTTTTTACTACTATTTCTATTTTTTCTTTCTTACATACTACTACTCTCTTTACTCTCTCTCTATACTCTCATTCCTTTTTCCTACTATCTTTTCTACATTCTAACTCCTCTTCTAACTTTCAATCTTACTTTTCTCTTTTCTCTCTTTACACTACTTTTTTCTCTTACTCTCTCCTTACTTACTCTCTTCTCATTCTTCTTACTTTATACTCCTCTCTTCTCACTTCTACTCTCTTCTTTTACTCTCACTCTTTACTTCTTTCAGCTACTTTCTCTCTACTTCTTACTCTCTTTTCATTCTTACTACTTAACTCTACTACCTTCGTTACTTATTCTTTTTTTTGTACTTTCTCTTTCTACTTCTTACTCTTAACTTACTTCTCATTCTTCATTCATCTCTTTCTACTATCTCTACTACTTTGACTCTACTACTTCTATCTACTAATACTTCTTTTCTTTCTACTACTTCTCTCTTACTTGACTATTCTCTTATTTACTCTACTTTATTACTTGCTACTCTCTACTACTCTACTTCTTAATCTCTACTACTTTACTACTTCTTTACTACTACTTTCTAACTCCCTCTTTCTCTTCTCTTTACTTCTACTACATCATCTACCTCTTACTTACATCTCTCATACAACTCTCTTCAACTCTTACTTTCTCTCTATCTACTCTCTACATTTCTCTTTACCTCTTTTCTATCCCTCTCTTACTCTTTTCTTTCCTTTACTCTTTTTACTCTTCGCTTTTAACTCTTCTTAGCTTAATTCTTACTTTCTTTACTTCTGTCCACCCCTCTGTCACTACTTCTCTCTGACTCCTACTTCTCATTTACTATCTGTACTCTGCTACTACTCTCTTAAATTTACTCTTTTTCTTCTACTCCCCCCCCCCTCTTCCCCCCCTCCTCTGTCAGCTACTTCCCCCCCATCTGTCAGCTGCTTCCCCCCCTCTGTCAGCTACTCCCCCCCTTCTCTATCAGCTACCCCCCCTCCGCTGTCAGCTACCCCCCCCCCTCTGTCAGCTTCTCCCCCCTCTGCTCTGTCAGCTTCTCCCCCCTCTGCTCTGTCAGCTACTCCCCCCTCTGCTCTGTCAGCTACTCCCCCCCCTCTGCTCTGTCAGCTACTCCCCCCCCTCTGCTCTGTCAGCTACTCCCCCCCTCTGCTCTGTCAGCTACTCCCCCCCTCTGCTCTGTCAGCTACTCCCCCCTCTCCTCTGTCAGCTACTCCACCCTCCTCTGTCAGCTACTCCACCCTCCTCTGTCAGCTACTCCACCCACCACTGTCAGCTACTCCACCCTCCTCTGTCAGCTACTCCACCCTCCTCAGTCAGCTACTCCACCCTCCTCTGTCAGCTACTCCACCCCCGCTGTCAGCTACTCCACCCCCCCTGTCAGCTACTCCCCCCTCTGTCAGCTACTCCCCCCTCCTCTGTCAGCTACTCCCCCTCTCTGTCAGGCCACCCCTCTCTTACCACCTTTCTCTCTCACCCCTCCTCCCTTTCAGCCCCCTTCTCTCTCTCACCCCTCTTCTCTCTCTCTCATCCCACTCACACCCCCAATCCCCTCCCCATCTATCCCCCCCCCCTCTCTCCTCTGCCTCCTTACCTCCTCCTCCTCTCACCCTTTCTCACCTCCCTCCCCCACCTCTTCTCCCCCCGCAAGGGGCTAGGGCCCCATGATTCCTAACAGCGGCCCTGTGAGTGAGTGCACAAGTTTGGATGTGTTTTGATTCCTGTGACCTGCAGACACACTGGGCACAGCGATGCAGCACCTGCCTCTACTTTGCCTACTCTCCAAGCCCCCCCCCCCCCCCCCCACACACAATGTAAAGAAATAAAGAAAATAGCACTACAGTAGAGAAGCTTCACTCCACCCCCAAACTCCGGCTCCCACACTTCCTGGCTCGAAACGGCTCTCGGTAAGGCAGTCTAATATGGGTCTTTAGAGGCAGGGGACACTGATGGGGGGGTTCCCTGATCTAATAGAGGTCTCTAAGGGGGGTGCTGATTAGGGATGACCCCGGTGTTCGATTTGAACCCATGTTCGAATCGAACATCGGGCGTTCGCCCGCTCGGCGAGCCCAGAACTATTTGGGCCACTCGCATCAAATTCGTGTGATGCGAGCGGCCCGCAATGCACTGCGCCAGTCGCAGTGTATTGCTGGCTGATGATTGGCCAAGCATGCACTGTGACCCGCATGCTTGGCCAATCAAAGAGCCAGCGGCAAAGAGAGCCATAATTGGCCACAGGCAGGATATATAGCTCAGGGGGTTTAGTACACGCCCCACAGTATGAAAGGTCGCTGCGCCGGCGGCCTCGCATATTGTGTTGTCAGTGTCAGTGTGTCAGTGTTATGTGCTGCTGACTGCTGACATTATGTGCTGTGATTCTGGGGATTAGTGTGTGCGTGCTGTTAGTACAGCATTGCAGTATCACATCTGGGGGGTGTCTATAGTATGCCTGTGAAGGGGCGCATGCAGGGCCGGACTTACTATTGGGCTTGACTGGGCTCAAGCCCATGGGCCCCGCCCAATAGGGGGCCCCGCCGAGATACATAGCTGAGTGTACACGACTTGCGGGAGAGAGCCACTGTCATCTGCTAGGAGCTTTGGAACAGCAGAGAGAGAGAGACGAGTGGTGGCAGGGGCTGTGCTGTGAACAGGACGCGGGGCTGTGCTGTGAACAGGACGCGGGGCTGTGCTGTGAACAGGAGGCGGGGCTGTGCTGTGAACAGGAGGCGGGGCTGTGCTGTAAACAGGAGGCGGGGCTGAGTAAATGTCTAACAGCGAGGGCTGGAGGAGCAAGTGTATCGTGCAGCAGACAGAGTGTAACCCTCCCCCTTTCCAGCCCACCACATTTGATTACACAGGTTCTGAATGGGGGCCCCGGTAGGGAGATGCACAGTACCTGAAGCCCGAGGAGGACATAGCAGAGGAAGGTACAACCACAGCAAAATCCTGCAGTACTGAGCACACACATCATTCTGGCTGAATGGAAACAAGATTGTGGGGAGCCCTGCACATTCACATGTAATGCTGGCTGGACAGTGTCTTCCAGAAATGTATGTCTTCAGGCAGTGCAATGCTACTGATCAGCCTCCCCCTCCCTCTGTAATCTTTATTTTTCTTTTCTTTTTATAGCTGCACACTGCACTGATAAGATCTCTGGAAGACCCTGCAGCCCACCTGCATTCTGTGTCCAGTGAGGGGTCACACATGGCTGGCTGTTAACCATTTCAGCTCAGCTATTAAGCCAGAGCTCTGTGTGTGCTGCAGAGTTTGATGTTTTTGTGAAGAATTTAGTGCTGATTCAGGCTAGAAGTTTCACAGACCCATTAACTGTCCTCCACTAATCCTGACCAGATCACTGTTTGTAAGAAACATTTTATTTTGAAAATGAAATGTGCTGCTGCCTTGTCACTTGGTTGTACTTTTCAAAGGAGGATCACTGACTTGATCTTGCAGAGCTGGTTTAAATAGAGTGGCACGGCCCTGCAATACTATATACATGTACACTGAGTTCAACCATAAATGCAGTCTCTGACCATCTCTTGTATCATGTCTGCAGTCTTTAACCATCTCCTGTATCATGTCTGCAGTCTCTGACCATCTCTTGTACCAATTCTGCAGTCTCTGACCATCTCTTGTACCAATTCTGCAGTCTCTGACCATCACTTGTACCAAGTCTGCAGTCTCTGACCATCTCTTGTACCAAGTCTGCAGTCTCTGACCATCTCCTGTAGTGTGTCTTACACTTATACAACTCGCATCACTCACACACACACAGCCTACATAGGCTGTATGTGAGTGATATGAGGTGTATATGTGTGACATAGGCTGCATATGAGAGATATTATACACACACACAGAAAATGTTCACACATATACTAACGTGTCATGGGGGGGGGGGGGGGGGTCTTGTCGCGTCACCTCCCTGAAATGAGTTTTTGCAGGTTGGGTTGTCTGTGAGCCGAGCCGAAAAAAATGGCGTGGGGTCCCCCTTAAAATCCATCCCAGACCCTTGAGGTCTGGGATGGATTTTAAGGGGAACCCGGCCAAAAAAAAAATCCATACCAGACCCTTATCCGAGCACGCAACCTGGCAGGCCGCAGGAAAAGCGGGGGGACGAGAGTGGCACCCCTCCCTCCTGAACCGTACCAGGCCACATGCCCTCAACATTGGGAGGGTGCTTTGGGGGTCTGATACCCCCAAGGCACCTTGTCCCCATGTTGATGAGGACAAGGGCCTCGTCCCCACAACCCTGGCCATTGGTTGTGGGGGTCTGCGGGCGGGGGCTTATCGGAATCTGTAAGCCCCCTTTAACAAGGGGACCCCCAGATCCCGCCCCCCCTGTGTGAAATGGTAAGGGGGTACAAAAGTACCCCTACCATTTCACCAAAAAAGTGACAAAAATTGTAAAAATTACAGGAGACGGTCTTTGACAATTCCTTTATTAAAATCTTCTTTCTTCTGGTCTTCCTTCTTCCTCTCTTCATCCTTTCGGTTTCTTCATCTTCTCCTTCCGGCATCTTCTTTCATCTTCTTCTTCCTCCGATCCACTTCTTCTTGCTCTGGTCTTCTCGTCCGGCATCTTCTTCCATGGCGTTGGTGTCTCTTCTGGGCCGCTCCGCGCAATGGGAGGCTCCCGCTGTGTGAGGCTTTGCTGCGTCTGACAGGTCTTTTATAACGGAGGGCGGGGCCACCTGGTAACCCCGCCCCCCTCTGACGCACAGGCACGTGCCGGAAGGAGAAGATGAAGAAACCGAAAGATGAAGAGAGGAAGAAGGAAGACCAGAAGAAAGAAGATTTTAACAAAGGCATTGTCAAAGACCGTCTCCTGTAATTTTTACAATTTTTGACACTTTTTTGGTGAAATGGTAGGTACCCCCTTACCATTTCACACAGGGGGGGCGTAATCTGGGGGTCCCCTTGTTAAAGGGGGCTTCCAGATTCCGATAAGCCCCCCACCCGCAGACCCCCACAACCAATGGCAGGGTTGTGGGGACGAGGCCCTTGTCCTCTTCAACATGGGGACAAGGTGCTTTGGGGGTCAGACCCCCAAAGCACCCTCCCAATGTTGAGGGCATGTGGCCTGGTACGGTTCAGGAGGGAGGGGGGGCCGCTCTCGTCCCCCCCCTCTTTTCCTGTGGCCTGCCAGGTTGCGTGCTCGGATAAGGGTCTGGTATGGATTTTAAGGGGGACCCCACGTCATTTTTATTTTATTTTTTTTGGCTGGGGTCTGTCTTTATCCATAGCAGACCTGAAGGGCCTGGTTATTGAATTTGGGGAAACCCAACGCTTTTTTTTTTTATTTTTTATCAATGACTTTTTTTATCAATGGCTTTCAATGAATGACTGTTCTCTGTGTTACGGGAGCCGTCAATTCATTAGCCGCCAGTGATTTTAAATAGCTTTTTTTCCTGCAAAAATGACACTTTTTGCAGGGACAGTTCTAAGCACAGGAAACATGCGCCCCTTCACAGGCATACTATAGACACCACCCAGGTACGAAATTTAAAGGAATATTACACTTTTATTGTTTAACTTTAAGCATTATTAAAATCACTGCTCCTGAAAAAACGGCAGTTTTAAAAAAAAAAAATTTGCATTGATACATGTCCCCTGGGGCAGGACCTAGGTCCCCAAACACTTTTTTTATGACACTAACATGCATATTAGCCTTTAAAATTAGCACTTTTGATTTTGAACGTTCGCATCCATTGTAACTAACAGGGTTCTTATGCTCGCACAGACTTTAGGTCCGTTCGCGGGTTCTGGTGCGAACCGAACCCGGGGGTGTTCGGCTCATCCCTAGTGCTGATATAAGGTGACCTAATGGTGGTCCTCTATGGGGGACCCTTAAATTATGGAGGGGGTAACACTGACCCGTATTTTATGAAGGGGGGTGACAATGACCCCTGTGTTATAGGAGGTAACACTCTCCAATAAAGCGTGTCACATTATTGCTCTCCTTAGTGCACCCAAAGGTGTCCCAGGTCTTTACAATCCTATAGTGTACACTACAAAAAAATTTGCCATGCACCGCTAAAGTGTTCGGGTTTGGCTTGAAGAAAGGGTGGCAACCCTATTCCCCAGCCATATCCTTCCCTCCGCTTACCCCCAACAACCCCCCCTAGTCTCGCAGAAGCTTCCTTGGGTCCAAAGTATCTCACTGACCCAGTGGGGCTCCCAAGGAGACGTGTGGTCCCCAAAAGGACAAACGGTTATACAGTACCTTGAAAAAGTATTCATACCCCCTAAAAACTAAAAAATAAAAGTGGCACTTAATTGTGAAGTGGAAGGAAAATGATAAATGGTTTTCAATTTTTTTTACAAATAAATATCTGAAAAGTGTGGCGTGCATTTGTATTCAGCCCCCTTTACTCTGATCCCCCTAACTAAAATATAGTGGAACTAATTGCCTTCAGAAGTCACCTAATTAGTAAATAGAGTTCACCTGACTGGGCCATTCTAACACATGAATATGCTTTGAGCCAAACCATTCCATTGTAGCTCTGACTGTATGTTTAGGGTCGTTGTCTTGCTGGAATGTGAACCTCCGCCCCAGTCTCAAGTCTTTTTCAGACTCTAATGCTGCGTACACACGACCGGACTTTTCGACGGACTAGGTGCGACGGTCTTCCCGACGGACTTTCGCGGAGTTCCAACGGACTTTCCGAACTAACAGACTTGGCCACACACAAGCACACCAAAGTCCGACGGATTCGAACGTGATGACGTACGACCGGACTAGAATAAGGAAGTTCATAGCCAGTAGCCAATAGCTGCACTAGCGTTGGTTTTCGTCTGTCGGACTAACATACAGACAAACTGATTTTTCGACTGGACTCGAGTCGGTCGGCAAGATTTGAAACATGTTTTAAACCTAAAGTCCGTCTGATTTTTAGACAGCAAAGGTCCGATAAAGCCCACACACGATCGAATTGTCTGGCGGATTCGTTCCGTCGGAACTAGTTCGTCAAAGTCTGCTCCTGTGTACGCGGCATAACAGGTTTTCTTCTAAGATTGCTATGTATTTGGCTCCATCCATCTTCCCATCAACTCTGACCAGCTTCCCTGTCCCTGCGGAAAAAAAAAAAGAGTGTGTTCTGGGTGATTTGCAGTGTTAGTTTTCCACCACATATAGCGTTTTGCTTTTAGACCAAAAAGTTCAATTTTGGTCTCATCTGACCAGAGCATCTTCTTCCACATGTTTACTATGTCCGACACATGGCTTCTTGCAAACTGCAAACAGGACTTCTTATGGCTTTCTTTCAACAATGGCTTTCTTCGTGCCACTCTTCCATAAAGGCCAGATTTGTGGAGTGCACAACTAATAGTTGGCCTGTGGACAGATTCTCCCACCTGAGCTGTGGATCTCTGCAGCTCCTCCAGACCATGGGCCTCTTGGCTGCTTCTCTGAATAATGCTCTCCTTGCCCAGCCTGTCAGTTTAGGTGGAAGGCCATGTCTTGGTAGGTGTGCAGTTGTGCTATACTCTGCATTTTCGGATGAGGGATTGAACAATGCTCCCTGAGATGTTCAAAGCTTGGGATATTTTTTTTTTTTAAACCTAACCCTGCTTTAAACTTCTCCACAACTTTATCCCTGACCTGTCTGGTGTGTTCCTTGGCCTTCATGATGCTGTTTGTTCACTAAGGTTCTCTAACGAACCTTTGAGGGTGTCACAGAACAGCTGTATTTATACTGAGAATAAATTACACACAGGTGGACTGTATTTACTAATTAGGTGACTTCTGAAGGCAATTGGTTCCACTAGATTTTAGTTAGGGGTATCAGAGTAAAGGGGGCTGAATACAAATGCACGCCACACTTTTAAGATATTTATTTGTAAAAAATTTGGAAAACCATTTATTATTTTCCTTCTACTTCACAATTTTATGTGCCACTTTTTGTTGGTCTATCACATAAAATCTCAATACATTTTCCCTTTTTACGTTGTAACAGGACAAAATGTGGAAAATTTCAAGGGGTATGAATCAGTGGCGACTGGTGAAGTTTTAGGATGGGGGGACGTCAGACCCTGCCCTTTTTTGACCCATCCCACTTCTCATAAGCCCCACCCCTTATAGAATCTTTTCACTCTGTCCTCTGTATTCCACTTGCTTCCACCCATAGTGTCAGTAGTATGCAGCCGCAGCATCCCACCACAGAATATACATCCCCAACATCACAGATCAGGGTATATAGTGCAGCCTCAGTCACAGATATATTACACCCTCCTGTACATATTATCCCCCTGTACATATTACCCCCCTGTACATATTACCCTCCTGTGCATAGTACCCCCTCCTGTACATATTAACCCCTCATGTACATAGTACCCTCGTACATATTATCCCCCCTTCCATGTACATATTACCCCCTCCTGTACATATTACCCCCCTCCCTGTACCTATTACCTCCCTGTACACATTATCCCCCCATACATATTACCCCCCCTCCATGTACATATTACCCCCTCCTGTACATATTAACCCCTCCATACATATTACCCCCCCCCACATGTACATATTACCCCCTCCTGTACATATTAACCCCTCCTGTACATATTATCCCCCTCCCTGTACATATTACCCCCATGTACATATTAACCCCTCCTGTACATATTACCCCATGTACATATTAACCCCGCCTGTAAATATTACCCCCTCCCTGTACATATTACACCCACCTGTACATATTAACCCCCCCCTCCCTGTACATATTACCCCCTCCTGTACATATTACCCCTGCCTGTACATATTACCGACTCCTGTACATATTACTGACTCCTGTACATATTACCCCCTTCCCTGTACATATTACAGCCACCTGTACATATTAACCCCCCTCCCTGTACATATTACCCCCACCTGTACATATTACCCCCTTTTGTATATATTATCCCTCCCTGTACATATTACCCCTCTCCTGTACATATTACCCCCCCTGTACATATTACACCCACCTGTACATATTACACCCACCTGTACATATTAACCCCCTTCCCTGTGCATATTAACCCCCCTCTCAGTATGTAGTATACCCTCCCTGTACACAATACCCCCTCTTGCTCACATTTTTCCCCTTCCTTTTACACATTTCTACATATGGCTGAGATGTTGCAGTAATTACTGCTCAGCCTGGCAGGGGTTAAAGCTGATGACCCAAATTATGACAGGTTTTTCAAAATTCGGCCACTTCTAAATTATTTTTCTGAAGTATTCCCCCAGCTGTTTACCCCGGACCAACACATATGTGTGGATGAGTCCCTTGTTAAATTTTGTGGCAGGCTTAAAATCAAACAATTTATTCCCAGGTAAAGGGCCCGCTATGGGGTGAAGGTATACAAATGATGTGACCGAGTCACAGGGTACATGTATACCTTCAAAGTGTACGAAGTAAAGGACACCCAGCTGCAACCCCCTAATTGCCCAGACTACTTGGGATCAAGCGGGAAAATTGTTTGGGACCTCATACACCCCCTACTGGAGAAAGGCTACAATTTATACGTAGACAACTTCTACACATCTCTGCCCCTGTTCCACAACCTTCACCGGAAGAAGATGCCAGCATGTGGCACTGTAAAAAAAAAAAAAACAGAAGGGCTTTCCTCAAAGTCTTGTCAATAACAAATTTAGAAAAGGAGAAACGGCAAGTCTGCGAAACAAGGAGATTTTTGCAGTGAAGTGGAGGGACAAAAGGGATGTCTACATGTTGTCTTCAATCCACAATGATACCTTCGTGGAAATCCCCAGAAGGAATGGCCCCATACAAAAACCTAAATGCATATATGATTATAATTTGTTTATGGGGGGAGTCGACTTCAATGACCTAATGCTGGAACCATACCTTGCCACAAGACGGACATACCATTGGTATAAAAAAGTCGCAATTAACTTTTTTCAATTGGCCATATACAATTCATATGTAATTTACCGCAAGTCCATCCGAAAACCCAAACTCTTCCTTGGCTACCAGGAGGAAGTTTTCACTGCCCTTATATTAGGGGCGGCACAGTGGTGTAGTGGTTAGCACTCTCACCTAGCAGTAAGAAGGGTCACTGGTTCAAATCCCAACCACCACACTACCTGCCTGGAGTTTGTATGTTCTCCCTGTGCCTGCATGGGTTTCCTCCGGGTACTCCGGTTTCCTCCCACAATCCAAAGACATGCAGGTAGGTTAATTGGCTTCTGTCCAAAAATTGGCCCTAGTATATGAATGGGGACCTTGGATTGTGGGCTCCTTGAGGGTAGGGACCGATGTGAGTGTGCGATGTACAGGGATAGGGACAATTGTAGACACTCACTCAGGTTGAACTGGATGGACTGGTGTCTTTATTCAACCTTACTAACTATGAAATTATATTCTCGAACGGCCCACCAGAAAATATCCGATCAGATGTTCTTAGTCGACTCTCCGAACGCCACTTTTCAGATAGACTCCCTCCCAGACCAACTGGCCAACGACTTAAAAAAAAATGTAAGGTGTGTACCAGAGCAGGATTCAGAAGAGACACATCTTATTACTGTGCCCAATGTCCTTCCCAACCAGGCCTCTGCATAGGTGAATGTTTTCGCCGTTACCATACTTCAATAAATTATTAGTGAACTATGGTTAACGTAATCCTCAGCTCTTGCCTTCAAACCCCTTATGCCACTGCCTGCTCTGTAACTGACCCTGGCTTGTTATTCGACCACACTTCTGCCTGCCAATTCTGTACATACCGCTGCCTGATCTGGAACTGACCTTGGACTGTTTGAACATGATATTTGCCTGCCTCTTGGACTGATCTTGTACCCTGCAACTGGACTAGTGGGATTCAACACAGGGGTCTCACATATGTGAGGGGCTCCAGAATTGTTTATCTGGAAGAAGAAAACTCATTCCTAGATTAGGGTTTGGAGACTCAAAGGCTTCAAAGAGATTTGGGTGGGAGAAGCCTCTACCCCTGTCCCTATTCTGTCCTGAACGAGGCCCTACTTCTGCCTGCTACCTGTAGGACTTACTGCCATTATGTCTCTGCCTGTCGCACTGACCACACCACACCACATGTTCCTGCCTACTACCAGGACCAATATTTTTGGCACTTCTGACAATATCTCTGCCTGCACTGACCCTGGACTGCATATGAACAGTATCCCTGCCTGCTGCCTGGACCAGTGCTACCCTCCTGTGTAAAACTTTGCTACTACAACCACAGGTAATCTTTTGTTTACGCTTTGCTCAGCATAATGTATTTTGGGGTGTAATTCTTGGTATGTGCATGCTATGTGTCCCTGGAACACCCGATGGTGTTCCTTGCATGTTGGATCTCTGTATATGGCCAGGCAGTGAAAAAGTCCTACACATGTGGTATCGTAATACTCAGAATATATTTTGGGGTGCCATTTGTGGTATGCACATGCCATGTGAGATAAATAAGCTATTACAATGACAATTTTGTGAAAAAAATTAAATAAAAAATAAAAATCTTAATATTGCAAAGAATTGTGGGGAAAAATTACAACTTCAAATAACTCATCATGCCTCTTACTAGATATCTTGAATTGTCTACTTTTCAAAAAGGGGTCATTTGGGTGGTATTTGTACTTTCCTGGCTTGTTAGGGTCTCAAGAAATGAGATAGGCCGCCAGTACATCAGATGTGATAAATTTTTTATAATTTGCACCATAGCTTGTAGACTCTAAAACTTTCACACAGACCAAATAATTTCCACAAATTTTATGTTATTTTTACCAAAGATATGTAGCAGTAGAAATTGTGGCCAAAATTTATGAAGAAAAATGACTAATATGCAAAATTTTATCACAGAATTTTTTTTTTTTTTTCGAAATTTTCGGTCTTTTTTCATTTATAATAATGGGAGGGGTGTACTCACTTTTGTGAGATACTGTATATATGTTTCTGTACACTCTTATTTTTCTCTGATAGACCTGAGGAAGAGTGAGTCTCTGTTCCCCTGGAACGTGTTGGATTGATCACTTGTCGCTACTTTCAATAAAACAATTGCAAATTCATCTTCCAACTTGCATTTCTTTGGATATCGGGGCGCTCCTTTTTACCTACCTTTACAACTATATTTAGGGTAAGCATCTTTGATCAATGAGACCTCATAACCTTTCTCAAATAAATTTCTTCTTTAAGACTTGGCTTTGTTCCTCAAAGTCTACTTTTCTTGTGCATGTCCTCCTCAACCTGCAAAATTGACCAAAGGGGACATTGCGGATTCATTTGGGATGATTGTTACTCTCAGCGTGCAGGTAAGGCCCCATGCACACGAGACGCAGATGCAAACTCTGCTGAACGTGTGTTTTAAAAAGCAGAAACCTGCGTTTAAAAACGCGCGTTTTGCTGTGTTTTCATGCCGCGTTTAGACGCGTTTAGACGCGTTTGCGTCTATAAGCATTTGTAAAGATAACATCATATAGACCCTCCCCAAGCTCAGAAAGCATGTATTATTAACTATTTCTGCCAATTTGATCAGAGTGAGCAGCAACAGCAGAGAGAGCAGTTGTACACTTGCATTTGCCTCTCTTTCTGTGTTTTTTTTTTTTGGAAATGGATCCCATATTGAATATATGTCAGGAAATGCTCCTGATGTTGCTCTTGATGCGGCAGCAATGTTGTCGCAAATTTGCAT
The DNA here is from genome assembly GCA_028564925.1 of Lithobates sylvaticus. Taxonomy (NCBI): domain Eukaryota; kingdom Metazoa; phylum Chordata; class Amphibia; order Anura; family Ranidae; genus Lithobates; species Lithobates sylvaticus. Next base: position 52,444,191 of record CM053035.1, read on the forward strand.
GAGAGGTCCAGAATCAGAGCTCGTCGATATTGGACCCATCCGTTGATGGCACAGCGAATGTCCGTTGGATATTTCACAAACATGTATGCATCAGTGAGTATATACGCTCTATGAACTATCTAAACTAATTACGACATTTTAAACAATTTTTTCTATAGTATTTTTAATGGTTTACCATCATATTTCTGAGTTTTCTGCTCCAAAAAATTGGGTTCCTTTAAAAAGGCTTATAAACGCAGGTGCCTGCGTTTAGCTGCGTTTTGCGTCTGAAAAGCAGAAAAGCAAAGTGTCTGAACGCATTTTTTTGCTTCTGGAAAAACGAGGTTAAACGCAACTGCATAAAAACTGGAAAAAAATAGACTGTGTACATGGACACATAGGATAACATTGCATGCGTTCAAGTGCAGTTGAAAAAAGTGTCCAACTGCCTCTGAACGCGTGTTTAACAGCGTCTCGTGTGCATGAGGCCTAAGAGTTTTTCACTGTCAATATATATGTCCAGCATATGACCTGAAGTCTTTACAAAGAAGGGCAGACTAATAATGACATCCTGTAAGAAATAATATAACACCCCAAATTGCTGATCAAAGTGTCTATCTCAGCTATTATGGGTTTTCAAAAACATAGCATATTAAGGTATTATGTCAAAAAGGTATCAAATTAACCACTTCAGCCCCGGACCAATTTGCAGCCAAAGGACCAGGCCCCTTTTTGCGATTCGGCACTGCGTCGCTTTAACTGACAATTGCGCGGTTGTGCGACGTGGCTCCCAAACAAAATTGGCGTCCTTTTTTCCCACAAATAGAGCTTTCTTTTGGTGGTATTTGATTGCCCCTGCGGTTTTTATTTTTTGCGCTATAAACAAAAATAGAGCGACAATTTTGAAAAAAAATGCAATATTTTTTACTTTTTGCTATAATAAATATCCCCAAAAAATATATAAAAAAATTTTTTTTTTCCTCAGTTTAGGCCGATACGTATTCTTCTACATATTTTTGGTAAAAAAAATTGCAATTAGCGATTATTGATTTGTTTGCGCAAAAGTTATAGCGTTTACAAAATAGGGGATAGTTTTATAGCATTTTTATTAATATTTTTTTTTTTTACTAGTAATGGCGGCGATCAGCAAATTTATTGTGACTGCGACATTATGGCGAACACATCGGACATTTTTGACACATTTTTGGGACCATTGTCATTTATATAGAAATCAGTGCTATTTAAATGCACTGATTCCTATGTAAATGACACTGGCAGTGAAGGAGTTAACCACTAGGGGGCGGGGAGGGGCTAAGTGTGACGTGTTGTGTATTTTTTACAGTAGGGGGGCGTGGCTGTACGTATGATGTCATTGATCGGCTTTCCCGATGACAGGGAACAGCCGATCAATGACAGGCAGTGTAGGAAGCACGGGAAAGTTTTGTTTACACAGACCTCTCCCCGTTCTTCAGCTCTGTGACCCGATCGCGGGACACCAGCGGCGATTGGATCCGCTGGTCCCGCGGCCGTGGTCACGGAGCTCTCGACCGGGTCACGCGCGTGACCCACAGCTGGGCTCTTAATTCTGCCGATGTATATCAGCGTGAGGCGGTCGGGAAGGATCCATCAAAGTTAAACCATTGCCTAAATCTAACAGATTCCTGACGTTAAAGCGGAGGTTCACACAAAAATTGGGAGGGGGTGCAGATACCTGTCTAAGACAGGTATTTGCACCCACTTCCGGGCATAGACTCCCACAGGAGTCTGCGCCTCTTCCCATCCCACTGCGCTGTCTGCTGGGACACACACGGATCCCAGAGACAGCAGTGACCATTCGGATTGCGCTGCGTGACTTGCGCATTCGCAGTAGGGAACAGGGAAGTGAAGCCGCAAGGCTTAATTTCCTGATTCCCTTACCGAAGATGGAGGCAGCAGCATCCGAGGACCGAGGGAAGGTTTGGCCTCGGGTGCCGACATCGCTGGACCCTGTGACAGGTGAGTGTCCTTATTTTGAAAGTCAGCAGCTGCTGAATTTAAAAAAAAAAAATTTGTGGGAATCCAGCTAAGGCAACTTAGGCGAGTTATTACTTTAACACTTGAAGGAATAAATGAACGAACATTAAAAAATATATCTATTTCCACCACTAGATGTAACTATGGGTAATCCACCACCGATTGATATTAGTGGCTATCACTAAAAACCAGCACAGCTTATTATGATCACTAGTTATTTATGGCACTATCAATTTACATCACTAGATGTCACTACAGGATAACACGGTTTGTCTTCATTAATTCATACCACTAGATGTCACTATGGATAAGTAAAGTCCATTATTACCTAGTTGTGGTGCTATTTGCCATTGGTAACTATCAACATCTATGTAATTAATAGATTCACATAGGATCAGAGCCGATCGGCCCTATAGGCACACTATGCAAGCTGCTTAGGGCCCCGCCGCTGTGGGGGGGCCCCCAAGACCCAGCATCCTCCCTGCACCTCTGGCTGGCCATTTAGAGTGCTGTGAGGAGAGGTGGGAGGAGGTGGAAGGCAGCGATCGGCAGCTCTATGGTGCCTGAGTGGGCGGCATGGGGTTTGTAGTACTCTCAGTGTATACAGTGGAGAGGAGAAGGGAGGGGCCTCTGACCCAGGCAGGTATCAGTTTCACTTTCACTCTGCTTGAACACTGTTGCTGATGCCCGGATCAGAGGCCCCTCCCCTCTCCGCTGTATACATTCGGAGATAGAACTACTAGCCCCAGGGAGATCCAGGGAGATGTAAGGGGAGGCTCTCTGGGGACTCTGATGTAAGGGGAGGCTCTCTCGGAAACCTAATGTAGGGGGAGGCTCTCTGGGGACCCTGATGTAAGGGGGGGCTCTCTGGGGACCCTAATGTAGGGGGGACTCTCTGGGGACCCTGAAGTAAGGGGGGGCTCTCTGGGGACCCTGATGTAAGGGGGGGCTCTCTGGGGACCCTGATGTAAGGGGAGGCTCTCTGGGGACCCTAATGTAGGGGGAGGCTCTCTGGGGACCCTAATGTAGGGGGAGGCTCTCTGGGGACCCTAATGTAGGGGGAGGCTCTCTAGGGACCCTGATGTAAGGGGGGCTCTCTGGGGACCCTAATGTAGGGGGAGGCTCTCTGGGGACCCTGATGTAAGGGGGGATCTCTGGGGACCCTAATGTAGGGGGAGGCTCTCTAGGGACCCTGATGTAAGGGGAGGCTCTCTGGGGACCCTAATGTAGGGGGAGGCTCTCTGGGGACCCTGATGTAGGGGGAGACTCTCTGGGGACCCTTTTGTAAGGGGGGCTCTCTGGGGACCATGGTGTAAGGAGGGGCTCTCTGGGGACCCTGGTGTAAGGGGGGCTCTCTGAGGACCCTGATGTAAGGGGGGCTCTCTGGGGACCTCATTCTGTTCTATATTGTTGTACTTATTCTTTGACTGTTTTGTTTAAAGAAGGGAGGATTGTTTTGGGAGCACTGAAGGTGTGTCAGGTGTGACTGTATGGCAATGGCAAATGGTTTACATAGCTCACGGCATCACGGGTCAAGTAGAGGGCCCCTTAGCAGAATTTTGCTTAGGGCCCCAGGGAGGTCAGGATCTGCACTGCATAGGATTGATATATTTTAACACTGGTTATTATATTAATTATGCTAATCTCAATAGGAGAGCCAAATTTTTTTGTATAATCTATCTTTTTGCTTTACAGGTAGTTTTATTTTATATGCACATTGATCAAAATATACATACATTATATTATTACGGTTGTTGTTATTATTATTAGTATCATTTACTTATACCATAAACCTATATTTTATACAAACACGGCATAAAGCATGCTTGCTAAGGTTGATTAGAATGTATTTTTAATATTAGGCCCATTTATATCCCTGTGGTATACTGTATATGGAAGACTCAATAAACTAGGCTGCAAGTTGAAGGGAAGGACCTCCAAGGTGATATTCTCTGAAATATTGCCTGTGCCATGCGCAACACAGGAAAGGCAGGGGGAGATTAGAGAGCTGAATGCATGGCTAAAGACCTGGTGTAGGGAAGAGGGATTTGGGTTTCTACAGCACTGGGCTGACTTTTCATTGGGGTGCAACCTATATGCTAAAGATGGTTTGCATCTGAATGGAAGGGGGTCTTCTGTGCTGGGGGAGAAGTTTATGAGAAGGCTGGAGGAGTATTTAAACTAGGATTAAGGGGGAGGGTGAACTAGAATTCTATTGGGCAGACAGGTCAGTTAAGGGCAGTGTTGGTCATCTTACTTTAAAAAAGTAATTAGTTAAGTTACAAATTACTTCTCCCAAAAAGTATTTGCGTTAGTAACTCAGTTACTACATTGGAAAAGTAATTAGTTACGCGGCAGAGTATCTGACTTTTTTTTTAAATATTCTATACGTGTAACTAAGGGGCGGGTCTAGTATTACTGTAACCAAGGGGCACATTTATTATTATTGTTATATATCGTGTAACCAAGGGGCTGCTCTATTATTACTCTAACCAAGGGGCAGATCTGTTATAGCGTGTAAGCAAGTGGCGGGTCTATTATTATATCGTGTAAGGGGCGGATGGCTACAGAAGAGGGCGAATGTTAAATTAATGGGCAGAGCTCGATATATAACAATAACAATAAATGCGCCCCTTGGTTACAGTAATACTAGACCCGCCCCTTACTTACACGATAGACGCCCCTTGCAGAGTAGCACGAGCATCAGGAGCGTGCGGCATCGCCTCGTACAATTACATGTTAACTGCACCTGCGCGCTGTTTAGGTTCGGCAATTTTCGGAAGCTCCGTAGTTCTTCGTACTGCGCAAGCCCTGCACCTGCGCAGTACAGGGGGGTCCTTATCCGGCGGGGGAACTTTTTCGGCAGGACACCGGAATTACACTACTGCCATCTAGTAATTGGGGTAACTAAGCCAAAGTAATGGGAACTGAGTTACCATGAGGGGAAAAGTAATCAGTTAGATTACTCGTTACCCTCTAAAGTAACTGCGTTAGGTAACTCCGTTTATTTTAACTCAGTTACTTACATCACTGGTTAAGGGTCAGACATTAATGGAGGGTGGACTGGGGATAGATGGGGGGGAGGGTTATGGCAAGTGACAAAGTTACCATGTTGGAAACAACCTTTGGAAATTCTAGTGCCATTTGTACTACTAAACAAGATATGAAAAACACCAGAGCAAAATGTAATAATACATTAAACTGAAACTTGGCTTCATTCCTCACATGACTGGGCTATTAATATTCCTGGCTATGCACTCTTTCTGAGAGACAGGGTAAAAAGGAAAGGTGGCAGGTGTTTCTATGTGAGAAGGAATCTCAAAGCGAGTGTGAAAGAGGATCTGGTTGATGGAGAGTGTGATGAGTCTGAGGAATTATGGGTGGAACTTCATATAGATGTGCGTAGTTTAAAGTTAATTATTGGAGTTTGTTATAGACCACCCAATGTTAATGAGGAGGTGGAGACTCAGCTCCTTGCACAGATGGAAAGGGCTGCAAGGGCTGCAAGGGCTGGGACGGTGATAATAATGGGGGATTTTAACTACCCAGAAATTGACTGGAGTAATGGCACTGCTGGGACAGTTAAAGGGCAAAAATGTATAAACCTAATACAGGATTATAATTATAATATAGGAATGATGCTCTGTTGGACCTGGTAATCTCAAACCATGCAGAGCTTATTACTAATGTTTAGGGTTGAGCCAACCCGAACTGTAAAGTTCAGGTTCGTACCGGACTTTTGTTTTTTTGGGTCCCAGACCCCAACCCCAACACTTTACTGTATGTTCGGGTTGGAGTTCGGTGTTCGGCAATGTAATGGCGCTTTTTAAAAAGTTATTGTCAGTTTGTCACAAAGTGTCATTTCTGCAGGAAAAAAAGTCTTTTAAAAGCACTCGCAGCTCTAATGAATTGTCGGCTCCCCGTAATACAGAGAACAGTCATTGAAAGTAATTTTTAAAAAAGTTTTTAAAAAGTTATTGTCATAAAAAGTGTTTGGAGACCTGGGTCCTGCCCCAGGGGACATGTATCAATGCAAAAAAAAGTTTTAAAAACTGCATTTTTTTTGGGAGCAGTGATTTTAATAATGCTTAAAGTGAAACAATAAAAGTAAAATAATATTCCTTTAAATTTCATACCTGGGGGTGTGTATAGTATGCCTGTAAAGGGGCACATGTTTCCCATGCTTAGAACTGTCCCTGCACAAAATGCAAATTTCTGTAGGGAAAAAAGTTATTTAAAAGCACTCGCGGCTATAATGAATTGTCGGCTCCCGTAATACAGAGAACAGTCATTGAAAGTCATTGATAAAAAAAAAAAAAAAAAGCGTGGGGGTTCCCCCAAATTCAATTACCAGGCCCTTCAGGTCTGGTATGGATATTAAGGGGAACCCTGCGTCAAATTTAAAAAAAAAATGGACGTGGGGTTCCCCCTAAATATCCATATCAGACCCTTCAGGTCTGGTATGGACTTTAAGGGGAACTCTACGCCGAATTTAAAAAAAAATGGCGTGGAGTTCCCCCAAAAATCCATACCAGACCCTTTATCCGAGCTCGCAACCTGGCAGGCTGCAGGAAAAGAGGGGGGACAAGAGAGCGCCCCCCCCCCCACGAACCGTACCAGGCCACATGCCCTCAACATTGGGAGGATGCTTTGGGGGTCTGTGACCCCTCAAAGCACCTTGTCCCCATGTTGATGAGGACAAGGGCCTCATCCCCACAACCCTAGCCGGTGGTTGTGGGGGTCTGCGGGCAGGGGCTTATAGGAATCTCGAAGCCCCCTTTAACAAGGGGACCCCCAGATCCTGGCCTCCCCCCCTGTGTGAAATGGTAAGGGGGTACTTTTACCCTACCATTTCACCAATAAAGTGACAAAAGTGTTAAAAATGACAGGAGACGGTCTTTGACAAGTCCTTTATTAAAGTCTTCTTTTATCTTCTCTTTCTTCTGGTCTTCTTCCTTCTTCCTTTTGTCATCCTTTGGTTTCTTCTTCCTCCATCTTCTTCTTCCTCTGATCCTCTTCTTCTTGCTCCGGTGTTCTCGTCCGGCATCTTCCTCCACGGCGTCTCTTCTTAGTTCTCTGGCCGCTCCGTGCAATGGGAGGCTCCCGCTGTGTGGCGCTTCTCTTCTTCTGACAGTTCTTATATAATGGAGGGCGGGGCCACCTGGTGACCCCGCTTCCCTCTGACGCACGGGGACTTGGGGACTTCCCTATGGCTTTCCCCATAACTTCAGAGGGGGCGGTGTTACTAGGTGGCCCCGCCCTCCTGTCAGAAGAAGAGAAGCGTCACACAGCGGGGGCCTCCCATTGCGCGGAGCGGCCCGAGAACGAAGAAGAGACACCGTGGAGAAAGATGCCAGACGAGAACACTGGAGCAAGAAGAAGCGGATCGGAGGAAGAAGAAGATGGAGGAAGAAGATGAAGAAACCGAAGGATGAAGAAAGGAAGAAGACCAGAAGAAAGAAGACTTTAATAAAAACTGCTTGAATTTGTGAAGCCGATGATCGCCACGGCAGACCTCACCTATTTGAAGGCCAAAATTGGTGGCATGAGGAGTACTTATATTAGGGAGCGAAAGAAGGTCCAGACTTCCCAGAGATCAGGAGCAGCAGATGACATTTATGTACCCAGGCTGTGGTACTATGACAGACTGCATTTTCTGTCAGACCAGAGTGAACCCAGGCCAGCACTGTCCACACTTCCTTCAAGGCTTCCTTCCACCTCAGCTGAGGCTTCCGATGTCCAACCTGGGCCCTACATCCAGGAAGATGTGGAGGAGCCCAGCTTGAGTCAGGTAGAGCATTGTTCAACATATTTCTTGACGTAAAATTAATGATGTTAACTAGATGTTATTATTGATCACTAATTGCTGATTTAACAAAGTTGTTTACATATCAATAGACAGTAGTGGCCAAAAAGGATTGGGACAAGAATTAAAAATGTTGGGCTCAGAATGATAGTCTTTTCTATTTGTTAACATTCAATTTGCAACAGTCATGAGTTTAAAATTGTGTGTGATTGATGACCAAAAAAACTAAAACTATGTCCCTTTTTCATACACAGGAAAGCCTCAGCCAGGAGGTGGCGGGGTAAGTGGCAGCCAGGAGGTCGACCATCATCCTCCTCCACCCACCTGCTACAACTCCAACACCAGAGCCACAGCCTGGAAGGAAGTGTTTAAGGAAGACAAGAGTGTGATGGTCTGGGTTCAGTATGGGCTGTGGTATGACCACAGCCTGGGGACATATATGTCAACTGCTGCTGTTCCTGATCTCTTGGACTCCTGGGCCAGATTGTGCTCACTATTATATGGACTCCTCGGCCACCAATTTTGCCTGTAAAATAGTTTTGATGTGTGCCCTGGGGTACAAAGGCTTCGCAAATGTCACCAGTTTATCCAGTGTTTCCTTCCTCTTTATTTTGTTATGACCCATAATAAATGGATATTTTTTTTGTTAAAATACTTGCCTATGTGTTTTACTTCAAAAAGAACAGTTTGTTTGTGAGTAGGCAGGTACATTTCAAAAATACAATGTCAAATTAACAAGGGACACCAACCAACCTCCTTGAGTTTAAAAAATACAAGATAAAAATGGTGTTGTGGTAACTTGACACACAAAACAAAATTATGGAGATCACTAGAAAAAAAAATAAAACAGGAGATCTTGATAAAAAAAAAAAAGAAAAATCACTATAAAAATAAAATACAAAACATTATTATAGAGATCTGCCGAAAAATATAACTAATATTGTTCAGGAGATCACGAGAAATAATAAAGAAATATTTTTTTCAGAACTCTGTGTGAATACCAGCAGCAAACACAAATTATTCTAGCATTATAAAGAAGAAGAGAATGCGCTGCATTGAAAGATTAAAAAATTTGCAGCGTGACAAATGTCCTATCTACATTACCAATGCTAGTTTTACCAGACTGAGCACTTCCGTCTCGTAATTGATTCAGAGCATGCGTGGAACTTTGTGCGTCCGAATTGTGTACACACGATCGGAAATTTACGAGAACGGATTTTGTTGTCGGGAAATTTGAGATCCAGATCTCAAATTTTGTTTGTCGGAAATTCCGGCAAAAAATGTCCGATGGAGCCTACACGCGGTCAGAATTTCCGAGAACAAGCTCCCATGGAACATTTGCTGTCGGAAAATCCGATCGTGTGTACGCGGTATAAGAGCTGTGAAAATGTTGAATAGACTCCCTCTAGAGGTGGTTCTGGCCAGCTCAGTTGATTGCTTTAAGAAAGGCCTGGATTATTTCCTAAATGTACATAATATAACTGGGTACTAACATTTATAGGTGAAGTTGATCCAGGGAAAATCCGATTGCCTCTCTGGGATCGGGAAGGAATTTTTTCTCCTGCTGTAATAAACTGGATCCTGCTTTTCTGGGGGTTTTTTCGCCTTCCTCTGGATCAACTATGGGTATATGGGATTGTATGATTTTTTTTTTTTTGGACTTTTTTCAACCTGACTAACTATGTAACTATGTGACATGTATGTTTCCCTGTGTGCTTTTATGGATATTTTATATCTGTGGGTAATCCTGTTTTGTTATACATTCACATTGGACCTACTGTATGTTGTAGTTTTATAGCACTGCATATTTATTTGTCCTAATTTTTTTCTGAAAGGTGTATAATATTGATTGCTAACTTGTCATAATATTGAGTCATACCTCTGCCTCTTTATTTGTCTGTTTTATTGATTGAGATTACTAGTGTACTCTTGCAGCAGGGTGGATAATTATTTCCGGGCCACCCAAACTGGACTCAGCAGATAGAGGATCAGCAAAGTCAGCCTGAATTTGCACGGTATTGTGGTTAAGTGGTTAATGATATAGAGCAGGCATCACTAAATAGCAAGCCACTGTTCCATCCAGACCTGCTGTTGTGCTATTTAGGCAGCGTGGAGAGCAAGAGGCAGGATAGCAAAGAATGGCGTGCGGGAGGCACAGCCACACTGGATGGAGGGCTGGAGTGGGAGCTGCACAAGTTAAAACAAATGGGTGAAACCTTGTGAGCTGCCAAAACTTTAAACTACCGTGAACTAAACTTAAAATGAAAAAAAGCTGCCTGCACTTCCCCACAATGTGAAACAAACTATGATTATATATATATATATATATATATATATATATATATATATATATATATATATATATATAGTGCCGCGCTACTATTAACCATCAATTGATAGAACCTGTGCTATAAACCAATAAAATATGGGGAAAAAAAATGTATATACAATATATATATATATATATATAATAATATAAAGTGCTCATGCTCCGTGAATCACACACAATCCAAGGTGATTTGCAAATAATCAACAAAGTCCATAAAAATGAAAATAAACAACAAAGTCCATAAAAATAAATAAGGTGATCAGGTGTCTTCATGCAATGTGCACTCCTCCCTCACCTTAAGAGCTTAAAATTAAGCCTAAAGTTGTTATAAGCAGATGGTCGGGATCATTCTTATGTATCCTATTAGTATACTGGCTGCTGTATGCTGATGCTCCATACTGGCAGTCCAGTGGCGGCCCGTCCATAGGGGGCGCATGGGCGCCGCCCGCCCCCCCCCCCCCCCCCAAAGCCAGTCACAAAAAAATAAAAAAAAAAAGGTTCCTTTAAGTGCACTGTGTTCGGGACGGGCGCCGGTCACAGTGCACTATGGGAGCGTCATGCCAATGCAATCCCGTGATTGCCGGCAAAACGCTTCATTTGTGGGTTTTTTTTATGCCTTGTGGCGCTATGCAGAGTGCCACAAGACGCTCATTGGGGCATTCTTCTGCATTGTATGTCCTGATGGTGGATAGTGATTTGGCTGGTCCATAGGATGTAGGGCGGTGCTTTTACAATCACTTCCGGTTTTACGAATCACTCATCCTGACTGCAGGTCTGAACAGGAGCAGAGGAGTCGGCCGGTGATCGGGACAGGTAAGATTAGGAAACGTTTTAGGTGCTCTCAGACCTGCAGCAGGGGGGGAGGAGGGGAGTGCACTGAAGGGTTGAGACTTGAGAGGCACATTCCGGAGACAGTTCATCTGGGCTGCTACTGTTTAATGTGTGTCAGGTAGGAGGAGGGGCAGCCTGGCACGAGTGGATAATGCTAGATGTTATATTGTTCAGGCTGTCCTCTCCTCTCCTCATCTCATCCAGCTGTATTTACATCCAGTCTGAGTGCAGAGACCAGAGCTGCTCCCTGGCAGGGGGGTCTGATCATACTGGAGGGTGACATTGTGCTGGGAGGACAGGAGATGACAGCTGGAGGGGAAGACAAGTCCTTCACTCTACACTGATCTGTGCTGGATCAGAACACTGACAGGCAGATCCACCATCCCCTGATCATTAAATATCTCCATCCATCCATCCATCCATCCACCCCATCCACTCACTCCATACACCCACCCCATCCATCCACTCATCCCATCCATCCATCCATCCCATCCACTCACTCCATCCACCCACCCCATCCATCCATCTACCCACCCACCCCATCCATCCACTCACCCCATCCATCCACTCACCCCATCCATCCACTCACCCCATCCATCCCATCCACTCACTCCATCCACCCACCCCATCCATCCACTCATCCCATCCATCCACCCACCCCATCCACTCACTCCATCCACCCACCCCATCCACTCACTCCATCCACCCACCCCATCCATCCACTCACCCCATCCACTCACTCCATCCACCCATCCACTCACCCCATCCATCCACCGCATCCACCCACCCCATACATCCATCCACCGCATCCATCCACCCCATACATCCATCCATCCATCCACCCCATCCACTCACTCCATCCACTGCATCCACCCACCCCATCCATCCACCTACTCACCTACCTGTCCATCCATCCATCCCTGCACACCCCTTCCTGCTGGTTGTGTATATCTTGGCTATCCCTCCTCTTTCCTATATGAAAGCAGCTTATTTCTTGGTATTGTCCTAAAGCTGACCATACTCTGTCCAATCCCCTTTTTCACCAGACCATACACAATACAGTCTGTGCAATCTCCTGTAGATCTGCCATCTACTAGGTAGTGCAAGAGCCTGCCCTGGGGCGGGGGTGTATGTGCGAGTGAGGGGGCCAGGTCTGTTTTGCGCCCCCCCTAAAATTTTGACCACCAGCCGCCACTGCTGGCCACCTCCTGATCTTGATAATAGCCCAGCTTTATAAGGATATCAGTATCTCCTGGTTACTTCCACCAAGCCTCCTCACATGTGCCACATGGGGAAAATAATAGAGGCATACAATAGTGTAATACCGTATAATGTCAGTGGTGTGAGTATAGTCTAAGTTAATAGAAATATAGTTAGTTTAGATAAGTACCATCATCCATCAAGTTTGAAGAAAGCAAGGGGTGATTAGGTCAGATAACGCAGGTGCTGAATCTGCGTATAGTGGACCTATAAAAGTAATACCGTATAAAAAATGTAATCTTTAAAAATACTCAATATACAATACTCAATATACATTCAACTCACATTTATATAATAAAAAACATTGCTTGTAAAGTGCTGTAGTAGTGAGGGGGGATAGGGTCACCTGTAACCCGGATCTGCATCCTCGGTATATAAATATACCTCCTCTCCAGACTACTTCCTGCTTCCCACAAGTCAGACAGACAATCAGGCTCCTCCTACTGGTTTTGTCACAGATCTCGTGACTTCCTCTGGGACTGCTGATTGGCTGATGTTTTTCCTTGCTATATATCCCAGTGTCCTGTCATATTGTGTCCCCCATCGAATAGTGTCCGCTGTGTACTGCGCATGCGCAGTACATCGGACAAGCAGATTCCGAAAATAGCCGAGGATGAACGGCGCCTGCGCCGTGAGTCCAGGTTCAAGCCCCACCATCCAAGTGGACATAGAGTTAGAATAAAAAAGAGCCGAGCGCAGCGAGGCCGTGCCCGAAGCGTGGCGAGCGAAGTGAGTCCACGAGGGGCCCTCTAACTTTGTGCAGCCCTACGTCCACTTGGATGGTGGTGCTTGCACCTCAACTCACGGCGCAGGCGCCGTTCATCTTCAGAGATTTTTGTGAAACTTCTTCTGCTCCGTACTGCGCATGCGCATTACAGGGTGGACACTTTATGATAGCCGGACTATTGGTGACAGAACACCGGCCGATGCCGCCATTTTCTTGTAGCCCCTACTTATTAATATATTAAAACACAGATCGCCGCCATTTTGTCATAGCCCCCTATTATAATTAAATACTGACGGCGATCTACTGTATTACAGCATGAGGTTTATATATTGCTCAATAGCCAAATTGATTCCTTTTGTGGAAATACATAAAAAAAGGAATCACTTAAGATTAAAACATAATTTATGTGTATTAAGCTACTAGTAACAAAGCATATCCCTCTCTGTTGACAAGGGAGACCCCTAGTGGAAAAAAATAATAACTACTGAGAAAGAAATGCCATAGGGCCCTACCAGTGGCCACTATCATATATTATTATACTCTATATTATACCCTAAAAAACGACCTCCCATTTAACAAACTTGAAATGGGCATACTATTGTAAAAATGTAATAAAATATAATTATAAAAATTATATATATAAAAAATGTATATAGACCAAAACTTTCTTCGTCACATATAGTCCAGTCTAATCAAAGCTGCACAAGTTAGCTTTCTATATTAACTAGAAGGTGTTATTGTTTTTATTAAAAGTTAAACGTGGCAGCTCCCACTTCCATCCTCCATTTAGTTACATAGTAGGTGAGGTTGAAGAAAGACACAAGTCCATCAAGTCCAACCTATGTGTGTGATTATATGTCAGTATTACCTTGTATATCCCTGTATGTTGTGGTCGTTCAGGTGCTTATCTAATTTTTTGAAACTATCGATGACCACATCCTTGCGGCTCTTACAGTAAAGAACCCTCTACGTAGTTTAAGGTTAAACCTCTTTTCTGCAAATTTTAATGAGTGGCCACATCTTGGTCTTGTTAAACTCCCTTCCGCAAAAAAGTTTTATCCCTATTGTGGAGTCACCAGTACGGTATTCATAAATTGAAATCATATACCCTCTCAAGCGTCTCTTCCCCAGAGAGAATAAGTTCAGTACTCACAACCTTTCCTTATAACTAATATCCTCCAGACCCTTTATTAGCTTAGTTGCCCTTCTTTGTACTCGCTCCATTTCCAGTACATCCTTCCTGAGGACTGGTGCCCAGAACTGGACAGCATACTCTAGGTGCGGCCAGACCAGAGTCTTGTAGAGTGGGAGAATTATCGTTTTATCCCTGGAGTTGATCCCCTTTTTAATGCATGCCAATATTCTGTTTGCTTTGGTAGCAGCATCTTGGCATTGCATGCCATTGCTGAGCCTATCATCTACTAGGACCCCCATGTCCTTTTCCATCCTAGATTCCCCCAAATGTTCTCCCCCCAGTGTATAGATTGCATTCATATTTTTGCCACCCCAATGCATTATTTTAAATTTTTCTACATTAAACCTCATTTGCCATGTAGTTGCCCACACCGTTAATTTGTTCAGATCTTTTTGCAAGGTTTCCACATCCTGCAGAGAAGTTATTGCCCTGCTTAGCATCTATCGTCCACAAATACAGAAATTGAACTGTTTACCCCATCCTCCAGGTTGTTTATGAACAAAATACATAGGATTGGTCCCAGCACAGAACCTTGGGGGACCCCACTACCCACCTCTGACCATTCCGAGTACTCCCCATTTATCACCACCCTCTGAACTCGCCCTTGTAGCCAGTTTTCAATCCATGTACTCACCCTATGGTCCACGCCAAGGACCTTATTTTGTACAGTAAACATTTATGGGGAACTGTGTCAATGCTTTTGCAAAATCCAGATACACCATGTCAATGGGGCTTCCTTTATCTAGATGGCAGCTCACCTCCTCATAGAAGGTTATTAAAGTTAAACGTGGCAGCTCCCGCTTCCATCCTCCATCCAGGTCGTTATGAATAAAATAGGATTGGTCCCAGCACAGAACTCTGGGGGACCCCACTACCCACCTCTGACCATTCTGAGTACTCACCATTTATCACCACCCTCTGAACTCGCCCTTGTAGCCAGTTTTCAATCCATGTACTCACCCTATGGTCAATGCCAACGGATCTTATTTTGTACAGTAAACGTTTATGGGGAACTGTGTCTAATGCTTTTGCAAAATCCAGATACATCACATCTACGGGGCTTCCTTTATCTGGATGGCAGCTCACCTCCTCATAGAAGGTTAATAGGTTTGGCAAGAATGATTCTTCATGAATCCATGCTGATTACTGCTAATGATAACGTTCTTGTTACTAAAATCTTGTATATAGTCCCTTATCATCCCCTCCAAGAGCTTGCATACTATTGATGTTAGGCTAACTGGTCTGTAATTCCCAGGGATGTATTTTGGGCCCTTTTTAAATATTGGTGCTACATTGGCTTCTCTCCAATCACCTGGTACCATTCCAGTCAGTAGACGGTCAATAAAAATTAGGAACAATGGTCTGGCAATTGCTTGGCTGACTTTCCTAAGTACCCTCGGATGCAAGCCATCTGGTCCCGGTGATTTATTAATATTAAGTTTCCCAAGTCTAATGTTAATTCTGTCCTCTGTTAGCCATGGAGGTGCTTCCTGTGATATGTCATAAGGATAAACTCTGCAGTTTTGGTTACTGAAGCCCCCCCCCCCCCCCCCGATTTAATGCTGCTGTGCCTCCCACTCTCTGTAAGGTAGGAGACTAAAAATGGGAAAGAGTACATGGCTGTGAAAGTGGCGGGGACAAGGGGGACATGAAGGGGCAGTGCTGCGTGTGGGTGGGTGGGTGATTTAAAGAGGGGGCAGAGCATATTATTGTGGGGAGGTTGATGTAATAGGGGAGCAATGCTGTGGGGGGAGGGTGATGTGAAGAGAGGCAAGTGCTGTGGGTGGAGGGGGTGTACAGGAGTGCTGTAAAGGGGAGCAGTGCTGTGGGGGTGATGTGAAGGGGGGGGGCAAGTGCCGTGGGAGAGATATAAAGGAGGGCAAGTGCTGTGGGGGGGGGTGTAAATAGAAGCAGTGCTGTGGGGGGTAATGTAAAGAGAGCAAGTGCTGGTGGAGAGGGGAGATGTAAAGGGGGCAAGTGCTGTGGGGGGGGAGACATAAAGGGGAGGAGTGATATGAAGGGGCAGTGGACACTAATATGATGGGTAAACGGATGCGAAGTAGGGGACTGTGGTGTGTGGGGGACTGAGGACACTGATGTAAGGGATTAAACGGGATTAAAAGGGGATTTTGATATAAAATGATGGGGCTGTGATGAGATTCGGACCTCTGCTGGAAGAACAATTTACTGATCAGACCCCCATGAATTTTAATTCAATACCCCTGATATGCAGGTTGGTACAAATAGCTTAAAGTGTTACTAAACCCAGGACCCTGCATTCACTACTGTATATCTGGTCTCTCACAGTACACAGAACATGGAAATGCAATAGTTTTAGTAAATATAAACTGCTAAATACCTTTTCTCATCAGCAGTTAGAGCAGTCTTGTGACTTCTATCAGTGTCTGGATGAGCCCTGATTAAAGCTTGTAGGAGGGGTTGTCATTCTCTCCTGATTGTCCTATGAGGCTGCAGGACCCCTGACCCTCTGTCTGGACAGTGCTGATTGGTCCTGTGCTGATCACATGCGCTTTCCAAAGATAAAAAATACTCTCTAGTGATACACACCAAACTGAGCATGTGCAGCTTGCCCCAAGGCTCTGTTCTGTTCAGATGGTTTGGGGACTGTGGTAGAAAGGGAATATCAGAGAAGACAAGATCTAACAGCCTTATGCCGCGTACACACGGTCGGAATTTCCGATGGAAACAGTCCGATGGAGCTTTTCATCGGATTTTCCGACCATGTGTATGCCCATCGGTCTTTTTCTGTCGGAATTTCCGACGGATTTTGGATTGAGAACCTGTTCTTAATTTTTCAGACGGAAAACCTTTCTATCGGATTTTCCGACCGTGTGTATGCAATTCCGACACGCAAAATTCCGACGCATGCTCGAAAACAATTTGCCGCATGCTCAGAAGCATTAAACTTCCCTTTTATAGTGCAGTCGAATGTGTTGTATGCCGTGATGTTATTGACCGTCGGAATTTGGTGTGACCGTGTGTAGGCAAAACAGTTTGAGCAAAATTCCGTCGGAATTCCGACGGGAAAACCATCAGAGCTTATTTCGATGAGAATTCTGACCGCGTGTACGCGGCATTAGGTTCCACAGTGAGCATAACAAGCAAGCTTTGCTGCATATACAGACTGATTTTACGGTTGTGGGATTAGTAACACTTTAATGTCAGTGTTTGCTAATGATACAACATAAAGCAGGGCAATAACTTCACAGCAGGATATACAAAATTTACAGGAAGATATCAATAAAATAATGGGATGGGCAACTATTTTGCAAATGAGGTTTAATGTTGAGAAATGTAAAGTAATGCACTTGGGGGCTAAAAATATGAACACAAGTTATTAACTAGGGGGAGAACCTCTGGGGGAAAGATCTGGGAGTCCTAGTAGATGAAAGGCTCAGCAATGGCATGTAATGCCAAGCTGTAGAAAGCAAAGCTAGCAGAATATGGGGGCGTGGCCTGGCACCGGGCGAAAATGGCAGCGTGACTTGAGAGCTCCGCCGCCTAGAGCTACATATCTGCCTCTCATCAGCGGGACAATCGCTCCCTAGATCCGCCGTGATGACCGGAAGAATCGCCTCAGGCTCCCGGTCACAACAAGACCCGTCGACGCAGTTTAGCCGGAACATTCCCGCGATGTTCCAGTCGCAGCATCAGGGGGAAACACAGGCCGCATCCCAGGCCTCGGAGCGGCATACAGCGGGCCCCGCCAGCAACGCAGAATCGCTGAACACGTCTGCCTCTTCTCAAGGTACCTCTTACCCACAGACCTCCCCTTTACTGTGCCTATCAGACCTACAGCAAGTAGCAACAGACATCAAAAACACACTGTTTGCTGCCATAACTGACCTGAAGACGGACATAAAGGCTGTTGCTACAAGATTAGAGCATGTGGAGACGGCAGCCATGACACACGGGACAGCCATACACCAGGTTCAGAGGGTGGTCAGTGTACATGCACAGCACCTGATCGAGATGCATAGGCATATGGAAGATCTGGACAATAGGGGGCGCAGACGCAATCTGAGGGTAAGAGGCATCCCAGAATCAGTGGAAGGACCCCAATTGCAACCAGTAGTGTGGGCTATTTTTAATACGCTGCTGGGGAGACCGCCTGACGCCCCTGTAGAGATGGAAAGGTGCCATAGGGCGCTCAGACCAAGGGGTAGAGATACTGACCCCCCAAGAGACGCTGTATGCTGCCTGGTTGACTTCACTCAAAAAGAGGAGATACTGCGCCTGGCCCGCAACCACGAGCGCTTGGAGCACAACGGTGCACGCATACAACTATTCCAAGATTTATCAACTATCACCCTACAGCATAGAAGAGATCTGCGCCCCCTTTTGCAGACTTTACGTGAAAGGCGCATACCCTACAGATGGAAATTTCCATTTTGCCTACAAGCGACAACAGGAAATCGCACGGCGCAATTGAGAACCCCGGCTGATCTGCAACCCTTCTGCGAGACCTTGGGCATCCCCCAGACAGAGGTGCCTGATTGGTACAGCGCATTCATGCAACCTGACCCATGGATCCCCACTTTACCCGAGGATACCCCGCGCTCACAAAGACACAGACAGAGGAGACGCAGATCATCGGCCAACTCCCCACCGAGGATGCGCGGAGACATGGAAACTGACGAGAGCCCCCGAGTTTCACCATCGTCTGTACGACGCAAAATGGATCGCTAACCGCGCAAGCTGTGGTTTGATGAGACCGTTCGGACATCTTTCTGGGCGCCTTGCTTTATGTGACTGTAAAGCCCCGTGATTGTTTTCCCACAAACAGGGGGGAATAATGTTACCCTAGTATGCTGAACCAAGTCGCAGAGCAACACAGACCACTGGCATGAAGTATGCTACCCAAGCAGTGTACCTACGCTTCAATCCAAAAAGGGTCTCAGGTATCTTTCTACATAACAGCTCCCCTTTTACTATTCATTTTTTTTTGTGTGTGTTTCCACTCCTCTTGCTGTTGTTATGAGGTCATTACCATGTTGTACCTGAGTCCCCTGGTTTCAGACTGGTCGCTCGGCATCATGACACTACACATGCGGTGAAAGGGGGCCCACCCCAAGGACACATAGGCCACTATGACCAGGCCTACAAGACCATGAAGCATAGCACATGGGCCGCATATACTGTCACCAATGGGGGAGGTGCAAGTACTCCCGCATAACGCGCCATCGGCCATACTTCACATGCTAACTAAATGATTATATATATGGTAGCTTTACTTGGGTGACCCCCATCCTCTTTACCCCCCGTGAATGTATGTGTGTGTATATATATATATATATATATATATATATATGTGTGTGTGTATATATGTATGTGTGTGTATATATATATATATATATATATATATATATATATATGTATGTATGTATGTATGTTTTTTATATGCTCCCCCCCCCCCTCCCCCCTTTTTTTTTTTTTTGCCCCTCCCTCACCAAGGCTAACCGCTCCTTAAAGATGTCTGAATTATGAGTCTGGGTTTGTTCTTAATACTGTTCTTCATACCATTGATGTTTGAAATGTTTGTCCAATTATAATGGTACAGAAGGAGACATTCCTCTCTCCCATAGCAATGCTGCTTGAAAGATGCAGTCAGCCGCAATGGTACCAAAAGAGGCATTCTTCTCTCCTCCCATAGAGCTGGATGTACTCCTTGGGTAATGTGTTGTGTTTTTTTCTTTTTTCTCCTTCTCCTGATGTTTTTTCCGTTCCGTTTTAAGTATGCGATCTACACGCAAACTATGTGCTGGAGACTTGACAACTGAGGGCACAGATCCTAAATATAGCTCAATCTCCAAGGTTTCAGATCTATTCTATATCTCTGGTATTATTTCATAATTGTCTTCTTGTCCCAGAGAACCCAATGATATAACTAGCTGCTACCCTAAACAAGCCCAGGACACCGAATGGCTAAAGAGATCGCAAACTGTTAGATACTAGGGCTGGTTCTCTTAAGAGGCACTTAAAGGGGACCCGCTGAGGCCCTATACTCGAGATTGTCCCACAGGAAATTCACATAGCACCCTAGGAAGCTCTAGGTGGCGGGTATACAGTTTTCAGTAAACAGATTTCTTTTTTTTTTTCTCCTGGTGCTAGACTGCTTTCCCACCCCAAAGAGGCAGGTACCCCTTTGACAGTCACAGGTATACATCCCACACCACCCTGTACCCCTTGACACTTAGGTGGACAAGCAGGCCTAAATCCACCTCCGGTATACTCTACAAACTGTCTGTGCTGTGGAGATTTACCACACACGCAGGTTAAACCCTTCTACCCAACACTAACAAGATCTGAAACGCATACTTTGCTTTAGATATCTTCTACCTCTCTCTCTCTCTCTCTATCCCCTGACTTCTTGTCTTTCCTTCTTTACCCCCCCCCCCCCCCCCCTCACCGCGATCCCTCTTCGTCTACAAGTGCGACCCACGCACGATAATAGTACTTCTCCATGTCTTCCACAGTCCGAACATCAGCTCCATTAACTCTTAAAATGTATTCGTTAAATGGCAAGGGCCTCAATGTGCTGGAAAAGCGTAGCAGTGTTTTGGCAGAGGCCCATCGCTGTAGAGCACAGGTGATCTTCCTGCAAGAGACCCATTTTAAAACAGGGTCGATCCCCCGCCTGTCTAACAAACATTACCCCGATGCATATCACGCGACATGCGCAGAATCCAAAACAAAAGGAGTTTCTATCTTGCTGGCAAAGTCACTCATTTTCCAATTGACAGACCAAATGCTGGACCCAGAGGGCAGATTTCTCTTTTTAAAAGGCATCTGGAAGGGAAAACCTATGACATTAGCGAACATATACTGTCCCAACTCCAAGAGGGTGACCTTTCTAAAACTTACCTCCTTCCAAACGGGCCTACTAATACTGGGGGGCGATTTCAATATTGCCTTGGACCCTCTATTGGATACCTCAACGGGAACCTCTTCCCTTCCATTTTCAGCTCCAAGACAGGTAAAACTTCAACTGACATCCCTTACTCTACACGATACCTGGCGCACTCTTAATCCTAGGGAAAGGGACTACACATTTTTCTCAGCCCCCCACAATCGGTACTCGAGGCTGGACTACCTCTTCATCCGCCAATCTGACCTGACATATCTTGCGGACGCGACCATTGAAAGTATGGCCCTTTCCGACCATCACCCGATTACCCTAACTTTGCGATTTCCACAAAAAGTTGAGTCCACTAAGACGTGGAGACTAGATGCCTCTACCTTAGCGGACCCTGGAGACCTTGCCATTATCAGACAGGCCCTTACCGATTATTTTCTCCTGAATGACACACCTGGGGTGTCTCCCATGGTTCAATGGGAGGCGCACAAGTGTGTCATACGTGGACACCTACTTGCTATAGCTGCTAGGAAAAAGAAAATACACCAAGCGTTGATTGTCTCTCTCTCTAAGACAATAGCTAAGCTGGAAGCCCAGCACAAACTCTCTCAGGCTATTCAAGTAGCTCAGGAACTAGCAGACACGCGGGCTCAGTTAGTGGAGGAACTGTACAAGAAAGCACACAGGGGACTGGTTCTATCGCATAAGCTGTTCTACGAACAGGGCAATAAGCCAGGTAAGCTACTAGCCAGACTGACACAGAAACGCACACAGACTCACACAGTGCACCATGTGACTGACTCGTCGGGAACAATTTACTCCAAAAGCGAGGAAATTGCACAACAATTTTGTAGTTTTTACAGTAAACTCTACAATCTCAAAGGTGCAACTCAGAACCAAGACCCTGGCAGCGCGGAGTCGCGTGCGCGGTTGATTAGGGACTTCCTTAACAAATATACCCCGAACGCCCTCTCAGAGGCTGACAGAAACGAGCTGGAAGCCTCTTTGACCTCCGAAGAGTGGACAGAAGCACTAAAAGCTACAAAACCTGGCAAATGTCCGGGACCAGATGGCTTTTCGGCGCTATACTATAAAAGTTTTGCGGACCTTTTAGCCCCTCACTTCCTTAGGGCCTTTAATACACTAGCCACATCATCTTGCCCCTCAAAGACGTTACGAGAAGCTTACATTTCTGTAATCCACAAAGAAAACAAAGACCCGACTAATGTGGCCAATTATCGGCCAATTTCGCTCTTAAACGTGGATATCAAACTCTTCTCTAAAATCTTAGCCAACCGACTTGCTCCCCACATACCAAGCTGGATAGGCTTAGATCAGGTGGGTTTTGTCCCTGGCAGAGAGGCCAGGGACAACACCATCAAAGCCCTGAATCTACACCACTGGCTCACCTCCTCACAACAAGAGGGTTTTTTTCTGGCAATGGACGCAGAGAAGGCGTTCGATAGAGTGGCCTGGGACTACATGGAGGAAACACTAAATACTCTGGGACTAGGGAACAGGATGCGTGCACTTATAGGCTCCCTCTATGTGAATCCTGGAGCTAGAGTCCGGGTCAACGGCCACCTATCGAACGCCTTCCCTATCTATAATGGCACTAGGCAGGGGTGTCCTCTCTCACCCATACTCTACATTTTGACCTTAGAACCCTTGCTTCGGTGCATTAGGGAGAATCCAAACATAAAAGGCATTACGGTCCACCAAAAGGAATACAAGATTGCGGCTTTTGCGGACGACATCTTGCTCTTCCTATCCTCACCACTGACATCCCTGCCTAACCTTATGCCAATCTTAGACACCTTCCAACATATCTCAAATCTGAAAATCAACCTCGCTAAATCGTATGCCCTAAACGTTTCCCTACCAAATAGCCTAGTGAGTCAATGCCAGGCAAACTTCCCGTTTAAATGGGAGACAGAGGCCATCACTTACTTAGGCATTAAACTACCCACTGACCTACGAACACTGTACGCTACGAACTTCCTAGCAGAACTAAAACATATACAACAGGACTTGCTGAGGTGGAATGTGCCAACTCTCTCGTGGTTTGGACGGGCTGCAGTCCTTAAGATGACGGTCCTGCCTCGCTTGCTATACAAAATGCAGACCATCCCGATACACTTGCCCCCCACCTTTTTCTCAACATATAGGAGAATGTGCAGATCCTTTCTATGGGGTGCAAAATCCCCTCGTATCAGTTGGACAAAGCTAGTGCTACCAAAATCAAAGGGAGGAATTGGTCTCCCAGACATACAGCGCTATCATTGGGCTGTCCACATGACCAGGGTAGTGGACTGGAATGTCCATGACCGGTGCAAAAGCTGGGTGAATCTTGAAAAATGAATGACAGGTTCCGAACTGGGCTTGATGCCTTGGGTCTCCAAGCAATCTACACCACCCAAAATACACACGCACCCTTTAGTAGACGCAACCCTTCAGGCCTGTGAGAAGGCGTGCAAGACTCATGCAATGTCAGCAAAGGAATGCCCGATCACCCCCATTACAGGCAACCCAGACTTCCCCCCCGGGTCTACCAAAATCCTATCTGATAAAGGAATGGCCCTACACGCAGATACAGGTTAAACACTTCTTTCGCAGAGGCAAGTTTCTAAGGATACAAGATCTAGCAGCATTGTCCAACACCAAATCCTTCCCCTCTTGGTCTTATCTACAACTCAAACATTTCCTAGACGTGCCAACTAAAATACCCAAATTCACGAGTCCCCCCACAGTATTTGAATCTCTATGCTCAAGCTCATCACCTCAAAGTCACGTGATATCGGCCTTATACGCCTCCATGTTCGGAGAACCATACTCCTCCCTAAGTTCAGACCATGCGTTTTGGGAATCGGCTCTAGACAGGGAAATAAGTGAGGCCGAATGGGATCGGATCCACTTATACATACATAAAGGATCTCTTAACGTCCATACACAGGAAAATGGGTATAAACTCAAAACAAGATGGTACAAGACCCCACAGGTACTCCATAGGATTTTCCCGACAGTGCCTGATCAATGTTGGAGATGTAAAACAGAGGTGGGTACCCTCCTTCATGTCTGGTGGTCCTGCCCTCTGATCCAGCCTTACTGGCATAAAATACATGAAGTGACTACAGCAATTTCATCTCTTCCGTTGGAATTCACTCCAGGACAATACTTATTACACTTATCCCAGATATCACAAAAAAAATACCGCAAGTCAATTGCTATGCACCTAATAAACGCTGCTAGGCTCTGTATACCGGTACATTGGAGGTCCACACAACCGCCTTCGTTAAAAGAGTGGGCCCTTAGGGTACACCGCATAGCTACGATGGAGGAACTAATCCTCGCTGCACATGACAAAATTACTAACTTCTCAGTCATTTGGGAAGCATGGCTCACATACAAGAACTCTCAGTCCTATCAGGATCTATTGCAATAAACTTGAAAATCCATTATACCCAAAACAAAGCTATTGTGGCTGGTTCTGTCCGGGGATCCGGACTGCCCAATGGACAAAACAGGTGGACGGTAGACGGAGAGGGTAGCAGGTGAGTTTCCACCCCCTCTCCACATACTTTCCCACCCCCCAACCTCTCTTTACCCCTCTCTCCCCACTTCCCCTACTTCATTTCTTTTCTTCTTCCTAGCTACAATGCGAACCTTGTAACCGCTGGACGTGGTGCCTGGTTAGGGTAGCGATACCTGATACCAGGATGCACGCCCTTGACTACAGAAAAAGACAAGTGGGTAAAAGTCGAGTTAATGTTCCTATGCTCTAGTAGGTGGTTCCGGAACACTGATGGAATAGCTGGTAAATTTTTTATTTTTTTTTCTCTTCTTTTTCTTTTTTTTGAAAGGAGTCCTGATGCCCTGAGAAATACTTACACCCTAGAGCATTGGCTAATTTCTCCTTTCTTATGACGTAAATAAGAATGTATGGACTTTGTTTATGTACTGGATTATTACTATGTTCCAAATTTGTGAATTCTCGCTTTGAAAAACCTCTAATGGAACCTGTTACCCATTTTGTTACATTGTTATGTTGTTACACTGTGCTGTAATTATTTTGAAATACACAATAAAATCTTTATGGAAAAAAGCTAGCAGAATATTAGCGTGCATTAAAAAGGGTACTTATTTGAAAGATAAAACAATATTCCTGCCACCTTATAAAACTCTGGTTCGGCCACATCTTTTTTTAACAATAAAATTTTTATTGAGAAAAAGTTTCATTACAAACATTGTATGGTTTGAATATGGAGTTTGCATCGAACTATCACATTGACATCGTATTCTGATATATATGAGTTACAGGTCATGTTTTTTCATTCGCAACAGTTGAGATTTAGGGTCGTCCACTCTCCAGATGCCCCAAGGGGAACATGCTGCATCGTAAAGAGTGGATTGTCCTCTATTTGTGTCTTAATTACATCATTGGGTAAAAGGAGATGAAACTTGGGAGATAAGTTGATTAGTGTAACCAGTATGAGCATAGTATGTGAACCATAAACAAGAAAAAAAAAAAAAGAAGAAAGAAAAAGAATAACAGATGAAGCACTTATGTTCATATCAAAATGCAGGTGGTACAGGTGAGATAATTCTACAAGATGCGCGTGTGGAGTTAATTTCTTTTGTGAGTCGCTGTCCATATATCCCATTGTTTGCCGAATTCGGCGCATTTCAGTGCGCTGATTGCTAGTGATCTTTCTAAATTGTGGTGTTGGTGAACAAGTTTTGTTACCTCAGTAATATTGAAGTGAGCGGAGTCTTTCCAGGCCCGTAATACTAGGGATCTGGCTGTTAGCAATATGTGTGATACTACCTGTCGCATGTCGCGTGGGAAGAGCTCAATACCAATGTGTAGTAGCGCAAGTTCAGGTTTTGTGGAAGTAATTATGCCAGTAGTTGAGGAGATGAGTTGGAAAACTTGGTTCCAAAAACTAGTTACTGATGGGCATTCCCAGAACATATGTAAGAGGTGGCCTTGGTGGCCACAGTTCCTCCAACATAATGGGGACATTTGTGGAAACATTTTTGAGAGTCTAGTTGGGGTGTATTGCCATCTATGTGTTATTCTAAGCATCATTTCCCAATGGGCTACACAGTGTGATGCTGAATGGTATTCTTGTATTGCTTACTGCAACTGGCTGTTTGTGAAGGTCATGCAAAGGTCCTTTTCCCACGTCAGTCGCTTTATTTTTCCGAAAGGTGTTTTTATCCTGTAGGTAATTATAGAGTATTGATATGCTTTTCCTTCTCGTTTGTGGTTGTGTATAGTATTGCCAAGGTGTGGATGGTATATTTATCTCTGGGAGAGGGTTTGTTTGTAGAAAGTGTGTGATCCTAAGACATGTAAAGTACATGTGTCTTGGGAGTTTATACGTGGAGATTAGGAGGTCAGCAGTTTGTCATCTAGGTATACATCTTGTATTGTTTTAAGTCCATATTGTGGGAATTTCTTAAGTGATATTAGTGGTATCATAGACTCTAGAATATTTAAAGATAGGTGAAAATCTAGTTTAGTATCGTCTGCATGTTGCTGTTTGAGGAGAAATCTCCATGCCTGGAGAGTTACTCGTACAGTAGGTGATAATTTGTTTGTCTCCCAAGGGAACCAGATGTCCCCTATGAGCAGTTCTCGGAGGTTAGAGTGTGGAGCATTCGTTTTCTCAATTGCTACCCACAGTGGTGGGTCGAGGACTATGAACCATTGTTTTATT
This sequence comes from Lithobates sylvaticus, assembly GCA_028564925.1. Taxonomy (NCBI): domain Eukaryota; kingdom Metazoa; phylum Chordata; class Amphibia; order Anura; family Ranidae; genus Lithobates; species Lithobates sylvaticus. The sequence continues at coordinate 52,470,931 of CM053035.1, forward strand.
TGGTCAAGTTTAGTTGCCCACATGTAATCGTAGATATCTACGAGCCCAGCTCCTCCAACTTTCCTGTGCGGAAGTAAATTTTTGTGTGAGCACCTAGCTTTTTGGTTTTCCATAGGTATTTCCACATAGACGTGGAGATGTGTTTAAGATAGTGGAATGGGATATGGATGGGGAGCGCTCTGAGCATATATAAAATTTGTGGTAAGATGGTCATCTTGTATGCTGCAAGCCTTCCCATCCATGAAAGTTCTTTGGTGGCTAAGTCCCTCATCTGGACTTCTAGCTTGGACATGAAGGGCTTGAAATTAGTGTCTGCTAAGTTCTTTGTGGATGCAGTGAGGGCGATACCTAAATATGGTACACCTTTATCGTTCCAAGTGTAGGGAAGGGAGTTTTGCAGTTTGTGCCTATCATTCTGGGGCATTCCTAGACTTAGAATCAGGGACTTGGCGAAGTTCACTTTATAATATGATACTTCTCCAAATTTTTGTAATGCGGTATGTGCTAATGGCAGTGATTTGAGTGGACTGGATAACATCAGTATAACGTCATCTGCAAATAGATTAATTACATGTTTTTGGGATTCAAACTGGAAGCCACAGATGTTAGGGTGATTTCTTTATAGATAGTGCCAGGGGCTCTATCATAAAGTTGAAAATGGTCGGGGACAGTGGACACCCCTGACAGGTGCCATTGGAGATGTTGAATGGGGTAGACAGCATACCTGTTGTGTACACTCGTGCGGATGGGTGAGAGTATAATGCCATTATTGCATCGAAGATGTGTCCATTAAACCCAAATTTGGTCAATACTTCCGACATGTAACCCCAATGTATTCTGTCGAACGCCTTCTCTGCATCTATTGAGAGAAGCAGAGAAGGCGTTCGGGTAGTTTCAACATGGTGAATTATATTAATAATACGCCTAGTGGCGTCTGAAGTTTGTCTCCCCCTCACAAAGCCCATCTGGTCATGTTGTATTAAGGTTGGAATGAATTCTGCTAATCTAGTGGCTTAGAGTTTGGCATATACCTTGATATCCAAATTTAATAAAGATATGGGTCTGAAGCTGCTTGGCGTTGTGGGGTCTTTACCAGGTTTTGGTATGGTGACAATGTATGCTTGTAGCATCTCTTGGGGAAACGATGCATCTCTGATTACTTGGTGTAATGTGTTTTGCATATGCGGGGCTAGGATTTGTCTGTAAATTTTAAGGTATTTATTGGCGAATCCATGTGGGCCAGATGATTTGCCATTGGGTAGGGTTGTGATTGTTCTTTCAATTTCAGGTATGGTGAAGGGTATATTTAGAGCTTGTAATTGTTATTCTGAAAGAGAAGGCAAGTGTATGTCTTGTAGGTATTTCTGTATGTTTGGGAGAGTAGGTTGAGTAATCGTCAAATCCTCTTGTCTGTTGTATAGTTCACTGTAGTACGTAGCAAATTGTTCTGCGATGTGTTGTGGGTTTATGACTTTGTGTTTGTGAGTGGGGTGTATGAGGTATGATATTCTTGTTTTAGTTCTGGCTGCTTTAATCTTATTGGCCAAGAATTTGCCCGCTTTGTTAGCGCTAGAATAGGAGGTCAGTTGTAAGCATCTGATGTATGCATCATATTGGTTCGATAAGAGTTCCTGTAATTTCTCTCTGAAATGCGTGAGTTTTTGAGTCAGGAGGGGGTTAGGTGTTGTTTTGTTTTGTGATTCTAAAGTGCGGATAGTGGTAAGGGTATTGTCTAGTTCCAGCTTGTGGCGTTTTTTTTTTTTTTTTTTGGTTCCAATTTTTATTAATATGCCTCTTATATAGGCTTTGTGGGCATTCCAGATTGTGAACGGGTTAGTTACTGAGTGTTCGTTATTGTGGAAGAATTAATTTAAGGACTGGGAAATTTCGTGAAATATTTTGGGGTCCTGTAGTATTCTAACATTGCTGCGCCAGATAGGTGAGGAGGGGGAGACGCCCTTTTCTGCAATTGTCATGGATATCGCTGAGTGGTCAGACCACGTGATATCATGGATTCGTGTGGCATCAACATTTTGCAGGGACCATTTATCTATTAAGAATAGGTCTATACGAGAATATGAAGAGTGTCTATGTGAGAAAAAGGTATAGTCTCTTTCATTGGCGTGCATGTATCTCCATACATTGTATAAGTCTACCTTATGAACTAGGTTGTTCAGGTTTGTGGTTCTGGGTTTCTTGTGAGCTGTAGTGTCTATTTTTGGGTCCGGGATCGTGTTGAAGTCTCCGCATATGATGACTTTACCATATGGTTGTGATAGGATTTTCTTGAATAGTCGGGATAGAAATCGTATTTGGTGTGAGTTTGGTGCATACAGAGTGGCTATGGTATAAGGAGTCGAATTGATGTCGCCTTTGATTATGAGGTATCTTCCGTTGTCCGCCTGGATAGTTTCTTTGTGATGGAATGATACAGAATTTCGTATTGCCAAAAGTACGCCTCCTTTTTTGTGTTCGGGAGTTGTAGCAAGGTATATGTGGGGGTATTCTTTGTGGGTGCAGATTGGGTGGTTATTAGTTTGGAAGTGGGTTTCCTGTACACATAAAATATCAGATTTATGCTTGAGTGCTTCCACCCACATGGAACGTCTCTTGGCAGGATGGTTGAGACCTCTAGCATTAATCGATAGGCATGTTATAGTCATTGTGACATTTCAGGGTGTATAGTGTGGTGGATTACTCACTGTGACCAGGTTGTCGTGTATCAGGACGCGCTTGTAGATCATCTTCTGTGGTTGGTGGCGAACATAGTGCTTAACAAGGAAAAATAAAATGTTAAAAAAAGGATAAGAAAGAACATTAAGAATGGGATCTTTGTTGCGATCCATGAGCAGTCGTAGCTGCTTATAGTACGGAGGCGGAAGGATCGGGAGGTACCCCTCGGGTCCAGAGAGAATTTGTTGTCATGGTGTGTGCTGGTCACCGAGAGGTCCGGTAGCTTTTTTGGTAGATCTTTTTCTGGAGACCACTTGCCAGTCATCGTGGGTTGGTCTGTGTGATGGAGGGGTCACTGCTCGTGGGTCTTGGGAGGGTAGTATGTTCCACTGTCGCAGTGCAGCGAGCCCCTCATCTAGGGTAGAGACTAATTTTGTTTCTCCATTGTGTGTTATGAGTTTTGCGGGATATTTCCATCTATGAAGTATGTTGTGATTTCTCAGCGCCTTGGTTATGGTGGTCAGATTGCGGCGTTGTTGGAGGGTGTGTTTGGACAGATCAGGAAGTAGTATTACGTCCGCAAATTGGGGTTGCTTATTTTCACTCTGCGTGCGGCATGTAGGACTTGCTCCTTTACGTGGTAGTAGTGCATTTTAAGGAGGACATCTCTGGGAGTGTTTTCTGGCAGAAACGAAGGTTTGAGGGACCCTGTGGATCCTGTCAATTATTAAATCCTGTGGCGTGAGGATTGGTAACAGAGCTGAGAAGAATGTTTGTGCATATTGGAGTAGTTGTACAGTGGGGATAGTCTCGGGTATTCCTCTCATTTTGATGTTTTGTCTTCTGGACCTGTCTTCTAAGTCTGCCACCTTGTTTTTTAGCCAGTTTATTTCTTCGTTCTGTGATGTATGTGCATCTACCAATGTATTGTATGATACAGAATAGTCTGCCATTTTATGCTCCATGTAGTCTACTCATCTCCCTAGAGCGTGCACCTCTTTTTGGCAAGTTCTAATTCCTGCTGTAAGATCTGCTTGTAGGGATATTTTAAGTGACATCAGCATTTCTTTGAGGACTGTATCAGAGACAGGTTTGTTGGAGGTAGGGTAGGCAGCAATGGGGTCAGGTACATGTGATGGCGTGGGTAGGTCAGAGTCTGTGGCCCCGCTTACTTCCATTCCAGGGTCCTGAGGAGATCTGTCCGGAGAGTGTGTCCTCATTTTCTGTTTGACAGGGCTGCTCACTGATGGACTTTCTGTGCCGGAGGAGGACCTGCTGCGGCTGTTGTTCTGCTGGTTTATGTGTCCTGATGCCGAGGCTGCTTGTCCTCTTGATGTGTGCGGCGTGAGGTGATCTCCGCCGTCGCTGGCGCCATCTTGTGAGGATTTGCGCGGCTGGAAGTAGCTCTGGAGCTTTTGTGGACGAGGGTTGTCCTTTTTGGTCATGTTCGTCGGCTGCCTGGGGGTAATGAGTCTCCGTAGGCTGGTTTGTGTGGATTGGGCTGCCGGGATTCCGGTGTAGTTCCGTGATCTCTCTGGCAGCCAAGCGGAGCCTGTCTCTTGGGCGTCCATTACGGAGCACGGTCGCCACGCCCCCTGGTTAGGCCAGATCTTGAGTATGCCATCCAGTTGTGGTCACCAATTCTCAGAAAGAATGTGCTGGAACTCTAGAGAAAGTCCACAGAAGGGCAGCAGAGCTAATATGGGGACTAGGGGACCTCAGTTATGAGGAACAACTACAAACATGAAACTTATTATCCCTGGAGAAGTATCAGGGCCGCTCAGCTGTTGGCTAATTGCCAGCTCCCATCTCTCTCCACAGTTACCCAGCTGTTGATGATCCTGCTCGTCAGTCCTGCCTACTAAGGCCCCTTTCACACGGGGCGGATTCGTAATGATCCGCCCCGTGAACATCCGCTGATCAGCAGGGATCGCTCCGCTGATCCCCGCTGAGCCGGCGGATGACACGCTGTGCAGGGACCGCCCTGTCAGATCTCCGCTCTCCCCTATGGGGGATCGGATGAACACGGACTGTCTGTCCGTGTTCATCCAATCCACTTTGCAGACGGATGGAAAAATAGGGTTTTCCTCCGTCTTTAGAATCGGACCATAGCGGAGGCGGACGATATCGGGTGTCAGCGGATGCTCATCCGCTGACACCTGCTATCCCATAGGGGTACATGTATGTCAGTTTTTCATCCGAAAACGGACATACGGTCCGCACGTGTGAAAGGGGCCTTAAGCCGTCCAGTCCAGAGGAGCTCTACCCTCGCCTTGGTCACATCACAAGAAACTATCTCCTGCGTTCCTGTTTAAAGACTGGCTTTGCTGACATCCCTTCTGGCTCCAGATCCTGCTTGTTTGATCCCTGACTTCTGCTTGGCTGACTATCCATTCCGGTTACTGAACTATACTGAACTATGTTTTGACTACGTTTGTTCTTTTTACTTTTATTATTAAACAAGTGTGATTTAACTGTACTTCTGTCTCGGTCTGATTTCATGGTTTCTGCCAAGAAGAGACGCTTAAAAGAAGATATGATAGCGATATACAAATACTTCAACAATGATTCTAGCATAGAGAAAAAACTATTCAGTTTCAGGGAGCCTAAGAAGACACGGGGGCCACTCAATGAAATTGGAGGTGAAGAAGTAGGGGGTTCTTTACTGTCAGTGTGATAAGGATGTGAAACTCTCTTCCACAATCTGTGGTGTCAGAAGGAAGTATCAATAGTTTCAAAAAAGCATCTTGGCGAAAGCAGTATACAGGGATATGGGAAATGGTTTTGACAAACACACACACCCATACAGGTTAAACTGGATGGATGGATGTCTTTATTCAACCTTACCAATTACAGCATGTAACTATCTAACAGACACAGTGCAAATTGTTACCACACATTATAAGGGGTCACATGAAAATAATTGTAAATAACAATGTTCAGTATTCACTTTTAACAAGTTAATACAGTGATATTAAACTTGCTTATTTTAAAGCACTTCAGAAACTGGAAAATCCCATGCTAAGTATTTAGCTTCTTTATCGTTAATCCTTGCTCAGGTTTCTGTTTAAGCAGGTGCCATGGCCAATGCCCCAGGTTTTCTGTTTCAGGACGGCCACTTTCTCTCGCAGCATTTTATGGAACCACATTTGTACGCAAAAATTTATGTTGCATCTTCCTACACTGTGTGCATCAATAGAAAAAAAAACACAGCCCCATAGACTAGGATGACAAGCCACTCCCCTGCTCCTCCCTCCCCCTCCCTTCTTCAAGCAAACAGACTTGCTCAAGACTGCAATGTTCGCTGCTAACTTTATCCTGAAGGGGTGGAAGTTCAGAAAAGCAGCACTCCAAGAGAACAGGAGTCAAAAACAACACTAGGAAAACATTTTTTATTGTGGTAGATGTGTTAGGTTAAAAAAAAAATCACTGATTGTTGAATATTACTTTATTGGACAAAGTATACCTTAGGCCACGTACACACGAGTGGACTTTCCCGCCGGACAATCCGCCCGTGTGTGGGCGGCGGCGGACTTTTTCCTCCCAAAAGTCTGGCGGACTAAGTTTTAAGTTCAGACTTAAAATTGTCCGCTGGACTCGGCAGTCCAGCAGACAATCCCGCAGTCTGTGTGCTAGTTCGCAGGACTTTTGAAATGAACAGACTTGCCGACACACGATCGGAAAGTCCATTCATTTAGAACGTGACTCCAGATAGACAGGACTAGCGAAGGCAGCGAATGCCGCCGTGCTAGTCCCGTCACCTGGTATGGATTTAAAGGGGAATCCCTACACCGAAAAAAATGGCGTGGGGGTTCCCCCCAAATCCATCTCAGACCCTTATCCGAGCACGCAGCCCGGCGGGTCAGGAAAGGGGGTGGGGACGAGCGAGCGCCCCACCCTCCTGAGCCGTACCGGGCTGCGTGCCCTCAACATGGGGGGTGCCCTGGGGAAGGGGGGTCCTGCGGCCCCCCACCCCAAAGCACCTTGTCCCCATGTTGATGAGGACAAGGGCCTCTTCCCGACAACCCTGGCCATTGGTTGTTGGGGTCTGCGGGCGGGGGGCTTATCGGAATCCGGGAGCCCCCTTTAATAAGGGGGCCCCCAGATACCGGCCCCCCACCCTATGTGAATGAGTATGGGGTACGCTGTACCCCTACCCATTCACCTAAGGTGTAAAAGTGTAAATAAAAAAAACACAATTTTTTAAACTATTTTATTGCACAGCTTCGGGGGTCTTCTTCCGTCTTGGGGGTCTTCTCGCCGGACTCCTCCGCTCTCTTCTGCTCTTTTACCTAGCTCTTTCACGAGCGGAGGACGCCAGCTTTCTTCTTCGTCGCCGCCGTCGTCGTCTGGGGGTCTCGTTCCGCCTTCGGGGGTCTCTTCTGTTCTTGCCACTGTCGTCGCCGCCGCCTGCTGCGCCTTCTGCGTCGTGGTCTTCTTCTTCTTCCGATGTTGACTCGTCGCTCTCTCTGGCCGGAATGGCAGAGACACGCGGTGTTTTGTGACTTATATAGGGACAAGGGGTGGGGCGACCGACTCATGTCACATGGTGACCCCGCCCCCATATGTCACAGTTTCGGAGGATGCTGGGACTGTGACATCATATGGGGCGGGGTCACCATGTGACATTAGCCGGGTTGCATGCTCGGATAAGGGTCCGAGATGGATTTGGGGAAACCCCCACGCCGTTTTTTCGGCGTAGGGATTCCCCTTTAAATCCATACCAGGTGACGGGGCTAGCGCGGCTGCCTTCGCTAGTACTGTCTACCTGGAGTCACGTTCTAAATGAATGGACTTTACGATCGTGTGTCCGCAAGTCCGTTCATTTTAAAAGTCCCGCAGACTTTTTCCAGTGGATTGTCCGCCGGAAAAGTCCGGGCGTGTGTCGGCAAGTCCGTTCATTTCAAAAGTCCCACGGACTTTTTCCCGCGGATTGTCCGCCGGAAAAGTCCGGGCGTGTGTGGGCAAGTCCACACGCTCGGAAAGTCCGGCGGTTTGTCCGCTGGACTAGGTCCGGCGGACAATCCCGCCAGAAAGTCCGAGCTTGTGTATGCCGCATTAGTGTCACTTTATTTTACAAAACGACTTCCCCCAGTTTATTTTGGAGCAGGAAAAGGTAGACTACATCAATGTATCAAAGTTCCTCTGTAGGAGATTATTTCTGCTAACGGTTGTAATTCTCTATGGATGGTTTAACCACTTTATGACCAGACTTTTTCTGGCTCTTTTTGTTTACAAGTTTAAATATTTTTGCTAGAAAATTACTTATAACCCCCAAACATTATACATTTTTTTTTTAGCAGAGACTTTAGGGAATAAAACATCAATCAGTATTTGCGCAGCAGATTCGCAAATGCAATTTTTGGGGGAAAAATACACTTTAAAGAGGAGGTCCAGCCTGGATGAAAAAAAATGTAAAGTCAGCAACTACAAATACTGTAGCTGCTGACTTTTAATATTAGGGCACTTACCTGTCTACGGAGCCTGTGATGTTGGTAACCCGGGAGTCGATCTTCAGATCGACTCTCGGGTGCTGCCATCGCCATTGCTGATAAGGGAGCCAGGCAGTGAAGCCTTTCAGCTTCACTGCTGGTCCCCTACTGCTCATGCGCGAAGCGCGCTGCGCTTTCTAATTGGCTCGGTAGTGGGTTAAGGAGGAGTGGGGAAGAGGACCTGTCAAAAATGGGTCCCTGTTCCCCTCTCCCCCTTGAAAAGGTGCCAAATGTGACACCGGAGGGAAGGGGAGGAGGCATATAAGCGGAAGTTCCACTTTTGGGTGGAACACCGCTTTAATAATAATAATAAAAAAATATATATATATACCCCACTTTTTTTGGAAAATGTGAAAGATGATGTTATGCCGAGTAAAAATCTGCCTAACATGTCACGCTTTAAAATTGTGCGCGCTGGTGGAATAGCGACAAACTACGGGACTTAAAAATCTTCAAATGCGTTTACAGGTTACCAGTTTAGAGTTGGAGGAGAACCAGTATTAGAATTAGAATGGAGCTGCAAGCTGCTGTCACCACTAAGATAGTCCAAATGATAAACAGTTCAAACAAAGCAATGTCATAGTAGGCAATGTCCTTGCAGAGATCTTACTGAGAGGCTGTGTGATAGCAGTTTAGTATGTTCATAGTGTTCAAGGTGTAAAGAAGGCACTGCCCAAGATTAGCAGGACTAAGGTAGGTATGTGTTATTTTTGTGCATGGTATGATATAATTAGAGATATGCACCAGTGACTACTGCAGACAGAGGTGTTTACTTAACTGCACTGTATAAAAAATATCAAAAGTAAACTACATTTGATACAGTGAATGAGGCATTCAAACATTTGCCAGTATTTGATGAATATCGCATTCACTGCTTTATTAAGAAGCCCCTGGTGCATTTTCTCTCACTTTATGTTTGCAACTTGATAATGAGCATTACTTGTTCCTATTTTGTACATAAATGTGTAGTGATCTAATATAATCGTTCCTTCCTCGTAGATGGAATATAGTTATTAAAAGTATTGTCTCCGCAGCAAAACCCGATTCTCCAGAGAGAGACACTTTATTGGCTTCCAAAACAGAACATTCTTACAGACGACAAAATCCAACAGAGTTCATGACAACGAATATACCTATGCCTTCATGGATACAGAATCTTCTCTCAGACCATCTTTCTCTAGACTCGCTGACAACCTGCCTGTTTTCTCATATACTGATCTGACACTGGGGGGGGGGGGGGGGTCAACCAAATGTTTTCCATGAATACCCCCCCCCCGGGTTAGGCCTCAAGGTCTAATTACCATCAATAAATACTCCCTTTGAAATGTTCATCTAGGTTAAAAGGCTATTCCTCACACACACACAACTTGCATAAGATTTACACATCAAAGGGTAACAGATAACATTGCCAACTGACATCTGGCCTGGTCACTAATACTGTGTGTGGAATATATATATCCAATACATAAAGTCCCACATAAATCGGCCAACACATTACAACAAAATGCATAGAATAAATTAACCGCTCCTGGAAACATGGTCATTGTCATTTAAAACTAATGTATCTGAATAAATATCACATTTACCACTTTAAAATTATAATCCAATTTTTTAGGTAACTTTTTAAAGCTTTTTTGTTTTTATTGTTTATCTCTTAAACCCAATACACTCATTTACATTTTGTTGAGGCTTTTACTGCTAGCCCTGTCAGATTTCCCAGCTTTGATTTCTGCAGTTGTATACACCAGATCAATAAAACATAACCAACAAACAATGTATTTTCCATAAAAAAAATATACCTCCAATAAATGTATTTTCTATACCTCTATGTTTTCCAAAAATCACTTTAATACTAGATTTTGGAGGTTTTGAAACCCTGTCTATGATGAACACTAAAGACAAAGTCCTGACAGTCAGTAAGGTTTTTTTGCTGTAGTTTTTTTGGAGACAGAAGAGAGTACATTTTGCATATTTTACAGGGGTAGCAGTGAAAGTGTTAATAAATGTAAATAGATCTATTGGATATGTGAGATAAAAAATATTAAAAACAACAAAACAAGGTTTAAAAGGTTAACTATGCTAGTTTAATAAATTCAAGTATATTTAAAAAGCAGTGAATGTGACCTTCATCAAACATTCATGGCAGAATGTCCTCCAGGTCAGTGTTTTTCAACCTTTTTTCAGTCGTGGCACGCTTTAAAATTATGCATCTCGAGGCACCCCATTCTAAAATATAAAAAAATAAAAAATACAATTTTTTAAATAACACAGCAAAGTCCACACACATAGAACACCCAACTTAGGTGGGGATTTATTCTTCCAAAGCAAATACACCTCTGCACACTGGTACTGACTAGTATTCCAATGTTTCTCTTCTCCCTCAGTTTCTTTCCCTTACCCTGCTTATGTGACCCCAGTGCTGATGGAGAGGGGCAAACAAGGATGCTGCACAGGCATCCACCATCCTCCTTATCAACCAATTACTTCAGCAGTTGTTAGGATGTCAACAGCTGAAGGTTGTAATGGTGCACAATGAAAACCTGTGGCTTTGTGTAACTAAAAGGCAGGCTTGATCCATTCACTGGCTTGTATACAATTTCTGGGCAATTTTTGGTATTTTGCTAAGGTACCCTTAAATAAACATGATCATGATCATGGTCATCCTGTTTGAAAAAGGCTGCTCCAGGTGCATTATACATTTTTAAAATATGTTGTAAGAAAAATTAATAATTGTATTAGAAACTTTAATTCAATCTAAAGTACAGCAAATTAATGGAAAAATGGATTAACAATATAGAGCAACAAAACTAAAATGTACGACAGAGAATATAAGAAACAAGGGAAAGAAGGATCAGGAAACAAAGAAAACGGAAAGCAGGAAAGGGGGTGAGGAAGTAATGAGTTAGGGATGGACTATTGTTTTTAGTCATACCCTAACCTAACATGTTAGAGAATGTTAGACCAGCCTTTAGCTTTAAAAACAGAATTTTTTGGTCTAAACCAGGAACTTGATGTTAAAATGTTAGTGTTGGTCTCTGTAAAATAGGTTGGTTCTAACAAGAGGTGAGGTATTTAGCTGGTGTAAATGCATCACTTGAAATATTTTCTAAAGGGTTTTTGTGATTGTTGTCAACTTTAGGTAAATCAAACTTAATTTCCCAAATGTGCCTTTTATTTACAGTACTGGAACTTAAAATAAGAAGATGAAGCAACTGCCAGTTTGGGCAAAGATTGTGTTCTCTTTCATACTCATCATTATGTATGTGTCTTATTGGTACTATTACTTCAAGATCAGTAGTAGATCTTCACCATTGTTCCGTACTGTAGGCGGTCTAAGCATTAAAGAAGCAAACCTAGTTAAAAAACAGTTTTCAAAACTCTCCAGCAAGCCCTTAAACCGAATTTGGACTGTGAAACCAGTGGGTCGACTTGGCAATCAGATTGGGCAATATGCAACTCTTTACTCCCTTGCCAAACTAAATGGACATCCAGCTTATATCGTTCCTAGAATGCATGAAACCTTGTCCAAGTTATTCAAGATTAACTTGCCTATGATTGCCCAAGAAGTACATAATCGTATCAAATGGAGAGAGTATCCAATCAAGAACTGGATGTGTCCAGAGTACAAGAACATTTCAGGTCAGTATGTTAAACTGGTTGGAGTGCCTTGTTCATGGACCTTTCATCACCATATCTGGGAGGAGATACATCAGGAGTTTACTTTCCATGACTTTGTTAAAGAAGAAGCCAATGCCTATCTTTCTAATGTCAAAGGAGACAGGGAAAATGTTACATTTGTTGGGGTCCATGTCCGTAGAGGGGACTATGTTGAAATTATGCCCAAGAAATGGAAAGGAGTTGTAGCAGACAAAGGATATTTGCAAAAAGCCATGGATTATTTCAGGAATAAGTATGAGAACCCACTTTTTATTGTGACCAGTAATGGGATGGATTGGTGTAAAGAGAATATTAATAACTCATTGGGAGATGTTCATTTAGCTGGAGATGGAAATGAAGCCTCTCCTACTCGAGATTTTGCACTATTAACACACTGTAACCACTCAATAATAACTATTGGGACTTTTGGGATTTGGGTTGCCTATCTTGTGGGAGGTGAAACAGTTTATCTTTCAAATTTTTTGTTACCAAATTCTCCTTACTTCAGATTTTTCAAGTATGAAACATCTTATCTCCCAAAATGGATTGGAATCCCTGCTAATCTGTCTTCACTTTTGAAGAAAAATACATAATGTGTTTACCAAAACTAAATACTGGTGTAGTCTTCATATGCACCACAAGAACTCCAAAATTGGGGTGCACTATAATGTAAATATAAACCTTAATTCAGAAGAAGGGAAACAACACCACCCCATACAGCCTCCCTGGCTCTCTATCGGTCCATCAATATGACTAACCAAGACCAGTAGTTTGTGGGGCCAATTGCAGACTTAATATGTGCATATTAGAATGCTACATATTTTGGGGCTCCCAATATATTCTAGTAGAATATTCACGGATGATGGTACTGCGGACACTAGTATTACCCTAGCTATACATTGTGTGAGGCCATACACATTCTAATATTCTAGTAAATATAAAAAAGTAAATGAGCCACCTCTAATGAAAATGTACATCATATGATGAGTATCCTTCCATTTTACAGAACTTCAGTCTATTGGAAAACCAAGACACTGCTTTAAATGTTAATCTTTGAAGTAGCTATATAAAGCCACTGTATACTTTTTATATGCAATGAAGATTAAATACAATCTAGGACCTTACTTCTTGATAAAATTTAAAATTGTGCCAACTCTTCCATTGTATCATGTTAAATACAGGCTAAGATTTCAAAGATAAGACTAGAGCAAGCAGCTATGACATCATAGTAAAAGTTTTTTTTTCCTTCTGGTTGAGGTCATCCAATTTCTGACATGCTAAAGAGTCAGTGCACCCAGAAATAACCTCAGTTATTGGTAAAGTAAGTCTGGCTGAGCCACCCTGTAGCTTTTATATCCTTTGGGGACTTCGACTCTTGAAAAGTTCATGGTTTTAGTTCCTCCCTTGTAGGTGGTTTCACTCCCCAGCAGCTACCAAAGATTAAAAAAAATCTATTTTTTAATGGACTGACTTAAAAAGTAACTTCCCATTTGTTGCAAGAAACAAAAACAAAAAACAATTCCTTCTGGGTGATCAATGTACATTGCAAGGATTTTAAGACATTTTGCTGCACATTCCTACCTGTTTCTGCTCTGAAGAAATAGCAGTTTGTTTTGTACAGAGTGAATCTGAGTAGGAGTGACCTTTTCATTATTAATAAGCTGATGCACTTGTGGTATTCTAATGAATAAAGTTGCAGAGTCTGCATCCCTTTAGATGTAATTAACCCTTTAGGAGTATCTCACCAAAATTAAAGTTTCATTGCAGAGGATGCCTAAAATCTGCCTTGTATCTTAGTGCAGACTTCTGAGAAAATCAGTGAGTCACTCACAGAGTCAATCATCAACTGTATACAGAATATCTCCAGGTTGCCATATTGTGTTTCATTTTACAGATAATTGCAACGGCTACAAGTTAAAAAGGAATGGTAGTTTTCAATAACATTAAGGGGGAGATTTACTAAAACTAGTGCACACAGAATCTGGTGTAGCTGTGCATAGTAACCAATTAGCTTCTAACGTCAGCTTGTTCATTTAAGCTTTGACAATAAAACTTGGAAGCTGGAGCAATTGTATTTGCTACATCATTTTGCTATTTTTTACACAGATGTGGAGTTAGGCCCCTTTCACACGGCCGCCTCTGTTTTGTGGGATCCGCTTGCTCAGCGGGGGATCGCTCCGCAAATCCCTGCTGAGCAGGCGGATGACAGGTCCGTCTCTGCTTACCGAGAGACAGACCCTGTCCCGCTCTCCTCTATAGGGAGATCGGATGAAAACGAACTGCCTGTCCGTTTTCATCCGATCATATCTGATCAGCTCCACCAGACGGATGGAAAATAGGACCTCCATCTGTCTGGATTTTGTGGACAGGATCGGATAACAGCGGATGTCAGCAGACATGTTTCTGCTGACATCCGCCGCACCATAGTTTTTCAGGCGGACCTGATCGGACCCTCCATTCAACCCTGACAGGTGGACCTGATCGGACAGCCCATGTGAAAGGGCCCTTAACCTTTAAATATATAACAAAGAATTGGTATATCGCATCAAGCACATCGAATGTCACACCATTCATCTTGAAACATTCTATACTTAATAATCAAAGGGAAATGGCATAAATATCCTACATGTATTATTCTGGAGACACTGATTAGTCTAGTCATTTAAATATCCTACATAATTTATTATACTCCTGGAGACACTAAATAGCTTAGTCATAGACATAGATAGTATAAGATTGTCTAAACGACCTCACAAATCATGGAAAAAATACGTACTTATTGTTTTCACCTGGCATCTTTTACTTTGATGTGAGCCTTGATCTCTTTATACACGTGATAGAGAAAAGAATTGGAGAACAGTCAAAAGAACAATGGAATGAAAGCATTCTTTTCTAAATATGGAAACTCACTTTTTATTGTGAGAATATTAAAAACTCACTGGAATGTGTTACTATATAACCTAATGGAAATGGAACCTCTCCTACTCTTTTAACTCTTTGCACTTTTATCACCCTCAATGATAACCACAAAGACATTTGGGATTGGGTTGCCTATCTTGTGTCAGGTGAGATGGTTTACCTTTCAAATTATTTGTTGCCAAAATCTTCTTGCTTCATATTTTTTAAAATCTGATCTCCTAGAGTGATCTCTCTAAACTGTCTTCACTTTTGAAGAATAGAGGAACAGTGCAACCATTAAAGTTCAACTAAAGGCAATACTTTTTTAGTTTAGGATAGAGTGGAGATGGAGTAGAACACCTATTAAAGTTTTTAATGCTGTCTGGGCCCTCTCTAGTTGTCCTTGTGATGAAACATGGTGCCAGACCACTGCCCTTCTCACCAATTTGTGACAAAAGACTGGTCAACCTCACACCGTGCTGTCACTTATGCAACAATGACACTGTCAGCCTTACCCTGCACATACATTTTCCAGCTCGTGGGACCACAATCTAAGTGCCAACAGACAGAGTGATTGTCACTGGGTTAAGATAACTAAGCAATTAACCCTTACCCCTTACTCGGATCTGTGATCCAGCGAGTCTCACATACTCGCTGATCACAGAGTTAGCCGCGCGCGCCCTTCAGGGGGCGCGCAGGCCGCTCGTGAACGGCACAACGTCAATAGACGTAGTCCCTGCAAGTTAGATCCGCACTGTAGCCGTCATTCGGCTATAGCGTGGATCTCAGGTGGTTAAAGAGGAACTGCAGTGTGCTCACATAATTTGTAATAAACACTTCTTTGCCATTCTGATGCTTTCCTCCAACCACTTTGCATATTATTTTATATATCCTGGGATTCTGTACTTGCCAAATATGCTGCAGAAATCTCCCTGCACTGAGTCTGGCTGCAGCCATTTTAACTGTAGGCAGCTGAAGCTGCTGCCTGTTCACTTCCTGGATTTACACAGACACAAAGAGGCAGACCTCCAGCTCTACCGCTCTCATTGGCCCTCTTATGACTCACCCCCCTCCCTTCCTGGGAAACTCTCACGAGAGTTAGAGAGAGAGCTGTGCATGATGTCATAAGCCTAGGCTTTTTATCACCCAAAAACAGGAAGTGGGCTGTATAAGGTATTTACTGGCAGAAGAAAAATATTTTACTATCCAAATTTAAAACAACAAGGGCAGAAGATTTAATAGATCGAAAGATAAAAAAATGATTGAAGTTCTGCTTTAACCACTTGCCCACTGGGCACTTAAACCCCCTTCCTAACCAGACCAATTTTCAGCTTTCAGTGCTCTCACACTTTGAATGACAATTACTCATGCAACATTGTACTCATATGAAATGTTTGTCCTTTTTTTCACACAAATAGAGCTTTCTTTTGGTGGTATTTGATCACCACTGTGTTTTTTTTTTATTTTTGCGCTATAAATTTAAAAAAAATCCTTTTTTTTTTTGTTTGGGTTACAAAACTTTTCAAAATAGTAATTTTTCTTCATAAATTTTGGCCAGAATCTATACTGCTACATATCTTTGGTAAAAAAAATACCCCAAATAAGTACAGTTGCTCATAAGTTTACATACCCTGGCAGAATTTATGATTTCTTCATTTTTCAGAGAATATGAATGATAACAGAAAAACGTTTCTTTTACTCATGGTTAGTGTTTGGCTGAAGCCATTTATTATCAAACAACTGTGTTTACTCTTTTTAAATTATAATATCAACAGAAACTACCCAAATTACCCTGATCAAAAGTTTACATACCCCAGTTCTTAATACCATGTATAGCTTTAACATCAATGACAGCTTGAACTCTTTTGTGGATGAGGCTCTTTATCTTCTCAGATGGTAAAGCTGCCCATTCCTCTTGGCAAAAAGCCTTAAGTTCCTGTAAATTATTGGGCTGTCTTACATGAACTGCGTGTTTAAGATCTCCCCAGAGTGGCTCAATGATATTGAGGTCAGGAGACTCAGATGGCCACTCCTTCAATTTATTCTGCTGTAGCCAATGACAGGTCGACTTGGTCTTATGTTTTGGTTTATTGTCATGGTGGAATGTCCAAGTATGTTCCATGCGCAGCTTCCTGGCTGATGAATGCAAATGTTCCTTCAGTATCTTTTGATAACATACTGTATTCATCTTGCCATCAATTTTGACCAAATTTCCTGTGCCTTTATTGCTCAAACATCCCCAAACTGCAGCGACAGCGGAAGGGGCTTAAAGGAGACTAGTGAAACAGAATCTAAATCTACCCCATGTATGCATGCAAAGTTCCCAGCCATCCGTAAAATTAAAGACATCCGTAAAATTAAAGACAGTCGATAAAAATCCCTGAAAATGCACCAGTTTATGATGTCCAACATTTCAATTTTTCAATGTCTGCAAAAAGAATGTCTTTTCAGGATGGTGTAGAAGAAATGAGGATAAAGGAGTGCTTGGTGACCAAAGAGGTAAGTAATTTGTATTTTATTTGAAGTTTCAGCAGTAAAAAGAGGCCAGGATGGTGACACTGTAGATACAGTATGCAAAATTTACTGCCTGTAGACTGCAGTGAGTCGTAATTACTCAGGGTGGCTGTTTGGAGTGTAAGCGTCTTCCTCTCTAGAGCTCATGTCTAGCTTGGTGCCACAAAGGAGTGCAGGGACATCCATCAGTGGCCAAGACTGCATTTCCAAACTGCGGTGCTTGAAGCAAAGAGTAACATGTGAAAATTAGCATATGTGGTCTGCCCTTAAAGTGGTTGTATACCCCGCTTGGACATTTTTACCTACAGGTAAAACTATAATAAGGCTTAAACTGTACGGTTTAGGGAGATATTCACCTAGCATACAGCCGCTGACGTCAGCGGCGCATGCACTCTGAAGGTTCAGTGGATTCTGCCGGACCTTGCCGGAAAGAGGACTCCAGCGCGAATGCGTGGGAGTGACGTCATCTCGGCTTCAGCCACTCACAGCGCCGGAGCCGCGAACCGAGAAGAAATGCAGAGGAAACATGTCAGTGTATGTGGTGCATACTAGCTCATTATGCCTTTGCCTTACAGATTTTTTTTTTCAGGGCATATAACTGCTTTGACAAAAAGGATTATAATCTCACGTGTAGGTGACAAATAAGTGTGTAGAACTATAATCCAGCAGTGCTAAAAATGTGCTAAAATATGTGAATAACATACATTGTGTAAAATAGAATGATTCAAAGTAAATAACACCACGTGAAATTATATTATGCTGAAAAAAAACTGAAAAAAAGTCCATATATACTAGTGCTGAAAAATTCAAACAATCTTCAAAGGAAATAAAGTCCACCACAGTACATCCAAAAAAACATTGTTAAATCTTCCACCACACCGACGTGATAAATGAGCCCTCTCCCAGTGAGACCGCACTCACCAGATGGTGTTGCCTTACACTCTCGTGTTTGGCAAATGATCAATTGAACCACCCCTGGGTTACTGGTGCGATCACTCCAAGATAACTCTTGCAATATGTGAAAATAAAACAAACAGTGCTGCACATAGCGTAACTCTGTGAAAACAATTTATTTTAAAATCTCCGCACTCACACTTCAAAAATTACACTCACATGTTAACCGATAAAATTCAGCAAAACCACAGCAGAAATCCACAGCAAACTGGAGTAGAAGGATGTGCTGGCAAAGTACAAGTGGGGTCACCCAGGATGCCCAATAATGAACTGCACTGTCTCTCACCACCCTCCCACGAATCGTTCCTGGTGTAGGTGTTCCTCTCACACAGATCGCCAACGACCGAAGGAAACAGCAGTGAGCCAAGATGGAGAGATACTGCACGCTAGCCAAGTATAAAATGGTACCTTCAGTGTCCGTGTAGCCACGCCCCTGACATGTTTCGTCACTCAGACTTCTTCTTAAGGGATAGGCTACACGGATAAAACGAGCCCCTTAAATGATCCCCCACAGTGGTCACCTGACCACTCGATGCCCAATCACAGGCGCTCACCTTAAGTCACGTCACTTCCCCTCATGTGCGCCGGCTTCCTCTGCATCCAGAGTACGCTGTAATAGGCGCATAACTCATTAGGGATTAGCGCATGCGCGGTGCGAGCCGCCTGATTGGTTGTGTGCATGACCTGCGCGCGCACCCTGTGCGCCGGCTTCCTCTGCATCCAGAGTACGCTGTAATAGGCGCATAACTCATTAGGGATTAGCGCATGCGCGGTGCGAGCCGCCTATATCGTCATCGCGCACGGCGCATCGAAGGATTGGCGCATGCGCGGTGAATATTGTACAATACATCGCGCGCATTCACTGCGCGCGCACCCCAGCTGCGTCATCGTGCACGGCGCAATTACTAACAGCGCTGATTCGCAGCCCTGAACAGGGCACAGATGTTGGCTAATTAATAACAATGCCAAACTGTGATCCCACATCAGGTTGCCCTGTGTGCCCACATTGTACTTAGCCATCACAAAAAGTCACATCCAGCAACAATAGTAATCGTACAAGAATATGGATATATACTATTATATGCCATTACATTATTGCTGATATGCGCATTATGCATAAGTACTATGCTGTATACAAATAAGTCGGTGGAGTGACAGAGTCACTTAAAAAACATTTAGTGAACATTATGATAACGATCAATATTTAAAAGATTACCTACTCTGTAAAAACGTGTCATGGGGGTATGCGGCTAGAACACAATCCCCCCATATATACACATACATGGACCCCAATAAAATAATTATATTAAACATAAGCTTAAATGATGGATGCAATACAATATGACAATGTATATGTATCCAAGGATGTACATTATTTCCTATTGGTAAATATATATATGAAACTTCATGGGTATCCGACCAATATATATCAAAATGGTCTGATCCCCACGTACCAATTAAGTGAGTTCAACAAACCCCGTTACCCATACAGAGTAGGAGATAAATTGACTCACTATATGGATCATGTCTCCCCCATCATCCTCACTTCTACAATACTTTACTGTATTCTAATGCTCACTAATCCATTAGATGAACTGATATTCGCTTACAACAGTATTAATACCCCTAAAAACATATCTCAGTCAATGATGTAAAACCGTACTTCATTCCACTCTATGAAGTAACAATCCATAACCACTCCCCCTTCCTACTGTCCCCATCATTGCCTCATATTAATGAACATAAAAAATGGGCGCAAAGAGTGAGAGTAGGCATATATCCCATATAGAGTAAGTGGTATGTCTGGGCCAAAAAACCAAATCAAAGACGCACAGTATCTGTTATAGTGCATCTTGATTTTCAAAAATTATTGATGAAACAGTTGAGGTTTACATCGATGTTTAACCCCCTCGGTGTAAGGCATTTCATGGCAAATATCCACCGGGTTTCTCTCTGAGATAGATCCCTCACCCTGTTGGACCCCCTCCAGGATGGTAGCACCACATCAATCCCACAAAACTGTAATACTGACGGGTCACGGTTGTGTGTCTCTCTAAAATGTAACGACACACTGTGGTAACGGAAACCCTTTTTGATATTAGCCAGATGCTCAGCAATCCTAACCCTAAGCAGTCTTTTAGTCCTCCCGACATAAAAGAGTCCACACGGACACCACATGAGATAAACCACATGTGATGTATTGCAGGTGATGAACTCTTTTATGTCAAATGAATCACCATCCCTGTTGGAGAACTGCTGTTTGCCTCTATTACTAATGGCAACCGTCCTGCAACAGATACACTTCCTACAGGAAAAGAATCCTTTGAGATCAAATTTCAGACTCTGTTGGTTTGGGGGGTCCAAGATTTTCTTCACTATCTTGTCTCCCACACTCGGTGCTCGCCTATAGATAAACCTAGGATATTCATCCAGTATGTCTCCTAAGTGTCTATCCCGGCATAAAATATGCCAGTGTCTTCTAAAAATATTTTCAACATCTCTATACTGACAGTGAAAGTTAGAGATGAATCCTAGTTGGTGGTGGTTATTGTCACTGGCGTTACTTCCCATACTTGGGATGGTTTTCTTTCTGAAGCACTGATCTCTTGAGACCTCTGATACCTCCTGGATAATCTGATTCAACGATGAATCTGCATAACCCTTCTGTAGTAACTTATTTTTTAGTAATTCTGCTTGATGGTGATAATCAGAGATTTTGGTACAGTTCCTTCTAACTCGTAAAATTTGGCCCTTAGGGATGTTCTTAATCCAAGATGGATGGTGGCCACTTCTAATGGACAGGTAGCTATTTCGATCAGTGGGTTTGAAGTAAACCTTTGTGTTCAATTCATTCTGATCCTTGAATATCACAAGATCCAGGAAATTGATACTATTTTTGTCAATGTGATAGTCCAATTTGATGTTATTTTGATTTAGGTTTAAAGACTTCACGAACTCCACTGCCAAATCATAAGAACCTTCCCAAATAATGATAAGATCGTCTATAAAACGTTTATAGAATTTGAGTTGGGGATAGTTATGACAAAAAACATACCTATCCTCCCACTCAGCCATAAACAGGTTGGCGAGGCTGGGAGCAAACTTTGCTCCCATTGCCACACCAACCTGTTGGGAGAAGAACTGTCCCTTCCACCAAAAGTAATTGTGAGTCATACAATAATCGAGGACATGACCCAAAAAACGCTTTTGTGTATGTGGTATATCTTCTCTTTTACTAAGGGCCCAGTTGAGTGCCAACGCCGCGTCTTCATGTTGAATGACCGTATACAGTGAACACACATCAGCTGTAATTAGGTGCGTGTCCACTGTTGTGCTGCGCTTAATATCTTTCAACAGAGATAGCAGATCCGAAGTATCCTTCAGATATGCTCTCGTCATTTTGACGCTAGGTTGTAGGAACTTGTCCAAATATTCACCCAATCGTGCAGTCACGGTGGGATATTTTTACGTTTGAACATGATGAGAGAGAAGATTTAATTTTTTTTAATAGGGTGGGGAGGGAATTGCAGTTATTGGTTTTAAAAAGAAAACGCATTAAGCTAGATATCATTAATCAGAAAATCAATGCGTTACAAGTTATTTTAGAACCAGTTAATGAATCAAATCAAGTGAAGGAATTCAATGCAATTATGAAGAAAAAAATTGATAAAGTCGATCGAGAAACCCAAAGAAAGAAAGTTAAAAAATATATTAGGGATTCAAATGACTTTCAATCCAATAGCATTTACATTTGGCAGGGACAGGGTCTAGGGGGGGGAGGAGAAATCGAAGGTGGAGTCAAACACGGCAACTCTTATCCAACAGAGAAACGACCAAGTGAAAACAAGGTCTACAAAAAATTTGGTCAAAGATGGAGGGAAACAAAGTAATCAGAATGGAGCAGTCGTCACTCGTAACGGCAAGTCAGCTCCTCCAAGATTAAATCAGGGTGATTATGGACAATATGACAGGAATTCTCATGTTGACCATTCCTAACCATCTAATAGACCGTATAATCCATATATGCCGGATAGGGGAAACTATCCTCAACAACAGTTCGCATCCCCACAGACTTTTAGAGAGAGCCCTGCACATTACCAACAATCCCCCAGAGGGAATAGGGATAATATAGCACAACACAATGCCCAGTACCCGGAATACAATCAACCTCAATGGCAGGACCGTTTTGCCCCTAATCATTATCCACTTTATAGAAATGAAAACTATGGAGGTGGATATTTGAGAGGACAAGACGAGTATCATTATAGAAACCAATATAGTTTTATGAAGGCCTAGTGTGCATTAACACGGCCTGTACCCCAGAGAGAAGCTTAAACAGATAGACATAGAGAGTATATGCAAATGGACAAAAAATATGTTTTATTTAGAGCGATAGGCCCAAAGATAGATAGGTAAGTAGGTAAATAAACATACAATTATTGCAAAGAATCACAGACTATACATGGGAACATGTATGACCATAAACATGTACATGAAATGCAGGGATTGCACAACAACTTGCGATAATATCGGGGTCTGTTCAGGAAAATGCCGACATGTTTCGGACAGTCGTCCTTTTTCAAGGCAATAACAATTCCTGTGTTTGCTCAATAATACTGTGTAAGACAGAGTAAGAACATTAGTATACAACATATTGTATTAGTAAGTATAGAGCCTGTGATTAAACCACTCAATGGTGACGGTACTCACTTGCAAAACATTGAAGAGGAAGGGCCCCAAAAAAGCCCGGTGATCTTGGAGTACAAGGGTATGGTCTCAATGTGTTGGAAAAGTAATGTATTGGTCTTATGCTGTTAAAAGCAAACGGCTGCTAAGCATTTGAAAGGCTGCAAGATCTCCAAGCCATGCAAAGTTAAGTTGCAATGGCTCTATGTGCCTGGGCCAGAAGAGTATATGGCTGAGGAATGAAAATATAGTAAATGAGGTAGTGTTAGTATCACATGGGAATCAAGAGTATATCATATAGGATAAGTAATGTGGAGTAGAGAAGGTCAATGTTACCTGATAGATGGAAATCCAGTGATACAATGCAGCAGAGCGCCGGCAGGAGAGTGTGATAGCTAGTCCCGCCATTGCTCGGGTTTACATGTATATGTGGATTAATATCAGCTGAGCGGGCCCAGGTGTGAAATGGCTGCGCTGAGCTGTATTGTAATTAGGGCCAGGTGAGGGGATGGTGGCTCAGAGGCCATGCAGTATTTCCCCAATGAGATCTCAGAAGCGGCGGCGCCGCGCGTCGTCACGCCCGGGGGGGGGGCGGGGCCTCGTGCGGCGTCGGAGCATCACCGGCGCGGGCAGACTGACCCCTCCCCGCTTGCTGAAGCGCAAGCGAGGGGCGCGTGTGGTGATACGTGCGCCTCAATGGGTGTATACGGCGCATGCGCAGTGGAACATCCGCGCATGCGCGCGTGGTCTTACCCACGCCGGGCAGCCTGAATAAGTCAAATGATGGCAGAAAAAACAGATATGGACGTATAGGAATATATATAAGTGTACTAGTGTTGTTAACCTGCAGAGAGTTAGATGCAGGGGATTGCATGTAAGCAAGTGAGTCACAGTACCATAGAGTTCAATGGAGCACCACCTAGTGGACAGCGATAAATAAAGCATTGCAATAGCAGATACAACAATATTGACACATCCATGGAAAAGAAAAAAATAAAAAGAAAAAAGTACATTGACATTGGTAGATTTCAATATCTGAAAAATCAAGTAAACATTGCAATAGGTTTAATGTATTGTATAGGCCCATTTAGATCATTAGACAAATACATTTCTAATAAGTATAAAGGAGAAATTAAAACACGATTGCTAGAGTGTGAATGCTGAGTTAGCAAAGTAGAGGTGAGGTCCCGGAGTAAAAATACTCGAGGAAACCCAACCTAGTTTGCGAAGACAGGGGTTAGAGGTCAAGTTCACATACCCCTGATTCAAAGCCTTCCAGGTAGGGCTTGAAGTTGAATGCCTCGTTGAGGCCTGGGGGGGATGTGGCATTGAGATGAAAAATCCATTTAAGCTCACTTTGAAGTAGGGATTTATTGTAGTCACCCCCTCGGGTGGGTGGAGGGATATGGTCGAGGGCTCTAAATGTGATCTGAGGGGTTGAGTCCTGGTGGACGATTGCACAGTGTCGCCCTAAGGGGAAATCAGGGTCTTTTTGGTTGATGCTTAAGGTATGTCGATAAATGCGTTTCCAAAAAGGCAATTTGGTTTTCCCAACATAAAAGCACCCACACTCGCATTCCAATAAATATACAATGCCGACAGAGCGGCAATTCACAAAATGTTGGGGGAAGAAGGGTTGTCCATTAGGTAAAGTATTGGATCTATTGGATTTAGATAGATACCTACAGTATTTGCATTTCCCACATGGGAATGTCCCTTTGGTTTGTTTCTGCAGATACTTAGCTGGAGTATATTCGCTTCTGATTAGTTTATCACGAAGGGAGGGAGCTCGTCTATAGGTAAGTAGAGGGTGTGTCGGTACAAATGGAGACAATGAATGGTCTGTAGTTAGAATATGCCAATGTTTCTCTAAAATCTGAGTAATTGAGGAATGTTGTTCACAAAAATTCGTGATAATTCGCAAAGGGGTATTGGTAGCCTTAGGTTTGGAGGAGAAGAGTAAAGAGGTACGTGTTTTAGATTTGGCTTTTTTGTATGCGATTTTCAAAATTGTGTGCGAGTATCCTCGTTCTAGCAGTCTATTTCGTAAAACAGAGGCCTCGTTTTCAAAGGAGGCCTCGGTTGAACAATTGCGACGGGCACGGAGATATTGGGCATATGGGATGGAGTTAAGGAGGGGTTCAGGGTGAAAGCTAGAGGCAGCCAGAATAGTGTTGCCTGCAGTGGGTTTGCGGTATAGGTGACTTTGGATATGACCTTCAGAATCTTTAATGAGGGTAAGGTCTAGAAAACAGATAGAGGTTGGGCTAAATGTCATAGTAAATCTCAAATTTAATTGGTTAGAGGTGTTGAGGTAGGTCAGAAAATCTTGTAAGGTTTGGCTGGATCCCTGCCAAACAATAAGGATATCATCGATGTATCGACGGAAGGTAACAATATGTTTGGTGTACATATTGGCAGAGGGATCTGCAAGTAGGAGGCGTTCCCACTCCCCCAAGTACAGATTGGCGTAGGCCGGTGCGCAACAAGTGCCCATGGCCACGCCCTGTACTTGGAGGTAGTGGGAACCATCGAAAGAAAAAAAAATTGTTGTTGAGAATAAAGTTGAGAGCATTGATGATAAATGTGGAAAGATCTGTAGGGTATATAGAGGTAGTGGTCAGTATATGTCGAATAGCCAGTAGTCCTAAAGAGTGAGGAATCGAGCTGTATAGTGCCTCGACGTCGATCGCGACAAGAAGGGTGTCGGGACCGACAGTCAGGCAGGACAGACCTTGTAGGAGATGAGTAGTATCTCGTATATAAGAAGGAAGTTGAATAACTAGAGGTTGTAATAGTTTATCAATATATCGGCTAAGGTTGTCTGTAAGAGAGCCTCTTCCGGAAACTATGGGTCTGCCTGGTGGTCTGGGTAGGTTTTTATGCACCTTGGGTAGTGCATAAAATGTGGCTGTGCGTGGAAATTTGGTTCTAACATAATCACTGGTGTGTTTGTCCAATACCCCTTGTGTTGTGGCAGAGTCTATAAGTATGTATAATTGTTGTTGTGCTGAAACAATGAAAGATGTGGGGATCTTTTTGTACCATTCCTTGTTTTGTAGAATATCATGGCACATTTGAATGTAATCTGTTCTGTCAAGTATGACTATGTTCCCGCCTTTATCGGCGGGTTTGATTATTATTGTAGAATTGGTCTTTAGGTTTTGGAGAGCAAGGTACTGATTGTATGAGAAATTTTTTGCCTTAGATCGGTTGGGGTGAATTTTTAGGTTGCGAATTTCCCGTGTCACTGCCTGCAGGAATAGTGCCGCTCGTGGATTGGTGCTAGGGGGTGGATAGAAACTAGATTTCTTTTTTATGGTAATTTTAGAGGATGAGCGTGGTGGGGTGAGAAGGTCATCCTCAGTGCTGGCTAAGAGAGTGTCAAGATCCAAAGTATCTATTAAATTAGGGTTATCACTTTCCTCCAAAAGTTCAGTTAACTGTTGGAGGGCAGTGGTCTCCGCTGCAGAGTGTATAAGAGAATCTGAAAACGGATTGGGTGTGTATATGCTGTGTAATAAAAGTTTCCGAACAAATAAATGAATGTCTTTAATGACAGTGAATTTGTCTATGTGAGATACAGGGCAAAAAGTGAGTCCCTTTTCAAGGACTGAGATTTCATGCTTGGTGAGTGAATGTTTGGAAAGATTAATAATGTTACAAGAAAACGGAATTATCTGGGTGTTCTTTTCGGTTGATAAGAGTTGTTGCGTTGAATTCTTTGTGATGCTCGCATTAAATCTAAAAAATCAGGGTGTTGGGAAGAAGAAGGTAAAGAGTGAGATCTGGAGGTCTTCGAGGACGAGGAAGCGGCCGACGGATCTCTAACCGGTGAGTCGTCGGTCGGTCCCTCGGGATCGGAGACCTCGTCACTGGAAAGGTTAGGTGTGCGACCTCTTTTGGGGTTGCGTAGACCCCGTGTGGGGTTGGGTTTGGGTGCCACATGTGAAGTATCTGTGTTGTGGTCAGCAGTGGACTTGGGAGATGTTGGTTTAGAGGCGAAGCGTGCTGAGGCTGGTGGGCGTACAGCACGGTTGGCCTCGTTCCATTTATAGGCTCTTTCCTCTTGGAATGCTTTTTTGTCGCGGAAGAATTTTTTGTCCTTCTGCGTTAAAGTATCATGGTTAAATTTATCAAAGCGTTTTTTGAGTTGGGTATCCAACGTTTTGTATAGTGGATGATCCAAAAATTGTGTAAGTTGGGTATTTATTGATGCGAGTTTAGCATCAAGGACGGACATTTGTGTCTCATATTGTTGTATCAAGAGTTTCATTAGATCAATAGAACACTGTTTAAGGACACCCTCCCAGGCCTGTTTAAAGTCTGAGGGAATGTCCTGAAACGTGGGAAAAATTTGGACCCTGAGGCCGAAAGGGTTGATACCGTGAGCAATGTAGTCCTTGAAGGACTTGATGTGCCAGAAGAGAGAGGCTTTCTTCTGGACAGTATGTGTAAGATTGAGGAAAACGAATCGCAATTGGGATTCAATAAATTCATTGGATTGAAATTGTTGTAAAGTGCTACTCATGCGGGTCTCCCAATCCTCACCAAGAAAAATAGCCATGATGATTAGAGAGGGGATGTAGGGTGTGCTCACAAAGCCAGGTTTACAATAGTAATTAAGTAGTTCAAAAGACACAAGAAAATCAATGTCAGTATTTAAACTGAAATATATATAAAGACATGAGTATGTTGAAGGGGAGTAATGCCTACAATTACTTGCTCGGGTAGGGGATTTTTATGGGGTAACCATAATAGAACAAGGTAATATATTTAGTGAGCAAGTAATTGGGGGCAAATAGGTCTATCGCTTCTCACATATGAACAATATAGTTTTATGAAGGCCTAGTGTGCATTAACACGGCCTGTACCCCAGAGAGAAGCTTAAACAGATAGACATAGAGAGTATATGCAAATGGACAAAAAATATGTTTTATTTAGGGCGATAGGCCCAAAGATAGATAGGTAAGTAGGTAAATAAACATACAATTATTGCAAAGAATAACAGACTATACATGGGAACATGTATGACCATAAACATGTACATGAAATGCAGGGATTGCACAACAACTTGCGATAATATCGGGGTCTGTTCAGGAAAATGCCGACATGTTTCGGACAGTCGTCCTTTTTCAAGGCAATAACAATTCCTGTGTTTGCTCAATAATACTGTGTAAGACAGAGTAAGAACATTAGTATACAACATATTGTATTAGTAAGTATAGAGCCTGTGATTAAACCACTCAATGGTGACGGTACTCACTTGCAAAACATTGAAGAGGAAGGGCCCAAAAAAAGCCCGGTGATCTTGGAGTACAAGGGTATGGTCTCAATGTGTTGGAAAAGTAATGTATTGGTCTTATGCTGTTAAAAGCAAACGGCTGCTAAGCATTTGAAAGGCTGCAAGATCTCCAAGCCATGCAAAGTTAAGTTGCAATGGCTCTATGTGCCTGGGCCAGAAGAGTATATGGCTGAGGAATGAAAATATAGTAAATGAGGTAGTGTTAGTATCACATGGGAATCAAGAGTATATCATATAGGATAAGTAATGTGGAGTAGAGAAGGTCAATGTTACCTGATAGATGGAAATCCAGTGATACAATGCAGCAGAGCGCCGGCAGGAGAGTGTGATAGCTAGTCCCGCCATTGCTCGGGTTTATATGTATATGTGGATTAATATCAGCTGAGCGGGCCCAGGTGTGAAATGGCTGCGCTGAGCTGTATTGTAATTAGGGCCAGGTGAGGGGATGGTGGCTCAGAGGCCATGCAGTATTTCCCCAATGAGATCTCAGAAGCGGCGGCGGCGCCGCGCGTCGTCACGCCCGGGGGGGGCGGGGCCTCGTGCGGCGTCGGAGCGTCACCGGCGCGGGCAGACTGACCCCTCCCCGCTTGCTGAAGCGCAAGCGAGGGGCGCGTGTGGTGGATACGTGCGCCTCAATGGGTGTATACGGCGCATGCGCAGTGGAACATCCGCGCATGCGCGCGTGGTCTTACCCGCGCCGGGCAGCCTGAATAAGTCAAATGATGGCAGAAAAAACAGATATGGACGTAGAGGAATATATATAAGTGTACTAGTGTTGTTAACCTGCAGAGAGTTAGATGCAGGGGATTGCATGTAAGCAAGTGAGTCACAGTACCATAGAGTTCAATGGAGCACCACCTAGTGGACAGCGATAAATAAAGCATTGCAATAGCAGATACAACAATATTGACACATCCATGGAAAAGAAAAAAGAAAAAGAAAAAAGTACATTGACATTGGTAGATTTCAATATCTGAAAAATCAAGTAAACATTGCAATAGGTTTAATGTATTGTATAGGCCCATTTAGATCATTAGACAAATACATTTCTAATAAGTATAAAGGAGAAATTAAAACACGATTGCTAGAGTGTGAATGCTGAGTTAGCAAAGTAGAGGTGAGGTCCCGGAGTAAAAATACTCGAGGAAACCCAACCTAGTTTGCGAAGACAGGGGTTAGAGGTCAAGTTCACATACCCCTGATTCAAAGCCTTCCAGGTAGGGCTTGAAGTTGAATGCCTCGTTGAGGCCTGGGGGGGATGTGGCATTGAGATGAAAAATCCATTTAAGCTCACTTTGAAGTAGGGATTTATTGTAGTCACCCCCCTCGGGTGGGTGGAGGGATATGGTCGAGGGCTCTAAATGTGATCTGAGGGGTTGAGTCCTGGTGGACGATTGCACAGTGTCGCCCTAAGGGGAAATCAGGGTCTTTTTGGTTGATGCTTAAGGTATGTCGATAAATGCGTTTCCAAAAAGGCAATTTGGTTTTCCCAACATAAAAGCACCCACACTCGCATTCCAATAAATATACAATGCCGACAGAGCGGCAATTCACAAAATGTTGGGGGAAGAAGGGTTGTCCATTAGGTAAAGTATTGGATCTATTGGATTTAGATAGATACCTACAGTATTTGCATTTCCCACATGGGAATGTCCCTTTGGTTTGTTTCTGCAGATACTTAGCTGGAGTATATTCGCTTCTGATTAGATTATCACGAAGGGAGGGAGCTCGTCTATAGGTAAGTAGAGGGTGTGTCGGTACAAATGGAGACAATGAATGGTCTGTAGTTAGAATATGCCAATGTTTCTCTAAAATCTGAGTAATTGAGGAATGTTGTTCACAAAAATTCGTGATAATTCGCAAAGGGGTATTGGTAGCCTTAGGTTTGGAGGAGAAGAGTAAAGAGGTACGTGTTTTAGATTTGGCTTTTTTGTATGCGATTTTCAAAATTGTGTGCGAGTATCCTCGTTCTAGCAGTCTATTTCGTAAAACAGAGGCCTCGTTTTCAAAGGAGGCCTCGGTTGAACAATTGCGACGGGCACGGAGATATTGGGCATATGGGATGGAGTTAAGGAGGGGTTCAGGGTGAAAGCTAGAGGCAGCCAGAATAGTGTTGCCTGCAGTGGGTTTGCGGTATAGGTGACTTTGGATATGACCTTCAGAATCTTTAATGAGGGTAAGGTCTAGAAAACAGATAGAGGTTGGGCTAAATGTCATAGTAAATCTCAAATTTAATTGGTTAGAGGTGTTGAGGTAGGTCAGAAAATCTTGTAAGGTTTGGCTGGATCCCTGCCAAACAATAAGGATATCATCGATGTATCGACGGAAGGTAACAATATGTTTGGTGTACATATTGGCAGAGGGATCTGCAAGTAGGAGGCGTTCCCACTCCCCCAAGTACAGATTGGCGTAGGCCGGTGCGCAACAAGTGCCCATGGCCACGCCCTGTACTTGGAGGTAGTGGGAACCATCGAAAGAAAAAAAAATTGTTGTTGAGAATAAAGTTGAGAGCATTGATGATAAATGTGGAAAGATCTGTAGGGTATATAGAGGTAGTGGTCAGTATATGTCGAATAGCCAGTAGTCCTAAAGAGTGAGGAATCGAGCTGTATAGTGCCTCGACGTCGATCGCGACAAGAAGGGTGTCGGGACCGACAGTCAGGCAGGACAGACCTTGTAGGAGATGAGTAGTATCTCGTATATAAGAAGGAAGTTGAATAACTAGAGGTTGTAATAGTTTATCAATATATCGGCTAAGGTTGTCTGTAAGAGAGCCTCTTCCGGAAACTATGGGTCTGCCTGGTGGTCTGGGTAGGTTTTTATGCACCTTGGGTAGTGCATAAAATGTGGCTGTGCGTGGAAATTTGGTTCTAACATAATCACTGGTGTGTTTGTCCAATACCCCTTGTGTTGTGGCAGAGTCTATAAGTATGTATAATTGTTGTTGTGCTGAAACAATGAAAGATGTGGGGATCTTTTTGTACCATTCCTTGTTTTGTAGAATATCATGGCACATTTGAATGTAATCTGTTCTGTCAAGTATGACTATGTTCCCGCCTTTATCGGCGGGTTTGATTATTATTGTAGAATTGGTCTTTAGGTTTTGGAGAGCAAGGTACTGATTGTATGAGAAATTTTTTGCCTTAGATCGGTTGGGGTGAATTTTTAGGTTGCGAATTTCCCGTGTCACTGCCTGCAGGAATAGTGCCGCTCGTGGATTGGTGCTAGGGGGTGGATAGAAACTAGATTTCTTTTTTATGGTAATTTTAGAGGATGAGCGTGGTGGGGTGAGAAGGTCATCCTCAGTGCTGGCTAAGAGAGTGTCAAGATCCAAAGTATCTATTAAATTAGGGTTATCACTTTCCTCCAAAAGTTCAGTTAACTGTTGGAGGGCAGTGGTCTCCGCTGCAGAGTGTATAAGAGAATCTGAAAACGGATTGGGTGTGTATATGCTGTGTAATAAAAGTTTCCGAACAAATAAATGAATGTCTTTAATGACAGTGAATTTGTCTATGTGAGATACAGGGCAAAAAGTGAGTCCCTTTTCAAGGACTGAGATTTCATGCTTGGTGAGTGAATGTTTGGAAAGATTAATAATGTTACAAGAAAACGGAATTATCTGGGTGTTCTTTTCGGTTGATAAGAGTTGTTGCGTTGAATTCTTTGTGATGCTCGCATTAAATCTAAAAAATCAGGGTGTTGGGAAGAAGAAGGTAAAGAGTGAGATCTGGAGGTCTTCGAGGACGAGGAAGCGGCCGACGGATCTCTAACCGGTGAGTCGTCGGTCGGTCCCTCGGGATCGGAGACCTCGTCACTGGAAAGGTTAGGTGTGCGACCTCTTTTGGGGTTGCGTAGACCCCGTGTGGGGTTGGGTTTGGGTGCCACATGTGAAGTATCTGTGTTGTGGTCAGCAGTGGACTTGGGAGATGTTGGTTTAGAGGCGAAGCGTGCTGAGGCTGGTGGGCGTACAGCACGGTTGGCCTCGTTCCATTTATAGGCTCTTTCCTCTTGGAATGCTTTTTTGTCGCGGAAGAATTTTTTGTCCTTCTGCGTTAAAGTATCATGGTTAAATTTATCAAAGCGTTTTTTGAGTTGGGTATCCAACGTTTTGTATAGTGGATGATCCAAAAATTGTGTAAGTTGGGTATTTATTGATGCGAGTTTAGCATCAAGGACGGACATTTGTGTCTCATATTGTTGTATCAAGAGTTTCATTAGATCAATAGAACACTGTTTAAGGACACCCTCCCAGGCCTGTTTAAAGTCTGAGGGAATGTCCTGAAACGTGGGAAAAATTTGGACCCTGAGGCCGAAAGGGTTGATACCGTGAGCAATGTAGTCCTTGAAG
Organism: Lithobates sylvaticus; assembly: GCA_028564925.1. Classification (NCBI taxonomy): domain Eukaryota; kingdom Metazoa; phylum Chordata; class Amphibia; order Anura; family Ranidae; genus Lithobates; species Lithobates sylvaticus. The sequence continues at coordinate 52,503,458 of CM053035.1, forward strand.
GACTTGATGTGCCAGAAGAGAGAGGCTTTCTTCTGGACAGTATGTGTAAGATTGAGGAAAACGAATCGCAATTGGGATTCAATAAATTCATTGGATTGAAATTGTTGTAAAGTGCTACTCATGCGGGTCTCCCAATCCTCACCAAGAAAAATAGCCATGATGATTAGAGAGGGGATGTAGGGTGTGCTCACAAAGCCAGGTTTACAATAGTAATTAAGTAGTTCAAAAGACACAAGAAAATCAATGTCAGTATTTAAACTGAAATATATATAAAGACATGAGTATGTTGAAGGGGAGTAATGCCTACAATTACTTGCTCGGGTAGGGGATTTTTATGGGGTAACCATAATAGAACAAGGTAATATATTTAGTGAGCAAGTAATTGGGGGCAAATAGGTCTATCGCTTCTCACATATGAACAATATAGTTTTATGAAGGCCTAGTGTGCATTAACACGGCCTGTACCCCAGAGAGAAGCTTAAACAGATAGACATAGAGAGTATATGCAAATGGACAAAAAATATGTTTTATTTAGGGCGATAGGCCCAAAGATAGATAGGTAAGTAGGTAAATAAACATACAATTATTGCAAAGAATAACAGACTATACATGGGAACATGTATGACCATAAACATGTACATGAAATGCAGGGATTGCACAACAACTTGCGATAATATCGGGGTCTGTTCAGGAAAATGCCGACATGTTTCGGACAGTCGTCCTTTTTCAAGGCAATAACAATTCCTGTGTTTGCTCAATAATACTGTGTAAGACAGAGTAAGAACATTAGTATACAACATATTGTATTAGTAAGTATAGAGCCTGTGATTAAACCACTCAATGGTGACGGTACTCACTTGCAAAACATTGAAGAGGAAGGGCCCCAAAAAAGCCCGGTGATCTTGGAGTACAAGGGTATGGTCTCAATGTGTTGGAAAAGTAATGTATTGGTCTTATGCTGTTAAAAGCAAACGGCTGCTAAGCATTTGAAAGGCTGCAAGATCTCCAAGCCATGCAAAGTTAAGTTGCAATGGCTCTATGTGCCTGGGCCAGAAGAGTATATGGCTGAGGAATGAAAATATAGTAAATGAGGTAGTGTTAGTATCACATGGGAATCAAGAGTATATCATATAGGATAAGTAATGTGGAGTAGAGAAGGTCAATGTTACCTGATAGATGGAAATCCAGTGATACAATGCAGCAGAGCGCCGGCAGGAGAGTGTGATAGCTAGTCCCGCCATTGCTCGGGTTTATATGTATATGTGGATTAATATCAGCTGAGCGGGCCCAGGTGTGAAATGGCTGCGCTGAGCTGTATTGTAATTAGGGCCAGGTGAGGGGATGGTGGCTCAGAGGCCATGCAGTATTTCCCCAATGAGATCTCAGAAGCGGCGGCGCCGCGCGTCGTCACGCCCGGGGGGGCGGGGCCTCGTGCGGCGTCGGAGCGTCACCGGCGCGGGCAGACTGACCCCTCCCCGCTTGCTGAAGCGCAAGCGAGGGGCGCGTGTGGTGGATACGTGCGCCTCAATGGGTGTATACGGCGCATGCGCAGTGGAACATCCGCGCATGCGCGCGTGGTCTTACCCGCACCGGGCAGCCTGAATAAGTCAAATGATGGCAGAAAAAACAGATATGGACGTAGAGGAATATATATAAGTGTACTAGTGTTGTTAACCTGCAGAGAGTTAGATGCAGGGGATTGCATGTAAGCAAGTGAGTCACAGTACCATAGAGTTCAATGGAGCACCACCTAGTGGACAGCGATAAATAAAGCATTGCAATAGCAGATACAACAATATTGACACATCCATGGAAAAGAAAAAATAAAAATAAAAAAGTACATTGACATTGGTAGATTTCAATATCTGAAAAATCAAGTAAACATTGCAATAGGTTTAATGTATTGTATAGGCCCATTTAGATCATTAGACAAATACATTTCTAATAAGTATAAAGGAGAAATTAAAACACGATTGCTAGAGTGTGAATGCTGAGTTAGCAAAGTAGAGGTGAGGTCCCGGAGTAAAAATACTCGAGGAAACCCAACCTAGTTTGCGAAGACAGGGGTTAGAGGTCAAGTTCACATACCCCTGATTCAAAGCCTTCCAGGTAGGGCTTGAAGTTGAATGCCTCGTTGAGGCCTGGGGGGGATGTGGCATTGAGATGAAAAATCCATTTAAGCTCACTTTGAAGTAGGGATTTATTGTAGTCACCCCCCTCGGGTGGGTGGAGGGATATGGTCGAGGGCTCTAAATGTGATCTGAGGGGTTGAGTCCTGGTGGACGATTGCACAGTGTCGCCCTAAGGGGAAATCAGGGTCTTTTTGGTTGATGCTTAAGGTATGTCGATAAATGCGTTTCCAAAAAGGCAATTTGGTTTTCCCAACATAAAAGCACCCACACTCGCATTCCAATAAATATACAATGCCGACAGAGCGGCAATTCACAAAATGTTGGGGGAAGAAGGGTTGTCCATTAGGTAAAGTATTGGATCTATTGGATTTAGATAGATACCTACAGTATTTGCATTTCCCACATGGGAATGTCCCTTTGGTTTGTTTCTGCAGATACTTAGCTGGAGTATATTCGCTTCTGATTAGATTATCACGAAGGGAGGGAGCTCGTCTATAGGTAAGTAGAGGGTGTGTCGGTACAAATGGAGACAATGAATGGTCTGTAGTTAGAATATGCCAATGTTTCTCTAAAATCTGAGTAATTGAGGAATGTTGTTCACAAAAATTCGTGATAATTCGCAAAGGGGTATTGGTAGCCTTAGGTTTGGAGGAGAAGAGTAAAGAGGTACGTGTTTTAGATTTGGCTTTTTTGTATGCGATTTTCAAAATTGTGTGCGAGTATCCTCGTTCTAGCAGTCTATTTCGTAAAACAGAGGCCTCGTTTTCAAAGGAGGCCTCGGTTGAACAATTGCGACGGGCACGGAGATATTGGGCATATGGGATGGAGTTAAGGAGGGGTTCAGGGTGAAAGCTAGAGGCAGCCAGAATAGTGTTGCCTGCAGTGGGTTTGCGGTATAGGTGACTTTGGATATGACCTTCAGAATCTTTAATGAGGGTAAGGTCTAGAAAACAGATAGAGGTTGGGCTAAATGTCATAGTAAATCTCAAATTTAATTGGTTAGAGGTGTTGAGGTAGGTCAAAAAATCTTGTAAGGTTTGGCTGGATCCCTGCCAAACAATAAGGATATCATCGATGTATCGACGGAAGGTAACAATATGTTTGGTGTACATATTGGCAGAGGGATCTGCAAGTAGGAGGCGTTCCCACTCCCCCAAGTACAGATTGGCGTAGGCCGGTGCGCAACAACAAGTTTCAGGACATTCCCTCAGACTTTAAACAGGCCTGGGAGGGTGTCCTTAAACAGTGTTCTATTGATCTAATGAAACTCTTGATACAACAATATGAGACACAAATGTCCGTCCTTGATGCTAAACTCGCATCAATAAATACCCAACTTACACAATTTTTGGATCATCCACTATACAAAACGTTGGATACCCAACTCAAAAAACGCTTTGATAAATTTAACCATGATACTTTAACGCAGAAGGACAAAAAATTCTTCCGCGACAAAAAAGCATTCCAAGAGGAAAGAGCCTATAAATGGAACGAGGCCAACCGTGCTGTACGCCCACCAGCCTCAGCACGCTTCGCCTCTAAACCAACATCTCCCAAGTCCACTGCTGACCACAACACAGATACTTCACATGTGGCACCCAAACCCAACCCCACACGGGGTCTACGCAACCCCAAAAGAGGTCGCACACCTAACCTTTCCAGTGACGAGGTCTCCGATCCGAGGGACCGACCGACGACTCACCGGTTAGAGATCCGTCGGCCGCTTCCTCGTCCTCGAAGACCTCCAGATCTCACTCTTTACCTTCTTCTTCCCAACACCCTGATTTTTTAGATTTAATGCGAGCATCACAAAGAATTCAACGCAACAACTCTTATCAACCGAAAAGAACACCCAGATAATTCCGTTTTCTTGTAACATTATTAATCTTTCCAAACATTCACTCACCAAGCATGAAATCTCAGTCCTTGAAAAGGGACTCACTTTTTGCCCTGTATCTCACATAGACAAATTCACTGTCATTAAAGACATTCATTTATTTGTTCGGAAACTTTTATTACACAGCATATACACACCCAATCCGTTTTCAGATTCTCTTATACACTCTGCAGCGGAGACCACTGCCCTCCAACAGTTAACTGAACTTTTGGAGGAAAGTGATAACCCTAATTTAATAGATACTTTGGATCTTGACACTCTCTTAGCCAGCACTGAGGATGACCTTCTCACCCCACCACGCTCATCCTCTTACCCTCATTAAAGATTCTGAAGGTCATATCCAAAGTCACCTATACCGCAAACCCACTGCAGGCAACACTATTCTGGCTGCCTCTAGCTTTCACCCTGAACCCCTCCTTAACTCCATCCCATATGCCCAATATCTCCGTGCCCGTCGCAATTGTTCAACCGAGGCCTCCTTTGAAAACGAGGCCTCTGTTTTACGAAATAGACTGCTAGAACGAGGATACTCGCACACAATTTTGAAAATCGCATACAAAAAAGCCAAATCTAAAACACGTACCTCTTTACTCTTCTCCTCCAAACCTAAGGCTACCAATACCCCTTTGCGAATTATCACGAATTTTTGTGAACAACATTCCTCAATTACTCAGATTTTAGAGAAACATTGGCATATTCTAACTACAGACCATTCATTGTCTCCATTTGTACCGACACACCCTCTACTTACCTATAGACGAGCTCCCTCCCTTCGTGATAAACTAATCAGAAGCGAATATACTCCAGCTAAGTATCTGCAGAAACAAACCAAAGGGACATTCCCATGTGGGAAATGCAAATACTGTAGGTATCTATCTAAATCCAATAGATCCAATACTTTACCTAATGGACAACCCTTCTTCCCCCAACATTTTGTGAATTGCCGCTCTGTCGGCATTGTATATTTATTGGAATGCGAGTGTGGGTGCTTTTATGTTGGGAAAACCAAATTGCCTTTTTGGAAACGCATTTATCGACATACCTTAAGCATCAACCAAAAAGACCCTGATTTCCCCTTAGGGCGACACTGTGCAATCGTCCACCAGGACTCAACCCCTCAGATCACATTTAGAGCCCTCGACCATATCCCTCCACCCACCCGAGGGGGTGACTACAATAAATCCCTACTTCAAAGTGAGCTTAAATGGATTTTTCATCTCAATGCCACATCCCCCCCCAGGCCTCAACGAGGCATTCAACTTCAAGCCCTACCTGGAAGGCTTTGAATCAGGGGTATGTGAACTTGACCTCTAACCCCTGTCTTCGCAAACTAGGTTGGGTTTCCTCGAGTATTTTTACTCCGGGACCTCACCTCTACTTTGCTAACTCAGCATTCACACTCTAGCAATCGTGTTTTAATTTCTCCTTTATACTTATTAGAAATGTATTTGTCTAATGATCTAAATGGGCCTATACAATACATTAAACCTATTGCAATGTTTACTTGATTTTTCAGATATTGAAATCTACCAATGTCAATGTACTTTTTTATTTTTATTTTTTCTTTTCCATGGATGTGTCAATATTGTTGTATCTGCTATTGCAATGCTTTATTTATCGCTGTCCACTAGGTGGTGCTCCATTGAACTCTATGGTACTGTGACTCACTTGCTTACATGCAAATTCACTGTCATTAAAGACATTCATTTATTTGTTCGGAAACTTTTATTACACAGCATATACACACCCAATCCGTTTTCAGATTCTCTTATACACTCTGCAGCGGAGACCACTGCCCTCCAACAGTTAACTGAACTTTTGGAGGAAAGTGATAACCCTAATTTAATAGATACTTTGGATCTTGACACTCTCTTAGCCAGCACTGAGGATGACCTTCTCACCCCACCACGCTCATCCTCTTACCCTCATTAAAGATTCTGAAGGTCATATCCAAAGTCACCTATACCGCAAACCCACTGCAGGCAACACTATTCTGGCTGCCTCTAGCTTTCACCCTGAACCCCTCCTTAACTCCATCCCATATGCCCAATATCTCCGTGCCCGTCGCAATTGTTCAACCGAGGCCTCCTTTGAAAACGAGGCCTCTGTTTTACGAAATAGACTGCTAGAACGAGGATACTCGCACACAATTTTGAAAATCGCATACAAAAAAGCCAAATCTAAAACACGTACCTCTTTACTCTTCTCCTCCAAACCTAAGGCTACCAATACCCCTTTGCGAATTATCACGAATTTTTGTGAACAACATTCCTCAATTACTCAGATTTTAGAGAAACATTGGCATATTCTAACTACAGACCATTCATTGTCTCCATTTGTACCGACACACCCTCTACTTACCTATAGACGAGCTCCCTCCCTTCGTGATAAACTAATCAGAAGCGAATATACTCCAGCTAAGTATCTGCAGAAACAAACCAAAGGGACATTCCCATGTGGGAACTGCAAATACTGTAGGTATCTATCTAAATCCAATAGATCCAATACTTTACCTAATGGACAACCCTTCTTCCCCCAACATTTTGTGAATTGCCGCTCTGTCGGCATTGTATATTTATTGGAATGCGAGTGTGGGTGCTTTTATGTTGGGAAAACCAAATTGCCTTTTTGGAAACGCATTTATCGACATACCTTAAGCATCAACCAAAAAGACCCTGATTTCCCCTTAGGGCGACACTGTGCAATCGTCCACCAGGACTCAACCCCTCAGATCACATTTAGAGCCCTCGACCATATCCCTCCACCCACCCGAGGGGGTGACTACAATAAATCCCTACTTCAAAGTGAGCTTAAATGGATTTTTCATCTCAATGCCACATCCCCCCCAGGCCTCAACGAGGCATTCAACTTCAAGCCCTACCTGGAAGGCTTTGAATCAGGGGTATGTGAACTTGACCTCTAACCCCTGTCTTCGCAAACTAGGTTGGGTTTCCTCGAGTATTTTTACTCCGGGACCTCACCTCTACTTTGCTAACTCAGCATTCACACTCTAGCAATCGTGTTTTAATTTCTCCTTTATACTTATTAGAAATGTATTTGTCTAATGATCTAAATGGGCCTATACAATACATTAAACCTATTGCAATGTTTACTTGATTTTTCAGATATTGAAATCTACCAATGTCAATGTACTTTTTTATTTTTATTTTTTCTTTTCCATGGATGTGTCAATATTGTTGTATCTGCTATTGCAATGCTTTATTTATCGCTGTCCACTAGGTGGTGCTCCATTGAACTCTATGGTACTGTGACTCACTTGCTTACATGCAATCCCCTGCATCTAACTCTCTGCAGGTTAACAACACTAGTACACTTATATATATTCCTCTACGTCCATATCTGTTTTTTCTGCCATCAGTTGACTTATTCAGGCTGCCCGGCGCGGGTAAGACCACGCGCGCATGCGCGGATGTTCCACTGCGCATGCGCCGTATACACCCATTGAGGCGCACGTATCCACCACACGCGCCCCTCGCTTGCGCTTCAGCAAGCGGGGAGGGGTCAGTCTGCCCGCGCCGGTGACGCTCCGACGCCGCACGAGGCCCCCCCCCCCCGGGCGTGACGACGCGCGGCGCCGCCGCTTCTGAGATCTCATTGGGGAAATACTGCATGGCCTCTGAGCCACCATCCCCTCACCTGGCCCTAATTACAATACAGCTCAGCGCAGCCATTTCACACCTGGGCCCGCTCAGCTGATATTAATCCACATATACATATAAACCCGAGCAATGGCGGGACTAGCTATCACACTCTCCTGCCGGCGCTCTGCTGCATTGTATCACTGGATTTCCATCTATCAGGTAACATTGACCTTCTCTACTCCACATTACTTATCCTATATGATATACTCTTGATTCCCATGTGATACTAACACTACCTCATTTACTATATTTTCATTCCTCAGCCATATACTCTTCTGGCCCAGGCACATAGAGCCATTGCAACTTAACTTTGCATGGCTTGGAGATCTTGCAGCCTTTCAAATGCTTAGCAGCCGTTTGCTTTTAACAGCATAAGACCAATACATTACTTTTCCAACACATTGAGACCATACCCTTGTACTCCAAGATCACCGGGCTTTTTGGGGCCCCTCCTCTTCAATGTTTTGCAAGTGAGTACCGTCACCATTGAGTGGTTTAATCACAGGCTCTATACTTACTAATACAATATGTTGTATACTAATGTTCTTACTCTGTCTTACACAGTATTATTGAGCAAACACAGGAATTGTTATTGCCTTGAAAAAGGACGACTGTCCGAAACATGTCGGCATTTTCCTGAACAGACCCCGATATTATCGCAAGTTGTTGTGCAATCCCTGCATTTCATGTACATGTTTATGGTCATACATGTTCCCATGTATAGTCTGTGATTCTTTGCAATAATTGTATGTTTATTTACCTACTTACCTATCTATCTTTGGGCCTATCGCCCTAAATAAAACATATTTTTTGTCCATTTGCATATACTCTCTATGTCTATCTGTTTAAGCTTCTCTCTGGGGTACAGGCCGTGTTAATGCACACTAGGCCTTCATAAAACTATATTGTTCATATGTGAGAAGCGATAGACCTATTTGCCCCCAATTACTTGCTCACTAAATATATTACATTATAGAAACCAAGTGCATCAATATCCTCCACCGCCACCTTTTTTAGGACAGAGAGGGCGAGGTGGGAGGGGGAGTACTCCGAAAAGGATCCCCCACATACAAAAACAGAAGGGAGGGGAGAAACCGCCACCTTTACAGCAGATAGCCTCCCAACCCCAAAGAGGAGAAGGGGATGCAGGGCAGGCCGACGGAAACAACAGAAAAAGGGCGAGGGACAATTAGACCAGGGTATCTATAATTTGACCGAGGTGGATCTCAGTCAAAGTGAGATGAACATACTGAATCTTGGTCTAAAATGTGCCCCAAAGAGAGCATTAAACAAATTCGATGTGTATATTGATACACATAGATTTGTAAGAACCCTCAATATGAAAAAATATTTTCTAAGCCAACCAGGAGTGAGTCGCCCTAAAATCACCTATCAATCAGAAATGGTTGATAGTGGCCTGAAAAATAAGTCCATTTTCAATCCTCTGAATCCCAGCAACCACTTCATAGAGGTATTTAAAAGCTTGGCGATAAAAGATATTGAGGGATTAGACCTAAAGAAAAATATCAATCCTAACTATATTAAGGAAGGCATCAAATCCCTTGAAAAGAGAAGAGATATCATTATCCGTCCAGCGGATAAGGGAGGGGGAGTGGTATTGATGGACAAAACCTTCTATACAGAACAGCTCGATAATTTGTTGGGCGATACCACCACATATAAAATACTACGGTCTAAACCCACTGATTCTTATAGGACCCAGTTGGATCTGCTAATTGAATGAGGTTATTCTATTAATGCCTTAAATTCGAAAGCGAGACGGTATTTGGTTCCCAGCACATCAAGAATCCCCATAATATATACCCTACCCAAGATACACAAAAATAGTCAAACACCTCCTGCTCGACCGATCGTCAACGGCATTGGATCCGTGACTGCACGATTGGGTGAATATTTGGACAAGTTCCTACAACCTAGCGTCAAAATGACGAGAGCATATCTGAAGGATACTTCGGATCTGCTATCTCTGTTGAAAGATATTAAGCTCAGCACAACAGTGGACACGCACCTAATTACAGCTGATGTGTGTTCACTGTATAATGTCATTCAACATGAAGACGCGGCGTTGGCACTCAACTGGGCCCTTAGTAAAAGAGAAGATATACCACATACACAAAAGCGTTTTTTGGGTCATGTCCTCGATTATTGTATGACCCACAATTACTTTTGGTGGAAGGGACAGTTCTTCTCCCAACAGGTTGGCGTGGCAATGGGAGCAAAGTTTGCTCCCAGCCTCGCCAACCTGTTGATGGCTGAGTGGGAGGATAGGTATGTTTTTTGTCATAACTATCCCCAACTCAAATTCTATAAACGTTTTATAGACGATCTTATAATTATTTGGGAAGGTTCTTATGATTCGGCAGTGGAGTTCGTGAAGTCTTTAAACCTAAATCAAAATAACATCAAATTGGACTATCACATTGACAAAAATAGTATCAATTTCCTGGATCTTGTGATATTCAAGGATCAGAATGAACACAAAGGTTTACTTCAAACCCACTGATCGAAATAGCTACCTGTCCATTAGAAGTGGCCACCATCCATCTTGGATTAAGAACATCCCTAAGGGCCAAATTTTACGAGTTAGAAGGAACTGTACCAAAATCTCTGATTACAACCATCAAGCAGAATTACTAAAAAATAAGTTCCTACAGAAGGGTTATGCAGATTCATCGTTGAATCAGATTATCCAGGAGGTATCAGAGGTCTCAAGAGATCAGTGCTTCAGAAAGAAAACCATCCCAAGTATGGGAAGTAACGCCAGTGACAATAACCACCACCAACTAGGATTCATCTCTAACTTTCACTGTCAGTATAGAGATGTTGAAAATATTTTTAGAAGACACTGGCATATTTTATGCCGGGATAGACACTTAGGAGACATACTGGATGAATATCCTAGGTTTATCTATAGGCGAGCACCGAGTGTGGGAGACAAGATAGTGAAGAAAATCTTGGACCTCCCAAACCAACAGAGTCTGAAATTTGATCTCAAAGGATTCTTTTCCTGTAGGAAGTGTATCTGTTGCAGGACGGTTGCCATTAGTAATAGAGGCAAACAGCAGTTCTCCAACAGGGATGGTGATTCATTTGACATAAAAGAGTTCATCACCTGCAATACATCACATGTGGTTTATCTCATGTGGTGTCCGTGTGGACTCTTTTATGTCGGGAGGACTAAAAGACTGCTTAGGGTTAGGATTGCTGAGCATCTGGCTAATATCAAAAAGGGTTTCCGTTACCACAGTGTGTCGTTACATTTTAGAGAGACACACAACCGTGACCCGTCAGTATTACAGTTTTGTGGGATTGATGTGGTGCTACCATCCTGGAGGGGGTCCAACAGGGTGAGGGATCTATCTCAGAGAGAAACCCGGTGGATATTTGCCATGAAATGCCTTACACCGAGGGGGTTAAACATCGATGTAAACCTCAACTGTTTCATCAATAATTTTTGAAAATCAAGATGCACTATAACAGATACTGTGCGTCTTTGATTTGTTTTTTTGGCCCAGACATACCACTTACTCTATATGGGATATATGCCTACTCTCACTCTTTGCGCCCATTTTTTATGTTCATTAATATGAGGCAATGATGGGGACAGTAGGAAGGGGGAGTGGTTATGGATTGTTACTTCATAGAGTGGAATGAAGTACGGTTTTACATCATTGACTGAGATATGTTTTTAGGGGTATTAATACTGTTGTAAGCGAATATCAGTTCATCTAATGGATTAGTGAGCATTAGAATACAGTAAAGTATTGTAGAAGTGAGGATGATGGGGGAGACATGATCCATATAGTGAGTCAATTTATCTCCTACTCTGTATGGGTAACGGGGTTTGTTGAACTCACTTAATTGGTACGTGGGGATCAGACCATTTTGATATATATTGGTCGGATACCCATGAAGTTTCATATATATATTTACCAATAGGAAATAATGTACATCCTTGGATACATATACATTGTCATATTGTATTGCATCCATCATTTAAGCTTATGTTTAATATAATTATTTTATTGGGGTCCATGTATGTGTATATATGGGGGGATTGTGTTCTAGCCGCATACCCCCATGACACGTTTTTACAGAGTAGGTAATCTTTTAAATATTGATCGTTATCATAATGTTCACTAAATGTTTTTTAAGTGACTCTGTCACTCCACCGACTTATTTGTATACAGCATAGTACTTATGCATAATGCGCATATCAGCAATAATGTAATGGCATATAATAGTATATATCCATATTCTTGTACGATTACTATTGTTGCTGGATGTGACTTTTTGTGATGGCTAAGTACAATGTGGGCACACAGGGCAACCTGATGTGGGATCACAGTTTGGCATTGTTATTAATTAGCCAACATCTGTGCCCTGTTCAGGGCTGCGAATCAGCGCTGTTAGTAATTGCGCCGTGCACGATGACGCAGCTGGGGTGCGCGCGCAGTGAATGCGCGCGATGTATTGTACAATATTCACCGCGCATGCGCCAATCCTTCGATGCGCCGTGCGCGATGACGATATAGGGTGCGCGCGCAGGTCATGCACACAACCAATCAGACGGCTCGCACCGCGCATGCGCTAATCCCTAATGAGTTATGCGCCTATTACAGCGTACTCTGGATGCAGAGGAAGCCGGCGCACATGAGGGGAAGTGACGTGACTTAAGGTGAGCGCCTGTGATTGGGCATCGAGTGGTCAGGTGACCACTGTGGGGGATCATTTAAGGGGCTCGTTTTATCCGTGTAGCCTATCCCTTAAGAAGAAGTCTGAGTGACGAAACATGTCAGGGGCGTGGCTACACGGACACTGAAGGTACCATTTTATACTTGGCTAGCGTGCAGTATCTCTCCATCTTGGCTCACTGCTGTTTCCTTCGGTCGTTGGCGATCTGTGTGAGAGGAACACCTACACCAGGAACGATTCGTGGGAGGGTGGTGAGAGACAGTGCAGTTCATTATTGGGCATCCTGGGTGACCCCACTTGTACTTTGCCAGCACATCCTTCTACTCCAGTTTGCTGTGGATTTCTGCTGTGGTTTTGCTGAATTTTATCGGTTAACATGTGAGTGTAATTTTTGAAGTGTGAGTGCGGAGATTTTAAAATAAATTGTTTTCACAGAGTTACGCTATGTGCAGCACTGTTTGTTTTATTTTCACATATTGCAAGAGTTATCTTGGAGTGATCGCACCAGTAACCCAGGGGTGGTTCAATTGATCATTTGCCAAACACGAGAGTGTAAGGCAACACCATCTGGTGAGTGCGGTCTCACTGGGAGAGGGCTCATTTATCACGTCGGTGTGGTGGAAGATTTAACAATGTTTTTTTGGATGTACTGTGGTGGACTTTATTTCCTTTGAAGATTGTTTGAATTTTTCAGCACTAGTATATATGGACTTTTTTTCAGTTTTTTTTCAGCATAATATAATTTCACGTGGTGTTATTTACTTTGAATCATTCTATTTTACACAATGTATGTTATTCACATATTTTAGCACATTTTTAGCGCTGCTGGATTATAGTTCTACACACTTATTTGTCACCTACACGTGAGATTATAATCCTTTTTGTCATTTACATATATTATTTAGAGTGGCGGCTGATAGTTTTCATTAGTTTAATTTGGATATAGGTGTGTGGCACACAGACACATTCACTTATCCACTCATTGTTGGAGCGATTGGCGCAGTGGGGTTTGATATTTTTTTTTAGGAGCGGTAATAGAGAATATCAACCAACCAGATATCATATAACTGCTTTAACAAAGAAAAAAAAGGCCTGGTAGATTGGGATCTGGAATGCAATCTAGCTCTGAAATCTGAAAATAAGACTATGGGAAACAGTGGCGGCTGGTTAAGTTTTAGGACGGGGGGGCGCAAGGCCCCTCCCCTCCACGTTTGGCCCCTCCCACTTCTCATAAGCCACACTCCTTATAGAATCCACATCATATACCATGCTGCACATTATACACAGGGCTCTGCACATCATATACCAGGCTCTACATTAAACACAGGGCTCTGCACATCATATACCAGGCTGCACATTATACACCGGGCTCTGCACATCATATACCAGGCTGCACATTATACACAGGGCTCTACTAAAGCAACCTGTAAATCGCACATATCTGCGAAAACTTACAGAAGAGAAGAGTTGATAAGTTGATATTAATAAGCGGGGGGGGGGGGGGGTGGTTGCTGCCGCCGAACACCAGAATCTTAATGCAGTTGATAAGCGGGGTGGTTGGGGTGCCGCGGAACAGATATGGGGAAAAATTTTGTGGAGTTGATAACTGGGGGGGGGGGGGGGGGGTTGCGGCCACCAGGACTATGAAAAAAAATTAAGTTAATAAAGCTAATTGAGGGTTAAGTAAATAATAATGTAAATGCTCTTCTACCAAGGATCTTGGAAAGAGAATGAATGAATTTGTAGTACAAAATGTACTGGATATGCAGGGGTCGTGGTTGCTGCCGCTCAGATACCAAAGTAAAATTCAGTTGATAAGCAGGGGGAGGGGGGGAGCTGCCGCTGAGATAATAAAATGTAGTTGATAATCGGGGGTTGTGGATGCTGCCGCGAACGTACGAAAGTAAAGTTAAATGTTGATAAGCGGAGGGAGCGGCGGAACATATGTAAGATTAGCTTTGTGATGTTGATAAGCGGGGTGGGGGGCCGCCGACGAATAAAAGCTCCAGATATGAGGATGCCATCAGACATATGCTAGAGGCCTCACCATACCCACACGGAGGTGCCACAGGACTTTAACAAGAGTGCCGAGGACCCCTGCGATTGGTACAGATGATGCCCAAAGAGAGTGACCACATATCCTGGGAGATCGTGACTCAATGCTGTTAATACTAAAGATTGCGGTGAGTGTAAACCCCAGAGGGGAGTGTGGAACACGCACGGGTGAAGCAAATTGGTGGAAGTTTAACAAGCAGACAACATTCCTGTCTTCACTAGCCCCATAATATATGGACTCTATTTTCACTTTCACTGAGATATTAATGCATTGTCATATCAGATTGCCTGTGATAAGTGTTATAGGATCCCCACAGCACAATATTGCTTATTTTATATATGCTTTATTTTTAATAATAGTGTATATATATAATTTTTTCTGGTAACATAATCACCCAGAGGAGCGCCGCTAAATGGTGATAAGATTTAAATGAATTTGTAATTGAGAATTTTATTTACCGTTTTAAAATAGTCGACATGCTTTTTTGGTAAGCGGCTGCTATAGGGCAACCTATATAATTTTAATCATTGTCTGTATATGTGTTTTTACCATTCATTAGCGCCGAGATAAAGGAGAGAGATGGATTGAGGCGCCTGACATCAATTTTCCTTTTTTTGTTCTGAACCTCTATGTATAGTTTACATGAAAGCAACATTTAGGGCTCCCCAAGCCCAGGGTAGTGCTCACAGCAGGGGAGATCCATAAGGGTTATATTGGGGGGAACTTCACCTGAGAATGGTGAGTAGCCAGTGCATCAGGGTCCAAGAAGGAGAGAGAGAGTGAAGCAAAAGTTTAGGGGGGGGGCAATGGTGGCTGGTGCTCCAAATTTTTGGGGGGGCGCAAACTGAAAAATTCTGAAAAAAAGCATCAATTGCAGCCTCACTGTGCCCATCAAACGCAAAGTAGACATAGACATCCGCCTGCTCTGCTCATTGTGGCCGGCGACCGTTTAACAAGTAGCTTAAGTGGCCCTCACTCTTCAAAAGTTTGGGCACCCCTGTATTATAGTTTGTCTTTGAAGGAGGCGCCTGAGGACATATAAGCCTATTTAAAACCCTTCCAATCCTCTGATGTCAGCTGAGACAATTTTTGGTGCCATTTATTTCTAACAGAAGACGGTTGGTCCATTCTTTCAGAGAGTAACGCTGCATAATACATTGAGATCAATCGAGTTAAGTTTTTGAAGGCCAAAATAAGTTGTTTCAGAGGAGTTTGACACATGTTTGCCTCTAGGTCTCTAAATTTAATAGTCACTGCATATCTAACTTGCTAATAGCACGAAAATATATCTGTGGAGATTCCACACGCTAATTAAAAGACTTGTAAGCTTTTAAACTTATTGCCAACAAAATGTTAATGTGTAAATATGCCTAGAGAGGACCACAACTCAGCGCTAGGATCTGTCAAAAACTCAGAGATGAATTGCCCAAAATTGTGTTGTTTGGGTAGGCAGACCAATCATTTCTGAAATAGTCCTATTGATATACCCAAGTACAGTGCTCTGCAAAAAAAGTTTTAGACAGGTGTGAAAAAATTATCAATTTACAAAATGCAAAGTGAGTGAATAGAAGAAAAATCCAAATCAAATCTGGTGTGACTGCCCTTTGGCTTCAAAACAGCATCAGTTCTTCTAGGTACAAACTGTTTTTGAAGGAACTTTGGCGGGTAGGTTGTTCCAAACATCTTGTAGAACTAACCACAGATCTTCTGTGGATGTAGGCGGCCTCAAATCCTTACATAGTTAGTTAGGTTAAAAAAAGACACAAGTCCATCCAGTTCAACCACAAAAAAAAAAAAATAATATCATGTAATACCCGACAGACTCGATGTTAAGATCAGGGCTCTGTGGGGGCCAAACCAACCCTTCCAGGACTCCTTGTTCTTTACACTGAAGATCGTTCCTAATGGTATTGGCTGTCTTTTTGGGGTTATTGTCCTGCTTCAGAATACATTTGGGACCAATCACAGGCATCCCTAATGGTATGGCATGATGATATTTGCATGTATTTCTCAGCATTCAGGACATCATTGATCATGCAATGTTGAGGA
This sequence comes from Lithobates sylvaticus, assembly GCA_028564925.1. Classification (NCBI taxonomy): domain Eukaryota; kingdom Metazoa; phylum Chordata; class Amphibia; order Anura; family Ranidae; genus Lithobates; species Lithobates sylvaticus. The sequence continues at coordinate 52,519,970 of CM053035.1, forward strand.
CTGCTAACCTAGTGATCGGCCAAGGAAATTTAATGTAGCAGATGAAAGACACCTCATGCTTACTTCAACATCGGAAGATGTCCAGCAGTGCCATCAGCACAAAACTAGTGGAAACCAGTGGGACCCAGGTACACCCATCTACTGTCAGAAGAAGTCTGGCTAGAAGTGGACTTCATGGAAGACATGCGAGCAAAAAGCCATACTTCTGTGCTGTGCGGCGCTTTCCCAGCAGGAAGGGAGATATGCAAATATGCAGCCCCACAGCAAAAAGCCCAGTGCCATATATACACTCACCAGGCACTTTATTAGGTACACCTTTCCAATTGCTTGGTAACACAAATTGCTAATCAGAAATTTTAATTTATTCTATTCGAAATTCGAATTTATTCTATTCGAAATTCGAATTTCAGAAGATGGGGTTATTGTTTTTCTAGTCTATTTTCTATTTTATTATAATCTTTTCTATCCAAAGTTAAAATTAATTCATTTAAAAATTTGAATTCATACTATTCGAAATTCGAATTTATTCTATTCGAAATTCACATTTATTCTATTCGAAATTCGAATTTCAGAAGATGGTTGTATATTCTTTCTATTTTATTCTATTAAATTATATTTTTTTTTCTATTCTATTCTAATCTTTTCTATTTGAATTATACATTTTGGAAGATGGTTATTTACTTAATTATATACATCTGTCACATTAAAAAAAAGATGTGAAATGGCTGTCATGGATGTCGATCGCAAGGCAAGTACATATGCTGTATGTCATTGTCCACTTGCCACAACACCTGCCACAAGTGCCACCACACCTGCCACGAGTGCCACGTGACCGGCCACGAGTGCCACGTGACCAAGTTGTGGGTTGTCCACTTGCCATGTCACCTGCCACAAGTTATGGGGTTCCTAGCACCAAGTGACCCCCAGATATGGGCAGATCTCCTGCAGACTATTAGTATCTATTTCGTTTTCTCACCAGATCTCCTGCAGACTATTAGCATCCATTTCTTTTTTTTAGCAGATCTCCTGTAGACTATTAACAGCCATTTCACTTCTTTTTTTTTCAGATCTCCTGCAGACTGTTAGAATCAATTTCATTTTTTTTTTAAAGTCAGGTCGCAAAATATTTTCGAATACGCTTATAGTATCAACATGATTCGAAATTATTTCAACTGCATTTGAAACTATTTCAACCGGATTCGAAAATATTTTGCAAACCGAAATTTGGGTCCACGTATCTTGGGGTTACTTGGTGATAGAAACCCCAAATTTGGGGTTATTGTAGTTCTAGTTGTAATGTGTTTGCATACCCCATTTGGGGTTTGTAGTTATAAGTGGCCCTGAGATATGTGGCCCCAAAGTCGGGTCGCAAAATTTCATTCTCTGCTGCAGAAAAGTACTTGACATATCGCCCATATCTGGGGGTCACTTGGTGCTAGGAACCCCATAACTTGTGGCAGGTGACGTGGCAAGTGGACAATCCACAACTTGGTCACGTGGCAGGTCACGTGGCTCTCGTGGCAGGTCACGTGGCACTCAGACAATGACATACAGCATATGTACTTGCCTTGCGATCGACATCCGTGACAGCCATTTCACATCTTTTTTTTTTTTATGTGACAGATGTATATAAGTAAGTAACTAACCATCTTCCAAAATTTATAATTCAAATAGAAAAGATTAGAACAAAATAGAAAAAAATATAATTTAATAGAATAAAATAGAAAGAATATACAACCATCTTCTGAAATTCAAATTTAGAATAGAATAAATTCTAATTTCGAATAGTATGAATTCAAATATTTTAATTAATTAATTTTAACTTTGGATAGAAAAGATTATAATAAAATAGAAAATAGACTAGAAAAACAATAGAACAGAATAGAATATATTATATTTTAATCTATTCTGTTCTATTGTTTTTCTAGTCTATTCTTTTATATTCTATTAAAATCTTTTCTATTAAAATCGAAATCATTATATACTAAATTCAAATTTATATATATTATTTTTCCGACATTCGAATTTCGTATAGAATGAATTTGAATTTGAATAGAAAAGATTAGAATAGAAATAGAGCATAGACTGGAAAAACAATAGAACAGAATAGAATATAGATACTATCTATTTCATTTAAAAAAAAAAATCAGATTACTATTTGTTCCCATAAGATCTCCTGCAGACTATTAGCATCTATTTCATTTTTTTTTGCAGATCTCCTGCAGACTATTAGTATCTATTTCGTTTTCTCACCAGATCTCCTGCAGACTATTAGCATCTATTTCTTTTTTTAGCAAATCTCCTGTAGACTATTAACAGCCATTTCACTTCCTTTTTTTTTTTTGCAGATCTCCTGCAGACTGTTAGAATCAATTAAATTTTTTTTTTGCAAAGTCGGGTTGCAAAATATTTTCGAATCCGCTTGAAATAGTATCAACGTGATTCAAAATTATTTCAACCGCATTTGAAACTATTTCAACCGCATTTAAAACTATTTCAACCGCATTCGAAAATATTTTGCGACCCGACTTTGGGACCACGTATCTCGGGGTTACTTGGTGATAGAAACCCAAAATGGAGATGTTGTAGCGCTAGTTCTACTGTGTTTGCATACCAAATTTGGGATTTCTATCACTAAGTGACCCTGAGATACGTGGACCAAAAGTCGGGTCGCAAAATATTTTCGAATCCGGTTGAAATATTTTCAAATGCGGTTGAAATAATTTCGAATCATGTTGAAATAATTTCGAATCCGTTAGAAATATTTTAGAATCCGGTAGAAATATTTTCGAATTCAGTTGAAATATTTTCGAATGCGACCGGTTTTCGAATTTGGTCGAAAACTAAACGAAATCCGAAAACGAATTTAACGAATCTAACTAAACGAAATTAATTAATTAACGAATTAAAACAAATTTTTTTTCCGTCGGAAAAATCTTGGATGGTTTTTCCGACGGAATTACGCTCAAGCTTGGCTTGCATACACACGGTCACACAAAAGTTTGCTGAACTTTCGACCATCAAGAACGCGGTGATGTACAACACTACGACGAGCTGTGAAAATGAAGTTTAATGCTTCCAAGCATGCTTCAAATTGTTTCTGAGCATGCGTAAGAATTTTGCGCGTCGGAATTGGTACAGACGATCGGAATTTCCGATCAGAACTTTTTCCAACCCAAGAATTGAGAACATGCTCTCAATCTTTTGCTGGATGAAATTCCACCAGCAAAAGTCCGATGGAGCATACACACGGTCGCATTTTCGGACCAAAAGCTCTCATCGGACTTTTGCTGGCATAATTTCCACTTGTGTGTATGGGGCATTAGCCTTGTTTCCACATCAGAGGTATGGATTTTTGGCAGAAAACTTTCCTTGGAGTACACTTCTGGCCAGACTTCTCTGGACAATAGATGGGTGTACCCCTGGTTTCTGCCAGTTCTTTACTGATGGCACTGCTGGAAATCCTCTGATGTCAAAGGGTTGCATTATCTGTCTTTCATCTGCTGCATTAAGTTTCCTTGGCTGACCACTGTGTCTACGGTCCTCAACCTTGTCTATTTCTTTGTGCTTCCTCAAAAGAGCTTGAACAGCACATCTTGAAACCCCAGTCTGCTTTGAAATCTTTGCCTGGTAGAGACCTTGCTGATGCACTATAACTACCTTGTGTTGTTGCTGTGCTCAGTCTTGCCATGGTGTGTATGTGAAAAAAAAAATCCTGCGCTCCCTGTAGTTATATAGTATTTTAAATAAAAGTTTTCGCAATATATTTGAATATTTGTAAGAATCATCTGCCAACAATAGAATACAGTTAATGAATACAGAACTCCTAAATTATGTGATCCAATATACACTGAGAAGCTGTACATAAACGGCGGACAGGGTATATGTGACCACCCCTCCTGAAGTCGTCTAGATGACGAAATGCATAGGGGCAGGCAATACAGTCACGTACCCCAATACAGTAAAACCTTGGTTTGAGAGAAATTTGGTTTGAGAGCATTTTGCAAGACAGGGAACATTTTTAAATAAATTTTGACTTGATATACAAGCGATGTCTTGATATACAAGTAGTGCCATGTCACAACTGAGTATAAAAGAGAAGAGAGGTGCCTCTAAGTGTAGCAAAATGGTCACATTTAATGAAGGTACAACTATCAGGGACCCACCAGCACAGAACGGGCAAACACCCTGGTCAGATTGGACATCGGTGCCTGTATTTTTGTGTGCGCCAGCTGCGCTAACGCTGTTTGGCGCCAAGGGGCCTTTAAAAGAACTGCAGCTGCACTTGTGCAGTGCTGTTTTGTCTGCAGTTCTGTGCCTTAGTTACCTAAAACCTGTCTGCTGATCTTCTGTACTGACCCGGCTCTGATTGACCTCCCTGCTCTCTCCTATCCTGATCCCGGCTTGCCTGACTCTGCTTAAAGACTTCTGCCTGTTACCTGTTGCCAACTTCTGCCTCTTGTTTGAACCTCCTTAAGCCTGCCGAATTTGCCTGCCTGATTACCTGCTTGACCCGGCTTGTCTGACCCCTCTACTGCCTGCTGCCTTACTCTATGTGTGTGCTGTGTCATCTGGCTTATCTCATCCACTTCCAGTTACCGCTGCTCCTGCATCCACCTGCTCATCAGGTCGCTGACCAACTTCTGTCTCAGCTGTCATCTGCAGTTTCAGCCATCCCTGGAGGATCACCATCCAGCCACAGTACCAGCTGCTGCAACTTCCAACAGGCACTCCTACCACGCTGTGCTCACGAGACCACTATTCCCATTCCAATTAAAACAGGCACATCTAAGCATGAAGGCATCCGGGGTAAAGCTGTCCACAGAGATCATCCTCCTCATCGCCATCAACGTCGTCCCTGCCATGCTGCGCTCCATGAATGGTTCAAGTCTCACTTTCAGATCGCTCTAATGCAGGGTAGTCTTCCCGATCATGATTGCAGACAGACAGCAGTGAGAGCCGGCTGTGCAGGGGATGGTCTGTGTGGACAGCTTTACCCCGGGTGCCTGCATACTTAGATGTGCCGCTTTTAATCATCAACCATGTGAGTTGCTAAATGTTGTACCTTCATTAACTGTAACCATATTGCTACACTTATGCCCTGTACACACGACCGGTTTTCTCGTCGGAATAGACTCTGAAGGTTTTTCCGACGGAGTTCCGACGGAATTCCACTGAAATTGTCTTGCATACACACGATCACACCAAAGTCCGACCGTCAAGAACGCGGTGACGTACAACATGTACGAGGGGACTAGAAAAAGGAAGTTCAATAGCCAGTAGCCAATAGCTTCCGTCTCGTACTTCAGAGCATGCATGGTTTTTGGTCCGTCGGAACAGCATACAGACGAGCGGTTTTCCAGATAGGAATTGGTTCCGTCGGAAATATTTAGAACATGTTCTATTTCTAGGTCTGTCAGAATTTTCAGAAAAAAAAGTCAGATGAGCAACACACGCACGATCGGAATATATGATGAACTGACTTTTTCTGTTGGACATTCCGCTCGTGTGTACGCGGCATTAGAGTCACCTTTCTTCTCTTTTATAATCTGTAGCTCCTGCTGAATTTTGCTTCTAATCCCCTTGTGGAGGCTTCTATTTGTGGATGGACATTTTATGGTTACACAACCTATCACATTGCTATAATATTTTTTATATGGACTATAAACTGAAGGACTAAATGGTTGTGGAACGAATCATTTGAGTTTCTATTATTTCTTATGGGGAAATTTGTTTTGCTTTACAAGTGCTTTGGTTTACAAGCCTGTTTCTGGAATGAATTATGCTCGCAATCCAAGGTTTTACTGTACTTACCCCCAGTGGAACGCATGCTGGCTCCAGAGGAATGTAGGGCAGCAACGTATATACTATACCAGGGCTCAAAATTTCAAGTCCTGAGCTACTAGCCAGGTCTCAAGGGTTACTCACCACCAGTTGCCCCGCCCAACCCCTACCATGTCCCGCCCCTAATCCCGCCCCCTAAACACACCCTCATAAATGATCTCATGAAATAATACTTAAATGATTTATGCAGAATTAAGTTATAAAAATAAATATTAACAACAACTTTGTCCACCAATGCAGCCAGCCTGTGCCCCCCCCCCCAACAGTGCAGCCTTTGACCCCGGTGTCCCCCAGTGCAGCAGGTGTCCCCAGTGCAGCATGTGTCCCCAGTGTCCCCCAGTTCAGCCTGTGTCCCCCAGTCCAGCATGTGTCCCCCAGTGCAGCCTGTGTCCCCAGTGTCCCCCAGTGCAGCTTGTGTCCCCCAGTGTCCCCCAGTGCAGCTTGTGTCCCCCAGTGCAGCCTGTGTCCCCCAGTCTAGCATGTGTCCCCCAGTGCAGCCTGTGTCCCCCCAGTGCAGCTTGTGTCCCCCCAGTGCAGCTTGTGTCCCCCCAGTGCAGCATGTGTCCCCCACTGCAGCTTGTGTCCCCCAGTGCAGCATGTGTCCCCCCAGTGCAGCATGTGTCCCCCCAGTGCAGCTTGTGTCCCGCCAGTGCAGCTTGTGTCCCCCAGTGCAGCTTGTGTCCCCCCCAGTGCAGCATGTGTCCCCCCAGTGCAGGTTGTGTCCCCCAGTGCAGCTTGTGTCCCCCAGTGCATCTTGTGTCCCCCCAGTGCAGCTTGTGTCCCCCCAGTGCAGCTTGTGTCCCCCCAGTGCAGCATGTGTTCCCCCAGTGCAGCATGTGTCCCCCCAGTGCAGCATGTGTCCCCCCAGTGCAGCATGTGTCCCCCCCAGTGCAGCTTGTGTCCCCCAGTGCAGCTTGTGTCCCCCAGTGCAGCTTGTGGCCCCCCAGTGCAGCTTGTGGCCCCCCAGTGCAGCATGTGTCCTCCAGTGCAGCATGTGTCCCACCAGTGCAGCATGTGTGTCCCCAGTGCAGCATGTGTCCCCAATGCAGCTTGTGTCCCCCAGTGCAGCCTACCTGTGCAGGGGAGGAGAGCCACCGCCGCCTGTTTGATTAGAGCGCTAGGGGAACATAACAGCTTTCGTTTCAATAGCTGTGTGTTCCCCGCTGCGCGCCGTCATATATGGCCCCTCCCCCTTGTCCGAGTCACTTTGATAGACAGATCACCCATCCAATCCTGGGTCAGGTGATCTGTCTATTAAAGTTCCCCGGACTGTATATGGTGGTGGCTCTCCTCCCCTCCGATCCTACACTCGCAAGACCTCAAAATCCACTCGCAAAATGCGAGCAGGTGAGTGGATTTTTTGAGGGCTGTACTATACTGTTGGCAGATCATTCCCAGTGCTGGGAGTACAGCACCTGTAAATGTAAGGCCCCTTTCACACTGGCGGTGTACCGGCGGTAAAGTGCAGCTATTTTTAGCGGCAATATCGCTGCGCTATACCCCCGCTAGCGGCAGAGAAATGGTTAAAAAAAAGCTGCAAAAGGGTTTAAACCACCACAAAGTGCTGCTACTGCTACAGGTATAACCGCCCTGCCCCATTGATTTCAATGGGCAGGAGCGGTGAAGGAGCGGTGTATACACCGCTCCTTCACTGCTCCAAAGATGCTGCTAGCAGGACTTTTTTTAGGGTCCTGCCAGCGCACCGCTCCAGTGTGAAAGCCCTCAGGGCTTTCACATTGGAAAGACAGCAGCGGCTCTTTCAGGGTGCTTTGTATGCGCTATTTTTAGCGCTGTAGCACCTGCAAAGCGCCCCAGTATGAAAGGGGTCTAAGTGAAGATTTTAGCTTTTTTTAAGTGTTTTAATAAAGCGGGATTACACTATGTAGGTTTCTGTTGTTCCATCTTTTGTATGAAACGAGCACAGCAAGGGGGAGTACCAGAGAAACTATCACTAAATGCAAGCCTGTCAGACCTGCATAAGCTCAGGAAGTCCATACCTGCTGGTAAGTGAGCACCCTGGTCGGGAATCATCCACGGTGTGGGATAGTGGAAAGACTGCATGCACATAGAGCACTTTATTAGAAGCACTTTGTGGACTATATTTTTTGTTACAGTTTTTTCACTGGGAGCATGCTTATGCTGGATGTATGGACCTTTTAGTTGGCACATTGTAGGTATATAGTAGGAATATATGGGGGGTGTATAGTAGGAATATATGGGGGGTGTATAGTAGAAATATATGGAGGGGAGTGTATAGTAGGAATATATGAGGGGGTGTATAGGAGAATTATATGGGGGGTGTATAGTAGGAATATATGGGGGGTGTGAAGTAGGATTATATGGGGGTGTATAGTAGGAATATATGGGGGTGTATAGTACGAATATATGGGGGGGTGTATAGTAGTAATATATAGGGGGTGTAGTAGGATTATTATATGGGGGGTGTATAGTAGGAATATATAGGGGGTGGATAGTAGGTGTGTGTATGTATGTATGTATATATATATATATGTGTATGTATATATATATATATATATATATATATATATATATATATATATATATATATATATGGGGGGGTGTATAGTAGAATTATATGGGGGTGTGTAGTAGGTATATATATATATATATATATATATATATATATATATATATATATATATATGTGGGGTGTATAGGAGGTATATACAGTGGAACCTTGGTTTGCGAGTAATGCGGCTAATGAGCACTGAATTTCTAAAAATCCTAACTCGGTTTGCGAGTGTTGTCTTGCAAAACGAGCAGGATTCAGGCCAAAAGCGGTGTGCAGTACCGCTTTTGGCCTGAGGTGGGTGGGGGCGCCGGAGCCGAACAGCATCAATCGTCGGCATTCTGAAATGCACGGAAAGGCCCGAGCACACTTCGGTTGACCTCTGCAAACCTAGAAAAGGCTTGTGAACAAAGTCTTCCATAGTTTGCCGATGTCAGCCGAAGTGTGCTCTGGCCTTTTCGGCCGTTTCCGAGGCTCTCCGTGCCCCCCTCCTCTGGACGCATGCAGTATTGCATCCTATTGAAGTCAATGCGGCACAAATTATTTTCGTTTCCATTGACTTCAATGGGAAAACTTGCTTTGATATGCGAGTACTTTGGATTACGAGCATACTCCTGGAACATGGAAAAAATGGCAATACAGCGCTGTCTAATAAGTTCCTCCAATAAACAAAATATTAGGGGAAAGCATGTATAGAGAGAAAAGCTGCAACTTGATGTGAGATACACACAAAATAACATAAACTAAAAAGAAAAAGTTGCGCTATATATTCCTACAAGAAAAACCTATACAGTTGACCCATAAAGTGTATGAAAATAATAAATAAATAAATAAATATATAGTAGTGAAAACTACTACAATTAAGTAGCAGTGAAACGACTCCAATGAATCCAATTCAGTGCAATAATAGACTAAAATAAATTCAAAATAAATGCAAATAACTCAAATGTCCAAATAGCAATATCCCTGAAGGGGTTAAATAGTCCACATCAGTTTCACCAAGCACTCCAAAGTGATGTTACACACGACACCCAAGAAGATGTGCCTTAATATAGTAAAGGGATCCTCCACCAGTAAAAGTACTGCCGCTTACCAGCTGATTAGATCCCTTGTTTAAGGGGATCTAATTGTGCCTGTGGCTTTTCCCCTGCCAGGATCTCTGTTTCCGTTTGACAAGATCACTGTCCTCTGCTCCACTTAAAAGGTAATAGGATCCTCCAATATATACACCATGTAGATTAATGCTTGTTTCCCATATAAAAAAACAAAAGAACCGCCATAGTGTAATACTGTAAACTTCTTTAATAAATGTAAAACAATGGTATCACACTTACATTTCTCCTGTATATAAAAAGCATGTAGTTAAAATGTTCAAGCCGGCCGGCTATTCTATCGCTGCCCGTCGCTTCCGGGACTAGCGCGGATTCGTGGTGACGTCAGCACGCCGCTCCTCCCTACGCCGTTTCGTCAAAGATGATGTCTTCCAGGGGCTCCATACTCCTGGAACAGATTAGGCTCGTAATCCGAGGTTCCACTATATATATATATATGGTGTAAAGTAGTATATATGGGGGGTGTAAAGTAGGTGTATTTATATGGGGTGTATATATATATATATATATATATATATATATATATGTGTGTGTGTGTGTATATGGGGGTGTAAAGTAGTATGCATGGGGGTAGTATAGTAGGTATATATATGGGAGTGTAAAGTAATATATACAGTTGCAAAAAAAAGTATGTGAACCCTTTTGGAATGATATGGATTTCTGTACAAATTGGTCATAAAATGTGATCTGATCTTCATCTAAGTCACAACAATAGACAATCACAGTCTGCTTAAACTAATAACACACAAAGAATTAAATGTTACCATGTTTTTATTGAAGACACCATGTAAACATTCACAGTGCAGGTGGAAAAGGTATGTGAACCCTTGGATTTAATAACTGGTTGAACCTTCTTTTGGCAGCAATAACTTCAACCAAACATTTCCTGTAATTGCAGATCAGACGTGCACAATGGTCAGGAGTAATTCTTGACCATTCCTCTTTACAGAACTGTTTTAGTTCAGCAATATTCTTGGGATGTCTGGTGTGAATCGCTTTTCTTGAGGTCATGCCACAGCATCTCAATCGGGTTGAGGTCAGGACTCTGACTGGGCCACTCCAGAAGGCGTATTTTCTTCTGTTTAAGCCAGGGGTCTCAAACTGGTGGCCCTCCAGCTGTTGCGGAACTACAATTCCCATGAGGCATTGCAAGGCTGACAGTTACAGACATGACTCCCATAGGCAGAGGCATGATGGGACTTGTAGTTCCACAACATCTGGAGGGCCGCTAGTTTGAGACCCCTGGTTTAAGCCATTCTGTTGTTGATTTACTTCTATGCTTTGGGTCGTTGTCCTGTTGCAACACCCATCTTCTGTTGAGCTTCAGCTGGTGGACAGATGGCCTTAAATTCTCCTGCAAAATGTCTTGATAAACTTGGGAACTAATTTTTCCTTCGATGATAGCAATCCGTCCAGGCCCTGACGCAGCAAATCAGCCCCAAACCATGATGCCCCACCACCATACTTCACAGTTGGGATGAGGTTTTGATGTTGGTGTGCTGTGCCTCTTTTTCTCCACACATAGTGTTGTGTGTTTCTTCCAAACAACTCAACTTTGGTTTCATCTGTCTACAGAATATTTTGCCAGTACTGATGTGGAACATCCAGGTGCTCTTGTGCAAACTGTAAACATGCAGCAATGTATTTTTTGGACAGCAGTGGCTTCCTCTGTGGTATCCTCCCATGAAATCCATTCTTGTTTAGTGTTTTACGTATCGTAGATTCGCTAACAGGGATGCTAGCATATGCCAGAGACTTTTGTAAGTCTTAAGATTCTGCTTCACCTCATTGAGCAGTCTGCGCTGTGCTCTTGCAGTCTTTACAGGGCGCCCACTCCTAGGGAGAGTAGCAGCAGTGATGAACTTTCTTCATTAACCAGTTGCTGACCGCCCACCGTCATATGACGGCGGGACGGTGCAGCTCTCGTGGCGGGCCGCCGTCATATGACGGCGGCCAAAAAAACACGGCCATGCACGCGATCGCGGGCGCGCAGCCGTGCTCTGTCGGTGCCGGCGTGTCCCGGAGACACACCGCGTCACCGACAGGGGTGAACAGCCATTGGGCATGGCTGTTCACCATGTGATCAGCCGCAATTACGTCACGGCTGATCACATTGGGGAAGTCCCGACTTCAGACAGCGCATGCGCACGATCGGGAGCGCGCAGCGCGGTCATGTCGGTGGCGGCGTGTTCCCAGGAACACTGCTCGTCACCGACAAGGGTAATCAGCCAATGACTGATGGCTGATTACCACGTGATCGGCTGTGATCCATTCACAGCCGACCACTAAATGTAAACAAAGACCGGTTACTAGCTGTTACCGGCTATTCTCTCATCACACACCGTTACCAGTGTGAGGAGAGAACAGCCAGGAGCAGTGAGTTACCGATCTTTGTCTGTACTGTACTGTAGTGCACCAAACACAGCCAAAGAGAACCTGTCACATCGCCCCCCCCCCATTACAGCTGTCATCCAACAGTCACCACAAAAGTGTCCACAAAAGTGCACCTGTCACCCGTCAGTGTCCACAAAGTGCACCTGTCACCCGTCAGTGTCCACAAAGTGCACCTGTCACCCGTCAGTGTCCACAAAGTGCACCTGTCACCCGTCAGTGCCCACAAAGTGCACCTGTCACCCGTCAGTGCCCACAAAGTGCACCTGTCACCCGTCAGTGCCCACAAAGTGCACCTGTCACCCATCAGTGCCCCTGTCACCCATCAGTGACCATCGGCAGTGACCGTCATCAGTGACCGCCATCAGTGACCCAGATCTGTCACCCATCAGTGCCCACAAAGTGCACCTGTCACCCATCAGTGACCATCGCCAGTGACCGTCATAAGTGACCGCCATCAGTGACCGCCATCAGTGACCCAGATCTGTCACCTATCAGTGCCCACAAAGTGCACCTGTCACTGTCCAGAGACTGCCGTCAGTGGTTCACCCGTCACCCACCAGTGACCGTCACACGTCACCCGTCACCCACCAGTGAAGTCATTTGTCACCTGTCACCTGTCGCCCATCACTGACCGTCATTTGTCACCAGTCGCACAGCCCATCACAAAGCATGTCCAAAAGATTATATACAAGTGAGGAGGCATTCCAGATCCTCGCCATGACTGATGAGAGCAGCGGGGAGTTCTCATCAGATTCAAATGCCAATTCCGATCGTTCAAATTCAGCATTTGAACCGATCGAAAGTAGTATATCGGCAAATGAATCGGAGGAAGAATGGATCCCTCCTAAACGAGCACGGCGTTCTGGAAACCAGGCAGCCACCAGCAATATATCCCAGGATCAAATTCCCAGGCCCAGTACCAGTGCTGCCGCCAGCGAAAGGCCACAAGAAATGCCCAGTACCAGCACTGCCGCATCATCACGCCCAAATGCCAGCACAGGAACAAATCCCCCAACTACCAGCACTGGAGTGCCACGTCCCCCAAGAGCCAGGGCCACTACATACCTCCCAGATGGTCTTGCCAATCCAACATGGCTGCCTTCCAACTCAGGATCAGCAAGAATCCCCCCTTTCACCGCACAGCCAGGTGTGCAGGCCAATACCCAAAATTTTTCCCCAATTGATTGTTTTCATTTATTTTTGCCCGACACTTTGCTGCAACTCATCGTGGACCAGACCAATTTATATGCCCAGCAGTATATAGCCAACAACCCCGAATCTTACGCCCGTCCATTTGAGTGGAGAAGCTTGACTCTGGAGGAGTTCAAAGTGTTTATGGGCCTCACCATAAACATGGGGCTTACCAAAAAAAATGAAGGACATGCCTATTGGTCCACCGACCCCATCCACCATATGCCCATTTATTCTTCCGTTATGTCCAGGTCCCGATACAGGATGATAATGCGCTTTTTCCATTTCAGGGACAACAGCCAGTGCCCTCCCCGCAATCATCCAAATCATGACAAATTATATAAAATTCGCCCACTCATTAATTTCTTTTTCCAACGATTTTCAGAACTCTATGTCCCCGAAAAGCACATATGTGTCGATGAGTCCCTGGTACCCTTTTCAGGCCGGCTAGGAATAAGACAATACATTCCTAGCAAAAGGGCCAAATACGGAGTGAAGTTTTATAAGCTTTGCGAGAGAGCCACGGGATATTTGTATGCTTTTCGCATATACGAAGGAAAAGATTCCCAGCTCCAGCCCCCTGAGTGCCCGGCCTACATGGGCACAACTGGTAAAATCGTATGGGACCTAGCATACCCACTGCTGAGGAAAGGTTACCACATATACCTGGATAACTTCTACACCAGCCTGCCCCTTTTCAAACACCTATACCTCGCAGAAACCCTGGCCTGTGGAACCTCCAGAAAGAATAGGAAGGGCTTCCCACAAGCCATAGTAAACAAGAAATTGCGAAGGGGAGAAAGAGCAACCTTGCGATGTGACGAAGTGCTGGCTTTGAGGTGGAAGGATACCAGGAATGTGTACATGATTTCCACCATCCATGATGACACTACAGTGGAAGTTCAGAGACGACAAGGTCCCATCGTAAAGCCAAAATGTGTACACGATTACAATCTGTACATGGGGGGGGGGGTGGATTTCAACGACCAAATGCTTCAGCCCTATTTAGCAATAAGGAGGTCCCGTTTCTGGTACAAGAAGGTAGCACTCTATTTAATTTATTTGGCCATTTATAATGCCTTCATAGTTCACACCAAATCCACAGAAAGCCCTGCCCACTTCCTAAAATTTATAGAAAACGTTGTCAGGTCCCTCATCTACGGTCAAAGACCCCCCCCCCCAGAAAACCTTCGCTCTGATGCCGTTAGCCGACTTCACGAACGCCACTTCCCGGACTACATTCCACCATCTGAAGTGGGCCGAAGACGCCAAAAAAGATGTCGAGTATGCAGCAAAAATGGATTTAGAACTGATACCAGCTACCACTGTGTCGACTGTCCCTCCGAACCCGGCCTTTGCATTGGTATATGCTTCAGACTATATCACACATCCCTAAATTTTTAGCCCATATTCTTAACCATTTCCCCATTTTCAACATCTGTGCTGACCATTCCCCATGCTTCCTCAAATATCCACTGCCTTCCACGTGAACTGACCCTGGCCTGTTTTTTGACTATGCCTCTGCCAACCGTTTGGACTGCTTCCACGTGAAATGACCCTGGCCTGTTTTATCAACTACGCTTCTGCCTACTGCTTGGACTGCTTGAACGTGAACTGACCCTGGCCTGTTTTATGGACTATGCTTTTGCCTACCGCTTGGACTGATCTGTTGCCCTGCTACTGTAGTACACAGGGGGTCTCACATGTGAGGGGCTCCAGAAATGTTTTTCCGGATGGAGAAAACTATTTTTTTGTTGTCTCCGGGTTTCTTAATTTCCGGATTAGGGTCTGGAGCCCGGAGGCTTCATAGAGATTTGGGTGGGTCGAAGCCTCTACCCCTGTGGCCCTGTGCACAGGTCTTACCCGATTTCGGCCCTCAGCCTGCTGCTGACTTACTGCCACTATCTCCCTGCCTGCAGCATAAACTGACCACACCTGGACACATTTTCTAAAGGACAAATGCTTTGGCTGTGCTGACGATATCCTTGTGCTGACTATAGACAATATTCCTACCTGCTGCCTGGATAATTATTATTGTTGCTAAGCACATCCCTGTCTGCTGCCTGCTGCCTGCTGCCTGGACCAAATCCCTCTTCTGGGGACACTACAAAAACCACAGGTAATACTTTTTTTTTTACCCTTTGCTCAATAGAATTTATTTTGGAGTGTATTTTTTGGTATGTAAATGCTATCTGTTAGAAATATAAGGGCCTTCAAAAATAATAGGTTGTCAGGAAATTAGAAGTGCAATTTATGCTTGTAGAACGCCTGAAGGTGCTACTTCACTGGCGGACCTCTGTATGTGGCCAGGCTGTGTAAAAGTCTCACACATGTGGTATCGCCATACTCAGGAGGAGTAGCAGAATGTATTTTGGGGTGTCATTTTTGCTATGTACATGCTATGTGTTGGAAATATCTTAAAAATGGACAACTTTGAACAGCAAGGCTTTTGGAGATACTATTATAACCCTTTCCAGCTTTATGCAAGTCAACAATTCTTAATCGTAGGTCTTCTGAGAGCTTTTTTGTGCGAGGCATCATTCACATCAGGCAATGCTTCTTGTGAAAGGCAAACCCAGAACTGGTGTGTGTTTTTTATAGGACAGGGCAGCTGTAACCAACACCTCCAATCTCATCTCATTGATTGGACTCCAGTTGGCTGACACTTCCCTCCACTTAGCTCTTGGAGATCTCATTAGTCTAGAGGTTCACATACTTTTTCCACCTGCACTGTGAATGTTTACATGGTGTGTTCAATCAAAACATGGTAACATTTAATTCTTTGTGTGTTATTAGTTTAAGCAGACTGTGATTGTCTATTGTTGTGACTTAGATGAAGATCAGACCACATTTTATGACCAATTTGTGCAGAAATCCATATCATTCCAAAAGGGTTCACATACTTTTTTTTTTTCAACTGTATATATATATTGGGGGTGTGTAGTAGATATATATATATTATAGGGGTGTATAGTAGGTATATATATATGGGGGGTGTATAATAGGTATATATATGGGGGGTGTATAGTAGGTAAATATATGGGGGTGTACAGTAGGTATATATATATATATATATATAGGGGTGTATAGCAGGTATATATATGGGGGGTGTATAGTAGGTATACATAAATGGGGTGTATAGTAGGTGTATATATATAGGGATGTATAGTAGGTATATATATGGGGGTGTAAAGTAGTGTGTATATGTATATATATATATATATATATATATATATATATGTGTGTATATGGGGGTGTAAAGTAGTGTGTGTGTGTGTATGTGTATATATATATATATATATATATATATATATATATATATATATATATATAGGGGTGTATAGAAGGTGTATATATATATGGTGGTGTAAAGTAATATATATATATATATATATATATATATATATATATATATATATATATATATATATATATAAAAAGAAGAGACACCGACGCCGTGGAAGAAGATGCCGGACGAGAAGACCAGAGCAAGAAGAAGTGGATCGGAGGAAGAAGAAGATGGAAGAAGAAGTTGGAATAAGATGGTAGAAGATGGAAAAAGAAGATGAAGAAACCGAAGGATGAAGAAAGGAAGAAGGAAGACCAGAAGAAAGAAAGTTTTAATAAAGGAATTGTCAAAGACCGTCTCCTGTCATTTTTAAAATTTTTGTCACTTTTTTGGTGAAATGGTAGGGGTACTTTTGTACCCCCTTACCATTTCACACAGGGGGGGGGGCGGGATCTGGGGGTCCCCTTGTTAAAGGGGGCTTCCAGATTCCGATAAGCCCCCCGCAGACACCCACAACCAATGGCCAGGGTTGTGGGGACGAGGCCCTTGTCCCCATCAACATGGGGACATGGTGCTTTTAGGGGTCACCGACCCCCAAAGCACCCTCCTAATGTTGAGGGCATGTGGCCTGGTACGGTTCAGGAGGGAGGGGGGCCGCTCTCGTCCCCCCCTCTTTTTCTGCGGCCTGCCAGGTTGCGTGATCGGATAAGGGTCTGGTATGGATTTTGAGGGGGACTCCACGCCATTTTTTTTTTGGCTGGGGTTCCCCTTAACCACTAGCCGACCGCCGGCTGTCTATTGACGGCCAGGCGGCGCAGCTCTCAGGACGGGAGGGCGTCATATGACGTCCTCCCCTTCCTGGCCCTCCAGGGAGCGCGCCGCCAGCAGCGTGCGCGCGCTCCCGCCGTGTCACTGGGCACCCGATGCGCGTGCCAAGCGGCCGTGATGTCCGCCGGGCACCCGCGATTGCCCGGTAACAAAGCGGGACCGCAGATCAGGGGGCATGGCCAAGATGGCACTGTGAGCGGCAGCATTTTTGGGTGAGCTCCGCTCCTTCTCAATCCATCCGGATCCATAGCGCATCTACCACCCTGAATTTAGCCCCTCAAGAGAGGGGAGACTGCATACAGCCTCGGGGAGAGGGAGAGAGGTGGAAGGCCAGTGCATTACCCCTGGACGCTTCCTGGCCCCCCCTTGAGCACATAGGCCGAAGCCGTGGCCTTTCCTGACGGCCTCCGGACCGAGGCACCCGGCGCTTCCGGCTCCTACCATCCCTCCGCGGCCCGCAGGTCACCAGCAGCGGCACCTCCCATCCGTTCCAGCCTCTGTCCGGACCTCCGACCGCAACTAGCCTGCAGCCGCGGACTTTCCTGGCGGCCCGGACCGGACGGAGGTACCACACGAACGCCTAGGCCGCAACCGCGGCCTCTCTTACCGGACTCCTCCGCAGGCCAGGCACAGTACTGGGGCCGTCTGCCCCCCGGCGGGCGCCGGCTCCCCCCTGAATCCATCCCTGCCTCCATTCTGGCCCCCATCCGGGCCTAGGCTGCAGCCGCGGCCTTTCCTGACGGCCTCCGGGCGGCCGGAGGCACTCAACCCCCCAATACACGACTGGGGCACTCCATAGCCCGCAGGCCGCAAGTGGCTGGACAGGACAGTCCCCAAGATCCACCTGGGACACACTCAGGCCTCCACGTCCTAATAGGCCGCAGCCAGAACCTTTTCTGATTCACTGACCCCTGCCTGTGAGGTCCTCTGCAGCCCCCAGGATACAGACAGCGTACTGGAAGGTGGCCCCAGCACACATACAGGCCTTCTCATCCGCAAGGCCACGACGGGAGCGGCTTTTCCTGACAGCCCCTGGACATCCAGAACCTTCTTCTACACGCTTCAGGGACTGCTGGTAAGGGGATAAACTGTCTGGGGGGGCCCAATTGATCCTACAGACTCTCCTAGACACCCCCCCGGCCCCACTCCCTACACTGCCCATAATCCACTTGGTTAGCAGTGGGGGCCCCAAGCACCTGAATGAGGCGCAAAGTTTAGTAAAGGGGGTAAGCGACTGACTTTTCCGTCACAGCTGGACCCCCCCCCCCCCAAACCCCCACAGCCCCCCAAGGGGAGATTCGCACCACCCGGAGCGCCCACAGAGCCGCACAGACGGGCCCCGTGGACCCGCCCGAGTCCAGTCCTGGATCCCCCCCGAGAACCTTCATTCTCCGCCTCCTCAATTTCAGGGACAGAGACGAAATTCTCCATGCCTCCAGAACCGTCGGGGATCTCCGATACCAGAATGCCAAGTTGATGATCTTCCCTGATTATTCGGTGGAGACTCAAAAGCTCAGGAAATCCTTCGACCATGTCAAAGCGGCTTTGAGGGCACGTAACATCCAGTACAGCATCCTTTTCCCGGCCCGTCTAAGAGTCCAAGACGGCGAGTCGACCCGCTTCTTTAACACCCCTAGAGAGGCATCTACTTGGCTGGATTCGTTACCACCAGCACGCTGATCGACCTTCAAAAAACACCCTCAATTCTACTTGATTGATCACAATCTATACCAAAGTTGAGTCGCCCACACCTTTTGTTGCACCTGTTGTGCCCTGTTTGCACCCATGGTGTGTACGGCTCCGACAGCGAAAGAGGACTCCCCTGTTGGGGGGATTTAAGTTAGCACCCCTGACAACAGACATGGTCAGGAGACTGTTGTGGCCTGCCGCTCCTCTGCGCCTGTTTTGCCCCCTTCTGGCGCATAGGGGCCCACACTATGTTTACCAATTTTCTATTGGATCGATTGCACTGAGGGGACACACTCCAGGTTTTCTTTCTCCTCTTAATCCTGTGTCCCTTGCAGCTTCCTTCAAAGAGTTGGCGGATGTCTCACGTTTACAAGAGCTGCAGACTGCTGTCTGACCCCCCTAAAAAGCTTCGGGGGGGCGGAACTCGCCTCTTACACGGACCCCCTGTTGCAGCCGGCGAGCTGACACGGTTTGGGATGTATGCCCTCCTCAGTTTAAGGGGGTTGGGTGGGGTGGGGGGTGGGGAGGTTTCCCCTGACGGGCCAGTGTTTTTTTTTTTTCTTTTCATTTCAGTTATTGGGTTTTTACAAATGTTCTTAGTTAGGTTTTGTTTTATTTGTACACTAAAACACTTGATATTTCAGCATTGCATTGCCTTCAGAAGAGTCTGTCTCGCGTCCAGAGGTCCTCCCCAGGAGCCGAGCTACATAATGATCCTGACCCCTCTATTGCCCCTAGAACCCATGTCTACCCTTAACATCCTCTCATGGAATACCAGGGGGTTGAACTCCCCGGTAAAACATTCTCTGGTGTTCCAATTCCTTAAAACTTATAACCCGCATATATGTGTGCTCCAGGAAACACACCTCATCGGAAGCAGGATTCTTTCCCTTAAAAAACCTTGGGTGGGTTACCATTATCATTCCACCCATTCCAGTTTCGCCAGGGGTGTCAGTGTCCTGGTGTTGAAGTCCCTTCCCTTTCGGCTCCTGGATCTGGCCCTGGACCCAGACGGTAGGTATGTCATCATTCACGCTTCAATCCACTCAATGACTTGGACCATTGTGGGTTTATATCTACCCCCGCCGGCCTCCTTGCTGGTGCTGAATCAAATCACTAGCACGATGGCCGACTTTGCCTCTGACAATACTCTCATCCTGGGAGATCTTAATTTAGTTCCTGACCCTGACATGGACAGACTGACGCCTGGGGGACACCACTACCCTGGGCTGGCTGAATGGGCAGACACTTACGGCCTGACAGATGTCTGGAGGTGGAGACACCCCCGATCTCAGGCATTTACATGTCACTCTGCCTCCCATAAAACGTTCTCTCGCATAGACTTGGTTTTTGCGGGGAGCCCAGTTCTTCCAAGGGTCACGGACATACGAATACTGCCAAGGGGAATTTCAGACCATGCACCCCTGCTCCTGGCGCTGGACCTTTCCCTGGGCCCAGCTGTCAGGGTATGGAGGCTATCCAGATTTTGGATCTCAGACACGGCCGTGGATGCTCAATTCAGGACTGAATTGAACGCATACTGGGCGGCAAACGCGGGCTCGGCAGAGGCCACGGTTGTGTGGGATGCTTTTAAGGCCACGACGAGGGGACACTACCAGACCATCATTGCCAGAATACGCAGGGAACGCAGAGCAGATCTGACCAGGGCTGAGGGGGAGGCGGTCAGCACAGAGGCACTTTTTGTTCGCACCCGTGATCCCCAACACTATTCGCAACTGCAGCTCCTGACTAAGGAGGTTATCTACCTCCGTACCTCCCTTACCCAAAAGAAAATGCTAGCACAGTCCCAAAGGATCTTTGAGCAGGGGGAGAGGTCGGGGAGATTGCTGGCCTGGGTCTCCAGAGAACAGGCAGGGGGGATGAGCATCTCGCATATCAGGGATCCCCTAGGACAGTTGACTCATACCCCAGATGGGATTAATCACTGCTTTGCGGAATTTTACAAATCCCTTTACACCTCTAGGGCAGACTACAGTACGGAAGACCTGACGACATAGTTAGCTGGCATTGACATACCAACCCTCACGGAAACCTACCGTAACAAATCTGACTTCCTGTGGAATTCTATAAGCAATACGCTGCATAGCTCGCTGACAGACTCCACAATTTATTCCCTGCGTCGAGGCGCATCGAGAAACTTCCTGATACCATGAGCGAAGCGATTATAGTTGTAATCCCCAAGCCGGGAAAAGACCCCACCTTATGTTCCTCATACCGCCCCATATCCCTCCTAAATATGGATGCGAAAATATTAGCTAAAATCCTGGCCATTAGACTAAACTTGGTTATCACTGCCCTTGTCCACAGTGATCAAACAGGCTTTATGCCGGGCAGAGGCACAGACATTAATATCCGATGCCTTCTCACACACATAGACAGAGCGGACGGGGGAACGTCGGGGGTGGTGGCCTCACTCGACGCGGAGAAGGCTTTTGACTCCGTCGAGTGGGGATACATATGGGAGGTACTCTCGCGATTTGGGTTTGGCCCGGGATTTACAAACTGGCTCCGCATGTTGTATCATAGTCCTTCAGCTAGAATTCGCACCAACGGCTGCCTCTCGGGGATGTTTGGGTTAGCCCGGGGCACGAGACAGGGATGCCCCCTCTCTCCGGCCTTATTCGCCCTTGCAGTGGAGCCCCTGGCTATATTGCTAAGAGCAGACCCTAGGATCAAGGGACTACAGGTAGGACCAGTTGAGGAAAAGCTGTCTCTATATGCAGACGATGCTCTGCTTTATTTAGCGGATGCGTCGTCTTCTTTAAAAACTGCACTGAACCTGATTAACCGGTTTGGTCAATACTCAGGGATTCGTATCAATTGGGACAAATTGGTCCTCTTCCCACTCCACTCCTCGACCCCGCAAACGCCTCATCCGCAGCTTAAATGGGTAGAAAGGTTTACATACCTGGGGGATTAAAATTAGCACTAAAGTTCAGAACTATATGAATGACAATCTACAGCCACTCATGACACAACTAGTGGCCAGATGTGCGGCATGGCGTTCCCTCCCCTTGACACCAGTGGGCAGAGTCAACCTGCTAAAAATGATCTACCTCCCTAAGTACCTGTACTTTTTCCGTAACACCCCCATACACATCCCCAGGACTTTCTTCCAGAGGTTGGAGAGTCTGCTGATATCCTTTGTCTGGGCTGGGAAGCCCCCCAGGTCTGGCGCTCCCAAACTTTCAGCTTTACTACTGGGCGGCTGTCCTGGTCACAGTCCGGTGGTGGTTCTCCCAGCCCAGACAAAACCCAGCAGTCACTCTGGAGGCGGCCATTCTTGGCTCTTTTGCAGCTCTCAGTAACTTCCCATTTCGCGGACCTAGGGCTAGCTCATCAATGACATGTCTGATGCGAACCACGGTGAGGGTCTGGCAGGAGGCGAGGAAGATTTACGGGAAGCCCAATCACATCTCCCCACATATGCCCCTATGGGGTAATCCTATGCTCTCCCATTTGTACACTATTCCAGACCCTTCGCTGTGGGCAAAAAAAGGAGTCATCACCCTAAAACACATAGTTCAGGACGGTAGGCTTATGACTTTCCAGGAACTGAGACGAACATATGCACTTACGATCTCTTTTCAGTTCAGATACTGGCAGCTGAAGCACGCCTTTGAGGCGCAATTTCCTGCCCCCCTGACCTTGGAATCGGACTCCATCGATCGTCTACTGACTTCCAGAGTAATGGGGAGACCTCTCTCGACCCTATACCTTTACCTCACAGTAGAATATGATACCAAACTAACTAAATCCTAAAATGGAGGGCAGATATTCCATCCCTGGGCGAAGAGGAGTGGGAAGAGTGTCTAACTTCGTACATTCCATCCATGATTGCTGCAAAAGACAGGTTTATACAATTTAAGTTTCTGCACAGGGCTTACTTCACCCCACAGAGGCTGGCGTGCATTTACCCTCAAAGAGGCCCTAACTGTCAAAGATGCAAACAAGAAGTTGGTACCTTCTGGCACATGGTCTGGTCCTGTCCCAAACTCCAGCCTTACTGGGCGGCAGTGGTCTCTACGCTGAACGATGTGACCAGGTCGAATCTCCGGGTTGACCCTCAAACTTTATTATTAAACCACTTGGAAGACATAGAGGGGGACAGGTATTGTAAATTGTGTATAACCTTCTCATTATACTATGCCAGACGGGAGATTTTGTTGAGATGGAAATTAGAAGACCCCCCTACCCTTGCCTCGTGGAGGCGATCAGTGACCTTGGTACTTCCCCTGTATAAGCTGACCTATGAAAGCAGACAATGTCCAGGAAAGTTTGATAAAATATGGTCCTCCTGGATAGATGCCTCTGACAACCTCGACCCCCCCTCCCCCTAACTACAGTGGTGTGAAAAAGTGTTTGCCCCCTTCCTCATTTCCTGTTCTTTTGCATGTTTGTCACACTTAAGTGTTTCGGAACATCAAACCAATTTAAACAATAGTCAAGGACAACACAAGTAAACACAAAATGCAATTTGTAAATGAAGGTGTTTATTATTAAAGGTGAAAAAAAATCCAAACCATCATGGCCCTGTGTGAAAAAGTGATTGCCCCCTAAACCTAATAACTGGTTGGGCCACCCTTAGCAGCAACAACTGCAACCAAGCGTTTGCGATAACGTGCAATGAGGCTTTTACAGCGTCCTGGAGAAATTTTGGCCCACTCATCTTTGCAGAATTGTCCTAATTCAGTTACATTAGAGGGTTTTCGAGCATGAACAGCCTTTTTAAGGTCATACCACAACATCTCAATAGGATTCAGGTCAGGACTTTGGCTAGGCCACTCCAAAGTCTTCATTTTGTTTTTCTTCAGCTATTCGGTGGTGGACTTGCTGGTGTGTTTAGGATCATTGTCCTGCTGCAGAACCCAAGTTCGTTTCAGCTTGAGTACACGAACAGATGGTCGGACATTCTCCTTCAGGATCTCTTGGTAGACAGCAGAATTCATAGTTCCTTTTATCACGGCAAGTCTTCCAGGTCCTGAAGCAGCAAAACAGCCCCAGACCATCACACTACCACCACCATATTTTACTGTTGGTATAATGTTCTTTTTCTGAAATGCAGTGTTCCTTCTACGCCAGATATACTTGGACACACACCTTCCAAAGAGTTCCACTTTTGTCTCATCGGTCCACAGAATGTTGTCCCAAAAGTCTTGGGGATCATCAAGATGTGTTGTGGAGAAATTGAGACGAGCTTTGATGTTATTTTTGCTCAGCAGTGGTTTTCTCCTTGGAACTCTGCCATGCAGGCCATTTTTGCCCAGTCTTTTCCTGATGGTGGAGGCATGAACGCTGACCTTAACTGAGGCAAGTGAGGCCTGCAGTTCCTTGGACGTTGTTGTGGGGTCTTTTGTGACCTCTTGGATGAGTCGTCGCTGCGCTCTTGGGGTAATTTTGGGGGGCCGGACACTCCTGGGAAGGTTCACCACCGTTCCATGTCTTCGCCATTTGTGGATAATGGCTCTCACTGTGGTTCGCTGGATTCCCAAAGCTTTGGAAATGGCTTTATAACCCTTTCCAGACTGATAGATCTCAATTACTTTCTTTCTCAATTGTTCCTGAATTTCTTTGGGTCTCGGCATGATGTGTAGCTTTTAAGGATCTTCTGGTGGACCTTACTGTGTCAAGCAGCTCCTATTTAAGTGATGCCTTGATTGTGAACAGGTGTGGCAATAATCAGGCCTGGGTGTGGCTAGAGAAATTGAACTCAGGTGTGGACAACCACAGTTATAGTATGTTTTAACAAGGGGGCAATCACTTTTTCACACAGGGCCATGATGGTTTGGATTTTTTTTCACCTTTAATAATAAACACCTTCATTTACAAATTGCATTTTGTGTTTACTTGTGTTGTCCTTGACTATTGTTTAAATTGGTTTGATGTTCCGAAACACTTAAGTGTGACAAACATGCAAAGGAACAGGAAATGAGGAAGGGGGCAAACACTTTTTCACACCACTGTATCATTCGGACCGCATCAGTGGCATTTACCCCCCTCCAACCTAGTCACCATATTCCATATTCCCTCCCCCCCTACCCATTACCAACCTGACATCCCCCCCCAATAGGTTCCGGGTATCCTTATAATGTATGTGAGGTTTCACTAAAGATGACATGCTCTTATGATTGTGTGTAGCTGATGCTCATAACACCGGTACTCCTGGATCATTAACCAAAGAATGACTACCGGATGAAGATGGTTTCTCCTGTCTATATTTGTATGCCACTGTACTTACTATATTGCTTTGTACTGTAATGCTGATTTGTCTAATAAACTCCTCTGTTAAAAAAAAAAACACACAGATCAATGGTCCTGTCAGAGGAGAGGAGCCGATGGTGTGTTCTCTGTACAGAGAAACACTGATCGGTCTCCTCCCCTTGTGAGTCCCCTCCCCCCCACAGTAAGAATCACTCCCAGGGAACATGTTAACCCCTCCCCGCCCCCTAGTGGTTAACCCCTTCACTGCCAGTGTCATTTACATAGGAATCAATGCATTTAAATAGCACTGATTGCTGTATAAATGACAATGGTCCCAAAAATGTGTCAAAAATGTCCGATGTGTCCGCCATAATGTCGCAGTCACAATAAAAATTGCTGATCGCCACCATTACAAGTAAAAAAAAAAAAAATAATAAAAATGCTATAAAACTATCCCCTATTTTGTAAACGCTATAACTTTTGCGCAAACCAATCAATAATCGCTTATTGTGATTTTTTTTTTACCAAAAATATGTAGAAGAATACGTATCGGCCTAAACTGAGGAAAAAAAATGTTTTTTTATATATTTTTTGGGGATATTTAGTATAGCAAAAAGTAAAAAAAATATATATATTTTTTTTTAAAAGTCCCTTTTCTTTTGTTTATAGCGCAAAAAAATCAAAACTGCAGAGGTGATCAAATACCACCAAAAGAAAGCTCTATTTGTGGGGACAAAATGATAACAATTTATTTGGGTACAGTGTTGTATGACCGCGCAATTGTCATTCAAAGTGCGACAGCGCTGAAAGCTGAAAAATGGCTTGGGGGTGAAAATGCACTGTACTGAGGTGGTTAAAATCCATCCCAGACCTGAAGGGTCTGGTATGGATATTTAGGGGGACCCCTACGTCATTTTTTTTAAAATTTGAAGCAGGGTTCCCTTTAATATCCATAGCAGACCTGAAGAGCCTGGTAATTGAATTTGGGGGAAACCCCACGCTTTTTTTTTTTTAGCTATGACTTTTTTTTTTTATCAATGACTTTCAATGAATGACTGTTCTCTGTGTTACGGGAGTCAGCAATTCATTAGCCGCAGATGGCTGCCTTAGATGACACAACAGACCAGAAGGGTAAAGGTGGTTTAATGTGCTACTGCAGTGCTATACTAACACAGCACACACACTAACTACTCCTGCAGGTGGCTGGATTGGTAGAGATTGAGAACAGCACTGAGAAGAATAAACTACCCTGCCTATTTTTTCTCTTTCCCTACACTAATCCCCAGAATCCACAAGCAGATAATGTAGATGAATCACAAGCAGGAAATACAGATGAATCAAAACAGCAGATAATGAACAAGCAGACACTGTACAGAACAGTACAGTCTCTCACTGTTCCTAACGCCGGAACACACTACATGAGGCCGCCGGCGCGGCGGCCTTATATAGTGTGGGGCGTGTAAACCCCCTGAGCTATAATTGGCCACAGGCATGCCTGTGGCCAATTATTGCTCTCCTTGCCGCTGGCTCTATGATTGGCCAAGCATGCGGGGTCACAGTGCATGCTTGGCCAATAATCAGCCAGCAATGCACTGCGACTGGTGCAGTGCATTGTGGACCGTTCGCATCACACGAATTTGATGCCAACGGCCCACATAGTTCTGGGCTCGATGAGCGGACGAAACACGAATGTTCGACTCGAACATGGGTTCGAATCGAACACTGGGCCCATCCCTACTCACAATCTATGTACTTGTGTAAGATGTAGTAGATATTCTGCTTTTAATATCAAATGTTGCAAGTGACCCATTCAGGTAATAATGCCAACTAGCTTCAGAGGGGATGGTCTCATGTCTCATGTGGCACAGCAATCCTTCCATGAGGGTCCTGGAAGAAATCCAAAAACATAAGAAAGTAGTAAGTGCCACACCAATGTTTGTAGAGTCCAGAATGAATTACAGTATTATAGAGAATTACACCAAGCATACAGGACAAGAGAAGTGGTACTGTGTGGATTCCTTACATGCAGAATAAGAACAGATTCTGAGAATTATACCCAGCACAGGGGACAATAGAAGTGGTACTTTGCAGTGTACATACAGACAGACAGACAAAGAATGATGGGCACTGATTAGATGGCACCAATATGCAGCACTGATGAGCACCAATAGGTGACACTGATGGACACAGCGGGGTCTACACCAATAATCAGTGCCCTGATGATCTCTACAGGTCTCCCCTGCAGGGAGATGCTGCTGATCAGCTCTCCTCTCTTCACACTTTGTCAGTGTGAGTGGATGAGAGCAAATAAACGACAACACTTCCGTATTTACATATGATTGGCTGTTATAGGACACAGCCGATCACATGTTTAACCTCTTGGCATCCACGCTATAGCCGAATGACAGCTACAGCATGGACCTGAATTTCCAGGAGGCCATCATATGACGGCAGGGAGGCCGTCATATGACCTGCAGGGCGCCCTTCAGGGCGCCCTGCAGGGTGCGTGCTGTGATCACCGAGACTCGGTGATCACAGATCCGATCCCGGCCCCTTACCACATGGTCAGCTGATCACGTGCTGATCATGTGTGTAAACAAAAGCTCATTTGCAAGGGACATCGGTCCCAAAGAGGATGCCAATCAGTACACTCATCTGTGCCAATCAGTACCCCCTGCCAGTGCCACCTGCCATTGCCTCCTGACAGTGCCACCTGCCAGTGCCCACAAGTGCCACCTATAAATGGCCACCAGTGGTGCCAATCAGTGCCTCATCAGTGCCACCTAGCAGTGCTGCCTATCAGTGTAACCTATCAGTGCCCATTATTGCCACCCATCAGTGCCCATCACTGCCACCCATCAGTGCCCATCACTGCCACCTATCAGTGCCACCTCTCACTGCTAACTGCAGCCAATTATGGCTCTCTTAGCAGAGGGCGCTGGGATTGGCCAAAGCATGCAGGTCAGGTGCATGCTTTGGCCAATCATCATACAGCAATGCACTGCGACATTGCAGTGCATTATGAGGCGTTCCGCGGTGCTCGAATTTCACGCAAACCCCTTATAATGTTTGCTCTTCTGTGAACGGGCGAACACCGGATGTTCGAGTCGAACGTATGTTCGACCCGAACATCAAGCTCATCCCTACCTTTGTTTTTTTTTAACACATTATTATTGCTGCAGTGACCTGTGATTGGGTATACATGTAACTAATCATATGGTACAGATGGACTGTGATTGGCCCTGTCTGTACCATGTGATAACATTGACCAATCACAGCTAGCAACACAATTGTACAACATGAAAAGGAAACCACCAATTGTTTACAACGGTCACGTGACCTACTGTGATTGGCCACAGCAATCACATGGTGCCGGCAGCAAATGTGCCTGTGACAAATCACACAGCTGCGATAAGAGGACGCCACACAATGTCTACTCAAAACAGTAAAGCCAACGCCTGGCCGTCATTCTGCTATATGTATGTGTATTAATGCAGCGCTTATACCCCAAATGGTGCTTTTGCAAAAAAGATGCTATTAATGGGTTTGGGATTGTAAAGAAAAATGTTTTTGGCTTGATGCCAACCTCTGGTATCGAGAGTATGTATAAATATACAGTGCAAAACCTTATATATAAAACACATAAAATTGGTAGACTGTTTTCAATAAAAACATGGGTGCATATAAAAATACTTGTGATTTAAAACTGGTGAAGATAAAATCCAAAGATACTTTTATATCGTGAGAAAATATTGTGAAAGATAAATAAAATAAAAACTCAATATCTATGAAATCGGGGGTGCTAGGTGAAATCTATACATAAAAGTGTATAGAAGTGAAGTCCATAGCAAATTAATTGGTGGTCAGGTGAAATGACACTCGTGGCAATAGGTGACTTAATTCGGTGTGATGGTGACGGCTTGTCTGATGGCTCTCAGGCCTAATGGAATGAGGCTTACTGGATAAATTGGACTTGAAAAAGGCTTATGCCTCACAAGTCGCAAAAGCTTAAACGTTTAGGGACTGGCAACTCTCAACTCCTCATGATGACTCCAGAACTTTTCTCAGGTACCACGTTGGTTGATAGGTAACAGGAGGGTAAGTATCGGATGGGGGAAGGTGAGCGTCAGAGATCCACGTTTTCAAGCATGTTGTGTAGTCATATTTAAAAGGAAGAACTTACATAGCGTAATACCGTTGAGAAACGTTTTTAATGTTAAGAAAACAGTTTAAAAACACTCACATTTAGATGGTTAAAAACAGGCCTGTTTTAAAATTTGGAGTTTGGCGTGGTGCTGTCCTTGTAGTCCACCCGACGCGCGTTTCGTCCGCATAGACGTCGTCTGGGGTGTGGACTACATGTGTCAGCAGCATGCATTTATAGGGAGTGTGACCCCAAAGTGAAAAAACGTTGGTTCAGACCGGAAATGATGTCACTTCCGGTCTGGCGAAATTTTAGTTTTAGTTTCATTGCAAGGGGAATGACAACCTTGGGGATGGGACCAGAATACTTAATTAGTTGAAATATATATGTTTTGTATATTTATAATGCTATATTGGCCTCTATTACAATGATAGATCCATTACTATTTGTTAGGAAGGCGCCATAGCGTCACTTCCGTCCAGGGTCATGTGACCGCTTGCCAGACCAAGCCTCACTTTGGATCCCTGGAGCGGCGGCGCATAGACGCTGTATAATGGTGATAGGGAGAACCAAGCCTCGTTCTGAAATGACGCAAATGCGTCATAGCCCGGAAGGGCCAAGCCTCGCTTCCAGGCGGTTTCCATATTAGGTGCTTAATACATATTATGCTGACACTTGGGGCGGGGACCCAGAGGTCCCGTGATTCGCTGGGATTTAGAATACACCCCCAAAGGGGGAATGGATATGTACATATATGTTCTGATTATAGCCATAACGGATTACAGTGTGTGGAGAAGACTGACACTGCTCCACAGTTATAAACCTGATTCCGACGTAATGTCACAATGGGGTGACACTTGTTACATATTTCATAACCCTTTTACAGCACAGCAATACACATGTATATAGATGGGGACTGGAATTAAGAAGCGTAATTTATAAAATTAGGCAGCATGACATTTTGAAGAACCATAATACAGAGACAATGGATTAAAATTTATGTCGAAGGTATCTATATAAATAAATATTTGTATATAAAAGCATATCATAAAAATGTTGCTTTTAAAAGATACCGGGGACAGTCCCTATAAAAACTGTATAAATAGAAGTTTAAATATGCGGCATTGATGGATATAAACGCATAAAAAATGCACATAAATGTATATGTATATACACCTAAAATACATAAAATACATAAAATACACCAATACCCATGCATATAAATGTATATGTATATACACATAAAATAAAATACCCATACATAAAATATGCTTAAAACATATCATAATAATATTGTTTTAAAAAATATTGTTTTAAAAAAGGTGCCAGGGACAGTTCCTATAAAAACTGTATAAATAGAGGTTTGAATATGCGGCATTAATGAATATAAACGCATAAAAAATGCATATAAATGTAAAAAATATATTAAAAATATCCATACATAAAATATGCATAAAACCATAAATACCACTAATATATTCCTAAAAATGGCTCTAGGGTTAAGATTTCAATATGTAAAAAAATCTGAATAAATAAATATGTATTTGTGTATATGTATTTCTGAGAACAAAGACCTGAAAAGGATCAGTTGGGAGTTACGTTGTATTACTACATCTGAGTGTGTATTCATAGGGAAGTATATCTTCGATTTCTTTTAGGGGATATTATTCACGCTTTATTGATAAATGCGTTTATATCCCAGTCTATGTTCATTCCTGTTGGGGAGTAGGATTGCAATTGGTATATCCAAAAAGTTTCGAGTTGTGAGACCCCTCTGGTTTTGGCTCCTCCCCTCCATGGTGCTGTGAACTTATCGATTATCGTAAATTGGGTACCTCTAGGGTCTCTGTTATGATGTTGTCGATAGTGCCTTGGTACCGTGTGCTTAATGCTTCCACTTTTTATTTTAGAGATGTGTTCAGATACTCTCGTTGTAAAAGAGCGTACGAATTCTTTGGTCGTGCATCTTCCTTTGATGTTATAGTGGCAAACAATGCATTTTTTACATGGGTAATATCCTATGAGGTTATGAAAAAAAGATAGTTTGGTCGGAGGGTTGATGATTGTGGGGGCAATTTGGCTTTTGAGTGAAGATGCCCCTTTATATATCACTCTAGCGTTATCTGGTAAGAGTGGACCCAAAACTTTATCGTTTTTCAGGATATTCCAGTGTTTGGCTAGTATAGATTTGATCTGTTTATGTTGGACCGAATAATCCGTAAGAAAAGACCATTTGAACTTATCGTCTGCAGCGGCTCTGGGTTTATCTAACAGCAGTGTTGTTCTGTCTGTTTCTATGGCGCTTTTCAGATCTTTGTCCACTTCTTCCATATTATATCCTTTTTCCTTGAATCGATCGCGTAGGGTGTTGGCTTGTGATTTAAAAATGTCCAGGTCGGTACAGTTCCTGCGTAGTCTGAGAAACTGGCTTTTTGGGACAGATCTGAGCCAGCTCCTGTGATGACAACTGTCAATGGGAATGAACCCATTGCGATCCGTGGTTTTAAAATGAGTACTGAATTTAAAATTATTCTCAGAGAGTTGGATTTCCAGATCTAAAAAGTGAATTTGAGTGCGGCTTGATTCGTGGGTGAGTACGATTCCACGGTCATTATCATTTAGGAAGGAGAAAAAATTGTCTAGGGATTCCTGAGATCCCTTCCATAGGAGGAGGATGTCATCAATATATCTGGCCCATAGTTTTAATTCCGGTCTTGCTGTAGAATAGATGACATCCTCCTCCCATTTAGCCATGAAAATATTTGCTAAGCTGGGAGCGAATTTGGCTCCCATTGCAACTCCTTTCTCTTGTGAATAAAATTCTCCACTAAACCAAAAATAGTTGTGGTTCGTTGCAAAGGTAAGGAGTTCCATTATGAAGTTGGTTTGTCTTCTGATGAGAGTTGATTCCCGTTTTAAAAAAGTTTCTACAGCTTCTAATCCATGCGAGTGTGCAATACAGGTATATAGAGAGGCTACATCTGCGGTAGCCATGATGAAGTCCTCTTCTATGGGTATTGACGACAATTTATTGATGGCATGTTTTGTATCCTTTAAGTAGGATGGTGTTTTTTGTACTATTGATTGTAAGTAGTGGTCGATATACTTCCCGATTCTTGAAGTGACTGAGTCAATGCCACTGATAATTGGGCGTCCTGGGGGTTCCGTTGCGTTTTTGTGGATTTTAGGTAAATAGTAAATAGTCGGTATTCTGGGTGCTAATGGGATTAAAAAGGCTTTTTCTTTCCGATTTAAAATGTAGGAGTCGAAGCCTCTAGTTACTAACTCTGTGTGGTCTTTCTTATATTTTGATGTTGGATCTGTGGGTAATTTCTTGTATGTATTTTCATCGCTGAGAATTTTATACATTTCACTCATATAGGCGGATTTGTCTAGGAGGACTATTCCGCCTCCCTTGTCGGCCGGGCGAATTACTAAGTCTTTGTTGTCACAAAGAGATTTGACTCCTGTACTGAGCGAGGAGTTGTGGTATATATGTTTTGGAGGGAGCTTGGCTAAGTCTTTGAGGACTAAATCTTTAAAGATATTTAAAGCCGGGGCTACCTGGGTTGGTGGATTGAATAGTGAAGGATTTGCAAGGCCTGAATGTACTGTACCTGACATTGCAGCTCTTGCGTGATTTCTAATGGGGTTGGAGATGATATATCTCTGAATATTTATTTTTCTTATAAATTTGTGGACATCTATAAAGGTACCAAATTTGTTCAGTTTTTGTGGGGGGGCGAATTTTAGACCTTTGTCAAGTACTGCCTTCTCATTGTCAGTAAGTGTTACCTTACTTAAATTAAAGACTCCTTGGCATGTTATGTCCTTTTTTGTTTTCCGTCTCTGTATACGTCTGCCTCCTCTGCATCCTCTCTTACGTCCGGACCCCTTTTTCTGTTTAGGGGGTCCCCGTGAAAATCCTGGATGGGGTAATGATTGATTTGGTTATAGCCATAGGTTGCATGTTCGTATTCAGTATTAGGATGTGGGTAGATGTTATCATCATAATTGTCTCGTAAAGGTAAATACCGGTTATGAGTGGCAATTGGTGGATGGTTCGGATATGAGGAGTTGGGGTAATTGGGGGGGTGGTCATAGTGTCGAGCAGGTGACCCCCTGTATTGGTAATCATCATAGTCATATCTATAATTATTATGAGTAGACTGACTACCTCTTCTACCCCTCTGGCCTCTCCTGTTTGAATTGTTGTTGCCTCTACCTCTCTGTGGGGTGCGTGCGTTCTGAGGTTGTTTATTTCTCTGTGGGGTATGTGCACCCTGGGTTTGTCCCCTTTGTGCATGGTTCCCTTGTGTGTTGTATACTTGAGGTGGTTTCCTCGGAGGTGGGGGGGGGTTGTTCAGTGGTGGTCTGTCTGTCCCCATTGCTGGTGGTGGCTGTATTGGTTTCCATAGCATCTGGTACCAAAGATTTTTGCCAATTAAAGACTCTACACGATTTATAGTCATTAATGTCTCTTGTATATTTCTTATGTTTTTTTGCCTTTTGATCTCTATCTTCCTTGATAAGATGAGCTTGTAGGATAGAAGACAGGGTATTATATTCCACTGTGTTCTTATATACTAGTAGATTGTCTTTAATCTCTTTAATTTCTTTGTCTAGAACAGTAAGGCGACTTTGTTTTCTTGTTTTTAGAAAATTGAGAAATTCAATGCCTGCCTCATTGAAGTATTTGTACCAGGTTACAATATCTGGGTCTCCTTGTTGAGGGGAGACATCCCATCTGAGGCTGCGTGGGACCATGTGTTCTCTGGTGTATTGTTCTAGGAACGCAAGGTCCCATTGGAGATGTAGTTCTGAAACCATGATGTTTCTCAATCTCATAAAAAGCCCACTGATGGGGGTGTCATTGTTTGTTATCACAAAGACACCTTCTGTGTTCACTGTGCGTGTAGCTCTATATTCAAATACATCCATGATGTGCTACAATTGTGGAATACTGCGGCAATATCTTATCAAAAGCGGTGATAGAAAAAAAGGAAGTGGATACTGCGCTGTATATAGATTTAAATGACTAAAGCTGCTAGCATTGCCGAAAGACTATCGGTGGTAAGAGATTTGTATGTGTATTAATGCAGCGCTTATACCCCAAATGGTGCTTTTGCAAAAAAGATGCTATTAATGGGTTTGGGATTGTAAAGAAAAATGTTTTTAGTGGTATTTATGGTTTTATGCATATTTTATGTATGGATATTTTTTATATATTTTTTACATTTATATGCATTTTTTATGCGTTTATATTCATTAATGCCGCATATTCTATTTATACAGTTTTTATAGGAACTGTCCCTGGCACCTTTTTTTAAAACAATATTATTATGATATGTTTTAAGCATATTTTATGTATGGGTATTTTATTTTATGTGTATGTACATATACATTTATATGCATGGGTATTGGTGTATTTTATGTATTTTATGTATTTTAGGTGTATATACATATACATTTATGTGCATTTTTTATGCGTTTATATCCATCAATGCCGCATATTTAAACTTCTATTTATACAGTTTTTATAGGGACTGTCCCCGGTATCTTTTAAAAGCAACATTTTTATGATATGCTTTTATATACAAATATTTATTTATATAGATACCTTCGACATAAATTTTAATCCATTGTCTCTGTATTATGGTTCCTTAAAATGTCATGCTGCCTAATTTTATAAATTACGCTGCCTAATTCCAGTCCCCATCTATATACATGTGTATTGCTGTGCTGTAAAAGGGTTATGAAATATGTAACAAGTGTCACCCCATTGTGACATTACGTCGGAATCAGGTTTATAACTGTGGAGCAGTGTCAGTCTTCTCCACACACTGTAATCCGTTATGGCTATAATCAGAACATATATGTACATATCCATTCCCCCTTTGGGGGTGTATTCTAAATCCCGGCGAATCACGGGACCTCTGGGTCCCCGCCCCAAGTGTCAGCATAATATGTATCAAACACCTAATATGGAAACCGCCTGGAAGCGAGGCTTGGCCCTTCCGGGCTATGACGCATTTGCGTCGTTTCAGAACGAGGCTTGGTTCTCCCTATCACCATTATACAGCGTCTATGCGCCGCCGCTCCAGGGATCCAAAGTGAGGCTTGGTCTGGCAAGCGGTCACATGACCCTGGACGGAAGTGACGCTATGGCGCCTTCCTAACAAATAGTAATGGATCTATCATTATAATAGAGGCCAATATAGCATTATAAATATACAAAACATATATATTTCAACTAATTAAGTATTCTGGTCCCATCCCCAAGGTTGTCATTCCCCTTGCAATGAAACTAAAACTAAAATTTCGCCAGACCGGAAGTGACGTCATTTCCGGTCTGAACCAACGTTTTTTCACTTTGGGGTCACACTCCCTATAAATGCGTGCTGCTGACACATGTAGTCCACACCCCAGACGACGTCTATGCGGACGAAACGCGCGTCGGGTGGACTACAGGGACAGCACCACGCCAAACTCCAAATTTTAAAACAGGCCTGTTTTTAACCATCTAAATGTGAGTGTTTTTAAACTGTTTTCTTAACATTAAAAACGTTTCTCAACGGTATTACGCTATGTAAGTTCTTCCTTTTAAATATGACTACACAACATGCTTGAAAACGTGGATCTCTGACGCTCACCTTCCCCCATCCGATACTTACCCTCCTGTTACCTATCAACCAACGTGGTACCTGAGAAAAGTTCTGGAGTCATCATGAGGAGTTGAGAGTTGCCAGTCCCTAAACGTTTAAGCTTTTGCGACTTGTGAGGCATAAGCCTTTTTCAAGTCCAATTTATCCGGTAAGCCTCATTCCATTAGGCCTGAGAGCCATCAGACAAGCCGTCACCATCACACCGAATTGAGTCACCTATTGCCACGAGTGTCATTTCACCTGACCACCAATTAATTTGCTATGGACTTCACTTCTATACACTTTTATGTATAGATTTCACCTAGCACCCCCGATTTCATAGATATTGAGTTTTTATTTTATTTATCTTTCACAATATTTTCTCACGATATAAAAGTATCTTTGGATTTTATCTTCACCAGTTTTAAATCACAAGTATTTTTATATGCACCCATGTTTTTATTGAAAACAGTCTACCAATTTTATGTGTTTTATATACAGTGGTGTGAAAAAAGTGTTTGCCCCCTTCCTCATTTCCTGTTCCTTTGCATGTTTGTCACACTTAAGTGTTTCGGAACATCAAACCAATTTAAACAATAGTCAAGGACAACACAAGTAAACACAAAATGCAATTTGTAAATGAAGGTGTTTATTATTAAAGGTAAAAAAAAATCCAAACCATCATGGCCCTGTGTGAAAAAGTGATTGCCCCCTAAACCTAATAACTGGTTGGGCCACCCTTAGCAGCAACAACTGCAACCAAGCGTTTGCGATAACGTGCAATGAGGCTTTTACAGCGTCCTGGAGGAATTTTGGCCCACTCATCTTTGCAGAATTGTCCTAATTCAGTTACATTAGAGGGTTTTCGAGCATGAACGGCCTTTTTAAGGTCATACCACAACATCTCAATAGGATTCAGGTCAGGACTTTGGCTAGGCCACTCCAAAGTCTTCATTTTTGTTTTTCTTCAGCCATTCGGTGGTGGACTTGCTGGTGTGTTTAGGATCATTGTCCTGCTGCAGAACCCAAGTTCGTTTCAGCTTGAGTACACGAACAGATGGTCGGACATTCTCCTTCAGGATCTCTTGGTAGACAGCAGAATTCATAGTTCCTTTTATCACGGCAAGTCTTCCAGGTCCTGAAGCAGCAAAACCGCCCCAGACCATCACACTACCACCACCATATTTTACTGTTGGTATAATGTTCTTTTTCTGAAATGCAGTGTTCCTTCTACGCCAGATATACTTGGACACACACCTTCCAAAGAGTTCCACTTTTGTCTCATCGGTCCACAGAATGTTGTCCCAAAAGTCTTGGGGATCATCAAGATGTGTTGTGGAGAAATTGAGACGAGCTTTGATGTTCTTTTTGCTCAGCAGTGGTTTTTCTCCTTGGAACTCTGCCATGCAGGCCATTTTTGCCCAGTCTTTTCCTGATGGTGGAGGCATGAACGCTGACCTTAACTGAGGCAAGTGAGGCCTGCAGTTCCTTGGACGTTGTTGTGGGTCTTTTGTGACCTCTTGGATGAGTCGTCGCTGCGCTCTTTGGGGTAATTTTGGGCGGCCGGCCACTCCTGGGAAGGTTCACCACTGTTCCATGTCTTCGCCATTTGTGGATAATGGCTCTCACTGTGGTTCGCTGGATTCCCAAAGCTTTGGAAATGGCTTTATAACCCTTTCCAGACTGATAGATCTCAATTACTTTCTTTCTCAATTGTTCCTGAATTTCTTTGGGTCTCGGCATGATGTGTAGCTTTTAAGGATCTTCTGGTGGACCTTACTGTGTCAATCAGCTCCTATTTAAGTGATTCCTTGATTGTGAACAGGTGTGGCAATAATCAGGCCTGGGTGTGGCTAGAGAAATTGAACTCAGGTGTGGACAACCACAGTTATAGTATGTTTTTAACAAGGGGGGCAATCACTTTTTCACACAGGGCCATGATGGTTTGGATTTTTTTTCACCTTTAATAATAAACACCTTCATTTACAAATTGCATTTTGTGTTTACTTGTGTTGTCCTTGACTATTGTTTAAATTGGTTTGATGTTCCGAAACACTTAAGTGTGACAAACATGCAAAGGAACAGGAAATGAGGAAGGGGGCAAACACTTTTTCACACCACTGTATAAGGTTTTGCACTGTATATTTATACATACTCTCGATACCAGAGGTTGGCATCAAGCCAAAAACATTTTTCTTTACAATCCCAAACCCATTAATAGCATCTTTTTTGCAAAAGCACCATTTGGGGTATAAGCGCTGCATTAATACACATACAAATCTCTTACCACCGATAGTCTTTCGGCAATGCTAGCAGCTTTAGTCATTTAAATCTATATACAGCGCAGTATCCACTTCCTTTTTTTCCGTCATTCTGCTATAGACCGGGCGGGAAGGTGTTAATAGAATATTCTTTGTCATTTGAGAAAAAAGACCCCCTAAATCTTTTGTTAACTCTGTGACGGTAACCCTAATATCTGCTACATTTAAAAATAAGCTTATTTTGGCTAAAAGGGTATTCCTATAGTTTCTAATAGGTGGATTCAACACATTTTTGCCAATTTATTCAACAATATCAAGGCTTTGTAGTATATAAAATGGGGTCTATGTGGTAATAGTGGACCCAAAGTCTTATTGCCCAGAAGAATGGGCCAGTGTTTTCTAGAATTATTATCCACCACTTTATGTTGAACTTTGGGAGAGATTTAATAAAACTGGAGCGCTCAGAATCTGGTGCAGCTGTACACGGTAGCCAATCAGCTTTTTCAGTTAAGCTTTGACAACAAATCCTGGAAGCTGATTGGTTTCTATGCAGAGCTGCACCAGATTTTGCACTCTCCAGTTTTAGTAAATAACCCCCCATTGCAACAAAGAATGTGCTATACTTAGAATGCAGTAGCCAGGAGTAAGAAATGTAAAATACAGTGAGGGGAATTTAGTGCAGTCAGAATCTGGAACAGCTGCGCATGGCAACCAATCAGCTTCTATCTCCAGCTTGTTCAGCTTTGAAAATGAAAGCTACGAGCCGATTGGTTGCCATGCACAGCTGCTCCAGATTCTGTCTGCACTCATTTTGATAAATTAGGGCCCATTCAGCCAGGCGCTGAGATGAAGGGTCTGTATGCTGAGCCAATTTTTGCTGCATCTGCATCCACCAGAGAGTTTCATCTATAGAAGTGGGTGCATAGATCCGAGAGCAGACTCTGTGCATTTGGATACATGCATCCCTTCCTGTCTGCATCTCAAATTTTGCTGCTGCATCCCAATTGACTTTGACTTGACTGCCTGCATAGGGATGCACAGAACACCAAGTATTCCTACGCGGTACACGGCCATCACACTGGGCATGGACACATATGCTCCATGTGAATTGTCATGTGGGCCAGATAGCAGGAAAGAGGAGATGTCGGGTAAATAAAAGAGAAGTATGGGAAGTTTTTTTTTAATCATACTTACCTAGATGGATGCTGCATCTGTCCCCCGCCGGCTCTAAGGCTGAGAACCGAGTAATCAAATTCAGTTCTCAGCGCTCCCTGAGCTGGGAGCTGGTGACTGTAAATCTCTGGCTCTCTGCTCTGCCCCCCCCCCCCCCCCATACTCACTTAAACACTGGGCTTTGGAGGGGGCGGGAGCAGCTGGCTCAGGCTCTCAGCCTCTTAAGAAGCTGAGCTTGGTGCCGGTCCAGGTATGTGAGCAGATCTCGACCATTTGATTACAATCTTTTACAAGCCTGGACCGGCTCTGTGACGTCAACCGACAGTCAGCTGAAAATGGGTCACAAGAGTGCAAAATAATCTGTACTTCTGTGATCCACAGGAGAAGTACTGTCAAATAACCAATACATCTATTACACGACCTGTCTCTCTGCTCCTGTTTGGCATTACTTGCGACAATTGATAAATGTCCCTATTTATGATGTAAACTCTCCATGGCCCAAGCAGGCTCTTACTAAGCCCAGGCTTTAGACCCAGGCTATTTTTCCCTGAAGCTGGCAGGTCCTTCAGGCACCCTCTTTCCTAGTCCAGAGGGCTCCACTATCGCCCTCCTATGGTCCAAAGCCTCGAGACACCTCTCCCCTAATTTAGGACCTCCAGGCACCCCATCACCTAGTCTGTAGCTCAAGGGCCTCTTATGCACCCCCACCCCAGTCCAGGGCTTCCTCTGCACTCCCCTCCTAGTCCAAGGCCTCCTCCACAGCCCCCAAGTTCAGAGCCACCTCTGCACCCTGTCCTCAGAATCCAGGTCCTTTGACACACCAACCCCACTTTTCAAGTCCAGGGTCTCCTTTACACCTCCCAGTCCAGGGCCTCCAGTGTACTCCCCTCCTAGTCCAAGGCCCCTTCTGCATCCCTTAGTCCAAGACCTCCTCTGCACTCCCCTGCTAGTTTAGGGCCTCCTATGCACCTCCCAGTCCAGGTCCTTTGCCACACCAACTCTTTTCTAGTCCAGGGCCTCCTCTTTACCCGCCCCCCCCCCCCACACACACACACACACCCACCAGTGCCTTCTCTGTGCCCCCCCCAAGTCCAGGGCCTCCTCTGCACCCCCCCGCAGCCCAGGGCCTCCTTTGCACTACCCCCCACAGCCCAGGGCCTCCTCAGCACCCTACCTCAAGTGTTCCTCTGCACCGTCTCCGCACCCCCCCTAAAGTCTTCCTCTGCGCCCCATAAGTCCAGGGCCTCCTCTTCACCCCCCCCCTGCCCCGTGTCTCCTCCGCACTCCACATCAGCCAAAGGCCCCCACTGCACCCCCCCCCCCACAGCCCAGGGCCTCCTCCTCACCTCCCCTCTGTCCAAGGCCTTCTCTTCCCCCCCCATAGGTCCACCAATCCTCTGCCATACCAACCCCAAATTCCTAGTACTGGGCCTTCTGCACACACCTCTCCCTGTCCTAATAAATGCCTTTCAGTTCAAGGAAGGCTCTCCCATGCTGAAGCGTCACTCTGGAATGCCTTTCTATAGCGCTGGTGGGTGGGAGGTGCAGAGTGCGCCTGTGCAGTCTCCCTCCTATTTGATTCTCCGGTATTTGGCAAACTATGCAGCGGGCGCTGCCTGTCCATTACACTTGATCGGGCCGTAGTGACACCCTTAGAGCAGCGCTTCCCAGTGCAGTTGGGAGCAGAACCCCTGGCGGCACCCCCCATAGATGTGTCACCTGGGGTGTGTGCCCCCCCGCCTAGTTTCTGCCCTGTACAAGCCTACAGTGAATATAAAAAGTGTACACACCCCTGTTAAAATGTCATGTTTCGGTGATGTTAAAAAATTAGACAAATATAAATCATTTCAGAACTTTTTCCACCTTTAATGTGACCTACAAACTGTACAACTCAATTGAAAAACAAGATGAAATCTTTTAGGTGAAGGTAAGCAAAAATAAAATAATCTAGTTACATAGTAGGTGAGGTTGAAAAAAAAAAAAAAAAAGACCAACCTGTGTGTGTGATTATATGTCAGTATTACATTGTATATCTCTGTATGCTGTGGTCGTTCAGGTGCTTATCTAATACATTTTTGAAAGTATCGATGCTCCCCGCTAAAACCACAGCCTGTGGAAGAGAATGCCACATTCTTGCCACTCTTACAGTAAAGAACCCTCCACGCAGTTTAAGGTTAAAAATCGTTTCTAATTTTAATGGGTGGCCACGTGTCTTAAACTCCCTTAGGGGGAAAAGTTTTATCCCTATTGTGGGGTCACCAGTATGGTATTTGTAAATTGAAATCATATGCCCTCTCCAGTGTCTCTTCTCCAGAGAGAATATGTTCAGTGCTTGTAACCTTTCTTCATAACTAATATCCTCCAGACCCTTTATTAGCTTTGTTGCCCTTCTCTGTACTCGCTCCATTTACAGTACATCGGACTACATTCTTCCTGAGCACTGGTGCCCAGAACTGCATACTCCAGGTGAGGCAGGAGAGTCTTGTACAGCGGGAGAATTATCACTTTATCTCTCGAGTTAATCCTCTTTTTAATGCATGCCAATATTCTGTTTGCTTTGTTAGCAGCAGCTTGGCATTGCATACCATTGCTGAGCCCATCATCTGCCAGGACCCCCAGGTCCTTTTCCATCCTTGATTCCCCTAGAGGTTCTCCCCCCAGTGAGTAGATTGCATTCATATTTTTGCCCCCCAAATGCATTAAAACATTTTGTACATTAAACCTCATTTGCCCTGTAGTTGCCCACCCCATTCATTTTGATCAGATCTTCTTGCAAGGTTTCCACATCCTGCAGAGAAGTTATTGCCCTGCTTAGCTTAGAATCATCCGCAAATGCAGAGATTGAACTGTTTACCCCATCCTCCAGAGAGTTTATGAACAAATTAAATAGGATTGGTCCCAGCACAGAACCCTGGGGGACCCCACTACCCACCCCTGACCATTCCAAGTACTTCATTTATCACCACCCTCTGAACTCGCCCTTGTAGCCAGGTTTTGTACTCACCCTATGGTCCATGCCAACAGACCTTACTTTGTACAGTAAT
Organism: Lithobates sylvaticus; assembly: GCA_028564925.1. NCBI lineage: Eukaryota > Metazoa > Chordata > Amphibia > Anura > Ranidae > Lithobates > Lithobates sylvaticus. The sequence goes on from CM053035.1 coordinate 52,562,335, forward strand.
TGTTTATGGGGAACTGTGAAATGCTTTTGCAAAATCCAGATAAACCACATCTATGGGCCTTCCATTATCTAGATGGCAACTCACCGCCACATAGAAGGTTAATAGATCGGTTTGGCAATGAATCCATGCTGAATAGTTATATGAGTGTGCACAGACCTTAAACTAATACTTTGTTGACGCACCTGTTGATTTTATTACAGCACTGGGTATGAGTCTCTCAGCATGGCACATCTTGACTTGGCAATATTTGCCCACTCTTCTTTGCAAAAACACTCCAAACCTGTCAGATTGTGACGGCATCTCCTGTTCACAGCCCTCTTCAGATCACCCCACAGATTTACAATGGGTTTCAGGCCTGGGCTCTGGCTGGGTTATTCTAAAACGTTAATCTTCTTCTGGTGAAGCCATTCCTTTGTTGATTTGATTTTGTTGATTTATACTTTTGGTCATGGTCATTCTGAAAGACAAAGTTCCTCTTCATGTTCAGCTTTCTAACAGAAGCCTTAAGGTTTTGTGCCAATATTGACTGGTATTTGGAACGGTTCATAATTCCCTCTACCTTGACTAAGGCCCCTGTTCCAGCTGAAGGAAAAACAGCCCCAAAGCATGATACTGCCACCACCATGCTTCACTGTGGGTATGGTGTTCTTTTCGTGATGTGCAGTGTTGTTTTTGCATCAAACATATCTTTAGGAATTATGGCCATAAAGTTCAACCTTGGTTTCATCAGACCATAACACATTTTCCCAAATGCTTTTTGCAAAATTTAGTCAGACTTTGTCTTTACTGTGTTCCATAATATATCTAATGCCTTGGAAATTCTTTTGTACCATAGCTTTTGCTGCAGGATGCGACTAAGAAAATGTCAGGCAAGACCTACTAGAACAGCTGAACTTTATTTGGAGTTAATCAGAGGCACTTTAAATGATGGCAGGTATGTACAGACTCCTAGTTAACATGAGTTTGAATGTGATTGCTTAATTCGGAACAGAGCTACGTCCCCAGTTAGAGGGTGTGCACACCTATGCAACCACATTTTTTTTATTTATACTCCCCCCCCCCCTTAAAATGTTTGTTTTTCAATTGAGTTGTAGTTTATAGGTCACATTAAAAGGTGGAAAAAGTTCTGAAATGATTTATCTGGGTCTCATTTTTTTACATCACAGAAACCTGTGATTTTTTTTAACAGGGGTGTGTAGACTTTCTATATTCACTGTATGTCTCTTTGGGCTGTGTGTACTGAAAACTTTGGAGGATCTGTCGCAGCTGAAAGGAGACAGGAATCCTCGTTACACAAGCGCTGTCAAACCTTTTGTTACTTCAAAGGACAATATATTTTGGTGAGTAGCTTAAACACACTGGTTGGAGTGGAGCACTATGTTTTTTTTTTTTTTGGCAGAAAATTGGCATGAATGAAGTTTTTACACGGTACATGGGAAAAAGGTTTTCTGCATAGAATTTAATACTTGATTATCTAAAATATATATGCTTTTGTGTGGCTGCACATTGTCTAGGCATTTTCCAGTGTTGTCAATCTTTAACCACTTCCCACCCAGCCAATGAACATAAACAGGCAGGTGGGCGCTCTCTCCTATGTGGACAATCAGGAACGTCCCTCAGAAGGAGGGGTATCACGCAGGCACGGGCAGCGGCGCTATCTCGATGCACGCGTGTCACCCGGACACGGCACATCTCCCATCAGCAGGAGGGCTCTGTGATTGGCCCTCCTGCTCACATGATGGCCATGTCTAATCACAGCCGTCATGTGATGTAAACACAGAGGCAGTTGCTAGGCAAGCAGCTCTCCTCTCACATAAGGTGGCGGGGAGGGGATCACTGCAGCTGGCTGGTGATCAGTGAATATGAGCTGTTTTTTTACAGCTTTTTACTCACTGATCATTAACCTAGTGTTCCCCCACAGTGTAAAACACAAAATGTCCCCAAAACACATCGCCAAATAATAAAAACACCTGTCCCCCACATATGACCCGCTAAAATCACATGTCCCAATGATCACCTGCGCACATCTATACATGATCATTTGCGTACATATGTCCGTGATCACTCGAACCAATTATTATACACTTAACAGAATTTTTTTTTTACCAAAAACATGTAGCAGAATACATTTTGGCTTAAATTTATGACAAAATTCAATTTTATTGGATTTCTTTTAAAATAGGAAGAAAATAATGTTTTTTTTTTTTTCAAATTTCGGCTCTTTTCGCTAAAAATTAAAAACAGAGTCAAATAAATAAATACCACCAAAAGAAAGCTCTATTTGTGCGAACAAAATTATAAAAAATTAATTTGGGTACAGCGTAGCATAAATGCGCAATTGTCAAAGCTGAAAGCTGGTCTGGGAAGGAAGGGGGCGAAAGTGCCCAGTATTGTAGTGGTTAAAAAAAAAAAAAAGTGTATACAGTATATACACAATATAACCATCTCACCTCGCTACCAAATATCAATTGCTCAAAACAAAAAGTATAAAAGCTTCTGTAAAAAAAAAAAAACATAAAAACGAAGAAAGCAGAGCTGATGCATTTTAAAGGTTTACTTTTTTTTTTTTTTTATATTTACCAAAATGTCAGAATGTGACAAGCTGCTGTGTGAAAAAACCTAACCCTACTTACTTTTTTCAGCTCAGCTCAGTGGAGTAAATAGAAATAATAGAATTCAAGGCAAAATTGTCTTGTGTATGTGTTGGGCATGAATATCCAGCACACCCTACCATATATGGTGTGAATGGGCACTTAAAAACCTCAAATAAACATCGCTACAACTGTTCTCCCGATATACAAGTACCAACGTGCAACAATAAACAGAAAGCGTAACTTGCATTATTCTTAAAGGGGTTGTAAAGGTTTGCGTTTTTTCACCTTAATGCATCCTATGCATCAAGGTGAAAAAAAAATCTGACAATACCGCCCCCCCGTTTTACTTACCTGAGCCCATTTACCTGCTGAGCTTGCCCCCAATGTCCTCTTCGCCGATCAGCCTGGCCGTTGATTGGCGACAGTGGATGGATTAAAAGCAGCGTAGCCATTGGCTCTCGCTGCCGTCAATCACATCCAATGATGCGGCGCGCCGGGGCCAAGTGATACAGTGAGCGGCTATAGCGGCTGCATCACGGGAGCGCGCCCGCAAGAACTAACCACCATGCGAGAGAGCTCGCATGAAGGTGGTTATTTCTTGCGGGGAGAAGCTGAAACAGCCGTCGAGGGACCCCAGACGACCAGGTTCGGGGCCACTCTGTGCAAAACGAGCTGCACAGTGGAGGTAAGTAGAACATGTTTGTTATTTAAAAAAAAAAAAAAATTACCTTTTAAAGGGGTTGTAAAGTTTCTATATAAATGTAAAACACTAGTGTCAAAATTCTAAAGTATCAAAACACATTATCATTTCTATGTCAATCCACCACCTTCTAATGTGTGTCTCAAATATCTCCATATCAGCGATTTCACTCTCTGGTAATCCCACAATGCTCTCTGTCCTCCATCTTCAGAATAACTTGCTCACCATACTTGACAGACCTCAGATTATAAGGGTCATAGGGCAATAAAGGGGTTTCCATAGGAAGATTCAAAAAACACTATAGAAAGGGTTTATTTTTTAGTTAGGTCAGTTTAAACCACTATGCTGCAGTGGTGTGCACTGAAACAATGACATGCAGTAATATTTTTTTAAATATAGCGAGTTACAAGGTGATATACAACTTCACTACACCACTGCAGTGATTAGAACAGAATAAAATATTACTTTAATTCAATGATGTTTGATCAAAATTAAAAAAAAAAAAAAGTTACACAGTTTTCAACATATTGGCACTGCGCCAACACAGTGCATACCAGCAGGTGCTTTCTAATGCAGCTTCTGATAGTCCCATCACACACAACAAGCTATATTTTCTTCCAAAGCACCTATCTTGAAAGCGTGTTAGTCCCATCACACACACAAGAGCTATAATTCTTCCCGAAGCACCTATAACTTGAAGTGGTTAGTCCATCACCAGAGCTCCTCTATTATCTTGGCAGGAACACCCAAGACTTCAAGTGTGTTATAGGCATCACACAAGCTCCCATAATTCTTCTCAGCACACCCAACAACCTTCAGTTTGTTAGTGGCTTCACACAGAGCTCCTCTATTTCTTTGCATAAGCACCCACAACTTCTTAGTGTGTTTAGAGCATCACACAGAGTGTGAATGAGGCCTCTCTTTATTGCATGTCCTCCTGAGATCCCCCGAACATCATGAGCACAGTGTTGATACATGCTCCAGGAAGGATCCCTAACCGATTCGAAGTCCGGATGACGATACCCAGCCTGATGAATCTGCAGTACAGTTCCACCACTGCACTACAGCCAGGTTTGCTCTCCATCTGCCCTCAAGGGATAGAAATGAGGAGGAGGCCGAGGAGTAGGAACATGCGCGTCACATTCCAACGAGGCAGGATCCCCTGAGGCCAGGTAGAGGCCAGCACAGTGTTATCAGAAAGTTCTATGGTGTGGGGCCTTTTTTGAACGAGTGCAGCTCCACTGCTATTTGCAATAATTTGTCTCAAATCGCGCCAAAACAATATCAGCCGCTGGCCGACAATCAAGACCAACCATAGCTCGTGAGTTTCATTCACACATAAAAGACCCGACACCAAAGAACTAATCTGACCTCTCCTTGATCACCCCGCAACCCGCCGCACATAAGCCCCAAATCCCGCCATCACCAACCCACTACACCTTCAGTCCTCTCAGAAACTGCTCTAGAGTACTGAAGGTGTAGAATTCGTTGTGTCCCCAACCAAGTACTTGCATTACACAAACCGACGTCCGATGCAGCAAGGCAAATATCCCTGCCCCAGCTGCTGGACCTTAAAAGAGTACACTCCCAGCCTTCCACATGCCAGCGTTGATGCTAGCCTTGCTCTAGCACTACAACGCTGCCTTTTCGAGTTGGAAACTCGGCCCCCTTCCGTTAGTTTGTATCATGTGCGTTCCTCATGTGCAGGTTCCCAAACCCACTTTTTTCTCGCGGAAGGCGATTCCGTCTCTCTAAACACCGACATTGTGGAGGGCAATTCATGCCTCGCTGGACAGGGTTGGTGTGGGGGGGGGAGGGGGGGGGGGGGGTCAGCGGTAAGGGTGCATATTACCCGCTGAATGGTCCTGCTGCATGTCAGGGACGTACCTTTCTTTCATCACGGCCCATTGGGTCACTTCATAACTGGAGGGATTGCAGGACAATGTGCAGTAGTGTTGGATGCACGCCTCCAAAACTCGACTACTGCTACTGGTTGTGACACACCTCTCTCCACCACCCCCTCCTCTTCTTCTTCCTCCAGTGCTCTGGTCCTGAACCTAGCGGTGCTCGTAGCCGTACTAGGGTCCTACACAAGTTCGCAGGCAAAAAAGATGCCATGCCGTGCTTGCGCTGGTGTGATTGGGGACAGGAGCCACACTGGTCAGGAGGATCGGCAGCTCTGCAGGGGCAAGTCCGATAGGAGTGTTGACGCCACGTCAGCTTAAGCCAGAATGGTCGTTTCTGACAATGGCACCAACCTCCCTCTCCGCCCTGCGATCGGGCTAGCTCTACGCTCCCATGGCCCAGCATGGCTCACCGTCCTCACCTGGTGTGTAGCTTTTCTTGGGCAGGTTCCAGTCTTACCTTTATAAAGCCAGTCTTCGCTGACTGATCTTTGAAACCTCAAGAACCCGCCACTAATATCTGCATTCCCACCAGTGGAACTCACGTTGGCCATTGCTGTCAACTGCAAACACGCAGGCCGATGCCATCAAATGAGTACCTTTGCGACACGGCAACCAGGACGGTCAAGCTTGGTTTTTTTTCCCCACTCAGTGGAGCATGATCAGGATGCATGCACTGTCCTCTCACCATTTGAGGAGGCCAAAACGAAAAAAAAAAAACAAACCATAACCCCGAAGATGGTGAGCAGTGACAGTTCATTGCATCATTGACACAGACCCTCATGATCCACCTTTGGAGCACGCTGCTGGGATAATGGACAGTGCACTTTGAGGCAGAACAGAGGCAGAAGAGGAGGACTTCCTGCCTCTAAGCCCCCTTTATCCGGACAGTGTTCCTATCTGTCCCACCCATCACACAGGAAGAGATGAGGAGAGGAGGAGGATGGAGGAGGATAGTGTTAGCATTGAGGTGGAGCCTGCACCTCACCTCAGCAGTACAGCAGTCCTTATAGGGTGATGTACAGTCCCAACAAGCCAGTGGACTTGTACGTGGCTGGGAGGAGTGTCTGCGATCAGTCATCCTCAGTGACCCAAAGACTACCTGACCGAATGCCTTCACTAACCTACCTGCAAGGCTCCCTGATCCTGCAAAGCTGCGGAAGATCCTCGTGTTCTTCTGATCAAGGAGAGGACCAAAACAGCTGCAACTCCTTGATCCGCGGTACACGGAAAAGTTGCGACCTTATCTTGCCGTCGCAGAGGTAGCAGAGATGATACATCTCAGTGAGGTGCCTTGCAGAAAGGTCTGTGCAACGCGTTCCCAAGAAACTGGGAGAGCTACAAACTCCTGGTCCTGGGCTACGAGTTGCTGAGTCAACGGTCAGTGGCAGAAGGAGCGGTGGGAAGTGGACGTCAGACCGATGCGTTCAGACAATTATTAGTCCGCATCCCCAAGGTATGATCGGTCTCCAGCAACATCCAGCCAGCGTCTGCTTATACATGGTGCAGAATACTGGCAAGGTCAGACTGACACTTTCCACCGAAAATCTCTGCTTACTGGGTACCCTGAGATGATCACAGGCCCGACTTGCACAGCAGACTACTGGCCTGTCCTGCCTCCAGCGTTCTTTCCGAACGCACATCAGTGCTGCTGAGATTGGACTGATCATAAAGGGTGGCGCCTGCCCACCGCCTCGTTACAGTGTTGCCAGTGTTGTGGCATTCACCATGCCTAGGCCACAATCAGCCCCCACCACCTTCTAATGTGTGTCTCAAATATGCCTCCATATCAGGCTTCGATTTCACTCTCTGGTGCACCAGCAATCCCACAATGCTCTCTGTCCTCCATCTTCAGAATAACTTGCCACCATACAGTGTTGTGACCAGACCTCAGATTATAAGTAATTACAAATCTTGATCTAACAGTCATAGGGCTATGAGGGCCTTGCAATTCTTGTGCCACACCGACCAAACTCGCCAAAGGGCCCTGTTTTCTTGCATATGAGCAGGATTTCAAAGTAAAAACTCTTGTGGCAACATAGTTCAAAGGGCAATTACAAATCTTGATTATTAACTTTTTTGTTAGGTCAGCCCTACTTTTTAAAACCACTGGCAAATGGAAAGAAGAAAACAGGAAGTGCTAGGAAGTGTTAGATTATATGTGCACTTGAAACAACGGAAGTGAGGTGACATGACATGTAATAGGGTGATAACCCTCCCTATGTTTTTTAATAAAGCTACATATAAGCGAGAATCTTACAAGGTGGATGTCTTCATTTTTTACCATTACAAACTTCACTACACAACTGCAGCATACTTTTGATGTACCATATTAGATTTTTTTCACATGCAATAAAATATTACTTTAAGTTCTTTTTCAATGGCCCCTGGGCAGGACCCGGACCTGTTTTATGACTTTTGATCGTTGAATTAAATTCGAACTTCGCGTCATAATAAAAAAAAACTTCGTCCGTTAACAGTTTTCAACATATATAAGGCACTGCGATACCAAAAAACACAACACAGTGATACCAGCAGGTGCTTTCTAATGCAGTGATTAGCTTCTGGTCAAAATTAAAAAAAAAAAAAAGTGAATGAGGCCTCTCTTTATTGTTAGTATTGGCTGGTATATCAACAGATGAAAACTTCTGCTCTTCAAAAGTGCTGTTTGAGATTTAATAACCCCATTCCGCCAACTGCCTCTCGGCCCTTTAATGCCGCGTACACACGATCAGAATTCCAGCCAGAAAAAGACAGATGAGAGCTTTTCATCGGAAAATGCGACCGTGTGTAGGCTCCATCGGAAGTTTGCTGGCCGAATTTCTGACCGCAAAGAATTGAGAGTATGTTCTCAATTTTTCTGACGGAAAAGGCTTCCATCGGAAATTCCGATAGTCTGTAGCAATTCTGACGTGCAAAATTCCTACGCATGCTCGGAAACAATTCGACAAATGCTCGGAAGCATTGAACTAGGCTCGTTGTAGTGTTGTACGTCACCGCGTTCTTGACAGTTGGAATTTGGTGTGACCGTGTGTAGGCAAGACAGTTTGAGCGGAATTCCGTTGGGAAAACCGTCAGAGGTTTTTCCGACGAGAATTCCGATCATGTGTACGCGGCATGAGAGTTCTAATTGCTGTGACATTCCATGTAGCTGCTGTGATTGGCGGTCACATGTTCAATATGTTCGCAATCGCAAATTAGCATTGGGAGCTTTTCGGTTCTGCTGGGAGTGCGCACGGCCCTGGATGCTATTCAGATATTACTACCTACGTCATGCTGTCCACTCACAGACACCTATCCTCCAGACTGACCCCATTGAGGATTTGATGGCTCAAGAGGACCTGACAAAACCTCTCTATACTAGACGTGTGCACAACGGAAAATTGTTTAGTTTCGGTTTGTTGTCAATCGTAAAATACATAATTTGTTATGTTACGTTAATACGTTTACGGATAATTTGTTATTTCTGTAAAGTGTCGACATTCGTTATACTGAATCTCGAATCATGACGAATTCAGTCGTTATATGTGCTATAATTTTGTTTGTTTTTCTTGATATGTATGTATGTATGTATGTATGTATGTATGTATGTATGTATGTATATATATAGTGTAATGGAAATTTGTAAGTTCTGTATATAAAATTGTATTCCATTTTGTATGTATTGCACACTGCCCTCACTGTGCACACGGCACTAATAATGTTTTCAGTACATGTTTACATTCTTTCGAGTCCTGATTAGAAAAAGCCTGCCTATGATACACCCCTTGTTACCATAAACGTACAATTGTAATATTAATGTGATACCTACGTAATCATGTGTATAAAACCCCTGAATTGCGTCATAATAAAGGAGAACGGTTATTTGGAAAGATGCTGAGCGTATCTTTTGTGTCTGTTCCCTACTGCAGTAGTTATTAATTTGGAACCACTAATCAATATGAGGATAGGAGTTGCCTAGCTATAAATTTCCAGGACAATAGATTCGTGATAACGATTCATAGTTTGGAAAGTTGTTTGTTTATTGAATCTATTAATACACACAATGACAATATCTCTTCTCCTCAGCTCAAATACAATACAACACCCTTCTTACTCAGTTCTCAGGAATTCACTTTGCCAGTAATCCAACCTCCAGCACAAAATTAATCAGCTGATTGGACTGTAAGATTTACTTTGAGTTGACCTTTTGCTTCATTAGATCTTTAACGAATTACCGAATCATGTCAAATTCATTCGTTATAGCCGCTATAATTTTTCGTATTAGTTGAAGATCGTTATTTTTTTTATTCGGATGCATCCGAATGTCCGAAAGATGGAAAATTCTGCCGAATTTCGATAAGTTGCAAAATGTATTGCACAAGCCTACTCTACGCTGCCCACCTCTGTATTGACTGCCCTAAAGTTCCGTCTCTGGGATCTCTGGAAGGCTGATATACCAGCTCTAGATAGAGAGGAGTGTTTGGAGAACTGGTTATTTCCACCAAGGATAAGTTAATCCAAACTAAGGTTTCTCCATAGGGTTTACTATACCACACAGTATGGCCCCTTTGTGCGCCCTGCCCAATTCACCCAGGTTCCTATTTTCATAGTCATGTCCAAAAATATTGGCACCCCTGCATTTCTGGCAGATAATGCACCACTTCTCCCAACAAAAAAAATTTGCAATTACAAAATGTTTAGGCATTCTCATGTTTATTTCTTTTGTTTGTATTGCTAGGACACAAAAAAGTGGAGAAACAAAAAGCCAAATCTGACACATTCCACGCAAGACTTAAAATATTGACTACACAAAATTGTTGGCACCTTCTCAAAATAGTAAGAAATAGTTGCATTCCTGATGCTCCTGTTATTTGTAAGTAAACTCAACTGTATCAAATAAATGCTGACAATATAGAAATCACACTGACAACCATTAAAATGGTGACTCAACCTTTCTGTTCTGTGTGTCTGTGTGCCTCCCAGAGCATGAAGAAGAGAAAGAGCAGCAAAGAATTGTCTGAGTCTGCACCGTAATCGGGAGCAGCGATCAGTGTGGTGTCACACACAGCCACGCCCCCAGACAGTTAGAAACATGCCCCTAGGAACACTTAACCTCTCCCCGTCCCCTAGTGGTTAACCCCTTCACTGCCCGTGACATTTTTACAGTAATCAATGCAATTTTACAGCATTGATCGCTGTATTAATGCCAATGGTCCCAAAAATGTGTCAAAATTGTCCGATGTGTCGCAGTCACGATAAAAAAATAAAAATAAACGATGATCGCCGCCATTACTATTTTAAAAAAAAAAAAAAAACACTATCCCCTATTTTGTAAACACTATAACTTTTGCGCAAACCAAATCAAACGCTTAGTGATTTTTTTTTTACCAAAAATATGTAGAAGAATACGTATCGGCCTAAACTGAGGAAAAAAAATTTTTTTTTTTATATATATTTTTGGGGGATATTTATTATAGCAAATAGTAAAAAAGAATGTTTTTTTCAAAATTTACACACTTTTTTAGTTTATAGCGCAAAAAATAAAAACCGCAGAGATGATCAAATACCACCAAAAGAAAGCTATTTGTGTGAAAAAAAATAAATAAAAAAAAACCTTAGTTAGACTTACCGGTAACGGTATTTCTACGAGTCTTTCATGACAGCACCTGGAGAGAGCGCAGCTCCACCCACTTTCCCAGGAAACACTGCAGTTTTTCTTAAAAGACCGGATACTTCCACCATGGCCTCAGTTGTTCGTAGAGTACCTCCAGCCATGCTGAAATTAGATAAGCAGAACATAGTAATAACACCACATTTTATATACAGTTAGGGTGGGTCATCGACGCTGTCCTGAAAGACTCATAGAAATACCGTTACCGGTAAGTCTAACTAAGGTTTTCTCCCTTCGTCTTTCAGGACAGCACCTGGAGATAAGAGAGTACTTACTCTAGGGTGGGACCACCGCCTGCAGAACCTTTCTGCCAAACGATTGTTCCGCTGCTGATAGCAGGTCCAGTCTGTAGTGGCGCGTGAAGGTGGAGAAACTTGCCCACGTTGCCGCTCTACAGATCCGATTTGGGGATGCCCCTGCCCTTTCTGCCCAGGACATTGCTACTGCACGTGTCGAGTGAACGATTACCCCAGTGGGAGGATCTACTCCCGATGCTTTATAGGCCTCACTGATGGCCATTCTTAACCACCTAGCTATCGTATTCTTGGAAGCCCCGTAGCCCTTACGTGGTCCTGAAAACAAAATGAATAGGGAGTTCGATTTCCTGAACTCCTTCGTAATCTCGAGATAATGTAAGAGACACCTTCTCACATCTAAACTGTGAAAGGCCCTTTCCTTAGGGCCAGATGGTGAGGGACAGAATGTAGGGAGGATTATTTCCTGCGCCCTGTGAAAAACTGATGCCATCTTCGGGAGAAACCCTGGGTCTGTTTTTAACACTATCCTGTCCTGAAAAATAAAGCAAAAAGGTTCCTTTATAGATAGGGCTTGCAGCTCGCTCACCCTTCTGGCTGTTGTCACAGCTACTAAAAGAACAAGTTTAAGTGACCATAGCTTAATCGTTACCTCCTCTAATGGTTCAAAGGGTCCTTTGGTCAGGCCCTGTAACACTAGAGATAGGTCCCATTTTGGGAAAACTTTGAAAGGAACTGACCTTGCTCTAGACAGAGCTTTAAAAAATCTAATAATAAGTGCCTCTTGAGATAAACGTCTCTCAAGAAACACCGACAAAGCGGCCACCTGGGCTTTCAGGGTACCGATTGCCAACCACAGCTCCATTCCGTCATGGAGAAACTCCAGGATCGAAGATATTTCCTGGGGTGGGAATCCCCTCTCTAGGCACCAGGAATTAAAACATTTCCACGTTTTGAAGTAAATAGCCCTAGTAGTCGCTTTGCGACTGTCTAGGAGGGTTGAGACCAGCTTGTCTGAGAGTCCCTTCTTTCTCAAGATTTGCTCCTCAGTAGCCACCCCGTCAGATTGAGGTGCTCTATGTTTGGATGCCGAAGAGGTCCCTGGGTTAGGAGATCTTCCTGAAGTGGAAGCACCCAATGGGGTTCCACCGCTATCCTCTGTATTGTCGCAAACCAAGCTCTCTTGGGCCAGAAGGGAGCCACTAGGATCAAACTTGTGGACTCCTGCTGTAGCTTCCTCAGAACTAGAGGGATCAACTGAAAGGGGGGAAAAGCATAACACAGGTGGAACTCCCACGATTGTGCCAGCGCATCTAAGCCCTTTGACTGGCCTTGTCTGCTTAGTGAAAAGAAAGCTTTCACCTTCTTGCTCTTCTGGGAAGCAAACAAATCTATTTGAGGCGACCCCCACCTTTCTGTTAGCTTTTGAAAAACCTCTGGGTTCAGACTCCATTCTGACTCTAGGATTCTTTCCCTGCTCAGCCAGTCTGCCACATAATTCAGGTCCCCCTTCAGATGTACTGCTGTTAGCGATTTCAGGTTGTATTCCGCCCAGGACAGGATCTGACCGGCCAGGGATAGCAAAACTCTGCTTCTTGTGCCGCCCTGCCTTGTTATGTAGAAAACCGCCGTGGCGTTGTCTGATAGGACCTGGATATGGTGGCCCCAAACTACTTTTTCGAAGGCCCATAACCCCAAAAGGATCGCCCGTAGCTCCCTCCAATTGGAGGATCTCCTGGCTTCCTCGACTGTCCAGTCCCCTTGGGCCATCTGTCCCTCCAGGTGGGCACCCCATCCCCAGGAGCTGGCATCCGTAGTTAGTCTCTTGTCTACAGGGAAGCACCAAAGAAGACCTTTGTTGAGGTTTGAGCGATTTCTCCACCACCAGAGCTTCCTCTGGACCTGAGGAGGCACCCTGATCAGTTTCTCCAGGGACTCTCCATAGGACCAATTTTTTAGTATTGTCTGTTGGAGGTCCCTTGCGTGGAGACGCGCCCATTGGGATAGATGCAGTAAGGAGACCTAGGACCGACATGGCAAACCTGATACATATCTGCAGGTTTGTCTGCGTCTTTTTTACAGCATTTTGTAATTTCTCCATCTTCTCCTCCGGGAGAAAGATCCTCTCCTGCCTGGAGTCGATGGTATACCCTAGAAATTTTAGGGGCTGAGAAGGAATCACAGGGATTTCTCCCTGTTTATAATCCAACCGAGACCCTCCAAGTGATCCCTTGTCCTTACCAGGTCCCTCTCTAATAGATCCCTTGTACTGGAAAATATAAGGAGGTCGTCTAAGTATAGGACGACTGATATTCCCTCCAATCTGAGGGGGGCTAAGGCTTCCGCTACAATCTTTGGAAATATCCTCGGGGATGAGGACAGCCCGAAGGGTAGAGCTCGGAACTGGAGATGTATGACCGAGTTTCCTATCCTGACTGCAAACCTTAGATGTTTCTGAGACTGTATGGCTATAGGCACATGAAGGTAAGCATCCCTTAAGTCTATGGAAGCCATAAAACAGTCTGGGGTCAGGAGACTTTTTACCGAGAAGATCGTGTCCATCTTGAACCTATTGTACCTGATGGACTTGTTTAGAACCTTCAGATTCAGAATCATTCTGAATTTCCCTGATGGCTTCTTTACAAGGAATACGTGTGAATAACACCCCAGTCCTAACTCCTCGGGAGGGACGTGGGTGATCACTCTGTTGGATCAACTCTTGTAAAATTGAAACCATGGCTACTGATTTTTCTGGGTCTCGGGGAGTCTGAGTCAAATAAAAACGAACGGGTGGGGTTTGAGAAAATTCCAGTCTGTAACCCTCCTTTATTATTCCGAGAACAAACGGACTGGTAGTTATCGACTTCCACTGTGGGAAGAAAGTTAGTAGCCTTGCTCCCACAGCTAGAAGACCGTCACTGGGGCTTTGTATTTGGAGCAGGGGGGCGGAATAAGACACCTGACTTACCCCTCCCTCTCTGTGGCCTCCAGGGTCTTTTGTAACCTGTTTCCTTCGTTTCCGGAGTTTTCCGAAAAGGACGAAAATTCTTACTACCCTGGGGGGGTTACCTTTCTTGACCGGAAAGGCCTTCTTTTTGTCGGCCGTTCTGTCGAGAATAGCTTCCAGATCGGGGCCAAAGACTAAATCTCCCTCAAACGGAAGACTGCATAATTTAGTCTGAGGCTGTATCCCCGGTCCAGGTTTTAACCCATAACGCCCTACGGGCTGAGTTTATAAGGGCTGAAGACCTGGCCGACATGTTTACAGACTCGGCCGATGCATCTGCCATATACCCGACCGCTTTTAACAGAATTGGTAAAGTATCTAGCAGGTCTTTTCGAGGCGTTCCAGCCTCAATATGGGCTCTTAACTGGTCTAACCAGTGTTCTAGGTTTCTGGCTACCACTGTGGATGCCATAGCCGGTTTTAAATTTGAGAGGGTTGATTCCCAAGCCTTTCTTAGGAGGGAGTCCGCCCTCTTGTCCATGGGATCCTTTAGGATACCCATGTCCTCAAACGCCAGATCGGTATTTCTTGATACCTGAGAGAACGCAGCGTCAAGCTTGGGTTTTTTATTCTAAACCTGAGTGCTATCCTCATCAAAGGGGAATCTGCGTTTAAGTGATCTGGAAAAAAAAAGGGTCCGTTGGACTTGTTAGGTTTTGCCCTAGTAGCATGTTATAGCATGTTGATATAAATCCCTTAGTTTTGGTGGCCCGTGCAATCAGTTTAAACACTGGAGTCGGGCATAGGATCTGACTTGTTAGGTTTGCCAAATGCCTGTGACTCCAGAGCTGACAACCAGGGGTTTGGGAGGGCGAGTCCCCCCTCATCTTTTGGGCGTTGGCTTCAGCCAGTGGGGCTATATTCAAACTTCATTAGTTGTAGGTACTGTGCAAGATGTCGGGGGGCGTCCCCCCTTCATCAATTAACATCAGCGAAGATTTGGACCAGTTTATCCGCAAGCCAGAGTACTTACCGAATTTTCCCACCGTGGTCATAGCCTCTGCCAGCGAGCCCTCAACATCGCCAAGCAAAATCATGGTGTCATCGGCATATAGCATTATTTTTTCTTGCTCGTCGCCGTATTTAAAGCCCACCTTACTTTTATGGCTAGGGGCTCGATGGCTAGAGCAAAGAGCAGGGGTGACAAAGGGCACCCCTGTCTTGTGCCTCTAAAAACATTTTATCGTGTCGCACCCGATGTATCGGTCGCTCCGAAGCGCCCAAGGGTCTTTGTCCTCTGAGGAATTATAGGTTAAGAGTAGTGTCGGGATGATGATAGCTTTTAATCGAGCATCATCCAGGCCTTCCTCTAAGTTTCAGACTATGTTTGTATCTCCCCGCTCCCTGGCCTCATTAAACACCTCCAAAGTATATCGGCATAAGATTCCGCTAATGCATACTGCTTCTAGAGTGAAGGGGGCATCCAGAGCCCTCCGCTGTTCGTCCGGGAATGTCCTGTAAGTAGTCTCTAAGCTCCTGCTTCCTTTCCTTCCTCATATGTCTCCTCCAGAGCCGCTACCTGTTTTTCAAGGTCCTCTCTGAGCCCCGAGGAGTTCTTTTTTACTTTAGTAATTTCGGAAATTAACAGTCCCCGCACATAAGCCTTAAAGGCATCCCATTGTGTAGCAGGTGAGTCAATAAAATCTTGGTTCCTCAAGAATTCCCCCATGCTCCGCTCCATCTCGCCGTGTGTTAGGAACAATTTTAGCCAAAAGGCGTTGAATTTCCATGGGGGTTTTGGGAGTGTGGGCATAGTGGATGTAATCAAGTTGACCACCAAATGTGAGTGATCTGATACGGATCTAGGCCGGTATGTCACCTCTGAGATGGATGGGAGCATGGCTGGATTGCCCACAGCCAGATCGATTCTGGACAGTGTTCCATGAGTTTTGGAGAAGCAGGAAAACTGCTTGACCCCCGGGTACTTCAACCTCCAAATGTCAGTCCACCCTACCTCATTAAACAGTCTGAGCAATGGCGACTCCCTCGATGTGGCAGACCCCCCCGAGTTCGGGTGTCTGTCCATGGAGGGACTCATGCGTTTCTTGCATACATAGTATCATAGGGTGGTATTTCTTCAGACAGGAGGAAATCATCATCCGTTTAAGTGGGGATCCCAGCCCCCTCACGTTCCAGGAGACTACTGGTACTTCAGCCATTTGACCTCCAAAGGTATAGTGTCAGTATGGGCCGTGCCATCAAGCCGGTATCTGCAAAGGAACAAAATATGTAGCTTTGTGGGTGTGATTTTCGGTGCAAGCAAGACAAATATGCACATACAACAACCCAGGTTGTCAACATGACATGATCCTGGGTAAAAACTAGGAACATCAAACAAAAAACTGTTGATCGTGTGTTACCCCTCTCAGGGGAGAAAAACATTTCCTCTTGCCTTCTTCACAAGATAGCTCGCTGTTCACATATCAATATATTGTCTCCCAGCAGCTTAATGCCAGGATGGTTCCCGTAAGAGTGTAATCGCAGTCAGAGTGGTGGAAACTTCAGGGGAATCAAGCCCAATGGCAATAGATTCGTATAGCACAATACCCAATGGGTGGGAAAATGTGGGCATACAGCTCCTCGGTTAGATGGGAACCTCCTCGGCTTCATTGAAAAACTTTGTGAGCAACGAAGAAAAGAAAAAGAAAAGCAAAAAGGGGGGGGAAAGCAAAAGCTTAACAACAAAGGTGCTCCTGTGTGATTCTTCAGGCTTGCTCAGTATTAGACGCATCAGACAGGTTCCATTCCCTCCTCATCTCTGTCACGGTGACGCAGAGCCTGTTCGTTTCGGTCCAGCCACATAGCCGCCTCCTGTGCCCTTTCAAAGAAGTGTGATTGTCTGTCCGCTGTAACTCTAAGTTTGGCGGGGTAGAGCATAGCATAAGGTAGCTGCAGGGCTCTCAGGCGTCTTTTCACATCCGAGAATTTGGCTCTTGATCTCTGCACTTCGGCCGAGAAGTCAGGGTAGAATGACACCCTGACTCCATTCACCAGGATATTAGCTTTTTCACGGGCATTCCTCAGTACCGCCTCTCTGTCCCTATAGTGCAGAAGCCGGGCCAGAATGGGTCTGGGGGGCGCCCCCGGCTGCGGCGGGCGTCCCGGTGTGCGGTGAGCTCGTTCCACCGTAAAGAAGGGGGAGAAAGCCTCTTTGCCAAATAGCTCTATCAGCCAGGTCTCCACAAAGGCGGTAGTATCTCGGCCCTCCATTTTCTCGGGCAGGCCTACTATGCGGACATTGTTTCGCCTTAAGCGATTCTCCATGTCTTCTGTTCTCTTGTTCGTGTCGTTAGCTAGCTGATGGGCAGCATGTGCCTCCCGAGCAACTGGGGGGAGTCTATCTTCAACCTCACTGACTCTGCTTTCCACAGCAGTTGTGCGCTCTCTGATCTTCTGCATATCCTGTCTCAAGAGGGAGACATCCTCTCTCAGCCCTCCAAACTGCTCTTTCAAATTATTCACAGATGCTGTGCACACATGCACAGCTTTAAGGATTTCTGCAAGGGAGGGTTGCTCAGTCTCATCCTGATCAGTGTCAGTGGAGGGGAGGGGGGGCTGCACCTGCTGGGCTTCAGTATCTACACTTCTAGCTGCGCGCTGAGTGTCTTGTGACAGGGACCCATTGCTAGTCACATGTTCCAGCCCAGTAGAATCCCCAGCATCCCTGTCCTGTTGTCCCCCCATCCTCTGGGTGTAATAAAGCATGTCCCTTGGTTGTTCCTTACCCTGGGACTTCTGTGTGTGCTTTCCTGTTCCTCCTTTGGGCCTGTCACTGCCTCTCGGTGTGCGCTGTGCCTGGGCCGCGGGTCCGCCATCTTGAATTTCGGAGGGCATTCTTTCCTCCTGTTTCTTGGCTTTCCCTCTGGTACAGAAGGCCGGTGGGTGATCCGGGAGGGTGAGGGGGTCGTTATCCCCCTGGAGAGCCGTTTTTTGGCCGCTGATCGCTGCTGGGAGAGGATCGGTATGCAGGTTATGGAGCGGAGCTGTGAGTCTCACTTCTGCTCACATGCCGGTCCAGGCCACGCCCCCCAAGCATTTCTTAGGAGGGAGTCCGCCCTCTTGGGTTTTTTATTCTAAACCTGAGTGCTATCCTCATCAAAGGGGAATCTGCGTTTAAGTGATCTGGAAAAAAAGGGGGCCCTCTCTGGGTCCTTCCATTCTTTCTTGATTATCTCAGGATAGACAGCTATGCACCGGGAATTTCCTGTGCTTCACCTCACCCATACCTAAAAACATTTTATCGTGTAACGATAGCTGGGTCTTGTCCTCTGAAATATTAAGAGTAGTGTGGATGTTTTTTAGGAGATCATCCACTTCCTCTAAGGACAATTTGTATCTGGAAGAAGAGCCGGAAGCTTCCTTTCCTTCCTCTGCCTCCTCCTCAGAACCTGAGGGCCCACTACGCCCCTCCTCCTCAGAGTCACTGCCCTCTCTGGATGCAGCAACTGAGGAGTGAGAACAGGGTACTGGGCTGCTACCTGCAGTTGGGCGCCTATCTAGATAGGACCGAAAGGTCTCAAAGGTGTCCGTCATTTCTTTGCGAAAAGAACTAAACAGTTCCCCCTGCTGTGCAGTAGTAGTAGCGGTCTCCTCTTTAACTAAATCGTTTATGCAGGATCTACACAAAAAAACTTTAGTCCAGGACTCCCTAAGCACATTTTTACAAACAGGACATTTCCTTTTGTTAGGCAGTGAGGCATGCTTGGTTTTTTCCTTCACTTTCTGAAATACTCCAACAACAAACCAATCTCAGCTTAATTAACATTAAAAAGATGCTGACAGACAGAAAACACAACCTTAAATTCCATCTGCTTACAGCCAAGTGAATCCCCCCACAGACTCACTTAAACACCCAAACATTCTTCCTAAACTGCACATTAGGAACAGAATGTTGCAGGCTCCCCATGCAAGGAAGGGTAAACATCCTGGCCCAAAGGTAAATCTGGGGACCCCTGTCCCTGCTTACCTGAGCCTGGCTGACCAGAGTGGATCTGCACCTGCCACCGCCGCTTGATCCTCCTCCATTGTCCTCCGGATACAAAGCGTTGAATGTCCTTTTTATTTTGAATTTCCGCGGTCCTCGCCGTTGGAAATGACGTCAGCCACATGCGACCGTCCCCTTTCCCTGCGTTCCAGCGGCCGGAAACCGGAAGCCGCATCGCGCCGTCGAAAGTCCCGCCTCCGGTCGGAAGTGACGCCCTCGCCATCCGAAACCCGGAAGACATGAGGCTTGTAGCGGCGCGTCTTTCAAACAGCGTCCTAGCCTCATGTCGCCGGTCTGAAACTAGGATAGGGACCTCCAACAGCCTGACCCCCCTGGGTATGAAGGAGAGGGGGCGCCGGAGCAACCCCCACGCGTAAGGGAGGAAGCTGGGCAGGTCTGCACACAAAGAAACGCCTAACAGGTATGCCTTCTACTCTCTCCACCTGGAGAAAGCGCAGCACCCCCTGGTTCCCTGCAGCGCTTCCACCATGGCTGGAGGAAACACTACAACTGAGGCCATGGTGGAAGTATCCGGTCTTTTAAGAAAAACTGCAGTGTTTCCTGGGAAAGTGGGTGGAGCTGCGCTCTCTCCAGGTGCTGTCCTGAAAGACGAAGGGAGAAAAATGTCAATTTTGTTTGGAAGCCACGTCGCAACGACCGCGCAATTGTCAGTTAAAGCAACGCAGTACCGATTCGCAAAAAACGCTCTGGTCAGGAAGGGGGTAAATCCTTCTGGCGCAGAAGTGGTTAAAGAAAAGAATACAGTCCCTACAGTCAAACACGGTGGAGGTTCACAATGTTTTGAGGTTGCTTCAGGCACTGGATGTCTTGACCGTGTGCATGGCATTATGACTACATTATGACTACCAAAGAATTCTGGGGTGCAATATAGAGGGGGCCAGTGTCAGAACGTTGGGTCTCCGTCAAAGGTCATGGGTCTTACAGCAGGACAGTGAGACAAAGCACATGTCAAAAAGCACCCAGAAATGGTTTAAGACAAAGCTCTGGAGTGTACGGAACTGGCCAGCAATGAGTCCAGATCTACATTCCTTAGAACACCTGTGGAGAGATCTCTAAACAGCAGCTGGGAAAAGGAACCCTTCCAATCTGAGAGACCTGGGAGCAGTTGGCGAAAGAAGAGTGGTCCAAAACTCCAATAGAGGAGGTGTAATAAACTCATTGATGGTTACAGGAAGCAATTTTTCCAAGGAGTGTGCTACCAAATATTAAAAATTGAACATGTCAATTTTTTTGGGCATTTTGATTGGAATGTGTCAGCTTTGACTTTGTTTCTCAACTCTGTGTTATACTAAATAAACAAAAAAAATAAACAGGAGAATGCCTAAAGATTTGTAATTGTAACAATTTTCTGGGCGAAGTGGTGCATTATCTGACAGAAATGCAGGGGTGCCGTTATTTTTGGCCATTACTATGTTCTGGGACTGCTTTAAGGTTTACCCATTTGGTTGGGGACATTTGTGCTCATTAATGATAGACTATAGTTGAGCCATCCGGTGACCCGAGTTGGCCCACTTGCATATTCATGATGACAATCAGCAGGTCCATCTTACTAAGTTGTTGATTTCCTACCTATTGTATTATGCTAAGAAGGCAATACTTTGCAAATGGATCTCACATACCCCTCGTTCTGTGGAGTCTCCAAAGTGCAAGCACTGCAGCACAAAGTCCTCAGCATTGCACTGCAAAAAAAGCAGCCTGCACTATTTAACCACTTCAGCCCCGGACCAATTGGCAGCCAAAGGACCAGGCCCCTTTTTGCGATTCGGCACTGCGTCGTTTTTAACTGACAATTGCGCGGTCGTGCGACGTGGCTCCCAAACAAAATTGGTGTCCTTTTTTTCCCACAAATAGAGCTTTCTTTTGGTGGTATTTGATCGCCCCTGCGGTTTTTATTTTTTGCGCTATAAACAAAAATAGAGCGACAATTTTGAAAAAAATGCAATATTTTTTACTTTTTGCTATAATAAATATCCCCAAAAAATATATAAAAAAAACTTTTTTTCCTCAGTTTCGGCCGATACGTATTCTTCTACATATTTTTGGTAAAAAAAAAAATCGCAATTAGCGATTATTGATTGGTTTGCGCAAAAGTTATAGCGTTTACAAAATAGGGGATAGTTTTATAGCATTTTTATTAATATTTTTTTTTTTACTAGTAATGGCGGCGATCAGCGATTTTTTATTGTGACTGCGACATTATGGCGGACACATCGGACATTTTTGACACATTTTTGGGACATTTGTCATTTATATAGAATTCAGTGCTATTTAAATAGCACTGATTCCTATGTAAATGACAGTTGTAGTAAAGGGGTTAACCACTAGGGGGCGGGGATGAGTCAGTGTGACGTGTTGCGTTTATTTTACTGTAGGGGGGGGCGTGGCTGTACGTGTGACGTCATTGATCGGCGTTCCCGATGACAGGGAACCGCCGATCACTGACAGTCAGTGTAGGAAGCGCGGGGAGAGGTTTGTTTACACAAACCTCTCCCCGTTCTTCAGCTCCGTAACCCGATCGCGGGACACCAGCGGCGATCGGGTCCGCTGGTCCCGCGGCCGGGGTCACGGAGCTCCCGACCGGGTCGCGAGCGCGCCGCTAGCGGCGCGCGCGCGACCCACATGCAGGCACATGTTCGATCACGTACAGGTACGTGATTCTGCCTGCCCGTGCCATTTTGCCGACTTATATCGGCGTTAGGCGGTTAACCACGTCCAGCCCAAGGCTGTCATATGAAGTCCTGGAGTTTGAGTTGAGATATCTGAATGATGCCTGCATTGTCATTATTTTCAGACGGCGATTCCCTGCACCATAGGGTCAAACATAGCGGCTGTTAAGCCACTTGATTGTTCTTACAGGCTGGGGCTGGGGCCGCTTTCTGGTACTTCTACCTGCTCGCCCATGTGAGTGGCGTGTCGGAGAAAGGAATCTGCTCGTGGCAGAAGTTTCAGAGAAAAGCGTAGACCAGATCATCCCTGGGAGTCTGACTTTCGGAGGCCTGGGCGTAACGTTATGATGTGACATCTGGCCCCGCAGATGTAAACACTGCTGTGTGCTCTGATGAAAAGGCGGAGATAGTTTTTTTTCTGCTCTTTTTGTCTGTTCTGCCTAGAGGAGAGATGTAGGGTCTTATAAAACCCAGATCTTGCCATAAAGAAGACCTGTCATACCCTATTCATAGGGATGTTTACATTCCTTGTAATAGGAATAAATATGGATGTTGCACCCACATTTGTAAGCAGAGTTCAAACCACACATGTGAGGTATCACCGCAAATGTTAGAACAAGAGCAGCAATTCTAGCTAAAGATCTCCTCTATAACTCTAAACTGGTAACCTGTAAACATTTTTATTTCCAATGTTTATTTGAAATTTTCACAAAACACAAAAGGAACAGTTAGACATAATCTTTCATACATTGAGACACAGTAAGGAGGATTATTTGAGTAGAGATGTATGACATATCAAATTAATAAACAGAGAACCACCAACCCTAAGTGCAGGGTAAAGGGTGTTCATCTCCCCTGAACACCCCATCTGGGATCAAACTGTGGGGGGAGAAAACACAACATAGGAGTGATTGCCAACATTTAGTATTCCATTTGATAGTACAGGAAAGTAGATTAGATATTTAGCTTAACAGATAATTAGCTTTTTTAGACCACTGGTAATAAGGGGAGGGTTAGAAAGGGTAGCGAGACTTCCGGTTCCGGCACCGCATGAGGTAACTGCGCCTCTCACTAGCTCCCGCTCCAGGCACCCGAAAATCGGCCTAAAAACTCAGCCTGAGGGCCCACACAGCTCACCAGCCACCACCGAAGGCCCCCATCACCCATTGGGCTCTGATGGATCGTTATTTAGAAAGATCCGGCACCCGATCGTACGCGGCCGTTACGGCTCCGCCGGACAGGCCGCAAATCGAGCCCCCGGCTCCGGCCTACTCCCCCGCAGCACCGGCCCTCTCATCCAACGCAGCGGACGCTCAGCCTGCAGACATGGAGGTTAGTGGGTGCACAAATCAGGCAATCCCAGCCTCACATCCCCCAGCACCCCAGGCCACAGCTTCATCATTATCCAACATATCTCCTCCAGGGGGCAATACCACAGATGTCCCCCTTATGGAGGATGGCCAAACGCAGCGAATAGCACAGGCAGTGGCTGCTCTCCTGACCCCTAAGATTGCAGCCTCTGTGGAAAAGGCAGTCAATGCTGGCATGACACAAATCAAAGCCCAGCTATCTGAACATACCGCTAGACTGAACGAAGTTGAACATCGCCTGTCTGAAGTGGAGGATGAGCTTTATCAGGCACAAGCCACCGAACACTCCCAAGACAAAACCAACCAATACATCATCCAGAAATTGGAAGATTTGGAAAATAGATCCAGAAGGAGCAACCAGCGATTCGTAGGCATCCCTGAGTCGCTACCCAACGCTGCCCTCACGGACTTTTGCTCCAAACGCATCCCCGAGGCTATGGGCCTCTCGGGTCCTTTCACTGTGGAACGCGCTCCCTCAAACCCGAACGCAAGTCCCCGCGACCCATCATTGCCAAGTACCTAAACTATGCAGACAAGTCCGCTATTCTCCAAGCATTACGGCAATCTCCAGCTCTTCAAATTGACGGAGTTAAAATCCTTATTTTTGCTGACTACTCGATCAAAGTCTCCAAAAAGAGGAAAGCCTTCCAACCGATCTGCTCCGAATTGTTCAAGCAACAAATAAAATTCACCTTGGCCTTCCCAGCAACCCTACGCCTCAAATCGCCAAATGGGGAACAACTCTCCTTCCAAGATCCCTCAGAAGCAGAATCCTTCATCCGCTCTCTCCGTCCGGACTCTCTCCACCAGACGCCTTCCAAGTCTGCCACAGGCCTCCGCTCTCTGGAACAGAGAAGCCCCCGTAAAGATTCCCCCAAGCGCTTTAGATCTTCTGCTCCGGACCATCGCAACAGAAGCGCTCTCCGCTGAACTCTCGGCTCAGGACTACAGTCGTGCTTTCCTCTACCCCAGGTCGTATATTTTTATATTGTTTTCTCCTCTTTTTTTCACACCATCTACATATAATCTTTTGGTCACTTGCCCCCCCCCCCCCCGCATCCTTCAACCGACCTGGCCTACTCTGCTGTGGTGTCCACTCCTCAGCCGCCTAGAACTGGCAACCGATCAATACTTCCATATTGATCCCTACAGACGCTATGCTGCTCCAACCCAGACTCTCTACCACAGCTTCCATTGTTCCTGCAATGTTCATTGGGCACATACATATATGGTTACCGTTACTCATGTATTCTTGTTCTATTGCAACTCTCTCCTCGTTTAGCTATCCGCAGCCCCCATGGCTATGTGATCGTAAGTTTGAGTTTGACTTGACTCCACTTTTGAATCAGTCTCAGATTTAGGTCTCGATTCAGTTCTACTCAAGCCGAGGCCACTGTTAGGTCCGCGATCCCAGAGCCATCAGTAACTGCTGACACGACACGCTTAACTGCATATCCTGATGTAAGGCTTAAATGTTTAGGTTTTGAATGTTAGGTCCTAAATATTATACTTGCACTAATGCCTTATTGGCTTTATAGACTAAGTGTCCTTTTTCCCCATTTGACTTCGCTGTGCACCACCCACTCCACCTCCCAAAATGAATCGGACTTCTCGAGCCTCGCACCACTGGTCCCAGGGCCCTCGGGCGCTATCTCCTTCCCTCAATTAGGGTCCTGTCTGGGGAGCCGCTTGCACAGTGAACTCATGCGGAAAAAAGTAAAGTCCATAAATATGCTTGCTTTATACTTGTTATGGTTCCCTGTTTGGTTCCTTCCGTCCTCCTCCCCCGTCCCACTCCCCCCTTGTTGCACCTCCTCATGCATCATATACACAATCGCTAACGGCCCATACTCCATATGTCATACGAGTCTCCTATATTTTCCGTTTAACACATTGATCTCGGATCCCCTTAAAAATCCCCTCTCCGACATTGCCTCTTAGGGTACTTTCGTGGAATGTGAAGGGTCTCCGCTCTCCTCACAAGAGAGTGAAGATCCTTCGACATCTTAAACGGCTAAAAACCGATATAGCGCTACTTCAAGAAACCCACCTTCACGCATCTGACTTCCATTGAATGCAGAAACTGTGGGTGGGAACAGTCTTGGGCTCAGAAGCAGTGGGGTGCAAAGCTGGTGTCCTACTGATCCACAGAAACCTCCCATGCACCATTCTCTCTACTGGCACAGACGACCAGGGACGCTTTATTTCAGTCCGAATTAGAATGGGTTCAAAGGAGATAATAGTATTAAACATCTATGCCCCTAACAACCCAACAAAGTCCTTCTATTGCCACCTCTCCTCACTTCTCCTTACCCCCTCCCATCTACCTCACCTGATTGGAGGGGACTTCAATGACATCATGCATCCGGCAGATGACAGGTCAGCACTAAAACCACCAGTAGCAACTCCCTCACCATCCACCCCCACCTTGTTTGCATCAACCATAGACTCCTTACGACTCAGACCTGTGGCGCCCATCTCATCCAACAGACAGGGCTTTCACCTTTTACTCCAACCCCCACAAGACCCTGACCAGAATAGACCATTTGGTTCCGACAACCTCATTCCCTATATTTCCGACACCGGGATAGAAGACATTGCCATCTCTGATCATGCCCCAATATCGCTCACCCTTGATCAACTAGATCTCCCACCTCATCCCAACCTCTGGCGCTTTCCCTCTTTCCTACATAACACCGATTTCCAAAATTACATGACATGCTCCTGGGAAGAATTCTCTTCAGCTAATGCCATACACTCCAACGAACCAAACCTCCTTTGGGATGCTGGCAAAGCTTTCCTGAGGGGCAGGATCATATCGTACGCCACTACTTTTAAAAAAAACAGCACTATCTAAATTTAAGTTAGCCAGTACTAGACTACACAGTGCACAACTCAAACTTGCCACCTCCACCGACAGGGATGAATGGACTGCAGCCAAAGCCTCTTTTGACGCTTGGGCAAATACCCTCGAACTTACAAAAAAAGCTCATCTAGACGCTACCTTCCACAAATTTGGGAACAAATCCGGGAAACTACCCTCTAGGCTCTGCAAGGGACCCTTCCGACCAACTCATATCACCTCCCTTCGTGACCACCAGGGGAAGTTC
The DNA here is from genome assembly GCA_028564925.1 of Lithobates sylvaticus. Lineage (NCBI taxonomy): Eukaryota > Metazoa > Chordata > Amphibia > Anura > Ranidae > Lithobates > Lithobates sylvaticus. Next base: position 52,588,598 of record CM053035.1, read on the forward strand.
ACTCCACCCCTCCTGATATTAATAAAGCCATGCTGAAATTTTACACGGCCCTATATGGCCCAGACCCTATTGACAAAGACGCTGCACGCTCCTTCTTAGATAAACTGCACCTCCCTACCATCTCCCCTGTCCAGCTCGAATCCCTTAATGCCCCCATTACGGCACACGAAATAACATTAGCCATTAGGAATCTACGGCCCTCGAAAGCCCCTGGCCCCGACGGCGTCACTAGTGAGTTTTACAAAACACTCCCAGACATAACGACACCTATGCTTCATTCAGTATTTTCCGGCATCTGGGCTGGTGGCGCATATCTCCCCACGGGCAATCAAGCAATTATAAAGCTTCTTTCCAAGAAAGGCAAGGACCCCTTAGAACGAGGTTCTTACAGGCCCATCTCTCTACTTAACGTAGATGTCAAAATCCTATCCAAAATTGTGGCCTCCAGATTAGCCATAATCGTCCCCGACCTCATTCACCCTGCCCAATCGGGTTTTGTAAAAGGACGTACGGCCACCCTAAACATTCGAAAGGTGTTATTAGCCCTCGAACAAGCCAAACTAGATCCCAAAGGCGACTATGACATAATTACCCTAGACGCTGAAAAAGCCTTCGACAATGTAAACTTCGACTGGCTAGAAATGTCACTTTCCACAATGGGATTCAACGGCCCTTTCTGTCACCTTATTAAATCAATGTATGCGTCGCCCTCAGCTAAATTAGTTGCAGCAGGTATTCTCTCAGAAGAATTCCGCCTTCACAAAGGCACTAGGCAGGGGTGCCCTCTGTCCCCCCTGTTATTCAACATCGCGTTAGAACCCCTCTCTAGATTCCTGACCCTCAACGCCCCCATGCGAGGCATCACGGTAGGCTCCACGGAACTGCGTACATCTCTCTTCGCAGATGATGTCCTCATTTTCACGTCCAACCCCCCAGCCGACATGTTGACAATTAAAAGCATCTTTGACAATTTCAGAAACTGCTTGGGTCTCCGCATAAACTATTCTAAAAGTGAAATTCTCCCAATTGGCGGTAAACCTACACCCCCTTGGTCAAATAGCTCTCTTCCAGGTAGCCACATCACATACCTGGGAATCAAGATAGGGAAACTGCCCTCTTCTCTTTACCATCTCAATTACCCCCCTCTATTTAGCAAAATCTCACAGGAACTATCCAACTGGATGGATCTCCCCCTTTAGCTCTTGGGAAGGTGCCACCTTGTCAAAATGATCAGCTTCGCCAGACTACTGTATCCTATGCAAACTATCCCGCTATTGCTGAAACACAGATATTTCAGCTCTCAATTCAAAAATCTCCAATTTTCTCTGGCATGGCAAAAGACCACGCATTGCTTTCAGAAAACTGCACCTACCCAGGAGCGAGGGGGGTATTAGCTTACCACATATACGATTATATAATCTTGCATGCTTAACAAGGACTAGTCTAGACTGGCTAGCTCAACAATCCCGACACTCAAACTTTGCACTGGAGACTGAAATGGCTCACCCTTACTCACTAGTGGCCCTCCTACACTGCAGATGGAAAACTATTCCCCTCCCCCTGCAACATAATCTCCTGCTACGCGATACAGCCTTGGCTTGGAGAGAGATTAGAAAAATCCTTAAACTCCCCTCCCACGTCTCTCCACACCTACCCATCCAAGGCAACCCTGGTTTCACCCCCGGCACACACTGCAAACTCTTTGGTATATGGCAGGAGCATGGCCTGTCAAAATTTTCTGCACTCAAAAACCGGAAAGATTCTTCCATTTTCAGAGGTTTCCATCCGATTCTCCCTACCTCCTTCCCATAGGTTTCACTACAATCAATGTGTCAGCTTTATCTCTAATACATGCAAGACAGAATCTTTAAGGTTTAAACCAAATTTCTTAGACCGGCTGCAAAAAAGTGGTCAGTCTACGATCGCAGACATCTACAAACCTCTTTTACTCGAATCTTCACCACCTCCTACCTCTACTTCCATTGCTAACTGGGACAAAGACTTCCCCGATCCCAATCTTGTCGAAAAGATACTGTCTGGCCTTCGTACTGTTCTCCGTCTCACTCCCAATGAAACATGGAGGGAAACTCAGCTTAAAATAGCACACCGAGCATATATTCCCTTCCTCTCACCCAAGTCAAAGAAAGATGGAATCTCATGTCCCCTCTGCTCAACCACCAAACCCTCACTCGCACATCGATTCTGGTCCTGTTCCTTCATCTCCTCATTTTGGGATCAAGTCATCTCCTTCATATTTGAAGTAACCCTATTGAAACTCCCCAAAGACCCTCTCCTCCTGATTTTCGGTTTCTGGGATCCCCTACTGTTACCTTGGTCTTCTTCCTCATCTAATGCCACGTCCCTTCAGGGGACGGCCTCCAAACTACCCTCCAAAGATTGGATCCTGCTATGCTTACTTATCGCAAGGAGACTCATCCTCAGACATTGGATTTCACCTCAAAGCCCACCTTTCACTCATCTCAAAAAGGATTGTGTTACCCTCCTCTACAGAGAACGACTCCTCACGGATTTCAAAAACCCAAAATCCAGATCCCGTTTTCTCAACAGATGGCAACTGTTCATCTCCTCAACTCTCTCCCCAACCGACCAACTGGATCTTCATACACTTTCTCCTTCTCCTATGATGAGCCAATCCCTGAGGATCAGTAACCCATACAGCTTTTGTCACTACTATCTCCCAAATTAACACTATGACAGGTGGATACTTTTGGAGCCGCCCCCCCCCCCCTCCCCACTCTTTCCTGGTTACTCTCCACCTCCCCCAGTTATTATTGATCAGGATTTCATACTCAGATCCTTCCAGCTTACTGCTACATATTTAATGGCTATTGACGGCATGCATCAGACAGTTACTTTCTGTCTACACTGCTTCACACTTCCTAGCAAGTAGAGGTTTTTACCCATCTGTTTTTTTTTTTCATCAAATGTTCTTCTCGCTGACATATGTGTTACCTCTAGATCTCATGTCTAATGGATCTTCTGTAATCTCTGTAGTTTCCGTAAAAATGACTGTGTGTGTGTGTGTGTGTGTGTGTGTGTGTGTGTGTGTGTGTGTGTGTGTGTGTGTGTGTGTGTGGTGTGTGTGTGTGTGTGTGTGTGTGTGCGCCTGGTGGATGGTTTTCAATTACAACAGTGATAAGCTTGAAGATATCGTTCCAGAAAGAAGCAGAATCGTTACACAACCAAAGTAAGTGGTATAAATTCCCCTGTCTTCCCACATTTTCTCCAACACAGATGAGGACTGGTCGAACGTATGTATCTAAGATTTCATTTGTAAGGTCCCATAAGTTGGAGGAGCGTGTCATGTGGAGATTAGAGGTTGTGGCAGTTTTGCATTGGAGGTCACTAAAAGTAGTACCCATTTGGTCTGTAAACATTTTTAAACATGTCATCTATGGAAAATTTTAAGTACCAAAATTTTTCGAGTGTGCGCAATTTTAAAGTGCGACATGTTAGGCATCTATTTACTTGGCGTAACATGTTTCACATTATACTAAAAAAAATTGGGCTAACTTCACCTTTTTCTTTTTTTTATTCACGAAACTGTCCCCCACCCCCAAAACAAAACGCATTGAAAAGTTGCTGCGCAATCACCATGTGACATAAAAAGTTGCAACGACTGCCATTTTATTCCTTAGGGTCTATGCAAAAAAACAAACACACAACATAATGTTCGGGGGTTCTAAGTAATTTTCTAGCAAGGAAAAGGAGGATTTTTACATGTAGCAAAGGTGTGCTAGAATAGGCCTGGTATGGAAGTGGTTAATGAATTGGGCTAACACAGTGTCATAACACAAAAAATATTGTGCATTGGATTGGAAATGGGACCTAAGGTGACAGTTGAATATATTGTAAATTCTGAGATAGATACGTTCCCAACATTCATGTAAATTGGCGAAGTGGTTCGGATAAGTGGTAAAACGTCTAACATTATCGAACAAGCCAAAATGTGACTACTACTAACAATAGCACGACTTGGATAAATTAAAACCGTCATAGACTTATTTAATACAATATCCACAATTTTATTTCATCAAGACAGAAAATACATCAAATCAAGGCAATAAAAAAATGTTAGCAACTTTCTTTCATATAATACAATTCAGTACAAATGGTAAGTTTTGCATAGACCCCAAACCTTAAGAAGTGAATACACTGTGCATGGGAAGCACCAACTATACAAAATTATCCCTGTAAAAGTGAGCTAGAAATGAAAAGGAAATCTCAAATGGGTTTTCACTGTGGCTATTGCAACATGTGGATTAATACCCCATTTAAGAAGTTTAATTTAAAGGGCACCTGTTATCACCACTGAGATACCCATTTTGTGACTACTCAATTCATAGAGCCAGATAAAGCAACTGATGTTGGATTCACAGGCCAAAGTGCTTCATATTTCATGCACTATATCCTAATCAATAGGTTGCACAATTATAAACAAAATGGCTGCTTTCAGCATCTTTGGGTAAAGTGTATGCTTGATAGCAGTAAAACCCTTTAACAGCCTACACGGCTTTTAGAACTGTTGAGGCCTAATTGAACCCTCTGTTACTGTAATGCATATACAAAACTATACGGTGCTTTTCTTAAAGTATTTTCTAAGAGCTGCAGGAAGGGTTAAAATACCATGTGCTAGCAGCAGCATGTGGCTGATTGCTGCTCTCACAAGCAACAGCCCTTTTTCTTGTACACTGCTCCAATCATCAGTGCGCTACTTCTGAGCAGCACTGTTGATTGGAGGATTGTACAGGAGGGCGTGCAAGACCATAGAAGATACGGCCCCCGTTACAGCAGCAGTCCAAGACGCTGCCAGCACAGGCCATTTTAACCCTTGCACTGAAGACCAAAAAAAAAAAAAAACTAGAACAGTACATTACTGTATATGCAGCCTGACTGTATTAGAGTAAAAACCACAGCGTTCATTTAAGCTTGACTAGAAACAAAATATTGCTATAAATTGCTTAGGTGGTTAATCAAATGGCAGCCATATCATATGCAAAAAAAAAAAAAAAAAAAAAAAAAAAAAAAAAAAAAAGCACGGCAACGGAAAATAAAGGATTGTCTATTCTTAAAAATGATGTTAGTTACAAAATTCCTAATAATCATGCTTTCAATCCTTGTAATGCTGGTTTATATGTATGAATGTTTAAAATCCAAACCACTAACAATTCTAAATTGTGGCACAGCATGTGGCTGAGGTATTGTGATGCGTCAAGTATCTCTCCAGTAAAAGCACATCAATGCACAGAAATATCCATCTACATCTGGTCTTACAAACCACAATAAATACAAGTTCACATTATCCTACTATTCAAAAAAAATAAAAATAAAAAATTCACATGTGGGATTGACCCTTTAATAAAATTAGCCACGATTAGGTATTTTCCAACCATAAGAAAATCGAAAATTGAGTGAAATGATGTCCAATCATGACTCTTGCTATGGAAGAATTTAAAATATAATTTTTCTTATCTATGGGGCTCTTAACTACTGTAATGCAGTTAGGAGCTGAAAGGCAGTGCGATTTTAACACAACAGGGCAGATCACATGGGGCTCTATCAGTTCTAAAGTCACCCACAAAAACAATTCTAGCTAAAATAAAAAAAAAAAAATAAAAAAAAAAAAGTGTAAAAGCCTGGTACACCCCATCAGGTTTTTTTTTTCCCCATTCAACCCAGCAAGCTAAACGAAAAAGACTGAGGAGCTTGCTGTACTAACTCTCCACTGAGCCATTGTGTTCTGACAGGTCGACTACTCCCCACCAGAACACAACGCTCAGTGCTCGCAGCTATTGGCAGCCAGCGCTGATCTGATGCTGGTTTTTCAGCATGCCCGTACAGCTGGCTTCTGTCGAACAGGCTGCTGTACACACGGGCCGAATTTTGGCCGCTTTCTGTTGAAACCGGGCCCATGTGCACCAGGCTTAAGATGTAAATCATTCATAAGCCTGAAAAACAACAAAAGAATATGCATAAGCTCAAAATAGTTTTACATTTTTAGGGAGTTTTCTACTTTAGAGAAGGAACAAAAACCTTGATTGAGATCAAAAAATGCAACAGCGCAGGCTGTTCTAACCTTCCACTATTTTCTGGGACCACTAATCTCCAATTTAGCTGCAGAGACAGTACAGGTAAAAGCTATCATCACAGCTTGAACTGGTTCTCTTCCAGAACTAATCTATCTGAATGTCTATCTGGACTTTAGGCACCCATACATACATAGTTCATCCTCAAGATGGCAAATGTTTGAGTGTTGCATTCAATAACTAGATTTATATGGGGAAAGCACTGATCACTGATTACTAAGACAGTATCATATTGAAGAGAATCCTAAAAAGAGTTGTAAAGGCAGGTTTATCTTAATGCATTAAGATAAAAAGCAGTTTGTGTGTAGCAGCCTCCCCAGACCCCCCCTTATGCTTACCTGAGACCACTCTCTGGCCAACAATGTCCACGAATCCCTCAATTGTCCCGGACTCTTCCTCCCGATTGGCTGAGACACAGCAGTGCCGCCATTGGCTCCCACGGCTGTCAAAATCAGTTAGCCAATCAGGGGAGAGAATGGCAGCTCTGAGTCTGAATGGACACACAGAGCTGCAGCTTGGCTGGGGTGTCCCCATAGTAAGCCGCTTTCTGTGGGGGCACTCAACAGCAGGGAGGGGCCAGGAACAGCAAAGAGGGACCCAAGAAGAGGAGGGCCCAGGCTTCCCTGTGCAAAACCAACTGTACAGAGCAGGTAAGTATAACATATTTGCTAGTTAAAATAAAAAAAACACAAGACTTTACAATCACTTTAAAGGCCAGCTGAATGAAGAGTTTCTACACTGGCTAGCGACATTTGTCTGAATCTTCTACCATGAAAGAACAAGAGAAACGTATGCATGTAAACTAAAAAGGAGACTGTATTATGCAAATAATATAAGGAATAAAAGAATAAAGGAATGCTTATTTTGGGCATACAATTAAGCCTAGCTGCTTGGCTAATAAATGGGTTGGGAAGGAAGAGGGCAATAGTAATATGTGCATGCTGCTCTTGTATAATTGCTTTTACTGTTTTACTGCACTATAAAGTGTGTTGAAATAGGTGCTGAATGCCAGTATTTGTCAGGATTGATCACTACAGAGCCATCCGTGCTGCATAGGAGGCTGAAGGGGCCTTCCCTTTCCATCTAAAGTTGAAAATGTCATTTAATAGGCATTGGACAGCTCATACTGATATGTTTTTTGTGGAAGTGTCTACATTATAACTGCATTTGTCTTACTGGCATAAATTGGCAAGCATTTTGTTGAAAGCACTTGAACAGCTCTGGCCTCCCTTTGCTGTTTAAAAGACATAACTGGCAAAACAATTCTGTAAATATGTGCAAGCCAGCAGCTGCAAAAACAGGAGTCTTAAGGTTATCCACATTATCAGTAAAGGGCATTTTACAACATTCACAGCTGACTGTTCTGTTCATAAACCCTAAGGCCCCTTTCATACATGCGGACTGTTTGTCCATTTTTCATCCATCCGTTGACGGATGAAAAATGCACATCAATGCATCTCTATGAAAAAACGGATGTAAATGGGTGATCCATTTTTTTCTTTTTAGAACTGATCAATGCCCTATTTTTCTTCTGTTAACCACTGCAGCCCCGGAAGATTTGGCTGCTCAATGACCAGGCCATTTTTTGCGATACAGCACTGTCGATTTAACTGACAATTGCGCAGTCATGCGATGCTGTACCCAAACAAATATGACGTTCTTTTTTTTAGAGCTTTCTTTTGGTGGCATTTATTATTTGGTGGTATTTGATCACCTCTGCGGTTTTACATTTTTTGCACGATAAATAAAAGAACAATATATTTTTTTTTTTTATATAATAACCCCCCCCCCCCCCCCCCCCCCCCCCCCAAAAAAAAGAAAAGAACATTTTATTGGGACTGCGATATTGTGACAAATTGGACACTTGACAATTATATAGCGCTAAAATGCACTGATTACTGTATAAATGTCACTGGCATGGAAGGGGTTAACACTGGGGAGGCGATCAAGGGGGTTAACTGTTCTTTAGGTGTGTTTTAACTGTAGGGGGAATGGGACCGGCGAGGGGGAGAGGGAGAATGTTCATACTTTTATGAATACACGATCTGTCTCTACTCCCCTGAAATAACGGTCACAAGCGATCGCAGGTGCCCAGCGGTCAGTAATCACGCCCACCGGGCACTCTCATGGTTAAGGACTCTAGCTGGAGGATGTAAAACAAAATGTAAACCGGATGACAAACTGATGTAAACTTCATCCGTTTTTTTTCTTTGAAAAAAACGTGTCAACTGATGAAACGAACGGTCCATATGTGTGAAAGGGGACTAACAAATGCTGGTGTCACTTTGCAGGCTTCTCCTGACTAATTTTACTGACCTCATGAGGAACTGATGAAAATGGTAGCTCATCATTTGGTTTTCATTGTAGAAATCCTTAAGTAATCTATGTGTTGATTATTACTAATTATTCTAGCAAAGATGAGGATTTACAGAGGTGCTGATAAGCTTTTATGGCTAAGGTAGTGACTAGGAAATGTTTTTGGTTCAGCATACTTATTGGCCTAGCCATGAAATCATTAATTTTACTGTACCAAGATAAATGGGGAAAAAAATGCACATTTAAAAGGCCTAAAATTGTATTAGACTAGAAAAGTCTGGCCAGTAGCACATCTTATGTAAAGGTTTGTCAACCTCAATAACGGAATTACGTTTATTTGGATCTTTTGGTCTGTGTAATTTACCATTGAAAAGAGTTTTGTTATGGCTGATTGAGAAGGGCAAAAAAAAAAAAATTGTATTGTATCTATTGAGAAACAGAAATTGAGTGAGAATTTTCTCCCTGGGACAGAAATTGCATCATTAACAGAGTCACCGGGTAATCAAAGAGAGGGGGAAAAAAAACACACACAACACACACACACACACACACTTGGGACCAGTTAGATGGTAAGCTGCAATGTATTTAATGGATTTAGATGCAAGCTAAAACACTATCTACAGAACAACTTAAAACTATGATCTGACAGTAAATACAAGGTTTTTATGGGACTTTTAAAGCGCAACTACACCATATTATAAAAAATATACATTTTAATATAATTTACATATTATATTATTCCATATTATAAATATTTTTTTTTTATATAATTTAGAAAAAAGTATAAATGCATAGTTCAAATTGATACAGCAATAAGCACAGGATGAATAAAGACAGTTGAAATGCGGATACATCTCAACATGTTTACAAATGTATCCACATTGCAACTGTCTTTATTCATCCTGTACTTAATGCTGTATCAATTTGAACTATGCATTTATACTATTTTCTAAATTATATAAAAAAATTATTTATAATATGGTGTAGTTGCGCTTTAAAAGTCCCATAAAAACATTGTATTTACTGTCTAAATTAAGGGATGTGGCGCTATAAGTCTGTTTCAGTATTTCAGCTCCTTCAAAAACTATGATCTGAGTTACAAGTGACAATTACATTTTTTTCACAAGGGATTTGAACCCCTTTTTATCAACATATAGCCAACGCAGCAATTGTGAAGGAATGCAATCTTAAGAAGATATTAAAATAGATATACAGATCAGCCTTATTACTATTACAAAGCTTAATCTGCAGGTAGAACCTACAAAGGAACCATTTCAAAATGTATAGGATTTAGCTCCCTGCTTAACTTCAACAAATGGGTCTCCTAAACCACTTTCTTTGCTCACATTTTCACAGTGATGTGGTGGACCAATTTCATATATTCTAGTCTTTATTCTCTGACACACATTTATTGGACAAATGTAAATTCCATTTTACAACAGAAACTAGGCTTTGCAGTTCAAGACTCGAGGTATTTCTTTTAGGGTTTCTTCATATTTTTGTGCACAGTTCTACCAATAGTAACTGTGCTGGCAGCTGTTTTTACACACTGAAACCTGTGCTGATTTACTGGAAAAAGTCCTCATCTTCCAACTACCAATATATTTATGATAATGGTTGACAAAAAGCCCTTTCCAAGTTTAGGATGCAAAAGCATGCCCAGGCCAAATTAACAAAAATGTGGTTAGACCCAACAAACATTTAGGCACTACATCCATCTTACATTTATCAAGACGCTGTACAAAATTTTCAAATAAAACCTGTTTCTTTATCTCTAATTTAAGATCCTTCGATATAACTGTGTCTCTTTGCAATGCAGGCAAATTATGGCTGTGGAATAGGGGAGCAGGGTATTATACATGGCTTCCTGAAAACACCACATCAGCCTGCCTCATTTCTTATTTCAAGACCCCTTAGTTCTGATGCAAGCAGTGGGTCGGAAAGTACGGTACTAGATGGGGCTGGATATTTTCCAGCCCAGAAATGAGGCTAGCGCTATTTGACTTGCTGCAGCTTTTCTAATGTACACTTCGAGAAGCTCAGAGTGTGCAGTGCTATCATAGAAAGCTATTTCAGTATAGGAGAGGAGCCTGTACAATTGAGCAGAGTGGTTTGTGTCCAGTTTTAATGTTCATTATGTATTGCAGTGTCCCATAGAATATTGTTCTCAAAGAAGGGGCGGGGGTCAGAGGACAGGTCCCTGCAATAGCAGACCTTTTACACTCAGCAAATGGCTTGCGTTTCCTACCATGCCAGTAACACACCCTGTCCTAGGATTATGATACCCACTCATTAGGCCCAATTGGTAGAGGAATTTAAAAGTGGCGCATTGCCTTTAACATAATTATATGTACTGCAGAAAATTTAAGCACAGAAATCATGATCTTGACCATCTTGTGCCATTATCTTTTTGGCACAATACTGCAAACCTTCACTGTGCAAACAATTGCCAAACTATTTCATAAAAAACTTTGGCCAAGGTCGACATGCTGCATGGAATATTTCAACATTTGGTGTGCTAGTTGCATTTTACTGTTTAAACCCTTCAACTTGACAATCATTTGGTACATTGCATAAATCTTTGTTCTATGCGCCAAAAATATTTGACGAACCATTAATAACTCAATCGGGCACACTGTGGCTATGGAGGAGCAGCCATTTGGTACACTTATGTGTCACTCAAAATACAGAAAGTGTCAAGATTACTGAACACACATCCAGCCCCCCCCCCCCCCCCAACATCTCCATAACATAGGGGAGAGGTGATCTGTAGTTCACAGAGGAGCATTAGGCAGGGCTTAGAACACAGTTGAAAAAAACACTGTAGAGTGCTCAGGGCAGCTATGGATATCTGGTAGGATCAGCAGTTATTAAAATGCATTCAGAAAAAAAAAAATGTTTCAATGGTAGATTTACCGGACCAAAAGAGAACAAATAAGAGAAGTCCATTGTTGGGGTTTACATATACTTAATGTAGTATGCCATACATCAGGCTCCCTGACAATTCTGTAGCAGACTGCTCATCTTGAACAGCAAATCACAAAGTAGTAAAGGAAAAATTAGAATGACCACGCGGAAGCTTTCACCTTCAAAAACAATGACAGCTCACATACATACATACACACCCAGTAGGTTCCTTTAAAGAGAACCAGTAATGACTAGCCTTATGAAATAATGTGAATTGGTCTCATTTTAAATTGTGCCTTTTACCTATGAGGAACTTACATTGTGTGTTGTGTGAGGTTGAACAGTAGGCAGGGCAGCAACAGTCACACTTTAGGTAAGCTGTCACCCCTAACTCAAGCTAAAGAATCAGACACACCAAATTTAAATAGGTGTGCAGATAAAATTTATAAAAAAGTTAGTTAGTTACCTTCACATTTATAGTAAAGACAGAATTAGTGTAATCCATAAAAAGTGCCTCAGACACTTAATTCCAGCACTTAAATCAACACACACACACACACACACACACACACACACACACCACAAAACACAGTGAAAACATGTTGCTACGTTGACAGGACTGTCACAATCACCATTTTACACCATGCAAGAATTGATCTGGCTTAGTGCCATCTTTCCTGTTTACGATATGGTAGTATTTAAGTTTGAATTTGTCACAGGCATAGCACCAGAACGCTAACCTGTTGGGAAAATGGACTTAATGAATTTGTGGCATGCAAAGTTAATGTCTATGAAACAGTTACAATTCTTGCATAAGACCAGTTGTGATGGGCTCTTCTCAAGCTAAAGATTTTTAGATTCGTAGTTTTGAAGGCGCAACTTTTAAACTAAAACTGCAGTTTCCTGCACTAAAGTGAGAATGTCAACGATCATCCTTACTTTTCTGCAGCTTCCAATCAGATTAAAAACATTGTATTCCAATGGTTTTACAGAGCAGGTTCAAATCAGACTGGTGAAAGGAGAAAATGCTCTTCCTGAGGATTCAGTAAGTGCCAATTGTGAAAGTATAGCTACCTATGGGCAAAAAGTGTTGTCTAATCTATTAAAACATTCATTAAGAAGAGCTACTGATTCCTAAAGTGAAGTTAAAAAAAAAATACTAACAGGTTGCCTCTTTATTGCAGAAGAGGCATTGGAATGTCTCGTGTGATGAAATAAATTTACCTGCCTGTTCAGAGTCTTCTGTAGAAGGTACACTGAGCTGCCAAGTGTGCTGGAATGAATGATTTCTGTGCATGTGCAGAAATTACATTATCCCTCCCCGGTTAATCAGGACAACCAAAGACTGGCCCGGGATGAAGCCAGAGCACTTGCTAGGGACCTTGCAGGCATTGCTGGCCCAGGGGTAAGTATTCCTGGCTTTAGTTCCACAATGTAGTAACCCAAATATCAGCCAGTCATAATTAATCATGTACTGGTATAACGGCAGAATCAGAGCAAATTTGTTTGAGTGCAGTTAAAGCAAAACTTTTGGCAAAATGTTAAATTGTAAAAATAAGTCACCCTGCAATAGATCCGCTGCTCCTGGGGAGGTAGATCTGCTCTATTTCTCCTTCTTGCAACAGGCAATCCTATCCAGCAAAAATGTGTTGTATAGAATTGCAAAGGTCATTTATTACATTTTTTGGTTTCCAAAACAATGCTACTTCTGTCAATACAGTGAATACATCCATTATAAACTTATGACTTTTTTTGTTTTGTCCATCTACATACCTCGAGTTGATCTGTTCAGGCTTCTTTTACTATACACAGGATTGGGCCTGATGAAGTGGCCATCAAGCTGCTTGACACCACTATGCAATGTGCTTTTCTCGGTTGAGACTATGTCCTTGCATTCCTTGTTCCTAAACAGCCTGTGCTATTCTAAGGGGCTATTCTAAATATGCTCAGGACGTCATACAGGCACAAACAAAGCATTGACTTCTACATTAAGCATTGTGCTTTATAAACTGCTCTTAAAAACATTGCCTCTCCTAGCAGTATGCAGCTCTCTCTGATAGGGCTGACTGCATGTTACTCAGGAGACACTTGAATGGGAACAATAGTGGGCATAAATGAACCTCAGCTCAACAATTTTCTCCACTTATTGGAAAATGGTCCTCACATAAAATCATACATTTACTGCTGAGAATTACAGTGGCTGTAAACCTGACTGCAAGGCTGAAGAGGAAGAGGCTTAATGGTAGGTAACAGAAGTTTATAGCAGGCTATTCATGTTGGAAAAAAAAGAAGACCACAACACACTACTTTTGAGGAAAAGAATAACTTTAAAGGCTCAGTCTCATGGCCAATAACAGCTCATTTCACAGCTGGTATGGCCAGGTGTTTACATTCAGCTGCAGACAGGAAGCCTGTACAAATAAATGACAGGCTGACACTTTGTGGCTGCTCACATGTAATTGCTCAAGGAGCGAGAGACAAATCTGCATCCAGGACTATTCATCTGTACCAAAAGGTAAATGATTGTGCATATCCATGCAGACAGCCCACACTTGTAGCAGCCAGTCCATCCTGCAAATGACAGGGTGAAGGGGGGGATCTAGGAGCCAGTAGATTCTGCAGGGTGGCTCCCCAGAGGTACATGGAGAACAGGAGTGGCATTTGAAAATAAGGAGTGCTGGTATTCAAGGGGGATTTAAAATTGTATAGGGGACGTTTTGTAGAAATATTGATAAAAAGGTGAACTTTCACTAAGAATCAGCTCTTATTTCTAAATACGGATGTTTGATAGATTAGGTCCAGTATTTTATCAGTTCCATATAAGTTCAAAGGAGCATCGTTCTTGGACATTCATGGGTAGAAATTTCTACAAACATTGACCAGTTTCTCATAATATTCTTACTGGGTACCCCTATGAGTGCACAACCTAATCCTCTACACTTGCATAAAATAAACCATCTTAAAACAAACAAAAAAAAAACACAGCTATTCCAACAGGGGCAGAGGCTTTTCAAACTGATGCATAAGGCAGCTCACACCATGTTATCTTTGTAGCCCTGAACCAACTTGATTATATTAAATTTGAACCCAGACTGTTTCATTTGTAAACAGCTACACATTTTCCTAATCAGTGGAGTTCAGGCAGATTTTTGTTTGAATCTACATAAAGAAATGAATTGTTTAAACGTTGCAAAATAACAAATGAGTTAAACATTTCAAAACATTTTTTTTTTTTTAAAATGATAGTACACTGGTCCTTCAGGGCTCCACCCACCTTTCAGTGTGGCCTGCCCAGTTTAGACAAATATATACTAGAATTAAAATACTCAGAACAGGAATACCTGCACTTGCAGTGCACTCATCTTTTAAATACATTTTATTAAAGGTGTATTATTTAGAAACATACTGTAATGTGCAACTTTTACAATTATTGTGTGGAACTGGACCCTTTAAAGTAAATCAAGCTCTGCTGCACTGGAAAAGAACTGACTTTACTAAATCCAAGCCTATTTCTTCAACTTGATTGTCAGAGGTCTACTTAAATCCGACCCTAGCTGTCAGTCACATAGCCCCATACACTGTCTTCCAACACAGGTAACAAAGAGCTACATAAAGTCCACTGGTGGTCTACATCCTTATTACTGACTTTAACACTTGCAATATGTGGGGAGACAGTAAGAGATTGGGCAGTTGGCAAGGTAATGACTGTCAATTTGCAAATAGTCTCTGACCCCTGATCATCTGACATTCAAGGTGAAATTTAGGCACAACATAATTAAACAATGTGACTTAATCAATTAACTGTTTGGAAAAAAACAAAAACAAAGGGTGACCAACATGAACTGGCTGGATTTAGGCTATACATTTTTAGGGACAGCAAACATCATTTTTCATTTTATTTTTATGGTAACCATTGTGATTAAAAAAAATAAAATAAAGAAGATACACGGTTTCACACGCATACATGCAAAACCTTTTTTTCCTTAAAAAAAAAAAAAAAAAAAAAAACAAATTTATGTACGGTACATGCTGGCCAGGTTCACCTTTGGTGGTGACAGCTTTCTTTTAGAGCAGCATGTCATGTTTTAGGTTAAAGAATCGGCTACCAATGAGTTTCCAATCGCAGCAGTCAAAAAAGGTAAAGGCTACTTTCAGGGATAAACATCCACACTTTACATGCTGCTTTTACAGAGTAGAGACTGTAACCATTTTCCCTTTAAATAACGGAACTTCTTTTCCTCTAGGTGCAAACTTTGCAATTGTGACATATTTCACTCAAAGAAAAAAAAAAAATACTCATCCACAAGAGCCATGTGCATGATAGAGTATCTTTCACTTCATTCTAATAAGTTCACATAAAAAAAAAAAATAATAAAAAAAAAACACGTACGGACAAAAAAAAAAAAAAAATCTAAGGGTACTTATTCAAGTATTAAATCAAAAAAGCCTCTTAAAAACCATTTTACTGTATGTATTAAAAAGGCACGACTTATAATAAAAAATTTAAGAAAAATAAAACAAGTGATCCCCAAAGACAGACTGGCCAAAGAGGTTTAGCCATGTAACGCTGAGGTGATGAGATTTCCCTGTGGAAGCACTTGTTGTGTCGCTTTGATGTCAGTGCTGGAGTAAATCAGAATGCAGACGTGCTTCCAAAAGAAGGAACAGCTTCAGGGAGCTGTGCTTATAACTGCAATGGAAGTCTTAAGAGTATTTCCAGATGGCTACAGTGGCAGTGAGCACGCCAGCTAAGAAGACTCCGACAGTTTGCCAAGTTGGTGTGCCAAAGTAAGACAGGAGACCCTCCTGCAAAAAAAAAATAAAAAAAAAAAAAAAGATATATTACAATATGACTTTTCTAACACATTGCAATACAGGCATACCCCACTTTTAAGTACACAATGGGGTTTATTTACTAAAGCTGGAAAGTGCAAAACCAGTATCACTTCTGCATATAAACCAACGAGCTTCTAACCCCAGATTGTTCAATTAAGCTTTGGTAATAAAACCTGGAAGCTCAGGTTTCTATGCAGAAGGGAGCCTGATTTTGCACTTTCCAGCTTTAGTAAATAAACCCAATTGAGTACTTAAAAGTGAGGTATGCCTGTACAGTACACAACACCATATAAATGCCCTTGCAGTATGTTGACAAAAATTCATCCACAGCTGGCAGGGTAATTTTCAATCTCGTCATGGCAGCAGGGTGTTTTCTATTTACTTTCCATCTCTTATAACAGACTGAAGGGTTCATCAACCATAACCAAAAAGAACAGAGAGGTTAAGGCCAAGAGCTCAACTCAATAGTACAATAGATCCACAAAGATTCCCCCTGTGCAGCCACCATCTCCCCCCCACCACATTTGGAGATCTTGTCTCTGGCAGACAATGCTCAGGCAACTGGGTGGCTTACTGAAGAGCTAGATTCCATTGCAACACAGAAGGTAATAGAGATGCTTAGTCCCTGCATACACATACCAAGGAAGACAACGGAGTGCCCACTCAAAGAGATGCTCTTCACAGTAAATTTCTGCAAATAGTCTCTGTCCTATCTGATCAGTTGAAGGGGATTAAGGAGGATGTTTCCTTTCTAGGAAATGACCTCTAGAAATGTCATAAAACATTACGACATAGGAGGGCTGACCTAGCTCTGTTGAAAATGATGTAACGCCACGTAAACAATGCCTAGCTATAAATCAAGACTAAACTGAAAAGTAATGACTATAGAATGAAGAGCTTAGAGAATAGGTGAGGCCACAACATTAGGATCATTGGTCTCCATGAGTGTAGTGTAGGCAACTCTCCCATGGAAAAGTGGCTATTTGATACTTTTGGTAAATCCAGCTTTACCCCACTCTTCTCAATGGAAACATTGGGTTACCTTCCAGAAATTGTCCCACAGGAGCTAAAATTAAAAACTCTTGCACTCAGTCAGAAACATGGGGATGCTATAAAAAGAAAAAAATTATAAAAAGGATCCACACATCACTTAAGTTCAGAGAAAAATCAGTTTAGTAGGTCCAGACTGTCCATTACCCTGCCACATACTCCAGCTCTTCTAAAGGCACCATAAGGAGAGTGGGCAATCTGACTCCCCTGCAACATAAGGCCCTAACAAACCTGAGTAATAATGAAAAGCTGGTAATCAAAGCATCTAACAAAGGTGGGTACATAATAGTAATGGACAGCCTACAATATAGGAACATGTGTTAGGATATTCTGAAAAACAGATTGGCACACATGAAGGATCTGCTAGGCATTTGTCCAACATACTATGTTGGTACAGATACATAGATGATGTGTTGATGTGGGGAGGCAATGAGGCGGAAATATTAGAGTTTATGCAAAAACTAACTCTTAATAATTATAATTTCAAATTTACGATGATGCATAGTTAAAAAGAAAATTCTATTTTTGGACATTGACATTTTTTATTCAAGGACGACGTCATCAGGACATCATTATATTGCAAGCTCACAGTGGGCAATAAGATAGCTGGATGGGAGGTGGCTGTGGAACAGTTCCCTGCCAGAGCATAGGGGAGCACCATTTCAGCGCTAGACTGGGTAGGTAAACCTGCTCTTCACGCCCCCCTGGTCCTAAACAAGCATTTCACTCTTGCAGCGCAGAGGCAGCCCAATACAAGGGATTATCACATATGCTGGGGGCAGGACACTGAGGGGTTAATGCACACACATTGACTGTTAGTCACTTATACCCAATACACTGTAGACTGGTCGCTGATGGGTAAATGTTTTTTATACACTGGGGATAGGTGACTTAGGGGTTAAAACTCATATTCTAGGCTGACCACTGAAAGCCTAATACACATATACTGCAGACTGGTCACTAATGGGTTAATGCACATGTACTGCCGCCTGGTCTCTGGTTGGTTAATGCATATGTACTGTGGGTGTAAAGCTGGATAGAGTACTCTCTGCACTGGAGGGGCCTTGTCACTGCTGGTATGGATACTGGGGAGTGATGTGCGTTTGCTGTGGGCAGGATGCAGTACAGAGACAAACAGGAGTCCTAACACACAAGCTAGACTGGATTATGCATACTCTACAGTTAACAACTAGAAACGTACTTCTCCAAAGGAGGGGAGAGGAGGAAGAGACTGCTGCTGAACTAAATTTCACTCTGGGTGCTGAACCCCAGACTGAGTCTGGGTTCATTGTCAATGGGGAGGACACGGACACTATTCCATATGCCGTTTTACTGGTGAGTGTGTGACTGTGGACTAAGGAGTCTATAGAGGAGAAACCAGAGTGTGTGCTGGAGGAGGGATAGAGGGGAAAGACCAATGTGTATTCTGGTGATGGGATCTCACTGGAGAAAAAAAAAAAAAAAAAAAAAAAAATTAAAATCTGTATGCTAGAGCTGGAATCATCATAAAGAATGACCAGGAGAGGCAGAATCCCTCAATGGGGAAATGAAACGGTCTTAGGCACTTGTCCTTAATGAGAAAAGTAAACAACCTCTGAAATACGCATTGTTAGAGGACCTTGGGGGGAGGGGGGGGGGGTATTCATTTTCATACTCCCCCCGGTTTTTTTATTTCAAGAAATGTAATTTTTTTGGTGGTGCCAAATTTCACTTGCCTAGGTGAGGATGACACAATCCCTGGGCCCGCCCATCACACATCCCAGAATACTCCAGGACAGCTTCCCTGCATTACATTGACCTCACGTATGCAGAGTCCTGGCTGAGTGATCAGGAAATGACAGCCAACTACCAAATTCAAGATGGCAGAAAAAAGCGCTACAGGCGCTTGGAAGACCACACTGGAGCTTTTGTGTGTTTTTAAAAGTAAAACAGGTGCAGTACTTCTAGTTCCCTGGTTATTTTTTAATAGCCAGGCGAAGGTTCTTTTTTTTTTTTTAAAAGCTAAAGTTCACTTTTTCCAGAAAAAAATGCACCTTTGTAAAAACCTGATCCATTTTAACATATCTGTAGGCCATTCGTGCTCCCCTGGAAGCCAGTCCAAAGATTGCCAGTTAGCAATCCCACCTCCAGCCTTGTTGCTAGGATCCAAAAACTGTGCAGGGTTTCACTCCTGTACTGATGGGAGTGAGCATCCAGCAAAGGTGGAGGAAGCCTGAGAGACTGGTAATTAAGACAGGTATTCTTCCTTGTTAGATCCCTCTAGACTAATTAAGTATGCTATCCTGCATATGCTGGGGAGGTGGGGAGACACCCACAATTATTTTTTTTGCCCAGTCTGGAGCTGATCAGTAAATTCTAACGAACCAGTTTGACAAAGGTTCCCAGCAGACACGAGTGACTGACTCCTACTGCTGAACAGAACTCTTTATATTTGCAGCTATCAATGTCTTCTTGAACAATGGCAACATATTTAATCAGGTCTTTGCAAGTGAAAAATAACTCACCCAGCCACCCTGATCACGTATCCACTGGACAACATAGTCCCTGAGGTAGTCCATGGTCCAATCAATGATTGTACGGATGGTCTGTGGCACATGTGTACATAAAGCCTGTAGAAAATAATAAAGGAAAGTTAAACTAAAAATAAAATATACATGTTTTAGCAATTACCATCAATTAAACCTAGCTGGGTTTGGTTTCCAGTCTTTCCCCCCTTACTGTTCAATTATAGTGCGCTGCTGAGGGCAGAGCACTGCGTGGGGACTGACAGTGAACCGCTCAGAGCAGACTCGACAACTGAGCGGTCAGTGATCTTCGAACGCTCAGTTCTAGGTCTGAGAAGCAGCGGGGGACAGATGCAGCATTGGACTAATGCTGCATCCACCCGAGTACATATGTTTATTTTAAAATCACACATCTCTTAAAAATAGACTACTAGCACATTTATCAAAATTCATGAGCAAAGTCCTCAAATCGATCTCGAACCACAACCCCTGGTTGATGACATTTGCAGAGACCAGTGACATATGGCTGTTCTAGTAAGGGCAGAGGTATCTGACATTCCAGACTTGGTAGATAGCCTAGTTTTACCTGCTCTATGCTGTACAAAAGGGTGGTGCCCAAGGAGAAATAATTTTCTTTGGAGACAAAAACAGGTTTTTGTGTTCACCGATTACAGACCACCGAGTTGTTCATAAGAGAAATGTGGATTTCCAGACTATACATAACTAATCTTAAAAATGTTCCATTCCCCCTCCTAACACCTATGCTAACTAACCTGTGACTAAGTACGTCACATGTGAACAAGGCTTTAGTACCAATTTAGCAGGAATTTTGTAAGTTACGTTGCATTTATGTGAAAATACCGATATGATGATGAACAGTTGCGCAATTTTTGTGGGGCCCATTTCATTTTATTCTACAGGTAATGTGCTTTTAGAAAATGTCTAATTTGAGGGGTCGTTTTAAATTCTGAAAGCTGGAGTGAAAAATGGTAACCTCCGGATTTTTTTTGTAAAATTGTTATTTAGTTTTGCATACCTTCAGTTTTCACCATGTACAAATATTTGTTATTCAACTCAATACAGTTTTAACTTTTATATTTACTAGGAATTTTGTCATGATTTTAGTGTATTTTTAGCGAAAATATTGTGGGGCCTTAAAAATCAATAGCACCTTTTTATTCTACTGGTCATACGCTTTCAGAAATTATATGGTTTTGGGGGCCTTTCACAAATTGTGAAAGCTGTAAGGGAAAAATGCGTATGTTCGATTTTCACCAAAAAAGATGCAACGTAAAAGTTTATTTATTAACTCCATACAGGTTAAGCTTTTGTATTTAGTAGGGATTTAGCAGGAATTTTGTAAAATTAGCTGCGTTTTTATCCAATAATGGTTTTAGCGTATTTTTTGCAAATATATTGCTTGATAAACATTTGCGCAAATACCGCCGGGTCTAGAAAAATCTGTAGCACTTTTTTATTGTAGAGGTCATGATTTCAGAAAATGTATAGTTTTGGGGGTCATTCACAAATTCTGAAAGCTGTAAGGGAAAAATGAAAACCTTCAGCTTTTTAGAGAAATTTGGATTTACACTTTTGTGCCTGTTCAATTTTAACCATTTCGCAAAAAGGTTATTTGCCATTAACTCAATACAGGTTAAGCTTTTATATTTACTAGGAATTCTGTAAAAAAATATATTGGTTTGACAAACATTTGCGCAAATACCGCAGGGTCTAAAAAAAAAAAAAAATCAGTAGCACCTTTTTATTCTACTGACCATGTGCTTTTATAAAATATGGTTGGGGGGGGGGGGGGGGGGGGGGGGGTCTTTTACAAACTCTGAAAGCTATAAGTGAGAGAAAAAAAAAAAAATCAAAGGAAAAATTGCTAAAATGGTCTGGCCACCTGAGTGTACAAAATGGAGCAAGGGCCTGGTAGTGAAAGGATAAATGAATGCCACATATAGTAAGCGACAAGGCTTGGCAAGTCAGTAATTGGGAAAAGATCAGTTACAAGTAGCCTACAGGCAATATTGTTGACTATTCTTTTGCACTCCACTTGCCTTTTTTGAGCTCAGCTTCCACAGCTTAAGCTTATATGTGATTAAAAGGAGAACCAAATAAAAAAAATAAAAAAACTGTTTATACGTAGAAATTCTATTTATCATAGAAGAGACATCTGTATGTTTGGTAAAACGGTGCCTGTGTGGCAGGACGACCGAACTCCTGCGCATGCATGGGAGTTATGTTACCTTGCACCAGCCAGCCAATCAAAAAGACTGAAGACCAGTTCAGCCTGCATTAAAAAAATCCAAAATACAGTATTAGATTTTCCACCCCTGTAGCGTCCTGGCTGCCACTGTTGGAAGGAACCGCCATGAAGGCATCAGTCAGCCCTCCTGTGCCAAAAACGAGGCTTGGAACCAGAGCTGACCCCCTGCATCAATCATCCTGTCAAACAGGAAGAGTCCACACACCCAAAGCAACTACCACACAAGTCCCTGCAAAAAAGCACCCTACAGGGCACACACCCTGACTGGGAACCAGTGCTGGTCCTGTCAAGGTGGTGTGCCGCTTCCAGACATAGTCTTCACCAGTCAAAGAACGAGAAAGGGAACCAAACAGCCTCCTTTCCGTACTGGGAAGAGGTCCTGGAGGGCAATCTAGCAGGGGAGCCAGGTAGGTAAAAAGGTGTGGGTGGAAGAAAAGGATAGGTAGAGAAAACAGAGGCTGCCCTCACCCAGGTTCCAGGCGATGCACCTCCTCCACCCAGAGGAGACACAAACTGGGCAATACAGCGGCAGGACTTCATCTCACAAGTGTATTTGGTGATGCGTTTCCTTTTCCTGTTAGAGGATAGTGCCTATTATCCCATATGCCGTCCTGGAAGAGGACTTGGGAAAATATTGTACAGTATACAATTTTCCATTTTATACCTTTTCAGAAGGAAAAAGTGGATATTGTCTTGGGGGCCAACTGACAGACATTTACGCAGCTTTTGTGGATTTTGGTGTGAAAAATGAAATGGGGCTGGCTACAGGTTCTCGTCTGTTAAAGATCGGCATGTTTTCAATACGGTCAGCAATATGTCTCCAATGTATTCCGAAACCCTCGGAAGCACACCTAAAAAGCTTTGGCGAAAACTACTAAAAACCTACAAAAAGCTTAAAAAAAAAAAAAAAAAAAGGGTGCAGCCTCCAGACATCCTTCACCTTTTTAAAACTAAAAACAGTGCAACTTTTCTTCCCTATTTGGATAGAGTAGGTGAGGGTTATAACCCTTGTCCGTTTTTGGGGAGTTTTTGCCATCTGTTTTATTCAGGAGATTTTCCTTCGCTTTCTGTCCAATATCCACAGCAAAAAATGAGAAGCAATCCCTCCAAAGCAAGGGAATCCCTGGCTGTCAACAGGGTCACCAGCACTATTGTCCCCACTGGAAGCTTTGCATCTATTCCTGTTCTGGTGACAATCCAAAATTTGTGATTTTCTTTTAGAGGGTAAATATCTCTAACGGGCAGATAGCAATAAACACCTGACAAACTTTGCATATCAGGTGTCAGGACATGCGCACATTTGTTCTAAGGCAGTGACTCTAGATCCAGAGCATACATATTCAATAGCAAGTTAGCAATAGCAGCTCCCATATTTTCATAACGACAAGTTGAAATTTAGAGTCTGAGAAAGCAAACTATTCATTTGAATTCGGCCAACATAAAAATATTATTTTATGTTTGTACAGCAACTATCACTCACCTTCAGTACCAACTTGCAGGCAAAATAAAACAAAGCTACAACACGACCCCAGTTAAAGTTGCCATCAGAAAACATTTCAGTTGCCACGCGGAAGAAGACTTCTTTGGGAGGGTTGCTTTGCACTTGCTCTATCATCCTGTGAAGCATAAAAACACACCAGGTAGTAATAAAATAAAAAAAAAGCTCAAGCAATCTGAAGTATAAAATTACACAATTTCCTTAGATTTCAATTTAAAGCGGTCTGTTTTTTTATAGTATTCCCTGCAGAAAAAAATATTTTCTCGTCATACTTACCTGTAAAATGCTTTTATTTGAATATATCACAGGACACAGGCTATTATTCATTACTTACTGGGTTATACACCATCTCTAGGTGAATGGGCACTGGTAGACAAAGTCTTAGACAGAAAGTCTGCCCCCATATAACTCCTTCCATACAGTACTTCAGTTCTGTAGCAAGCACTGAATCCTCAAAAGAGTCCCAAGATGTATTCAAAGAAAAAGGATTTTACAGGCAAGTATGACAAAACAATCCCATTTTCTTTATCATACATCACGGGACACAGAGTTAGGCTATTATTCATTACTTACTGGGATGTCCCAGAGCACTAGCCTTGAGCGCTGCCAAAAATCAAATCAAAAATAGCCATCAGACGGCAGCCTGTATGTAGTACACTACAGCCAAAAGCCAAATCCTCGGCTGCTCCAACATCTACCTTATAAAATCTTGTGAACGTATGCACTGAAGACCAGGTAGCAGCCTTACAGATCTGAGACACAAGATAACAGATGGTGAAAAATGTATATATATATAAATTTTTCACCATCTGTTATCTTGTGACTCAGATCTGTAAGGCTGCTACCTGGTCTTCAGTGCATACGTTCACAAGATTTTATAAGGTAGATGTTGGAGCAGCCGAGGATATGTATGTATGTATGTATGTATGTATGTATGTATGTATGTATGTATGTACATATACACACATACACACACACACACACACACACGTCTGATCCTCGGATCTCTGCACATATAGACAAACTGACTGCGCGATATCCAAGGAATGCAGTTCTCTCTTCCACCAACTGGACTAATAGATACTGGTTCAGGGATCTTAGATCCAAAATGGGCCTTGTGTCCGCATTTGGCTTTGAACTGTGAAAGGGTTTGAATAGAACCCTGCACCCTTTTCGGACACAGGAACCTGTACAATAACTCCCTGATGCACTAAATGATCTAGTGCCTGAAACAATCTTTTTGGAGGATCCGATGGAACACTGGATCTTAGAAACCTCTGAGGGGGAACCCCCTGTAATTCCAGCTTGTAACTGCGCGATACTGTTAGTGACCCACTCGTCCTGAACCACTGTTCTCCAAAATGTCCGCAAAGTGAAGCAGCCCTCACCCTCACTCGAGTGGGGGCATGCCCTCAAAAGGATGGTTTGGTGCTAGGTTTCAAAGAGTTGTGGACGCAGGGTTTCTTCTGGCCCTGCGGCATGCCCCTGGCTCTAGCGCCTTGTTGGCAACGGAACTACCTTGGCGCTGAGGAAGCGATCCCTGAGGTTTTAAAAGAGGGACACCTGGTCCTCCTCTTCACAGGAAGTAGAGAGCTCTTCCCTCCAGAAATCTTTTGGATATATTTGTCCAAGTCATCACCAAACACTCCCCATGAAAGGGGAACCCTGCCAACAACTTCTTACAGGGAATCTCAGCTTAAGCTACAGAAGTCTGCGCATGTGTACAGACAGGAGAGCCATATGAGACACTTGCTATATAGAATCCTTCAAGGCATCTACAGCAAAAAAACAGTGCTCGAGGTACATCTGCCCTACTTTCAGCAGGATCCTCCTCCTGGTTAGGCCTTCCAGGCCCTCTGACCTGATCCTTCAAGGATGGGCAGACTCCAATTGTTGCGACAGCTGGCTGAATAGCTGAACTAGCCAAAGAAAATGAAGCCCTTAATAGTGACTCCAGTTTCTTGTCAACAGGGCCCTTCAAGTCCTGTGCAATATCCAGCGGACAATTAAAGTTCTTATTTAACCACTTTAAGACCAGCCTCGTTTTGGATTTAGGTGTTTACATGTTTTAAAACAGTTTTTTTTTGCTAGAAAAAAAAAAAAACCTAGAACCCCCAAACATTATATATTGTTTTTTTTCTAACACCCTAGAGAATAAAATGGCGGTCGTTGCAATACTTTTTTTCACACCGTATTTGCACAGCGGTCTTGCAAGCGCACTTTTTTTGGAAAAAAGTCACTTTTTTGAATAAAAAAAAATAAGAAAACAGTAAAGTTAGTCCAATTTTTTTATATATTGTGAAAGATAATGTTACGCCGAGTAAATTGATACCCAACATGTCACGCTTCAAAATTGCGCCCGCTCGTGGAATGGCATCAAACTTTTACACTCAAAAATCTCAGTAGGCGACGTTTAAAAAATTCTACAGGCTATAATTATTGCTCTCGCTCTACCGATCGCGGCGATACCTCACATGTGTGGTTTGACCACCGTTTTCATATGCGGGCGCTACTCACGTATGCGTTCGCTTCTGCGCACGAGCTGGTCGGGACGGGGCGCTTTAAAAAATTTTTTTTTTGTTTTTCTTATTTATTTGTCTTGATTTTATTTATTTTTACACTGTTTTTTTAAAAAAAATTAATTGGCTCACTTTTATTCCCATTACAAGGAATGTAAACATTCCTTGTAATAGAAAAAAGCATGACAGGTCCTCTGAAATATGAGATCTGGGGTCAAAAAGTCCTCAGATCTCATATTTGGACTTCAATGAAAAAAAAAAAAAAAAAAAAAAGTCATTTAAAAAAAGGACATTTGAAAATTCCTCTTTAACTACTTGCCTACCGGGCACGAACACCTCCTTCCTGACCAGGCCATTTTTCAGCTTTCAGCGCTGTCGCATTTTGAATGACAATTGCGCGGTCATGCAACGATGTACCCAAATAAAATTTTTATCATTTTTTCCCCACAGATAGAGCTTTATTTTGGTGGTATTTGATCACCTCTGCGTTTTTTATTTCTTGCGCTATAAACAAAAGAAGAGGGACAAGTTTGAACAAACATATTTTTTACTTTTTATTATAATAAATATCCAATTTTTTTTTTTTTTTGTTAAAACAAATTTTTTCCTCCGTTTAGGCCGATACGTATTCTTCTACATATTTTTGGTAAAAAAAAAAATAAATCGCAATAAGCGTATATTGATTGGTTTGCGCAAAAGTTATAGCGTCTACAAAATAGGGGATAGATTTATAGCATTTTTATTATTATTTTTTTTTTTTACTAGTAATGGCGGCGATTTGCGATTTTTATCATGACTGCGACATTGCGGCGGACACTTCGGACACTTTTGACACATTTTTGGGACCATTCACATTTATACAGCGATCCGTGCTATAAAAATGCATTGATTACTGTATAAATGTGACTGGCAGGGAAGGGGTTAACACTAGGGGGCGCTGCAGGGGTTAATGTGTACCCTATCTTGGTGATTCTTACTGTGGGGGGAGGGGACTGACTGGGGGAGGGGGCCGATCGGTGTCCCTATGTACAAGGGACACACCATCGGTCTCCTCTCCTCTGACAGGACGTGGATCTGTGTGTTTACACACACCGATCCACGTCCTGCTCACTTACCGGGCAATCGCGGGTGCCTGGCGGTCATCGCGACCGCCGGGCACGCGCACCGGGGCCCCAGCTACGCGGCAGGCGCGCGCGCCTCCCGCGGCGCGCGCCCCCCAGTGGCCAAATTGTAGACGTCATATGACGGCGGCCCGCCACAGTAGCTGCACCGTCCCGCCGTCATTTGACAGTGGGCGGTCGGCTAGTGGTTAAGAGGTATGGGCGGAAGTGACGTTTTTGACGTCGCTTCCGCCCTCCTATGGTATAGAGATGAGTGGCGGCCATCTTAGCGTCACTCATCTCTAGACACAGGAGGGGGAACGGACCCGATTGCCTCCGCCGCTGCTGACGGTTCCGGTAAGCGGCGTAAGGCGCGGGGGAGCGGCGGGAGGGGGGGGGGTGCACCTCTCCCGCCCCCAATAACGGTGATCTCGCGGCGAATCCGCCGCGATGACCACCATTATCGTACAGCCGACCGGCGCCTGAAGAGATGAATACCTCGGTTGTGGCAGCAGCTGCTGCCGTTACCGAGATATCCCTCTTCAAAAAAGGGACGTACATCGTCGTGCGCCGGTCGGAAAGTGGTTAAGGAAGAGACTGCTGTATCTACAGCTAGCATGCTCCACTTTCCATTTTCCTCCATGGGATACAAAAGGGAAAACCTCTTAGGAGGAACAAAATTCCTGTCAGGATGTTCCCAATCAGCATAAACTGCCTGTTCCAACAGTGGGTGCAAGTGGAAAGTCTGTGCAGCCTGAGGAGGCTTCAGGGACCTCAAAGAGGACCATGGAGGCTCAGAAACCTTGTTAGGAGGTAGCTTAAAAAGGGACTTAAAGCAGTGTTTCCCCAAAAAAAAAAATATTTTTTTTTTTTAAATCAGCAGCTAAAAAAAAAAAAAAAAAAAAAAAAAAAAGTAGCTGCTGACTTTTAATAAGTACACTTACCCTCCCAGGGCGCCTGCGATGTCGGTCGTGGAGGCCGAGATGTCCCTCGGCGATCCGGTTCCAGCGCCGCCATCCTCAGTAAGGGAAACGAGCAGCGAGCGCTGCCTGTTTCCTACTGCACATGCGCGAGTCGAATTTGTGAATGAGGAACGCGATGTTTTGTGGGACATAGTTCCCATAACACACCGCGCCCCAGTCACTAGAAGGCGGCGCTAGGAGCAGAAGACAGAAGATCACCGCGGAACAAGAAGAAGAGGCAGATTAGGACGATCTGCCTAGCAACATCCATTTCTGGTAAGTAATAAAAAAAAAAAAAAAATATATATATTTTTTTCCCCCCCATTTTAAATTTGTACTAACATTCTCTAGTTTTGTTTTTCAGGGTGGCCCACCACTTTAAACAAACCATCTTGTCAAGAGTCTGGATCGAAAGCCTCTGCGACAGAGGCCGATACCAATTGGACATCTTCTGGCCCAGATTCCTCCGAAGCAGACCCATATGCCTGACCTTCCACAAAATCCTTAGCATTTAGCTCTTCCCCTTCATCAACCCATTCCTGCTCCAAGTTAGGAGGATCAGGGGAGGTGCATTTGTCACGCGATCGAACACTACAGGATTAAAATTGCAAAGAACGTAGTAGACCCTCCAAAAATATCCAATTTCACATTCTTTACAGGAAAAAGTTTTTCCATGCAAGCACCGCTATGCCTGTGTCAGAACAAAAAGAAAGAACGTCAAAAAGAAATAATTTTGTAGCTACAGCCACAGGAAAGAAATACCAAATAAGGGACTGCATAACATGCAGAACAGAAGGCGTAGTTTATGCCCTGCAGTGCCCTTGCCAAATCCAGTACATTGGTCGTACCAAACAACCAATGTGGAAAATAATCTGGGAACATGTCCAAAATATTGTTAAATGGTTATCCTAAGCCTAGCATTTCCAAGCACTATGCTACACATCATAACAAAGACCCTCCCCTCCCTTCTATTTTGGGACATAGAAAAATACCATCCTCATTGGAGGGGTAAAAACAGTTATTTCCCTGCACCAACGTGAATCCTTCTGGATACATGAAATGCAGACTTTAAAATCGGACTGGTCATAACAGAGTTTGATATTAACTGATTACTGAAGACTTGAGTTCTGTTCATCTATACAACCATTAATTTTAGCAAGTTGTTATTTACTACCAATCATTTTTATTAGTTTATTTCCCTTGTGATAACATATTTGACCACTAGATGTCATCTTTGTATTCATTCCATTGCCACTATGATCGTCCTGGTTTGTTTTTTTTTTCCCCCATTTCCTCTTTTTAATCTTTATAGATTTATTATTGATGCCCTTTTGGTTATGTACTAAAGATTTCAAATGCCTTTATGGATTTAATATCCGTTTTAGTTACATATCTGGCGAGATATCTATTCCATCATGTCTTTTAGTGTTTTTTTGTCCTCATTTTTTCAGCCATTTTCTAGTAGCCTTGTTTACCATTCCTTTGGCCGGAAGTAGTATTAACTAATGCGCCGACTTCCGGTCACATCTCATCAGCATAGGACGCCAGGGTAAACATTGCCCTCATTAATCCCCACTGCACATGCGCAAATTTCATTGTCACACTAATTGGCATTTGTTAATTCATTTTATCTATAAATGTACCCCACCTTAGCCGCTCGGCTCATTTGCTCCAGATGAAGTCACGTGGGCGGTGGCATAACTAGTAGAGGTGGAGCCTGGCGGTTGAACCTGTCGCAAAAATTGAGACACACCTGATGGATTATATATCAATGTTTTTATATTCTTAAAATGTGAGTTGATTAGCTGGGGTGGTGAGGTTCTGTTTTAAATCCCCTTGGTACTGCACTATCGGAAGCATTTCTGTTTTTATATGTCACTGTGGAACTACCGGCAAAGACTGAGGAGCCCAAGTTGAACCAGTTCACTGGGAGGTCACTGCATTTGCTGTGGAGCTTTATCAATCTAGAGCACAAGTGTCAAACAAGGCCCGTGGGCTGAATCCGGCTCTCCAGGCCATCACACCTCTCCTGCAGCTGGAGGAGAGCTCCAGCCCCCCTCTGGTCCTCCTCCAGACCCCTACTTTCAAGCATACAGAACCTGTTTTTTTGATCCTGGGTCTTGTAAACCCCCCAGATATACATCAGCGTAAAATTATGCAGTTTACGTATAATGTGGGGTGGAACGGTAATACCCAAAAATAGTAAAGCAGCTTTGGGAGATATAGCAACCATCCGCATGACCTCCTTCCGAACCAGGACAATGGGAGGGCAGACCAGGAGGTGAGCATAGCTGCCAGCTTCCCAAAAAGTAAAGGGGAAGTTGGCTTGATATAGGTCTGAGTATTTTGGGGTAAGCTTGATCCCCAAGTAAGGTAGTGAGCCATTGAAAGGAGAATGCAGATCTTAAGGCATCCAACTCAGGGGGCGAAAGGTTAAAATCGATATGGCTTTAGATTTAGAAGTATTGACAGCTAAGCCCGAAAACGTAGCAATGGTGTTTAAAAGAGATAGTAAGCTAGGGAGGGTGAGTCTAGGCATAGTGATGGTGAGCAGGATATCGTCCGCAAACAAGGACAGTTTGTGAGAGGTACACGCCATTTCCACCCCCGCTATATCCGGATAGCCTCCGCCAAGGGTTCCAGTGCCAAGATAAATAGAAGCAGGCAACCTCGTCAGGTTCCCCTTTTAATAGGGAAGGTAGGCAAATCCATAGTACTTTATTTTGGCCTGGGGGGCAGAATAAAAAGCTGAAACCCAGCTCAAACAATGTGCCAAACCCAAAGTGGTTTAGTACCTGTATAAGGTAGGGCCAGGACAAGGTGTCAAGGGCCTTATTGATGTCCAGTGACAAGAACATAGTTTCTAGGGACCTATTGTGGACGATATGTTGCATTTGAAGGAGACGTCGGATAGCGTCGCTGGCCTGCCTCCTTGGAACAAAGCCCACCTGATCCTTTTTTATTAGACGTGGGAGAAAGGAGTTGAGGCGATTGGCCAAGATCTTCATCAAGATTTTCATATCTATATTGATTAAGGAGATTGGCCTGAAATTAGCCCAGGAGGAATGGTCCCCGTCAGGTTTGGGGATCATTACGATGTTGGCAGTCAGGTTTGTTGTGAAGGGATGTCCTTTTTTAACTGAGTTGTACATGGTTGTCAGGTAGGGGGCAATGACGTCTGCCAGTTTCCAATAATAAAGTGCTGTGAAGCCATCCAAGCCCAGCCTTTTGCCTACCTTCAACTCTTTAATGCACTGAAGGACTTCTGAGACTTGTACATCCCGGTCCATAAGGGACGTGTGGGATTCAGATAGAGGAGGGTAAAGATAGTTGTATCAGGAAGGCATCGAGACCCTGGGTGGAAGAGTGATCGGGGGCTGAATAAAGTTTAGTAAGACGGTGTCCGAATTGATCCAGAACCCGTTAGGATATTGTGGTGGCTGCACAAAGTAATGGGAGCAAATTTTGGGGCAAAAGTGCGCAGTCTATTGGCTAACATTGCATTGGGTTTATTGGCTTTAGCATACCACATTTGTTGGGCCCAGCGTAGGGTGCGTTCCGCTTCATCAGTCAAGCACAAGTCTAGATCTGTGCAGACTGTCTAGGAGTCTGCGATTGTCAGAAGTAGGGGATTGTTTGAAGGCCTCCAATTGTTGTTGCAAATCGTGGCGGACCTTTGCTCACTCTTTTGCGTTTAGACGCAAGGCGGATAATGGGGGATGAAACTGACCCTGCATTAAGTTTAAAATATTCCACAGAAGTCTTGTGGATGTCGTTAAGGATCTCTTTGAAAGAGAGGAGAGTCGTTCATGATCCAGGGAGAGTGTTGGGGTTTTATTAGCAGAGAGGGAAGCACTGTCACCATAGGGTCATGGTCTGACCATGGGGCAGCAAGGATAGAGGTCAAATCTATTAGAGAGAGGTGCTTCCTTAGTACAAACATATGGTCTATGCTAGAGTGAGAATGGTGGGGATGGGAATAGAGAGTAGTCCCTACCCAGAGGATGGAGCTCTCGCCAGACATCCACTAGGTCATGAGTTTGCAGGGATTGTTTAAATATTTTGGCGGCTGGGGAGGGGAGCTTATGATCCGTTGGGTAGTTGTCAAGAGAAGGGTTCAATGCCACATTAGAGTCCCCTGCCATCAGGAGGGTACCTTTCTGGTGTGATTTCAGCAGAGAGCAGATGTGGGTCAGGAAGGGCCCGGGTTCTTGCTCGGGGTGTAGTAAGTCATAATGGTTAAATCATTGTCTTGAACGGTGCCTTGCAAAATTAAGTATCTGCCATTCGGGTCTGCTAATTGTTTACTGCAAATAAATGGGACCGATTTGCGTATGGCATCAGGACTCCCTTCTGTTTAGTAGGGCTATTGGCCAGATAAACGTGGGAGTAATCTGCCGCAAAGTATTTGAGGCAGGGGGAGGAAGAGAAACGAGTTTCCTGCAGACATGCAATGTCTATTTTTTGTTGTTTGAGGTATTTAAATACTTTGACCTGTTTCTGGGTAGAGTTCATGCCCTGAACATTCAGGGACAACCAGTGGAGGGTCAGGTGTGCTGCTACAAAATGTTCCAGTCAAGCATCCCGGGACTGAGAGGGGAGGGGGAAGAGAGTGGAGAAGAGCATGGTTAAGGTACAAGTGGCAGCACTCTCCTCCTTCATGGACACCAGACTTGCAGAGGATCCGCTGATAAAGCGATTCCTAATGTCGCTAAACAGAGCTAGACCTACAAAATTGACAGAACTCCAACATAGATATGTCCACAGTGCTCAGAGGGTTTCTTTCTCCCCTGTTTGAACCAATGGAAGACAGCTCAGACAAAAATCTTACTCTAAAAAATGCATTTCTAGTGGCCCTGGTAACGGCCAGAAGCGCAAAATCCAAGCGCTTTCCATGATGGAACTATATACTGCCTGGTAGAAACAGACAAAATAATCTCGCCAGCCCCGGCTTTTCTACCCAAAGTCTCTTCAGCATTCCATAGGACCCAAAATTTCATCATCCCATCGCGTCAAATATACGGGCCGGCAAGAAGAGACATTTACAATAAGCTAGATGTAAGAAATACACTCATAACATACCTCGAGAGAAGGAAGGCTTGGCAAAGAACTACCTCTTTATTCATCCTCTATGCAGGAGCCATGTGATTGCAGCGTTAGTGAGAAACTTCACCTTGGCCATATTCTCCTGTCATCATTTCTCCCTCTTCCTTACCACCATGTGACACAACCCAAACAGGGCAGGATGTCCGCCAGTGGCAGCCATTTAGGAAGAGTAGAGAGCAACCACCCTATTCCATCAGATTGTGGAGCTGTTATCTCCTGGCCCACTTCCCACAGCATAGCTGTGTGGGCTTTTTTAGCAGCCGAACGCACTCTGTTGCAATTTGCAATCTCTGCCGCAAGCAGATCAAGCCGGGCAAAAAACACCAGCCATTTGGGTACCACATGCTTGACAAGGCATTTAACCTCCCATTACTTAGCCCTTTGAGTCTGATAACCAAAAAGACATCATAAAAAAGGCAAGCATGTGAAGCGACCAGGGGGGGGGGGGGGAGATCTTAATAAAGTACTTGTTGCAGAAAATCACAAAACTGATTTCTACAGGAATACAGCTACAGACATACCTCTGCAGCTCCATGTTTCCATCCAGTTCATCACCTATTTTGCGTAGGCACTCACTCAGGTTCTTCATGGATGGGTTTGTCGGCTCCACTGCTCTGAGCTCTGGAACTTCTGCACTGTCCACCACCGGGTTTCGCTGAACCCGATCCACAATAAACCTGGAAAGGAATAGAAAACACTCTTTACTCAAACAAGTCAACAGCAATTTTATGAAGAGCACTAGGACATGTAGCAAGTGACCATTAAAATAAAATACAATGATTTCATAAAGATCTCTTCCATCACGCAGCACGGATACCATTGATAAAAATTCACCTGTTTATTACAGAAGAATTAAAAACACATTTACAGTATAGCTAAAATCCATAAGGCGATAAACATCTTCAATCAAGTAAATTGGGTCAAACAATGTAGTACAAGTGTGCTTGTCCAAATCCAGGTGGTCAACTCGTTTTGTTCAAAACATAGCTTTTTCAGGACCCTGGGGTATGGAATAATAAAATGGCTGAAACTTCATGCTTCATGCAAAAGAATCTTGTGGGAGGACGCAGGGGCATCAGATCTACCACAGTCCAGTACATCTATCCACTAGGGTCAGGAATTTTGTAGGACAACCCAAAAGGTTTAAGGTGGTTCTTAA
Organism: Lithobates sylvaticus; assembly: GCA_028564925.1. Taxonomy (NCBI): domain Eukaryota; kingdom Metazoa; phylum Chordata; class Amphibia; order Anura; family Ranidae; genus Lithobates; species Lithobates sylvaticus. Next base: position 52,622,931 of record CM053035.1, read on the forward strand.
TTACATATGCCAAAAAGTGCTTAATATAATGCCAGTCTGCTCATCATTAATACAGTTCCCAGAAACACCACAGGACTAGCCTCTGAGTGTAACCCACATACGAATTGAGGGGGTAGGAGAAAAGGAAACATGCTCTATGTGTAACAGGGATCCTTCAATTGCAACAGGATACATTTAGCCTGCTTATGTAGTCAAGATAGAATATAGTCCTAGATATGGCGGTGGTTTTTTTAAGATACAGGCAGTGTAGGAGGGCGGTACTGACTGCATAAAGTGCATCCGGAAAGTATTCACAGCACTTCACTTTTTCCACATTTTGTTACAGCCTTATTCCAAAATGGATTACATGCATTATTTTCCTCAAAAATTCTACAAATACCCCATTATGACAACGTGAAAGAAGTTTTTTGAAATCTTTGCAAATTAGAAATAAACGAAAAATAAATAAATTAAATAAATAAGTATTCATAGCCTTTGCTCAATACTTTTTTGAAGCACATTTGGTACCAATTTGGCCTTGGGCTCCATGTACATGGGACGCTGGGGCAAACTCCTCTGAATGAACTTTAAACGCAGCGGTTTGCCGCGTTTTCGTCTAGAAGCGTTTATTAAGATAACCTCATTATGACCATCCCCACGCTCAAAAACATTGTTATTTAATTATCTCAGCCATTTCGACCAGAGTAAGTAGCAGCAGCAGAGAGAGCAGTTGTATACTTGTATTTGCCTCCATTTCTGTGCTTTTTTTTTTGCAATGGATCCCATAAATGAGCATATGTGAGGGAAAACTTCTGACTTTGCTCTTGATAAGGCTAGAACGACATAAAATTGCGTGAGGTCCAGAGTCAGAGTTTGTCGCTATTGAACCCATCCATTGATTGCGCAGCGAATGTCAGTAGGATATTTTTCCAGCATGTACGTACAGATATGTACCGACCGACAAATTTTTTAATTTCACACGCATGTCCATTGCCACATTTGACCTTCTACTAGAAAAAGTACGACCCAGTCAAACACGCATGGACACCAGCATGAGGAAGAGTGTGTCACCAGAGGAACCTCTGTTGGTGACGTATGTGTATATATGTAAAAAAAAAAAAAAAAAAGTATATCTATCTATCCCTTTGTCTATTTTATGCAAATTTAAAGTTAATTCATAATATAACTTTTGGCAAATTTTTAAAATATTTTTAGTTAATTTATTAATATATTTATTGGATTTTTTTAAAGCTGTATACGGTATTTTTGTTTAATTACTTTAAAAAAAATTGTCTATTTTATGCAAATTTAAACGTTACAAATTTGATATACTATAAAAAATTTAATTTGCAATTTTTTTTTATATGTTTAAAAAAAAAAAAATCCAATAATGTATTAATATTAAAGCTGTACATGCAATATCTTTTTTTTTAAATTTATGAATCACAAAAAAAAAAAAAAAAAAAAAAAGTTTTAAATGTTTTAATGTTTTTTCATTGTTTTCCATTATATATTTTTTTGTCTTTTCAGGTCAAAAATATAGGGTACCTTTAAAAACGCATCTAAACACCGGTACATTGCTTAGCTGCGTTTGGCGCTGGAAACCTTCAACATCTGAACCCATTTTTTTGCTGTCAAAAAAACGCTGTTAAACCCAAATGCATAAAAACGGCAATAAAACGAGACTGTGTACATGGTCTCGTAGGATAACATTGAATGGAGTTCAGGGGCAGTTGAAAAAAAGCGTCCAACTGCCTCTGAACGTATGTTTAACAGTGTCCCGTGTACAAGGGGCCTTAAGGCCCCTTTCACACTGGGGCGGGCAGCCGCGGTGACGGTAAAGCAGCGCTATATTTGGCGCCGCTTTACCGTTGTTTTAGCCTCGGTATTCGGCTGCTCGCGGTGCGGTTTTACCCTCCCGCGATCGGCCGAAAAAGGGCTAAAGACCCCCCACAGAGCGCCGCCGTAGCGGCGGTATTACCGCGGTGTCCCATTGAAATCAATGGGAAGGAGCGGTGAATACACCGCTCCTATCACGCTCCAAAGATGCTGCTAGCAGGACTTTTTTGACCGTCCTGCTAGCGCACCGCTCCAGTGTGAAAGCCCGCCGGCACTGTTAACTGTGGGAACTGATACAGACAGGTGTGTGCCTTTCCAAATAACTCAATTTACCACAGGTGGACTCCAATGAAGTTTTAGAAAGATCTCAGTATTTAACTGTAACGCTTTAAGGCCCCTTTCACACCGGGGCGTTTTTCGTGCGGTACATCGCTAAAAATAGCGCCTGTTCACTGCCTGAAAAAATCCGGCCCCTTTAACTCCAGTGTGAAAGCTGGCGGGCTTTCACACTGGAGCGGTGCGCTAGCAGGACGGCAAAAAAAAAAAAAAGTCCTGCTAGCAGCATCTTTGGAGCGGTATAGGAGCGGTGTGTTCACCGCTGCTTCCCATTGATTTGAATGGGAAACCGCGGTAAAAACCGCGGCAATACCGCCGCGGCGGCGCTCTGCAGGGGTGTTTAACCATTTTTCGGCGGCTCGCGGCGGGTAAAACCGCACCGCGAGCGGCCGAATACCGCGGTTAAAACAACGGTAAAGCAGCGCTAAATATAGCGCTGCTTTACCGTCACCGCGGCTCCCCGCCCCAGTGTGAAAGGGGCCTTACTGACAATTGCGCAGTCATGCGATGCTTTACCCAAACAAAATGTGTCTTTTTTCCCCCCACAAATAGGAGCTTTCTTTTGGTGGTATTTGATCTCTGCGTTTTTTGTATTTTTTTGCCCTATAAACAAAAAAAAAAAAAAAAAAAAAAAAAAAGGACAGACAATTTAAATATATCTTTTTTGCTATAATAAAAATGCAAAAAACAAACAAAAACAAAGTGCTCTAAATGGTTACACAAATCTCCTGAGATCAGCACTAATCGCTGTCACTGCATCGCTCACCTGCAGCAGATTACTTTTTCAAGGACAATATAGTTCATCTCCTTGGACCACTTATTATGGAGAGCTCCTGACCTGACGTTGTTTTCACCACCTGATATCAAACGTACTGGCTGAATACTGGTGATTGGAGATGATGGTGTACAAAGGAAGCGATCTAGGGAGATTGTAACTTGGGAGGTTTTGACTCAATGCCGATAACATTAAGGATTATGGTGAGTTTAAACCCCAGAGGGGAGTGTGGAACACGGGTGAAGCAATTTGGTGGAAGTGTATATTATCAACAGTCAACATTTCTCTCTTCACTTGCTTTTTAACGTGTGGACTTTTCTGAAAATTCACCCCTTAACACCATGATAATAATAATGTAACAATGTATCAGATTGTCAGATTGCCAGCGATACATTGAGGATTTCCACAGCACAATAATGTTTTATATACCTGCATAAAATCTTAGATTTTTAGTGTATATATATTTATCTGGTCTTATAATAATAATCCAGAGGAGCGCTGCTAAATGGTGAAAGTAATTTTATTGATCTTTGTGGATATGAAATCTATTTACCATTAACAAACAGTGCACATGTTTTGACGCAAGCGGCTGCTATAGGGCAACCTACAAATTTTAACTATTGTTTGTATTTCTATTTTTACTTTTATCACTCATTGCGCCGAGATAAAGGGGAGAGGTGCATTTTAGCGCCTGACATCTTTTTTTTGCTTTGAATACTTCGACTTATGGCTGTGAAAAACCTTTTAAAATTAGGGGTTCTTCTACTAAACTATGATTAACCACTTCAGACCCGGAAGAATTTACCCCCTTCCTGACCAGAGGACTTTTTGCGATTCGGCAATTAAAAAAAAAAAAAAAAAAAAAAAAAAGCAATAAGTGTATATTGATTGGTTTGCGCAAAATTTATAGAGTCTACAAAATAGGGTATAGTTTTATGGCATTTTTATTATAATTTTTTTTTTTTTTTTTTTTTATTAGTAGTAATGGTGGCAACCTGTGATTTTTATCGGGACTGCAGCATTATGGCGGGTACATCGGACATTTTTGACCCTTTTTTGGGACCATTGTCATTTATACAGCAATCGGTGCTATAAAAATGCATTGATTACTGTGTAAATGACACTGGTAGTGAAGGGGTTAACCACTAGGGGGGCAGTGAAGGGGTTAAGTGTCCCCTAGGGAGTGATAACTGAGGGGGCTGGACAACACACAGGACAGTGATCACTGCTCTCGATGACAGAGCTGTAATCTGTCCTGTTACTAGGCAGAACGGGGAAATTCTGTTTACAAAAGCATCTCCCCGTTCTTGCTCTCCATGACATAATCGCGAGCACCCGGCGGGCATGGAGTCCGCGGGACCCGCGCCACCACTTCTTAAAGGGGTAGTACCTGTACGCCCTTTTGCCTGCCAGTGCCATTCTACCGACGTACATCAGCGTGCGCTGGTCGGCAAGCAGTTAAGGAAGCTTGATAGAGCCAATCCCTGTACCTTGTGGGTACTGACTGCAAATGCTTGGAGGAATTCTAGAACCACTGGGATCATAGGGCCTGAGATTCTGTTGATTGTACGCCAAACTTTTTCCAGATCTTGTTGATTATTAACATAGGTGGCAGCTTTCCTGCTTCTAAGGATAGTATCTATTACTCCTCCTGACAGCCCCTCTAAAAGCTCCCTTTCTGTAGCCAGGCTGTCAGAGAGACGGTCCACCTGCAGATGATTCACTGTTCTTTGATGAATGAAGTCGGGCATGGATCCATGGTGCTGAGTTTTTAAAAAACCTGGGAACCAAGCCCTCAGAGGCCAAAAAACGGGGCAATTAGAATGACTTTTGCCCTTGAGGCTCTTATCTTCCGTAGTATTTTTGATATGAGCACAAACTGAGGAAACGCATGCGTTATGTTTGTTCCAAGGCTGTGATAGGGCATCTAGGCCCATACTGAGCTGAACCCTTTGAAGGGAGAAGAACCAGCCTACTTTCCCGTTTACTCTAGTCGCAAACATGTCTATCTGGGGAATCCCCCCATTTCGCCACGATTAGTTCAAACACGGTTTGATTTAAACACCATTCTGTCTGCGATAGTTTCCCTGCTTAAGGCATCTGCCAGTGGGTTTAGTTCTCCTTTCAGGTGCACAGAAGCTAGAGATAGATTTATTTCCACCCATCCCAGAATCTTTTCTGCTATACTCATTAGGCCTGCTCTCGCTATCTTTACCAAAGATATGTGGCGGTATAAATTGTGGCCAAAATTTATGAAGAAAAAAATTAATAATTTCCCCAAATGTTAATCACAGAAACAAAGAAAAATGCGTTTTTTTTCAAAATTTTATTTTATAGCGCAAAAAATAAAAACCCAGAGGTGATCAAATACCACCAAAAAAAAGCCATTTGTGGGAAAAAAGGACAAAAAATTCATTTGGATACTGTACCCAAATGAATTTTGCATGACTGAGTAATTGTCATTCAAAGTGTGAGAGCACCAAAAGCTGAAAATTGGTCTGGATAGGAGGGGGGTTTAAGTGCCCGGTAAGCAAGAGGTAAACCAACCCTGTATAGGACCAACATGTGCATTTGCCTTTGCATAAGAGCCTGGGGGGATAGGGGCACTTTAAATGTTATTTATTGGTGGGACACTGGTATGCCGCGACAGATGTTGATGGGGCACTTGGACAGATTGTGCTTCTGTGATGTGCTGCGCCACTGCACGGCCCCCGGGGCGGTGCGAGGCGCACATTCTGCCGAGACGGTCCAGTCAGAAATGCAAAGCGCCCTCCTGGCCATTTATGGGCAGTGGCCAGGTAAGTGAGCGGTAAATAAAAAAAAAAAAAAAAACACAGGACACATGGCACATATTTGTATTGAAGCAGACTCATTTAAGCTTGTAAACACATTAAAACTATTGCTTCATGTGTTTTATAGCAAGAATTTTTGTTTCTCCCCTACACCACATGTGCAAACCCATACCACCATACAATTAAAATGTGTAGACTAGAGCTGAAAATTATTTTGTATTTCAGTGGAGTGCCCACATCACACAGAAAATAAAGGCAAAATGCATTTCCAAAAATAAAGTCAAATATTTTACAGATATACTGAAGTAGCACTGCTGTCTTTTAAATCAGTAGGTTGCAGCTAGACATTTTCATTAAACTACTTACCCCCGTAGCAGCATATTTCCTGTCTGCAGGATTTGGTCAGTGGATACTGCAATAAAAAAAAAAAAAAAAATAGATTAACGTAAGGAGGGAAACACCTATACGATTACAGAATAAGTCATAAGAGAAACATACTGCCACAGTAAACAATTTAACGTGAACAGCTAGTTTGCTTTTAACTACTTTTTAGCCAAAATATTGGGTAACCCTAGTGCCACAAGTCTCCAAAATATAATACATCAAAAACCTACAAAAAAAACAAACAACAAAACACACATTTTTAATACTGGGGCTGGAATAATTCGAGAACCAGCAAGTCCAATCTGGAACATAGCAAAACACTTCAAAGTACAACTACATTGACAAAATGATCTTGGGTACCATTAAAGTGGTTGTAAACCCTTACAAACCACTTTGACCTACAGGTAAGCCTAGATTAAGGCTTACCTGTAGGTCCAATAAATATCTCCTAAACCTACATATGTAGACAGCAGCGCGCAGGTGCACTGCGCATGCCGGGTTCACGGCGATATGCTGCTTTCCTGCGCATGCGCGAGACCCGGAAGTCACTCCGGGTTTGATGGCGACGCAGAACATTGTGGATGAGGACCGCTTCGGGGGCTTCGTTTTCAGGTAAGTCATTCATAATGAGCTAGTATGCTATGCATACTAGCTCATGCCTTTGCCTTGCAGGGTGTCTTTTTTTTTAAGAGGCTTTACTTCCTCTTTAAGCATCAAATCAAACAAGATATCCAATGAAAATACAGATTCTTAGACAGGGTTCACACTATAGCAATGTGGCAACGCATCTCTCCTGCAGGCAGTTCACACTGTCCTATGTCCCTGCACCTTTTTTATGCAAATCCAATGAGAGTTCAGCCATACAACTGTATGGCTGAACTGGCATTGCACAGACATTGCATGTGATCAGCACAGCAGTGCGGGTGCAAACCCTGTGCGATGTCTGCGTTAGCAATAGTGTGAACCCAGGCTGAAAGCGGTAGTAAACAGCATAAAAAAATTAGGCCCCGGTAGTTTAAGTCATAATGTGCTAGTATGCGTCGCATATTAGCACATTATGACAGGCATACCTGAAAACGAAGCCCTCCAGTGGTGCACTGTCACCACTTAAGTGGATTCCACCTTCATCTTTCACCTTCGTCTTCAGTGATACGAATGAGGCGCAGGAGTCATTGTTTACGGCACAGCACTGAAGGAACGGCACGGGTATACCGTTACTTCAGAGCACATATCCCGGTGATGTCACCAGCTGCATCTAATGTAAATATATCCTAAACAGTGCATATTTAGGAGATATTTACTGCACCTATAGGTAAGCCTTACTACAGGCTTACCTATTAGGTAAACATCACCCAGGGGAGTCAACTGTCACTTTAACCTCTTCGCACCCGCGCTATAGCCGAAAGACGGCTGCAGCGCGGACGCTCCCTGCCGGGAGGACATCCCAGTCATATGTGGGGGAGGGGGGACGTGGACATTACAGTGGGGGACTATATGATGGCGGAATTTTCACAGGTTTTTGCAAATTCAATTATTATTTGCTGATCCGAAAAATTATCCAATCCGTGACTATGATCCGAGGATCGATCCGATCCCTTGCACCCCTAGTTGCAGCCCTAGTTTTGTGCATTGGAGAATGTGCCCCTTTGTTTTTTTCATATATCTCTATATCTCACACTGTGCCAAGCTAATATGTATGAAACAATACTAATATAGATATATAAATCCAGGACTATACACAACATAAATCAGGGCTTGACAAATTTGCTTTAAATCTAGGAGCCAGTTAAAAAAAAAAAAAGTTAGGAGCCAGTTTATTTTACAGTGGTATGGATTGTCAGCTCCCGGGGTAAGGTCAGTAATTTTCTCCCCTAATCCTAACTCACAACGGAGCACCCAGTCAATAACTCCAATGTAACGCTTTTACATCAGGGTTATGGGCTGACCAGAAAGAGTAAGGCTGGCAACAGATGGAACTGGTTTGCAACTGGCAGGTGGCACCGGTTTGGGACTGGCAGGTGGCACTGGCAGGTGGCACTGGCACGTTTCACACTGAGCGCACAGTAACTGTGTGAAACTGACAAGTAACAGTGGAGAGAGGAGCTGTCAGAACACACACATATACATATTAATATAATATATCAACCATGAGATAATTGTGTCTTCAAGCACCAGGTGTACCCTCACCTTAGGGGCTTTAAAAAAAAAAAAAAAAAAAAAAGCTTGTACTTGATAGCAATAGTCTGATAGCAATAGTCTGCAGAGATCCTCCTTTACTTCCTTTATCCTATGCAGGTTTATGGGACACTTGAATGGAACACAGGCCACCTGCTCCTTCCGATAATAACCCAGCAGAATAACCCATTTCTCCTGGTATGTTCAGAGACTTTTCTCATGTACATCACATGCGGAAAATGATAGGGGCATGCAATAGCGTTTAAAAAAAGTTTTAATTGCAAACAGAACTCCACATATATACAACTCACATTTCAAATACCGTATTTATTAGCGCATAACACGCACAGGTATATAACACGCACAGGTATATAACACGCGCCCCAATTTAATGACTTGCCGACCGCCTCACGCAGATATACTGCGGCAGAATGGCATGTACAGGAAAACCAACGTACCTGTATGTTGCCCTTTAAGAGGCGGCGCGTGCCCGTGGCAAGCACCGCGAGTCCCGCGGACTCTATCGCTGCGGGGATACCCACGATCGTCTCACTGAGAGGAAGAACGGGGAGATGCTAAACAAGCATCTCTCCGTTCTGCCTAGTGACACTGATCTCTGCTCCCTGTGATTGGGAGCGGAGATCAGTGACGTGCCACACGTAGCCACGCCCCCCCACAGTTAGAATCACTCCCCAGGACACACTTAACCCATTAACTGCCAGTGTCATTTACACAGGAATCAGTGCATTTGTATAGCACCGATTGCTGTATAAATGACAATGGTCCCAAAAATGAGTCCACCATAAAAAAGTGAGTCCACCATAATGTCGCAGTCACGATAAAAACAAAAACAAAAAGCTGATAGCAAAAATTTAAATATTGCATTTTTTTCAAAATTGGACGCTCTGTTTATAGCGCAAAAAATTAAAAACCGCAGACGTGATCAAATACCACCAAAAAAAGCCATTTGTGGGGAAAAAAAAAAAAAAAAAAAAAGGACGTCAATTGTTTGGGAGTCACGTCGCACGGCCGTGCAATTGTCAGTTAAAGCGACGCAGTGCCGAATCGCAAAAAGTGCTCTGGTCTTTGGCCAGCAAAATGGTCCAGGGCTTAAGTGGTTAAGAGGGAAGTTTCAGGATTTTTTTTTTTTTTTTTAAATAAACCACTACGATATCCAAAATTTACTCAAAGACTTCAACACGTTCAAAACCTTGACCAACTTACAAATTAACTTTGCAAAATCACTAAATATCTTCTTACAGCAGGATATGATAGCGCAATGCCAAACCAACTTTCCATTCAGTTGGAGCCACGACTCAATCACATACCGTATTTATCGGCGTATAACACGCACTTTTCCCCCCATATAATCAGGGGAAAATCGTGGGTGCGTGTTGTACGCCGATCCCCCGCCAATTGTGAACTTTCTCAGTGGTTTTGGATGTTCTCGGCCATTTTCGGCTGCTCTCGCGCCCGAAAATAGCTGAAGGCCGCCAAGAATGGCCGAGAGTTACCGAGCTGAGACTGACACTGACAAGGCTGCAGGCGACACTGACAAGGCTGCAGGCGACACTGACAAGGCTGCAGGCGACACTGACAAGGCTGCAGGCGACACTGACAAGGCTGCAGGCGACACTGACAAGGCTGCAGGCGACACTGACAAGGCTGCAGGCGACACTGACAAGGCTGCAGGCGACACTGACAAGGCTGCAGGCGACACTGACAAGGCTGCAGACGACACTGACAAGGCTGCAGACGACACTGACAAGGCTGCATTTAAATGCAAGTTTTTTTCCTTAAAATTCACAACTAAACTTGGGGTGCGTGTTATACGCCGATAAATACGGTACCCCGAGATTCAACTGCCCTCCAAAATAGATGACCTATACACCAAAAACTAAATTTCCGATCCTTCAAAACATTCATCGGGTCTCTTTTCAAGGTTGGGCAGGGCGTCGATAATAAAAATGAATATCAATATTCTACCAAGAATATTGTACATAATGCAAGAAATTCCTATAAAAATACCGCAGACCTTCTTCACATCCTATAGAAGAGCCTGCATGGAATTCATCTGGGGTAGATCACACCCCAGACTGACAATACCCAAGCTGAAAGGAGGCATACGTCTTCCGGACCTTGTTAAATATCACTGGGCCTGTCAATTAACGTGAATAATAGACTGGAACATACACTCAAAGACCAAAGCATGGGTACATCTCCCCTCTACCGTTACACCAACTCCCATGGATTGATTCCACTCACATACCGTTAGAGTGTAAACAGCACCCCTTAATTGACAACAGGTTACAAATCTTCAGAAAGGCATGCCATAAAATCGAAAATCTCATCCTCTCCGGGTCCATTAACTCCCATCCGTCAAAATCCAAACTTCTCGTCAGTCCGGACACCTTCCTTTCGGAAATTTGGCCACACACACATCTGAGCCGAACACTTTTTTTCTAAGGGCAAATTCCTGTACCTACCCGCATTTTCAGCACAGATGCCAAGCCTTTCCATTCTGGACCTATATGCAGATTCAGCATTTTATAAATGACCCCCACTCACATCCTGACGACTCAAGACAACACACAGCATTCAAAGCAATTTGTAAAATAAATAAATAAAAATTAAAAAAAAAAAAAAAGACCCGCAAAGACACCTGATTTCGGATATGTACTCTATTCTGTTCTCTGATCACAGTCCCAAATCCAACATAGCTCAGGACTTGAAATTTTGAGCCCTGCTCTATTCTGTTCTCTGATCACAGTCCCAAATCCAACATAGCTAGTCGTAGTTGGCAAAGGGAATTCTCAGACCTTTCAGAAGAAGAATGGGACAACATATACTCTCATACACAAAGGGACAACATATTGGCACAAGAAAACAGCTTCAAGGTGCTCTCAAGATGGTACAAAACCCTGCTTAGATTACATAAAAATGTCCCCTACTATCTCCCCAACTGTTGGAGATGCTCTAACAAGTAAGGATCACTTTTTCATACATGGTGGTCCAACTCTTCTGGAAAGAAGTACATTGTCTTACTACTCAAAATTACCACATACCCGATTGACTTCTCCCCACCCCAAATGCTTTTACATCACTCTTCCATCCCTAAGAAAAACGTACCATCGCTCTTTAACTTTACATCTTCTAAACTTCACTCCACTTTCAATCAACTAATGAATACTGCCAAATACTATCTCAATGAAGAATGTTAGCATTAGAGGTCGACCGATATATGTGTTTTTCTCTGGCCGATGCCGAGATTTAGAAATCACGGCGGCCGATATAGGATGCCGATTTTTTTGGGCCGATACGTTAGGCCGATTTTTTTTTTTTTTTTTATTTTTTCCCTTCATCTCATAAAATCTAACAGACACCTTTCACACTGCAGCGTTTATCAGGCGCTTTTGGGCTAAAAATAGTGCCTGTAAACTGCCTGCAAAACGGCTCCCCTGCAGTCTGTGTGGAAGCCTGAATGCTTTTACACTGAGCAGCATCTTTGGAGCGGTGTTAACTGCTCCTCCACTACTCCTGCCCATTGAAATGAATATGCACCGCTGCCGAATCGCCTGCAATGCGATTTGGCAGCGGCGATTCATGGGCGGATTTAACCCCTTCCTCGGCCACTAGCTGGGTTATAAGTGCCCCACTAGCAGCCGAATAGCGTCGCTAAAATGACAGTAAAGCGTCGCTAAAACTAGCAGCGTTTTACCGTCAACGCCTGCCCGCTCAAGTGTGAAAGCAGCCTTAAGTAATACAGAAAATTTCCTACATTTAAACATTTATTAAACAAAACAAACCTCCAATCAGTTCACTTGTATGTATAATTTAGTTAAAAAAAAAAATAAAAAATAAATACACAAAAACAGGTAATCAAAAACTTGACGAAGAAAAAAAATAAAAATAAAAATTCGGCCAACTTTACTGTTTTAGTTTTCTTTTTAAAATCATTAGTGTATTTTTTTCCACAAACATTGCGTTTGAAAGACCGCTGCGCAAATACCGTGTGACATAAAATATAGCAACAACCGCCATTTTATTCCCTAGGGTCTCACACAGAGTTCAGTTCATTCATAAGTGTAAACATTGTATCTTGGTCTTTTCTTGGCAGAATGCCCAGAGAGGAGAAGTCGCTCCAGGGGAAGACTGAGGCAACTTGCATTGACTTCTATTACAGAAGTCTTTTGCAAGTCACGCTGAAGTTATAAATCGGCCTTTTTTTATCAGCACAATCGGCCGATTAATTTAAAAACGCCAAATATCGGCCCTGCTCTCTTCTTACCCACTTTCCTAGCCTACAAAAGATGTCTCTGAATACTTCTTAGCCTCTATTATACCCAACATCCAATCCCTACCACTTCGTTTGAAATGACCTGACCGATGCCTAGCCTTACCAAAACTTCATGTCTTGTACTAGTTGCTAGGGGTCCGGTGACCGCAACCCAATGAGATTTTGATATCGCCCAAGACATTAGGCCAGGTACCAATATTAACGTTATGTAATAGACTACATATACCAAAACAATACTCGGAAACGCCCACACACATAATGGGCTCATATAGCACTGGGAGTGGTCCCAGGTCCCTATAAAATATATACCCCATGACTATACAGCTATAGAACAAGTGGACACAGTTTTCAAAGTCATCTTGACCCTTTCTACAGTCTGTTACATACTAAAGGGAAAACACTATATAATGCTGTTATACTGTTTGACTACATTACATTATTACGTTAGATTTAATCATTCACATTGTTTTAAGACATTTGAAACTTCCTTTACTTGTATACAGTGTATGTTTTATTACCCCACTACTATGTCCTAATATAACATCATACCGACTGTTGAAATGTAAAAATAGGCTTACTGATTGTCTAAATCTACAATTACTATAGAATGCAACCCGACTATGGTGCCCCCCCCCCCCCCCGTCACAGCGAGACCCCAATAGGGGTGACGGGTTGATATATTAACACCTAGTGCATCTAGGGTTGCAGGACTATGATCTTATCTGGACTTTTTATAAAAAAACACTGTCTATGTATCACAAGTACACTAATGTAAAAGCTTTCTATATACTTACATCTCCAAAGCTCAATACTCAATTTTACTGTACAACAATGGAAGTACTATTACTCTGTATAACATCAAACATTGTTCAATAAAAATCTTCTGGAAGGAAAAAAAATAAAAAATGTGCAGCCCACCGCTGCAAAAATTAAAAGCCAGCAGCCACATATACTGCAATTGCTGACTTTTAATAATAGTACACTTACCTGTCCTGGAGTCCAACGATGTCAGCATCATCAGCTGTCGAGTGCTGCCATTGCGGGTAAGGGAACCCAGCAGTGTAGCCTTGCAGCTTGATGTTGGGAACCCTACTGCGCATTAGCGGGGCTTCGCTTCTCTCTCCTACTGGCCCGGCGGCAGGGGAAGGAGGGGGGAGCGGTGGAACTCTGCTTTAAGAAGTTTGGGAAGGTAAATGTATAAGAAAAGATCTGGGACTTCCATAGTTCTATGGCTCTCTGGAGTGCAGCCATGCTGTAGAATTCGTTCTCATAATAGCAACGTGACACACTTCTATAATACAAAACGAAGCAGCTAAAATTAGAACTACAGAGAATGTGATTCTGAGGAAATTAAACATAGAAGATACCATTGGTACGATTTATTCTTATACTAAGCTGTAACTGATGCTGGAACGTGTATTTTTACACTGACACCAATAATGGGGCACCATTTCCCCCACCAATTCCAATTATGGGGCCCTATTACACCTTCGGCTGACTATAGGCCCCAAGTCTTTTTTACTCCCCCTGATACTGGAGTATTTTCTACTTGGGCCCCCCTAGTCTGAAGGACAGTAAACTGGTCCTTTGTTTAAAACATTTGGAGTCCCCTGCTCTAAAAGGAAGTTGGAGCACACCAACTGGAGAAACGACTTTTCTTGCATTGCAGTAAGTTGACAGCATTATAAAAAAAAAAAAAAAAAAAAAAAAAAAAAAAAAAGGTACATATAAAAAAGGATTAGACTGTGTAATTCAAAAAAAATATATAAATAAATTTCTCCTAATTTTGAGTTCAAGTTGGATCGCGACCAAAAAAAAAAAAAAAAAAAAAAAAAAAAATAATTGGAAAAAAAAATGTTTTTACTCACCTCTAAATGCCTGTTGATAGGGGGTCCCTCGTAGTCTGCCACCTTCATTGCCCGGGCTAAATGTCACTTCCTGTAGGCGCCGCACAGTCATCTGGGACCCGTCATGTGTCCCGAGTGAGTGTCGAATCACGGTGCACAGCGCCGCTCGCGCATGAAGCCACAGCCGGGTTCCCACATTAAGAATGCCGGCGCCGCGAGCGGAGCGGGGAACGAGGGGGGGGGGGGTCTCGTTCCCCTGCATCGCTGGACCCCGGGACAGGTAAGTGTCCGATTATTAAGTCAGCAGCTGCAGTATTTGTAGCTGCTGACTTTTAATTTTTTTTTTTTTTTTTTTGTTGGCACTCCACTTTAAGCGACACTTCGATATTTAGCCATCAGTTGTTTAAAATTTTCAATCTGAATAATACAATTCCCTCAACAGTTCTGATGTCCTCTCCAACACTGTGGTGACTGACAGGAAAATGTTAACCAAGGACACCCAAGCACATGACCTGCCCTCAAAAAAGAAAGAAAACAAGCCAGATGGTGGCTGTTGGGTTCATTTTGCAGATGAGTCACCTCCCGGTCTCTGTATGTTGACATACAAGCGTAAGCGTCTTGTCTCCTAGACTACAGACAACCATCTACCTAAAACTAACATTGGTCATGATCGCTCCAGTATTCAGCATTCCATCAGCACTGAGCTCAGGTTACAAAAATAAAAATCAGCAAGGCTCTGGAAGAGCAACTGCGGCATTAAGCTGAGTCAAACCAGCGTAAACTGCATTGAGTCATGCTTTATGTGGTTTCTGACCATGTCTTTCACGTTTCACAGCCGAGAGTCATAGAACTTGTATATTCGAAAGCAAGTGAACACCGTTAGGAACCTCCCTTTTCTGAAGTCAAATTAAAATACTAAAAGAATGAAACAGCCAGTTATGTGTTGCTTAGATCAAATTATCTACAGTATTTGCATTTAGAAATTCAGCCTTACATAAGAGAATAGTTGCAGTGAATTTATGCAATACAGTGGTGACCAACTTCAAAATGACACTGAGAGGGCCAAACAACAACAACAACAACGCTTTTTTTGTGCATTGAGGTTCACTACGTCAGAGTTAAGACAGCTCATTCAAAATGAATGGGTTGTAACACACCTCAATGGGCAAAGTTTGAATTCTGCTGCGTACCACACTGCACACTGAAGAGAAAGCGAGAGTAAAATAAGACCATTATTATTAGGATCAGTGGACAACCAACAGTTTTGCAGTCACTGAATGCAATGACAACTCCAAGCATTGGTGTCTTTGTCCGCAATAGTAACTCCCAGCTTTGTTGTCAGTGACCACAATAATAAACCCCAGTATTGGGGATCTGCAATAGTACTGTTAACCCCAATTCAGTACTGGTATTCATTTCCAGTGTTAAAGTGATTGTTATTTAACCACTTAAGCCCCAGACCAATTTGCAGCCAAAGGACCGGGCCCCTTTTTTCGATTCTGCACTGCGTCGCTTTAACTGACAATTGCGCAGTTGTGCGACGTGGCTCCCAAACAAAATTGGCGGTATTTTTTTCCCCACAAATAAAGCTTTTTTTTGGTGGTATTTGATCACCTATGCGGTTTTTATTTTTTGCGCTATAAACTAAAGTAGAGCAACAAATTTGAAAAAAATAAATAAAAAAAGCTATATTTTTAACTTTTGGCCCCAAAAATATGTTTTTCCTCAGTTTAGGCCAATACGCATTCTTCTACATATTTCTGGTAAAAAAAAAAAAAAAAAAAATTCCAATTAGCGATTATTGATTGGTTTGCGCAAAGGTTATAGCGTTTACAAAATAGGGGATAGTTTTATAGCATTTTTATTAAATTATATATATATTTTTTTTTTTTTTTACTAGTAATGGCGGCGATCAGCATAATCAGACATTATGGTGGACACATCGGACATTTTTCACACATTTATGGGACCATTGTCATTTATACAGCAATCAGTGCTATTTAAATGCACTGATTCCTGTGTAAATGACACTGGCAGTGAAGGAGTTAACCACTAGGGGGTGGGGAGGGGCCAAGTGTGACGTGTGAGTTTTATACAGTAGGGGGCGTGGCTTGGCGTTCGACATCACTGATGGTCTTTTCCGATGACAGGAAACAGACGATCAGTGACAGTCTCACTAGGAAGCACGGGGAGAGGTTTGTTTACACATACCTCCCCCCTTTCTTCAGCTCTGTGACCCGATCGCGTGACACCAGCGGCAAACAGGTCCCGCGGCCACGGAGCTCAGCACCGGGTCGCGAGCGCGGCGCCAACGGTGCGCGCACGACCCACGGCTGGGCTCTTAAAGGAATACGTACCTGTACGTTGATGTGCCCAGCTGTGCCATTCTGCCATAGTATATGTGCAGGAGGCGGTCCTCAAGCGGTTAAACAAAACCTTTTACAAACATGTTATACTTACCTGCTCTGTTCAAGGGTTTTGCACAGAGCAGCCCTGATCCTCCTCTTCTGGGGTGCCCCGGCAGCGCTCCTGGCTCCTCCTCTTCATCGGGTGCCCCCGCGGAGACATCGAGGGGGGGCATCAGTGCGGGCACGCTCATGAGTTCCTATGCTGCGTCCATTGACAGACAGCAGGACTCTGTCACGCCCCTCGGCTCCCGTGTCACTGGATTTAATTGCCAATGGCTCCTGCTGCTATCAATCTATCCAATGAGTATGGAGACAGCGGCTGGAGTCGCTGGGTTCGTGCACATTGCTGGAACGGATTGGCTCAGGTAAGAAAAGGGCGGGCTCTGGGGGCAGCGGCAGTACAGAAGGTTTTTCACCTTAATGCATAGAACAGAAATCGGGCTGTCTCCCAGGGGCATGTTTTCTTTGTTTAACCACAAATACATCTAGCCTTAGCTGCTAATTATGCTGACTGGGGTACATTATTTGTCACCAGCATCTGCTAAGCTCCATTTGAGTGGGAATCTGTGCTTTATTGGCTGTCCCCACTGATGCTATAATGTGGAATGAGACTCTTCTTGCCCCTGCTATAAGCAACTATTTACTAATTTCTTTGAACGTGCCGTTTACCCTATCACAACGTGGCTGACCTTTTCCCATATATTTGGATTTGTCCTGGTTGCCGTAACATTTGTACTTAAGGCGTAGCCCATCTGAAGATAGTGAGATTTGTTTTCCCCTCTCTTGCTACGTCTTTGAACCTTTTTCCGTGTCCTGAAGAAGCCTTTACGGCAAAACACCTAGACGCAACGCACAAGGGCTCAATGTACAAATGTACAACACATGATACAACACATGATACTGTGCATTTTCTATAATAAACTATTTTTCGCTACTTTCTCATTTGTTTCCATGCCTTAAAAGTCCGACCTGTTGGTACCCAGTTGGCATCCTCTTTGTTTACCTGTAGCTACCCTCGATATCTCCTAAACCTGCATAGTTTAGGAGATCTCGCCTGTATCAGCATGTGCCGACGTCATTGGCACATGCGCACTGAAGCAATGACACATCCGTGCCGTTGCTTCAGCTAGTATGTCGTTACGGGCGGCTCCAGCCAATCACAGTGCCAGAACTTGACAAATTTGCTTTGAATCAGGCTTACGTCAGGGCTATAGGCTGGCTGGGAAAAAAAAAAATAAAAAAATTACAATACATACCTACAAATTACAAATCATTATGCTGATTGCCCTCTCACCAAATCCCCCCCTCACCACACACAGCTCTCACCTCTTCACAAATTCCACCGTTCACAATCACCCGTGCCCTCAGTCCCACTTACTGTCCTGAGCCACCCCCCCCTTAACTGCCCACCATTACTGTCCTGACCCCTCCCCCCTCCCCTTGTCATTACTGTCCTAATCTACCCCCTTAATTGTCCTGATGCCCTGAGCCCCATCTTACTGTCCTGAGCCTCTCCACTACTGTCCAGAGGGCAGTCTATCTACCAGAGAGTGTACATTGTGAAAAACATGGCATCTGCCCATTTTTTTTTTTTTTTTTGACAGCTGAGTGAGCAGAGAACTCTCTGCACTTGTTACATGAATGAATCTGGAAATTCTGCATAGAGATTATGAGGGGGGTTGAATTGAGATCACAATTTTTTTAAACAATTAATCGTGCAGCTCTAGAAGGTGCATTACTAGGCCACATGAAAACAGAGGGGGGAAACGCCAAAACATGGAAAGCTAATGCAGCCACAACATCCAAGGACTAGTAAGCTGCAAAAAATATTTTTTGGGTTAATATGGCTTTAAAGTGATTGTAAAGTCTTGTTTTTATTCCCATAAAAACAAACATGTTACTTACCTGCTCTATGCAGTTGGTTTTGCACAGAGTTGCCCGAATCCTCCTCTTCCTGGGTCCCTCTTCTGCTCTCCTGGCCCCTCCCTCCGGTTCAGTGTCCCCCACAGCAAGCAACAAGGTTTTTTGTGTGTGAGCATGCATTAAACAATGCTTTCACATGTTTGAACCCAGTCTTTGGGATATATCATGCCGGCATGGCTTTTATTAGTAGGTTTTATGCCTAGTTTAACCACTTGCCCACAATATACTGCATTTATCGGCGTATAACACACACAGGACAAAAACAGACAGACAGTCTCCTTAACAAGGGCACAGACAGCAATACAAACCTGACAGGTGTTCCATTTACTCCTCTACTCTATCCAAAAAAAAAGGGGGGGGGGGGGGGGGGGTTAAGTGTGTCCTAGGGGAGTGTTTCTAACTGTGGGGGGGTGGCTGTGTGTGACACGTTACTGATCTCTGTCCGATCACAGGGAGCAGAAATCAGTGACACTGTCACTAGGCAGAAAAGGGAGAAGCTTGTTTACATTAGCATCTCCCCGTTCCTCACCGTGAGATGATCGCATCCCGGCGGGACGCGACTCACGGAGCTTGCCGCGGGCGCCCGCAAGCCGCCTCTTAAAGGGCAATGTACAAGTACGTGATTCTGACTGTACGTGCCCTTCTGCCGCAGAATATCTGCATGAGGCGGTCGGCAAGTGGTTAAAACCCACTAGTTCTGGGGCTTTTTTCCAGCCAGAAAACACCTTTGCTAAAAAACGCTGATAAAAGCCTGTGTGTGACTGGACACATAGGATAACATGCTGGGGAGTTTACTGGCTGCAGAAAAAACAGCTGAAGCCAAAAACAGCAGCTGTAAAAACATCCACTGTGCTGTGCGTTTTGAAAAGTCCTGCATGCTGCACCTTGCATCTGGTTTAAAACTGCACCAAAAAAGCAGCTTCCCATTGAAATGAATGGACATTGCAGGAAAAAAAAAAAAGCAGTAAAAAAAAACGCACCACAATTTGCATTTTTGAGTCATGTCCTTTTGTAACAGGTGCAGGGAACCCAAAAATGAACCAGAGATGCACAGTAAGCTCATATGAAGCAGCAACATTGTGGTAAAAACGCATATGCGTTATTACCACGATTTTGCTACAGAGCCGTGTGAAAGGGCCCTTAAGCTTGTAGTTGTTCATTGTAACTGGAGGTCCTTCAGCCCCTTTTTAGCTCCGTTACCCTTCTCTGAACTTTCTCCAGTTCCAGCACATGCTTCCTGAAAAAAGGTGACCAGAACTGAATGGCACACTCAAGGTGTGGTCGGACCAGAGTTCTGTAAAAGTGGTAGAATTATAGTTTTATCCCTTGAGTAAATACTCTTTATGCATGCTTAAATTCTGATAGCTTTGCTTGCTGCAGCTTTGCATGCCATTGCTGAGCCTGTCATCTACTAGGACCCCAGATCTTTATCTCGGAATCCCCCAATGGTTATTCCCCTAGCAAGTAACTTAAATTCATATTTTTAGCTCCCAAGTGCATTACTTTACATTTCTCAACATTAAAGTAGAGGTAAACTCCACTTTTGAACTTGTACCTACAGGTAAGCCTATAATAAGACTTGCCTCTAGGTACAGAGAATATCTCCTAAACTTGCACGGTTTAGGAGATATTCACACAACATGCAGCCAGTGAGGTCACGGGCGCATGCGTTCTGAAGTGACAGCATACCATGCAGTTTCAGAGCTCCATGCCGCACACATGCGCAGGAATGACGTCATGGCAGCCCCGGCCATTCATACAGTCAGAACCCGCAAACCCGGAAGGAAAACTGGGTAAAGCTGGCAGAGCCGTGACAATACTGTGCTAGAGGGTCTGTCATAATGTGCTAGTATGTGGTGCATTATGGCTTAAACCTGCAGGGGGGCCCATTGTTTATTATTTTTCTGGCGGTTTACTATCGCTTTAAACCTCATTTGCCATGTAGTTGCCCACCCCTTTATTTTTATTGAGGTTTTCTTGTAAGGTTTCTAGATCCTGCTGTGAACGTATTGCCCTGTTATTAAGACAAGAGAAAATGAAACAATATAAAAGTTGGTTCCCATAAATGAAATGTTTTCTGGTCACTGGCATTGCTTCACTCAATGCAAATAAAGCGTGTGCTTCCCAGGAAACGCAAACAAAAAATTCTCACACTAAATTCAAAATCTGCGTAAAAGCAGTTCATGGAACTTGTTGCTGTGATAATAAATAAAATGACCCTAGATATTAAGCCCTGGGTTTATTACAGGAAACAGAGCTCAGAATATTTTAGTAATACTCACAACAGGAGTATCAATTATGACCAAGTAGAAGCCCCCTAGCCGGAAATAATTGTTTGAGATTTTAGAATATATATCAGAGGTGACTGTAGCAAGACCATAGACACATGGGCACCCTCTAAAAACAAGCTGTGAAGAACATTTATCCTGTCCATACTCAAGACTGATGATAGGGAAACATTCCTGCTCACCATTTCTAGGGCTACCAGGTGATGAATACATTGTCTAAATGCACACGCTAATAAAGTGCTGTACAATGAAATGGTCCTTGTACAAAAAGGGAAGTAACAAAGAAATCATAGAAAAAAAAAAAAAAAAAAAAAAAACACAACAATTACCTACTGTCACCTGAGCACATATGCAGTTCAGGCCATTCTCACTAGTATCAACACTTTACAGTGCCTTGAAAAAGTATCCATACTCACTGAAATTTTCCACGTTTTGTCATGTTACAACCAAAAACGTAATTGTATTTTATTGGTATTTTATGTGATAGACCAACGCAAAGTGGCACATAATTGTGAAGTGGACAGAAAATTATAAATAGTTTAAGATTCTTTTACAAATTAACCACTTCAGCCCCGGACCAATTTGCAGCTAAAGGACCAGGCCCCTTTTTGCAATTCGGCACTGCGTCGCTTTAACTAACAATTGCGCGGTCATGCGACGTGGCTCCAAAACAAAATTGGCGTCCTTTTTTTCCCCACAAATAGAGCTTTCTTTTGGTGGTATTTGATCGCGCCTGCGGTTTTTATTTTTTGCGCTATAAACAAAAATAGAGCGACAATTTTGAAAAAAATGCAATATTTTTTACTTTTTGCTATAATAAATATCCCCAAAAATATATAAAAAAACAAATTTTTTTTCCTCAGTTTAGGCCGATACGTATTCTTCTACATATTTTTGGTAAAAAAAAAAAAAAAAAAAAAAATCGCAATTAGCGATTATTGATTAGTTTGCGCAAAAGTTATAGCGTTTACAAAATAGGGGATAGTTTTATTATAGCATTTTTATTAATATTTTTTTTTTTATTAGTAATGGCGGCGATCAGCGATTTTTATTGTGACTGCGACATTTTGGCGGACACATCGGACATTTTTGGGACATTTGTCATTTTATACAGCGATCAGTGCTATTTAAATAGCACTGATTCCTATGTAAATGACAGTTGTAGTTAGGGGGTTAACCACTAGGGGGCGGGGAGGAGTCAGTGTGACGTGTTGTGTTTTTTTTACAGTAGGGGGGCGTGGCTGTACGTGTGACGTCATTGATCGGCGTTCCCGATGACAGGGAACCGCCGATCACTGACAGTCAGTGTAGGAAGCGCGGGGAGAGGTTTGTTTACATAGACCTCTCCCCGTTCTTCTGCTCCGTAACCCGATCGCGGGATACCAGCGGCGATCGGGTCCGCTGGTCCCGCGGCCGGGGTCACGGAGCTCCCGACCGGGTCGCGAGCGCGCCGCTAGCGGCGCGCGCGCGACCCACGGGCAGGCACATGCACGATCACGTACAGGTACGTGATTCTGCCTGCCCGAGCCATTCTGCTGACGTATATATGCAGTGGCCGGTCGGGAAGCGGTTAACATCTGAAAAGCGTGGTGTGCATTTGTATTCAGCCCCCTTTACTCTGATACCCCCTAACTAAAATCTAGTGGAACCAATTGCCTTCAGAAGTCACCCGATTAGTAAATTGAGTCCACCTGTGTGCAATTTAATCTCAGTATAAATACAGCTGCTCTGTGAAGCCCTCAGAGGTTTGTTAGTGATTGCATAAGGGTACCCAAGATTCATGTTCATCTGTAAAGTGTAAACAGACCCAAAAAAAAAAAAAAAAAATTATATTTATATATAATCTCAATTCTCATTTCTGAACCTTCACTGTTAAGGCATTTTCACACTGAGGCGGTGGGAGCAGTAAAGCAGCGCTAGTTTTAGCGACGCTTTACCACTGTTTAAGCAACATGCTTTTAACCCCCCCCCCCCCAAGGGATTAAAAGCGCAGGGCATTTTAGGAGCAGTGTATACACCACTCCTAAACCGGCCCAATGAGGCTGCTTGCAGGACTTTAATGTCCCACAATCACACTGTGGAGAAACAGGAGAGGTGCTTTACCGGATGCTATTTTTAGTGCTAAAATGCCTGTAAAGCGCCTCAGTGTGATAGTGGCCTTATTATTATACAGCGTGAGGGCAGACAGTACGGTTACAATACAGGAGGAATCACGTTCCCTGCACTATTAACCACTTTCAGACCAGACCAATTTGCAGCCAAAGGACCAGGCCCCTTTTTGCGATTCGGCACTGCGTCGCTTTAACTGACAATTGCGTGGTCGTGCGACGTGGCTCCCTTTTTTTCCCCCACAAATAGAGCTTTTTGGTGGTATTTGATCGCCCCTGCGGTTTTTATTTTTTGCGCTATAAACAAAAAAGAGCGACAATTTTGAAAAAAATAAAAACACATTATTTTTTGATATAATAAATATATATAAAATAAATATAATAAAAAAAAAATTTTTTTCCTCAGTTTAGGCCGGTAGGTATTCTTCTACAGATTTTTGGTAAAAAAAAAAAAAAACAAACGCAATAAGCGATTATTGATTGTTTGCGCAGAAGTTATACCGTTTACAAGATGGGGGATAGTTTTATAGCATTTTTATTAATAATTTTTTTTTTTTTTTTTTTTTTTTATTAGTAATGGCGGCGATCAGCGATTTTTATTGTGACTGCGACATTATGGCGGACACATCGGACATTTTTGACACGTTTTTGGGACCATTGTCATTTATACAGCAATTAATGCTATTTAAATGCATTGATTCCTGTATAAATGACACTGGCAGTGAAGGGGTTAACCACAAGGGGCAGTGTAGGGGTTAAGTATGCCTAGGGGTGTGTTTCTTACTGTGGGGGGGGGGGGGCGTGGCTGTCAGCTAGTGATTGCTGATCTCTGCTCCAATCACAGGGAGCAGAGATCGGCGTCACTAGTTGCTAGGCAGAACGGGGAGATGCTGTCTTTTTCCGCATCTCCCCGCTCTGCCTTCCCGAGAGACGATCGCGGGTGTCCCCGCGGCGATTGAGTCCACGCGACCGGCCTCACGGGGGTCCTGACCGGCGCACTCCCGATGGCACGGACGGCATTAAGGAGGGACTTCTATATACGCCCTCCTGCCGACATATATCGTCGTGCGCCGGTCGGGAACCGGTTAAAATAGATGTAAACCCAATCACTTGGCCACAGCTATCTTGGCCATGCTTCTCCCATGGCTCACAGGACTGCAATTCGTTCTGCACTCCTGTGACCTGTTTTAAGCCCGCTGTTGGCTGACGTCACTAAGCCAGTCTAGGCTCAGGAAAGATCCCGGCCATATGGTCGGGATCCATCCAGATGACTGGAGCGGCACCTGGCTCAGCCTCTCAATGATCTGCTGAGAGCCTGAACCAGCCCCTCCTGCCCTCTCCACAGGCCAGCGCCCCAGTGAGCGCCAGAAAGGAGAGCCGCTGACTGACAGTCACAGCTCTCTGCTCAGAGCAGAGGGGGAGAACTCAGCAGTGTTTGAGCGCTTAGTTCTCACTGCAGGCCAGTGGGAGACAGCTGCAGCATCAGATGGATGCTGCATCCACCTAGGTGAGTACAAATGTGTTTTTTTTTTTTTTTTTTTTTTAAACCCTGAAATGCTCTTTTAATGCAACTTTAAGGCCTCATGTACACTGCTGCTGGTAAACGGACATTTAGGAGCAGTTGGGCATTTTTTCAGCTGCCCCTGAACTCCCCTCCAAGTTATCTCATCAGTACATGTACACAGGGTCGTTTCTAGGCAGTTGAGCTTAGAAGCATTTTTTGGAAATCAAAAAAAATGGGTTCAAAGGCATTTGAAACGCCAAATGCCTGTAAATTGGTTATTCGAGTTTAGCAGCATTTCGTTTACAGACTTTTTTTTCTTTTTTACAAACGCTTCTAGAAGCAAACGCGGCTAAACGCTGTATGTAAATGCATCTAAAACAGACGTTTTTAGACGCCGGTCTCTAGCTGTCAAGTTAAATCGTTCAGGAGAGGTTGAACCATGTCCCGTGTACATGTAGCCTACGGGTTTTTTTTTTTTGTAGGTTTCAATAAAATACCATCTGCTGATCCTGTGATGAAGGTCTTTGGGCACTTATAAGGTGACAACACTGTCCTTGTCTAATAATTGTTGTCTTGCATTGTCACCATGTCACATGGGCTTCCGATGGAACCAAGTGTGTCAATTTTCAACATGCATTATACGGTTAGTGCCGGTTTATACCACAGCGACTTGGGATCCGACTTGTCAGACCTCAAGTCACTTGACATAAGAAATTCCATTGAAGTAAATGAGAGCTGTCTTAATGTACACTACTGAAGAAGTCGCTCCGACTTCAGAAAAGATTCCTGTACTACTTCAAGGCGATTTCTAGCCAACTTGTACCCATAGATTTCAATGGAAGTTGCCGCCAAGTCAGATCCTTATCTTAATTGATGTGATTTGGATCCGACATTACAGGAAGATTTCCCAGGAATTCCCTGAAGTTGCCTGGCAAAGTCGTGCCGACTTTCAGGTCGCTGTAGTGTGAACCAGCACTTATGGTCCCCTGTCACCATCAGGAAACTCTCCCTGAGAAATGCCATGCAACCAAAGTACATACATGTAGACAGGAAGTGGCTGCAAAACAGGGTTGCATGACATCAGCAACACTGACATGCAACAAGGATGGGGGGGAAAAAAAAAAATAAAAAATTGAAAATAAGTTTTTTTTTTTTTAAAGGGCAATTGTTTGATACACAGTGCTTCGGCAAAGTAAATGCAATTCAGTTGTACATCAACTTTAAAATCACCTGCTGGCTTGTAAATCCAACAGTAGTGATTAGGGCCCAAACTAAGCGATTAAAAAATGAATCGAATCGATTTATTGGTCCAGTAATATAATGGGGGTTAAAAAATAAACTAAAATGAACCCCTTACAGAAGTGATCATTTGCTCTTTTTGTACTATAAAGGGCTAATTTTAGTTTTTTTAACCCCATTACGTTACTAAATGTCTTAGCCCTGGTTCACACCTATGTATGCGGCTCTCTCGGCTCCTCCCCGCAATAGCTAACCCCCTCGGGAAGCTCTCAAGGGGTTACCTTGCGGGCGCACTCCCGTCTCATACACTCTGCGTCCATAGATACATGATATCATAAGCCTAGGCTTCTTTCCCAGACAAGAAACAGGAAGTGGGCTGTATAAGGTATTTACTGGCAGAAAATAAAAAAAGTGTTTTACTATCCAATGTTAAAACAACAAGAGCAGAAGATTTAATAGATGGAGAAATTAAAAAAAAAAAAAAAAAAAAAAAAAAAAAGACTTCAGTTCCACTTTAAGTTGACCACAGACGGTTTGAATCTCAGGAACTGGCTGAGATTTGAACTATGTATGGACACGCTGAATGTACCAAAGTTAATTGATAAACTTAGGTACAGCCAGCCAGCCAGATATTTTACATGCGATTATTGCTAGTGGCTGTTATAGCCGCTAGCAATAAACACTGTTGTGTTCGCCAGGCTTCGCCCGCCAGGAGAACACAATATCTCTACAGGACAGATTTCCCCATCAACACTGACAACTACTGTTGAGACAGTAGAGAAATAATGTCTCAAAATGCACAAATCAAGTTCAAAGTAGCAGTATGCACGCTCAACCTGTGATAAGCCCCAGCAATTCACTAGCCTCCAATACAGCAGCACAGCCACCAACATTTTACATCAATTACTAGAACACCTATTTAGCTACTGAGCACAAGGTCTCAAAGGCCCTAAGGTAAATTTAAAAAAACAAAAAAATAAAATAAAATCAGGTCTGACATTTTATTAGAACGTAAACATGATTAGCACATGAAATACAATTCATAATAATAGTAATATTGCCTTTCAAAAAAGGAATTCCAGGTATGGGCATTTTATACAAAGTTACATTGGTCCAGCTTGGTAACATGTATAACATGTAACATACCAGGCTGATGCTGCTGGAATCTGGAAACCACTGTAGTAGACCTCTGTAGTCTAGCGATCTCCTCTGGAACCTGTGCCAAGCAGCTGCCCTGCTGTATTCTGATACCAGGAGGTCAGCTGCCTGGCAAGGGCCTCATTTAGAGAATGCTTTGCATTCTCTGAATGAATGCAGTGTTCTCTGAGTGGATGAGGTGGAGAGCGTGACATCACCACCCTATTTTTCTCCACCTTGTCCAATCAGAGAACGTTTCACATTCATTCAGAAAATGCAAAGCATTTTCTAAATGGTGCATGTGCACAGCACGGGATCCAGAAGCGAGTGGAGATCACTAGACTAGCGATGTCTACTACAGGGATTACCAGCTTCCAGGGGCATCAGCCAGTTATGGGAGATACATAGTTGTTCCAAGTTTGTCACTTTGTAAAAAAAATATTCATACCTGGAATTCCTCTTTAAAGCGGTGTTGAACCAAAAAAAAGAAACGTTACATTGCAGCGCACCAATTCTTAGATGTGAAGGCTGCATTCATTTCCTTTCCAAGGTTTTCTTTCCATTTTCTTCTGGTGATTCAGCCAGTAAGTGTTTTGCAAAAGAACAAACTCTCTTCCACATGTACCAGTTTACAGGAATGAGACAAACCATTGAACACCAGCAGGGGTGCTTACAGTGATCAGCTTTTATTTATGCAAATCCTTTATCCTCCAAAAGGAAAAAAATAAAATAAAAAATAAGTTTGCTGCAACGGCTTAAAAAGTTACACAAAAAAAAAAAAAAAAAAAAAGGCTCCAGGTTCCTGTGACTGTTTTCTGTGTACTTTGCACAGCGTATGCACTATGCCACGCAGAGCCCCCGCTGTATTCTAGGCATGCTGAGAGACACACACCAGAGAAAGTTCATGCATATGTGCATACAAATCCCAGGAGACAGGTAGCAATGCTCCTTAACCACATGCCGACCGCGCTATAGTCAAAAGACGGCTACAGCGCGGTCCCATCTTGCTCCCGCGCGCCCCCCTGGGGCGCGCACTCGGGAACATCCGTGAGCGACGGGTCCCGAGGACCCGGCGCATCACGGATCACGGTAAACAGCCGCTGATAGCGGCCGTTTACCACGTGATCGCTCCGTCAAATGACGACGCGATCACATGTACACAAACCGGCATCACGTCATGACGCCGGTTCCTCCCTCCCCTCTCTGTACAGAGAGGAGAGAAGGGGAGAGACGGGACCAGCGCTGTGTTCTGCCAATACTCTGCCAATACTCTGCCAATACTGCCAATACTCTGCCAATACTCTGCCAATACTCTGCCAATACTCTGCCAATACTCTGCCAATACTCTGCCAATACTCTGCCAAAAATGTTAATATTTAATATTCAGTATATTTTGATTTATAGCACAAAAATTAAAAACCTTCAAAATTACTGCTGGCATTCAAACTTTTGAGGTTCTCTCTAGGTGTGGTCAGTGGAGCCGATTCCTAGAAAAAAAAAAATCCTCCTGCATTGGACAGACTGGCTCCTGAATTCCATATGAATGTGTCCACCACCTGGGCATATATTGAAATTTTTCCTTGCTTCCTGCAAGTACAGAAGAGAGCGACAAATCTTGGGACATGGACAAAAAAAAAAAAACCACCACATTTTGTTGAATGGGGAAGGGAACGTTTTCCCTTGCCTGAAAACAACTTTACCCCTCCCTGTTTATATTCTTGTAAGGGCATCACAAGAATTGATGGCAAAACCTGAAGGCTGGGTTCACACCTATTACGAATTGGATGCAGTGTAAGCGACATCCAATTTGCAGAACATTTTAAAATCTATTAGTTTCAATCAATTTGGTTCACATATGTGCGTTGCATTCACACTCCGCATTGCCCAAAATAAGTGTGTGTATTCTAGGCAGTGCGAGTTGCAGGCACATATTCTTCTATGGGAACGCATCCGATTTGCAGATGCGTTCCGTTGTGAACACTGAATTCTCTTCCCCTCCTCATTACACCTCCCCCTCTCAGCTGATTCGTAGATACAATGGAGAGGCACCAATGAACAGCTGCTTTTTCTCTTCGTAGAAAACGGAGCTGGAATTCGCACCGCACATGTGTGAACCCAGCCGAAAACATAGGGGGGGCTATACATTATGCAATTTTTTTTTCTCTTTCATCATGGGTTGATGGGGGAATCTGGCAGAACACAATGATTAATGTTGCCGGTTATAGCTGGCGGTAGGGGTGCAACGGATCGTCGCCGATGCGTGATCCGAACGGGTCACCCAGTTCGGATCGGCACACCCCGCGATCCGCGGCCTCAGGAAAGGCCGCGGCTTCGGCCTAGCTCCGGAGCGGCGGCCATCTTGGTACACCCGGCTGGCTGTTTACAATGTGATCGCTCCGTCAAATGACGGAGCGATCAGTTGTAAACAAACTCTGCATTACCCTGCCAATACTCTGCATTACTGATACCCTGCCGATATTACAGTGGGGGAGAGGACGTGGATATTACAGTGGGGGAGAGGACGTGGATATTACAGTGGGGGAGAGGACGTGGATATTACAGTGGGGGAGAGGACGTGGATATTACAGTGGGGGAGAGGACGTGGATATTACAGTGGGGGAGAGGACGTGGATATTACAGTGGGGGAGAGGACGTGGATATTACAGTGGGGGAGAGGACGTGGATATTACAGTGGGGGAGAGGACGTGGATATTACAGTGGGGGAGAGGACGTGGATATTACAGTGGGGGAGAGGACGTGGATATTACAGTGGGGGAGAGGACGTGGATATTACAGTGGGGGAGAGGACGTGGATATTACAGTGGGGGAGAGGACGTGGATATTACAGTGGGGGAGAGGACGTGGATATTACAGTGGGGGAGAGGACGTGGATATTACAGTGGGGGAGATGACGTGGATATTACAGTGGGGTCTATATGGTGGCGGGATTTTCACAGGTTTTTGCAAATTCAATTATTTGCTGATCCGAAAAATGATCCGATCCGTGACTCTGATCCGAGGATCGATCCGATCCGTGAGTTTTTTGATCCGTTGCACCCCTAGCTGGCGGCACTAATCGTTTAGGAATAACCGGATGTATGCAAGTCGATTGATGGATCAACTTGCGTACAAACAGCTATCCCATACATGGATACAAATTTGTCCGGTCCCTACTGGCCAGCTTAGCTCTTCTGCACCTCATCTGAAATGTTAAACAAAAAGGCTTTTATAGATGTTCAAATATTTTTAAAACAATAAGGAAGCAGGAATTTGTATAGTACTGATGTTCTCCAGTCAGTTTACTACAGCTGACAATTTATGTTCACATCGTGTTCATTTGTATTGACGCTCATACCATGTGTGTTTTCCTGCACCCGATCATCGCCAATCTTAACAAAACACACTGGAAACAACTGTTTTCTATGTGCCAAAATCATACCACAATGCTGTTATGATTTGCAGTGTGTAAAAAGAAGACATGCTGCATTTTTCTGCACCTCATCGGATGATGTGTCAGTTCACTGCAACGCACGTTAAAGCGTTAAGACTTGAATGGAATGTTAATTTGTATACTCGATAACATTTAGGCCCCATTCACACTTGGCGAGTTGGAATAATGGGTGGAATCGCCACAATTCCACATGCAATTGCTGCAAAACGCACAATGTCTTTGGGTGCCATTCATTCTAAATGGCACCCAAATGCAGTGCAATTTTGCTGTGACCAACGTGCTACAATCGCAGGAAACCATGTCTTTAAAAATCACATGAAGCTTGTCGCCCCAAAAAGAGCAGAAGCTTCATTTGGGCAACAAGCACACATTGGGTAGCCCATTGAAGTGAACAGGCTTCCCTATGTGCAACATGCGGAATCGCATGATAATCACCCATACAAAATCATGAATGGGAATGCCAGTTCCTGCTATGTGTAGTCTGAATGGAGCCCTACAAAGCACTTCCGCCTGGCAGCACCAGGGTTCGTCAGCACTACCTGTCTGAAGTTTGCAAGTTCTCACTGCATCTGCATGTGTTTCCTCCCACACTGAAATGACATGCTGGTAGGTTAATTAGCTCCTGACTAAATTGGAGCTAGTATGTGTATGAGTGCGAGTTAGAGTCCTTAGATTGCAGGCTCCTTGAGGGCAGGGACTGATGTAAATGTTTAATGTTTATGTAAAGAGGGGAGTAAATTGACAGTGCTATACAAGTACTTGTCTCAAAAAAGCGATGTACTGAAATAGCACAGTCACATGTTTTTTTAAAGGAAGTAAACAGAGCGAGCCCAGCGCCACAGATACATGGTCACATCATCCTGGCAGGGCACACTTCACATCATGGCTAAAACGCTGTGAACATGCTAGTAATTGGAAATATGCAAGTGATGTCACCCAAAAAAAAAAAATATATATATCTTTATCAGGACCGGAGAGACTTTAGAGGAGTCATTGACTTTGGCTTGCAAATAAGCAGCAGTTTTAAGGTGAACTTTACTTCCACTTTAATTTTAAATTTTTTTTTTTTTAAGCGGAACTAAAACCCCTCTATAAAAAAAAAAAAACTGCGAACAGGCAGGCTTTGAAACATGCACTGTCTCTTTTGGACAGGGTTGATTAAAAGCATCATGGGCCTGGTACTGAGGATTTTGGTGGGTGTTTTTATGGAAATAAAAAAAAAAAATGAAATTGCAAACAATTTTTTGTTAAAATAAATTAAATATTCTAAATACTAACTGGGTAGGTTTTTATTTTTAAGATAAAGGCAAATGATGTGTACTGTGTTCCCTTTGCCTACTGGGATATAAACATTACATATCCCAGGAGGCATATTCTTTCATTCAGGAAAGGAGGAGGGGCCGACCTATAAGTGCGTCATTGGCTAAATCTGGAAAAGCCGGCAACCTACCAATGACATCACAGTAAAATATGGTGGCATGGGACAGAGCGCTGCCAGAAGAGAAGAGGTTCGCAGCTGGACAGCGCT
Source organism: Lithobates sylvaticus (assembly GCA_028564925.1). Taxonomy (NCBI): domain Eukaryota; kingdom Metazoa; phylum Chordata; class Amphibia; order Anura; family Ranidae; genus Lithobates; species Lithobates sylvaticus. The sequence goes on from CM053035.1 coordinate 52,654,941, forward strand.
GTATATGTTAAACGTGCTAAAACACCCCACTAGATAAGCGGGGGTTGGTAAGAAAAATAATCAGCAATAACATTAGTAATATGCAGCATGAAGGGGTTAATGTACTGTCACTGACACATTAGTAACTAGTGGCAGTTAATTAATCCCTTTGTGCTGCATTACTGGCACCAATGTTTATTAACCTCTTCATGCTGCAGAGACTGCTCTACATTGCCCCACACAGAGACTGCACTGCAAAGCCAGAGAAAGCCTCAGGCTCCCCAAAGAGACGGATGCCTGCAACCCCCCCCCCCCCCCCCCAGCACCAGATCCACCTGACTCCAGGACAGCTCCTGTGATATGGTGGCTGGCGGGAAAGGCATAACGAGGAGTGGGGGCTTTTATTCAGCTCCTGATTTTCACCAATGAGTCATGGTCCATGATGATGTGACATCACCAGATCACATGCAGGCGCACTTCCACCACTGGCCACGTCCCACCCCCCCCCCCCACCCCCCACTGAGCAGACACTGCCAGACAGTAGCAGCACTCACCTCTGGAACCACACCTAGTCAGCCAACAGAGCAAAGCCATGTTTGTAATGGGAACGCTTCTCTGGTCACAGACATTTACGGACAGGAGAAAAGTGCCTGGTTTTTACAACACTAGAGGCTGTGCCCTTAGTTAGGGGTCTGGAAATATGCAAGTGATGTCACCCTCAAATAGCCGCTACGTTAATCCAGCCCTGTACCTGCCCTCTCACCTTCTCCTCCAGCCCTGCTTACATTGCCAAGCCACTAGCCAAGTGCCAGGATGATGGCCTCCTGCGCTAGAATATCACCCCCCCCCCCCCGCCGGCCAATAAAGAAGCCCAAATATGGAGACTTTAGTTCCACTTTAAAGGATAAGTTCACCTTTTGTAATCTTTTCCACTCACCTAACGGATAAAATTCAAAGTACTAACAATAATTTACAAAGCCATCCATAACTCTGCCCCCAGCTACATCACTAACCTAGTCCCAAAATACCAACCGCTCTCTTGGGTCCTCCCAAGACATCCTGCTCTCTTGTCACCTCCTACCATCCTCGCCTACAGGATTTCTTCAGAGCTTCTCTCATCCTTTGGAACTCCCTACCCCAATCTGTCTGACTAACTCCTACTCTATCTTTAGACGGTCCCTGAAAACCCTTCTCTTTAAAGAAGCCTATCCTGCTTCTAATACACTTTTACTTCCTCCATCAGCTATGTATCAATTGACCCATCGTACAGATCAGGGGTGCCCAACCTTTTGAAGAGCGAGGGCCACTTAAGCGACTTGGTAACCGGTCGCAGGCCACAATGAGCGGAGCGGGTGGATGGCATGTCCGTGTCCACTCTGCATTTGGAGAGCGGACATGGAAGCAGACCACAATACTTTTTAGCGGATCGTATTGGAGGTAGAACACAAATCGGTTTATGTCTGCCACTACTTAGAGGTGATCGGACTGACCATGTGAAAGGGGTCCAAGGCTGCTTTCACACTGATGCTCTGCGGTTTACCCACACCATGTGTGCAATGCAGTGTAGCTTTTCTGCAGGTTTGGTGCACTTTCAGAAAGCTCACCAGGTAATAATAGAAGTCTATGGCTCAGTGCAGGTAACCCGCAGGTAAAATGCTCTGCACCTGCGGATCACTTTGAAAGCAGCCCAGTAACCACTGCAGAAAAGATATGCCCATATATACCCTGTGATTTTAGTAATAAGCTGACCTTTAATAACGGTATTCTTTCTATTCTATCCCAGAGCAGGAGGTCGCGGGGCACATCAGAGGGCTCCGTGGGCCAGTGGTTGGTCACCCCTGGTATAGATTGCAACCTCTAATGCAGGGGTCTCAAACTGGTGGCCCTCCAGCTGTCGCGAAAGTCCCATTGTGCATCTGCCTGTGGGAGTCATGATTGTAACTGTCAGCCTTGCAATGCCTCATGGGACTTGTAGTTTTGTAACAGTTGTAGGGCCCTCCGATTCCTCTTGTACCAAATTGTAAAGTAACTGCAAGTTCTGCCTTTATTTTGATAAGCGCTATATAAATCCTGTATAATAAGTTACATCCATATTCATGTTACACCCCCCCCCCCCCCCCCCGTCTCTCTTTTCACAGCACGTGGGGGGGGGGGGGGGGGGGATCTCCTCCCTCTAAAAAAAGGAATTCAAATTATTGCGACTGCAACTTGATCCGATATTCAGTGTGATTCTTACTGTGTTATTTTTTTATGCTTTGTGCATTTTATTGGAGGAGACTGAACTTTATACACAAAGCTGACAAGAACACAGGTACATGCGCTTTAGGTGTGTTTCCATTTAAATCTATAGGGCCAAATCCACGCTGCAACTGCACCACAGTAGCATATGTACCTTTCCCAAATACCTTCTGTGCTGCATTGATGTGAAATGGGCACCATTGCCAATAATGTGATTTCAATTGTTGTGCCATTCCAGGTTGCTGATATGACATTAGTGTGAACCCGGCCTAACACAGGAGAATGTAACTGGCCGGATCACCAGGTGAAAACGGGGGGGGGGGGCGGGCCTAAAAACACGATTGCAGCCACCACATCTAATGATTGGTGAGCTGCAATAGAATACATTTTTGGTTTCAGGTTTGATACAACTGTAAAGAACAAACTTTTTTTTTAAATCTGCGTCCCATTGGGGAGATTTCCTTTCACTTCCTGTCCCAAAGCCAAAACAGGAAGTGAGAAACCCCTGCAAAGTGAAGGAAAGGAATGCCAGGGGTGTCACCAGAACTAGTGTCCCCAATGGAAGTTTTCCACTGTTTTCCTGTTCCGGTGACAACCCAAAACTTAGGATTTTCTTTCACTTTTGGTGATGATAATAAATAGGATGAGATGAATCTCCAGAACAGGCACCAATAAAGACCTGACAGGGGGGGTCTAATTCCTCTCCATCCAAAGTTAAGTTTTCTCCTCCAGGAACACAGTGGAAGTCCTGTGGTCGGAGGTGAGACTCGAACCCGCGGACTGGTGGGTTACACAGAGCCCGGCTGAGGCCGCCCCTCCCATACAGGAGACAATGAAGCACCAGGTGAGTGTCCTCTAAGCCGTGCACATAGGCCGGCCTCTAAGGACATGCTGGGACTTGTAGTTCGGCCGGCAGCCCGCCCCCACACACAGGCCTTCCTCTCTCCTCCGCAAAGCCCATACACTCCGACAGCAGCCCGCCCCACCCCCAGTCTCTCACCTGTCCCGCTGGCTTTTCCATTGTCACCTGAGGCTCCACCGGCATTCCCGCCACCTTCCGCCCCTCCGCTGTTCCCGTGCCAGGGATCGTCCCCGCTGGCCGCCTTGTCCGCCATCCGCACCCAGAGCGTGCACACACACACTGACACCGCCGTTAAGACACCATACACTCCTCACTGCAGCGCAGGCCACGCCCCCTCAGGTGACCAAGCTGTAGACAGACCTAACTCTGCGTCCGCCATGTTGCTTACTGGCACAAAAGGGCAAAGTGCTACGTCATAGGGGCCGAGTGGCTTTTCCCGCTCTGTACTGCGCGTGCTGCTATAGAGATTCCAGACTGTGTGATACATACATCCCTACTTTGTACACTGCCCAAACCAGGCCTTGTTTTCTCTCAGAAAATAGGTGTAGGAGCTATGTTCAGGAATGTGTAATGTACAGTTCAGTGTTTTTTTTTTTCAATTTGTACAGAATGTTTGTAATGTTCAGGAGGGGCGGCACAACAGGCTAATGAGCAACCAAAAATTTAGGGGGCGGGGCATGCGTTTGCAGGTGTGGCATACAAAAGTAAAAAAAAAATGGGCTTGGTTTACGTGAAATATTGGGCGTGGCTAAAATGGGGTGAGGTTAGAGTCTCAGATGAATGAGGGATGGAGAGGGGTAGATGGAGAGACAGCAGCCCCAGATCCTACACCACAATAGAAATATGTGTATTCCAGAGTTTAACAATCAGCAGATAAAGATACTCCAAACACCTGGTGTTAACGCTTCAATCATCCCGGCACCATGGTTGTTATGGTGTCAGGATGATTGAAGCGCATTATTTCTGTTATTACATTGTAGTATAAAATGAAAACTCACCATAATGCCGAATCAGTGGGACCACTGAGCTTGTCACCTGTCACGTTGCCTGCCATCAGGTGCCCCCCGCAAAGTCCGTCCTTACATCAGGTGCCCCCTGCAGAGTCCGTCCTTACATCAGGCGCCCCCAGCAAAGTCTGTCCTTCCATCAGGCGCCCCCAGCGGAGTGCCTCCTTACATCAGGTGTCCCCTGCAGAGTCCGTCCTTACATCAGGTGCCCCCAGCAGAGTCCGTCCTTCCATCAGGCGCCCCCAGCAGAGTCCGTCCTTCCATCAGGCGCCCCCAGCGGAGTGCCTCCTTACATCAGGTGCCCCCTGCAGAGTCCGTCCTTACATAAGGTGCCCCCAGCAGAGTCCGTCCTTCCATCAGGCGCCCCCAGCAGAGTCCGTTCTTCCATCAGGCGCCCCCAGCGGAGTGCCTCTTACATGAGGTGTTCCCTAGCGGAGTGCCTCTTACATCTTGCCTCAAAAATGCAGGTATGGTGGTGACACGGGGGGAGGGGGGATGCAGGTATGGTGGTGACACGGGGGGAGGGGGGAAGCAGGTATGGTGGTGACACGGGGGGAGGGGGGAAGCAGGTATGGTGGTGACATGGGGGGGACAGGTATGGTGGTGACACGGGGGGAGGGGGGATGCAGGTATGGTGGTGACACAGGGGGGAAGCAGGTATGGTGGTGACACGGGGGGGGGGACAGGTATGGTGGTGACACGGGGGGGACAGGTATGGTGGTGACACGGGGGGAGTGCAAGTATGGTGGTGACACGGGGGGGGGGGGGAAGCAGGTATGGTGGTGACATGGGGGGGGTTGAGGGGGGAACAGGTATGGTGGTGACACGGGGGGAGGGGGGAACAGGTATGGTGGTGACACGGGGAGGGGAATGCAGGTATGGTGGTGAAATGGGGAGGGACAGGTATGGTGGTGACATGGGGGGACGGGGTGCAAGGAGGAGCCAAGACCATCAGTGCACTGTCCCCAGCCAGCGGAGCCCCGGTCCTTCCATAAGTGTGACTGTGTCCCCGCTCATCGCAAGGGGGGAGCCAGGACCATCAGTGCACTGTCCCCAGCCAGCGAGCCCCAGTCCTTCCATCAGTGTGAGACTGTGTGACACACGGGGCGGGGCGGAGGGTTGGCGGCGGCAGTGAGTGGATACTGAACATTTCCTTGTGTTCAGTGGAGAGCGGGGAGGGGCCGCCAATCCCTGTAGCCAATAGGCTTCAGTGTACAATCGATTTTTCTATTTGTACACTGAAGAGAGAAGCCGATTGGCTGCCCCTCTCCTCTGCACTGAACACAAGGGGAAACAACACTCGTGGAGGCGACGGCGGCCATTTTTGTGTAGCCGTTGCTGTTTTTTGCTAAAAACATTTCCCGACAAAACCAAAAGCCCGGGAAAACAATCGAGACAAACATAAATCGGGACGAGAGTAACAAAATCGGGATTGTCCCGGGAAAATCGGGACTGTTGGCAACTATGACAGAGCCCCCCTAAATAAAGCTTCACAGCCCTCACAGTACAGAGCTCTCCTCCCAGTACAGAGCTCTCCCCAACTCTCTCTTCCCAATACAGAGCTCTCCTCTGTTGTAATATGTTGGCAGATTTCAGACATCCCAACCTCCAAAAACCCATTTCGGAGAGGTGGCGCTTCGCGCCCGCAAAACACTTTTTAAATATTTTTTCTTTTTTTTTTTTTTTAATTCTTTATTTATTTTTGTCAAAGGTACTAGACATTACATATTCACACCATATTTCCACATCAACAATCACGTATTTATTTACTAATGTTTACTTATCACCTATATTGGTTTGGCGAACTATTTCGTCTTTAAGTCCTTAATGTTTACCTCACCCGGTAATAAGTACCATTTTGCACATTAGTTATCTTATTCTCTATTCTTCCCTTTTTCTTTATTCCCCTGAAAAACCCTAACCCCAAAAAAACCCCTCCCTATAAAATAAAAAAAAATCGGAGAGGTGGCGTGTGTGGCGCTTCGCGCCCGCAAAACACTTTTTAAATATTGATTTTCAAATTTGTGCTTTCTCCCTTCTCATCTTCTCTCATTCTTCCCTCCCCCACTTCTTTACTCCTCCTTCTCTCTTCCATCTTTTTTTCCCTTCCTTGACTGTACAAATCGGTCCCATATTGCCCATGTAGCGCAGATTCGAAGTGTGGGGCCTATAATAGGATGTTGCTTAAGAGGGGATGGGAGCACTGCATAGCACCAAGGGTATATAAGGGTATTACACTCTGCCGTTGCTCCAGACCTACCCACTGTTTGAATTCTTCATGTCTACTCCAATCCACTACTCTCCCTAAGTGGGCCGCTTGATAATACCCGAATACATCGGGAACCGCCACTCCCCCGTATCTCTTAGGCATCGTCATAAGCCCTCTACTAAGCCTCGGTTTTTTCTTTGACCATATAAATTTTGTAAATAAAGCTTGTATTTGTCGGAAAAAATCTCTTGGGATGGCAATAGGCAGCGCCTGAAATAAATATAGGAATTTTGGCAAGATGCACATTTTAATAGTATTACAGCGACCGAACCATGAATATAGTCCGTGCTGCCACTTGTCTAATAATGCCCTTACAGTTTTCAGTAATGGTAAAAAATTAACTGTAAAAGTATTTCCTATATTAGATGGTATATGGGTGCCCAGATAACTCAATGTCTTAGATACCCATTTAAAATTAAAATTTGGCTGTATGGAGTTTCGTATTGACGGTGTCAATCTCACCCCCATCGCTTCCGATTTAGCATAATTAATTTTTAGGTTTGATAGCTCTCCATAGATCTCAAATTCCTTCATCAGGTTAGGAAGTGACACTTGTGGCTTCGAGATGGAAAACAACAGGTCGTCTGCATACGCAGAGACCTTATAGTTCTTTTCCTCCACCATTACCCCTTGGATGTCTGGGTTTTGTCGAATCTTATTGAGTAGCGGCTCTAATGTTAGGGCGAACAATAAAGGTGACATCGGGCACCCTTGACGCGTGCCATTTGTAATCCCAAAAGATTTTGATATTAATCCGTTCACCTTAACCGCTGCTTGAGGTTTGGTATATACTCCGGCTATCCATTTTATCATATGGTCTCCCATACCCATGTGTTTAAGCACCTCTAGCATAAATTTCCAATTTATTCTGTCGAATGCTTTTTCTGCATCCGTGCTTAGAAATACACATGGGGTATTTGTTTTATTTGCGTATTGGACCAAGTTAAGTACCTTGATAGTATTATCCCTCGCCTCACGGGTCGGGATAAACCCTACTTGGTCCATGTTTACTAACTGGGGGAGCAAGGTTTGTAATCGGAGGGCCAGTACCTTAGTAAAAAGTTTTAGATCGACATTTAATAATGAGATGGGTCGATAACTGCTGCACTCTGCCGGGTCCTTCCCCTCCTTTGGTATCACTGATATATGTGCCAATAATGTCTCCGGCAGGAATGCAGCAGTGTGTCCCACTGCATTAAAAACCTTTGTCATCTGGGTACCCAGAATTGCAAAGAATTCCTTATAATACTGTGTTGAAAATCCATCGGGTCCTGGGGCTTTCCCCGCTTTCACTGTTCTCAGCGCCATGTTTACCTCCTCACTTGAAATAGGTTTCTCTAAATTCTGCCGCATTTCCGATGTTAGTCGCGGCAACCTTGCGGAACTGAGGTATTCCTCCAACTTTGTCGAGGGTGCTAATGCCGGGTTCAAATTATATAAGGAAGAGTAATATTCACCAAACCTCTGGGCTATATCTCTTGGCAGTGAAATTATTTGTCCCTTCCCTCCTTTTATTTTAGGTATATATGTTGTTCTACTTCTTTCCTTCAATTTCCCGGCAAGTAGTTTACTGCATTTGTCTCCTAATTCATATGTTGATTTTTTGCCTACTTGTATCGCTGCCTTTGCCTTATACCGGAGGATATCCGTAACCTGTCGTCTCAAATGCGCCAGTTCCCTCCCTACCGGCGGTGCCTGTGTCTTCTTATGCTGTTGTTCTAACGCCTGTATTTCTTCTAGCAACCCTTTTATCTGTTTTTCTCTCTCTTTCTTCAGTCTGGATCCATGTTTAATTAAGATCCCCCGTATCACTGCTTTATGCGCCTCCCATATCGTGCCAGGGTCACCCCCCGGAGTGTCATTTATCTGGAAATATATTTTAATTTCCTTAGCTACATCTTCTCTGATTTCCTGATTTTGCAGCAGACTTTCATTTAATCGCCACCGCCACTCCGGGGAGGGAGCCGAGCACGACACGGCGAGGCGCATCATTACTGGGGCGTGGTCTGACCACGTTATACTTCCTATGGATATCTCCCGTACTGAAGAAAGCAAATGGTGTGGGATCAAAAATAAATCTATGCGCGAATATACTTGGTGGGGGTTAGAAAAGAAAGTATAATCTCTTTCTCCTCCATGAAGGAGCCTCCATGCGTCTACTAGCCTCAGTTCCTGTAGCTTCTGTACAATATTCCTCCTAGTACCCCTTGGAATTGATGAACTCCCAGAGGAGGTGTCCACCCCAGGGTCCAATGGGATATTCAAGTCCCCCCCTAGGATCAACTTTCCCTCCGCAAACCCCTCCAGCTCCAATAAAACTTTCCGCAAAAAGACATCTTGATGTACGTTCGGCACATACACTGTGGCCAAAGTTACTTTTATGTTTGCTAAGTGGCCCTTTAAGAAGAGATACCGACCATTTGTATCTTCAATCTTACCCATAAGACTCCATGGCACCCGATTTGATATCAAGACCGATACACCTTTAGATCTTGCTTTCTGATTGGGGGCATGGTATGCACACGGAAAAAATCTATTCTGTAAAAAGGGGAGTCCCCCTACTTTGAAATGGGTCTCCTGCACGAATGCCACATCCGTCTTAGACCGTCTCAATTCATTAAGCAGCATCCTTCTTTTTTCCGGGACATTTAGTCCCTTCGCATTTAGAGTAATCACTTTTATCTCTTCCATTCTCGCCGAGAGACAGTGGCACAAAACAAAAAAAAAAAACAAAAAAAAAAGGAAAGAAAAAAAAATTCTAAACCCCCTCCCTCCCTTATTCCCTCCCCACCATCTAAGTCCCTTAGGAAAAAAAATTGAAAATCCCCACTTATGAACCACTATTCTTGGTTCTTGTGGGTTCAATCCTATATGGGGGATTTACCTGAATCTAATGGGGAGCTCTGCTCCTCCCCCCACCCGTCTGTCCTCCTATTTTATTTCCTCTACCTTCTTGCCTCGTTATGTTTTCCAATTACCCCCTCTCTTCCCACTCCCCCCTCCTCTCCACCCCCCTCCCCCTCCTCCCGCTCCCCGTCTCCACCCTAAACTACCCTCTGCTTACTGTTATAAGACCTGTTTAAAAGATCTAACCCTCCACTATTCCGCAGGGGGTAACTATTACAGGGGTAGAAGGTCGAGGCGAGGGTGAGGATTACCTCAATCTGTCCCTCGGGCCTAAGTGAGGGAGTGGGGAAGAACAATGAGCGGATGAGAGGACGGGAGGCGAGGGAAAATAAGAGCACTAAAAGGAGAGGGGAGAGGAGAAAAGGGAAAAGAGAAAAGACAGAAAGACAAAGCAAAGGGGGGGACTTTCTTCCCCCTAACTTCCATATACATATGATTTCATATGGTTTCCTGACGTCTTGTCCTCTTCCTGACATTCGTATGTTTTCGCCTCTACCTTCTCCCCTCCTCCCACTCTCCTCCCTCCCCCAGGCTCCACCCTCCAACCCCCTCCCTCCACATTCTTTACCCCCCCTCCTACATGGATCAACAGTAGAAATTGGGGGTTCTATTTCCTCCGCATCTCCATATAACTACCACCTCTGAGAATAAATACATACATAAATAAATTCACCAGGGAAAACAATATATAAAAAAAAAAAAAAAGGAGAACCCATAGCTAAATAAATACATAAATAGTAAATGAATAACTAATTACCTAAAAAAATTAATAAATACATAAACTGAATCTCCACATTCTGCTTTTTCATTTCCAGTACCTAATTCCATACTACTTATTATTCACAATTCATACTCCCCACAAGTTTACATATATCCTACATCATGGAGAGGAAAAAAAAAAAAAAAATTAACTTGATCAGGAGGAGATTTTACCTTTCTCAAAGTGCACAGAAAACCCCCTTTCTCTTCTTTTAGTGTCATTACTTATTCTAATGTGATTCAGTGTGTTTATATTCCCCAACAACAAGCCAAAAAAAAAAAAAAGACCCCAAACAAAACAAGAGAAACCCCTCTCCAAAGAGAAAAAAAAAAAAAAAAACCAAGAAAAGGGGAAAAGGAAGGAGTTGTATATATATACTCCCCTCTCTTCCCCCTTATTTCCCCTATACCCCCCCCCCCCCCCCCCCCCCATGTGAAGCTCTGTTTTCCAATTACTTTGTGGTGTAATCCCAGAAAAAAAAAGAGTGATATTGTATTATATTATGGAAAAATGTATTACCCTGTGTCTTTCCCTACCCTACCTAGTACCCCTCTGTGTACGGTGTGTATTGTGCCTAGTGATATCTCACTCACTTAGTGGGTATTACTTAGTGGACCCCAAAAAAAAAAAAAAAAAAAAAAAAGGAAAAAGTGAGAAAGGTATTTAAAAGGGGACCTCCCCCCTATAACCCTCCTAATCATCCAATATACTACAAAAAAAAAAAAAGGGGAGACAAAAAAAATAAATAAAAAAAAATAAAAAAAAAGGTTTTCTTTCCCTTTTCTTTTTTCCCCTTAAAAAAAAAAAAAAAAAAGGAATGAATAATAAATAATAATAAATAAATAAGTAAATAGACCCCTTGTGTCAGAGGTGGTCTCCAACTGTTCAATACACAGTATATCTTCACTCTTAACCTCTCCACTTAGTTTGACGGGGTGTACAGAGATAACGAGCCAAGGGAGATGCTGGGCCAAAAGGGAAGACCTCTCTTTCTAAGTCTTTCCGTCCTGTGTCTTCTGCGGAGGCCTCACTGTTCTTCCCAACCCCGGATTAGGCTGTAACCAGTTGGGTACCTCTATAGCTTCCACCCCCAAAAAGTCAAACAGGTCTGGAATGTCAGCGGGATGTTTCATATTGAATACTTGGGGACCCTTTTTTATACTCAGGGAGATCGGGAAGCCCCATCGGTATGTGCCTCCTGTCTCTTTAATTCTGTCTAGTAACGGACGTAGAATTGCCCTACGTTGTAGGGTCGCTCTTGACAAATCCGGTAAAATCTTCACCGAGAACCCCTCATGTAAGATCTCTCCAACTTCCCATGCTTTGCGACTAATCAATTCTTTATGCACGTAACGATGGGAACAGCATATCACATCTCTCGGTCTCTTTAAGTTTACTGATGGGGGGCCCAGAGCTCTATGTACCCTTTCGAATTCTAGGGCCTGTTGAGGGGGGAAGGGCGCCAGCTGTTGGCATATAGCGGTGATTGTAGACTGCAGTACCTCCTTCCCTATTGCCTCGGGGATCCCCCTAAACCTGAGGTTCTTGCGTCTGCTACGGTCCTCTAATTCCTCCATACGGAGCTGAGTTGGGGAAGCATAAAGAGATTGTATAGTCTGTATCTGTTCCAGATGGGCGACCCGTTTCTCCAGAGCGGTAAGGGTGTTTTTCTCCGCTTCAAACTTCTCCGTAAGTTGCTGCACCTCCGTTTGGACCCCCTTCAGCTCCCTGCCATGTGCCTCCATATGCCTTGCGATTATCTCCTCTATGTCCGCTCGTGTCGGGAGTGCCAGTAATATTGCTCTCAGATCTGTCTCTCTGACTTCAGGGGCCACCTCTCCTTGTTGTTTGTTTGCCTCCATTGTTAGTTTCTCCAACCTGCCCACACTAGAGGAGAACGCCTGGGGGTCTCTTGCAACTTTGGGGCTTTCACTCACTCTGTTCTCTTTTATATTTCCGTTCCCCTCTATGTCAGCTTGTATCACCGCTGATTTCTGTAGCGCTGGCAGATTCCCAGCTAGAGTTATAGCTGATCGGCTTTCCTCTACTCGGGTCTCCCCTACCTGTGTCTCGTCTGCTCGGCACTCCGTTCGGCTCTCTGCTGATCGGTCCGCTCCTCTGCCTCCGGCTACCCGGCTCTCCGTTCGGCTCACAGCTGGTCGGTCCGCGACCCTACCTCCGGTTGTACGGGTCTCCACTCCTACTCTCTCTGCTCGGGTCTCCCCTGTGCTGCTCCCCGCTCTGCTGTCGGACACAAGGATCTCTGCCGCACGACCCCGGGAAGTTGCTGCCCTGGTTCCCGGGAAGCACTGCCGAATCTCAGGCTGCACAGACCTCCGGTTCTCTCCACTGTCTCTCCTCCTCATCCCGCTCTACGGTAAGGGGAATGAGCCCATATATGTAACACAAGGCTTATGATTTGCAAAGAGAAATCGCAGACAAGATTGCTCCAATTATTAGATGAAATAGGGACCGGCACAGATGCTTTGGCAATAACTCACAATTTGTGATTTTGTGAATAACAGTCCTAGGATTGCCGTTGAAAGAGCCAGTCACACATGCATATCGCTACGCAGCCTGTATTTTTAGCAGTAAGGCAAGTTGTGATAGAAAAAGAAAAAATGGCAAAACACATATATACAGCACAGCCCAGCACCAATTACATTCTTAGCAGGGGAGTAGTCCTCAATTTACAATTTAAAAGAGAACCCAGCGTATATGCGCACTCCAGCAATACTTATAAATTTGGAAAAAAAAGGCAACCCTGATCCATTAAAGATAAAAGCCCAGCAGAGTTGCACAGCGCGGCTCAGCTTATATTTTTTGGCAGCAGAATAGGGAAAAGAAACCAGCACCGATGCCTAGCCTGGCCCCCAGTTTGTTTTATATCCTCTGCAGATTACTGTCCTCCATTTGCCATTAGAAAGAAGTCAGGCATACATACGTAGCAACCCCAAAAAAAAAAAAAAAAGAGTCCTCCAGTCTATACACAGCTTCCAGTAAATTATCTTCTCACCTTCTCCTTGTAGGTTTGGGGGGGGCTTCAGGGGCAGAGGTTTTCAGAGGCATCCAAAAAGTCCCATGAATTCTTTAGGATTCCCTCCTCCTGCGGTTTCGTCTCTTTCATTCAGCCGCACATGCTATTGGAGAAGCCGGTCTGTTGGTTTGAATCTCCCGCCGCTCACGAGCGGCGAGCAGGAGACGGCGTATGACGTCACCCTCGGCTTCGGGTTTAGCTGTCTCAGCGAAGATAGCGCTGTAGTAGGTAGCACACGCTCGGGCTGGCTTCAGCAACCCCCGGGAATCCCGTACTGTGCACCGCTACTGAGGGCGTTTCAGAGGGACCATAGAGGGGTTTTTCTCTTTCTTAGTATGAAAAAAAAAGACAGGGAAAAGTCTCTCATTCAGCCATATGGACGCGTGGGGTGGAGGAGCTTCCTTGAGCGTGTGTCTCTACTCCATCTTCAGCAGGCCACTCCCCCTCCACTCCTTTAAATATTTTTTCAAAGTGCTTCTGGGGAAGGGGGTGGCAGTGGACAGTTTTTTCACAATGCTTTTTTTTTTGGGGGGGGGGGGGGGGGGGGCAGTGGACAGTGTTGGTAGGGCAGTGTCAGTAGTTTATTAAATTTTTTTACACTTTTTCATTTTTTAGAATTTTTTTATAATATTTTTTTAAATATTTTTTGGGGGGCTTTGGTTAGATGTCAGGGGTCTAAACAAAACCCTGACATCTCCCCTTTGTCTTTGATCTGTGTCCTATTACTAGTTCCCCCCACAACCGGCGGGAGAGGAGGGGAGCCGGCTGCGGGGGACGAGGGGGGGCAGAAGAGAACACGGGGGCCGGAGGAAAACATGGGGGGTGGAGAAGGACATGGAGGGGGTCAGAGGAGAACAGGGGGGGTGGATAAGGACACGGAGTGGGCCGGGGGAGGAGCACACAGAGCAGCTGGGAATAATCGGTGCAGCAGGAGGGACAGCTGTGATCACCGATCTCCCTGTATAGCTTTTTAGCTGACAGCCACAGTCAGCTAAAAATCGATACAAAGGAGATCGGTGTTCACAGCTGTTGCCCGCCGCACCGATCATTCCCAGGAGTTCGCGAGGTGCTTGTGGGTGTGTGGGAGCCGCTGCACAAATGTGGGAGTCTCCCGTGCCTTGAGATGCCTGTGGTCTGCGATTTATGTAGGATATATGTATACACATACAGTACAATACTGACATATTGACCAGGCCTGAATTCAGTTGATCATGGTTGAGTATCCAACCCAATTTTAACATATCTAAGGGACAGCTGAGGACCCTTTGATATGTTTCATAGTTTCATAGTAGTAAGGTTGAATAAAGACATCAGTCCATCCAGTTCAACCTGAGCGAGTGTCTACAATTGTCCCCATCCCTGTACATTGCACACTCACATCAGTCCCTACCCTCAAGGAGCCCACAATCCAAGGTCCCCATTCATACTAGGGCCAATTTTGGGACAGAAGCCAATTAACCTACCTGCATGTCTTTGGATTGTGGGAGGAAACCGGAGTACCCGGAGGAAACCCACGCAGGCACAGGGAGAACATGCAAACTCCAGGCAGGAAGTGTCGTGGTTGGGATTTGAACCAGCGACCCTTCTTACTGCTAGGTGAGAGTGCTAACCACTACACCACTGTAGCCAGGACCTCTTACAGGTATATCTTATGCAAGTATACCTAGAGGTATGTGAGGTATGGCCTATTAATCTAATTGAACATTTCAAAGTGTACATTGTTTACATACTTAAGGATGATAAAGAACCTTAGAAGAAGTATTTATTGATGGTAATTAGACTTGAGGGGGTACTCATGGAAATAGTGGCTTTTCACTTTAATTAAAAAAAAGATCAAATAACATTTGGGGTTGACCTAGCAGAACCCCCCCCCCCCCCCCCCAGTGTCAAACATGTGTCCATATGAGTGAAAACAAATAAACAATGATATATAATATGTAACAAAAGTCCATGTGAACCGTGGAAATAATAACTAAATAGGTAATTCACATCCAAAGTGTAAAGTTGCAGGGGATATTTCACATCTAATAATCAAAGATGCAAGGCAGAAAATCGCAGACAAGTTCAGGTGTGACAAAACACCCCCACATGTGTCCCCACTCACCGGATCACAATGACACCCAGCTTTGCAGTCTGGGAGTCAGATTAGACTTGTAACAATATCCACTGGGAATTGTTGGATGTCAGGAATGTCTGATGAAAATTAGGAAACGAACGATCCTTCCACATTAGTTCTCAATCATGAGAGAAACAGGAACCCATAGAGGAAAGAAAGGGACCAATAGTGAAGTATGCTAAGAAAAAGGGATTTATTGCACATACAAGGGCATACTTACAAACGTAAGTTAAAAGTAGGCATTGGAAATGGTATAAAACTGCAGCAAACGAGACCAGAAGTGATGTCAGAACCTAAAGTGTGTCACGTCAATGCATTTCGCCCTCCCACAGGGCGTCATCAAAGAGTTCTCTCCGTCTGCCCATTTGTCTGCGGATGGTAAGCAGAGGACAGACAGAGTTCAATGTTAGGGGCTTCACACAGAGATCTCCAAAATCTGGACATAAATTGAACCCCTCAATCAGAGGTGATATTGTTGGGGATTCCATGTAGTCTCACTATCTCTTGGATGAATATGGAAGCAGTCTGTGCAGCAGAAGGGGTTCCTTGTAAGGGTACAAAGTGTGCCACCTTGGTCAGACAATCGACCACAATGAATATGGTGGTAAAGTTCTCAGATGGAGGGAGCTCAACAATTAAATCCATGGATATCATGCTCCATGGTTTCTTAGGCACAGGAAGGCATTCCAATAGTCCCCAAGTCTTGGCTCGATCAGTCTTACTGCGTTGACAGGTCACACAGGATCTGACATCCTTTTTACAGTCCTGTATTAAATCTGGCCACCAAAATGAACGGGAAACTAGGTCTGTACTCTTATGAATTCCAAAGTGGCCTGCCAAGGGATGATCATGGCAACGCTTCAGGACGGAGACTCTAAACTGCTCTGGGACGAAAACCTTTCCATTATGGTAATAAAGTCCGTCTTTCAGCTGGAGGGATAGGTCTTGAGAAGGGGGGTGCTCTAACAATTCGGCTCTTACTTGGGTTATCAGATCTTATTGAAGTAGAAGAATGTTTTTAGCTGGCAAGATGGTGTCTGTTTCCGAGGGAAGAACTGGATCATGGAACATGCGCGACAGCGCATTTGGTTTACCGTTCTTAGAACCAGGGCGGAAAGTTATATGAAATGTGGAGCGGGAGAAAAACAATGCCCATCTTGCCTGCCGAGGTCTAAGTCTCTTAGCTGTTTTCAAGTACTCAAGGTTCTTGTGGTCGGTGAAGATGAGTTTGGGGTGCAGGGCACCCTCCAACAGGTAACGCCATTCTTCGAGAGCAGCTTTAATGGCCAACAACTCCCTGTCCCCCACGTTGTAATTTCTCTCTGAAGAATTCAATTTCTTGGAGAAGAAAGCCACGGGATGGAGCAATGATTTAGGACCCTGTCTTTGTGATAATATGGCCCCTACAGCGTTTTCAGAGGCATCCACCTTCAGAACATAGGCCAAGGATGGGTCAGGATGCTTTAGGATGGGGGCAGAGGTGAACAAGGCTTTAAAGAGGAAGTAAAGCCTCTTAAAAAAAAAAAAAAAGACACCCTGCAAGGCAAAGGCATAATGAGCTAGTATGCATAGCATACTAGCTCATTATGAAAGACTTACCTGAAAACGAAGCCCCCGAAGCGGTCCTTTTCCACGATCTTCTGCGCCGCCATCCAGGGCTGGAGTGACTTCCGGGTCTCGCCGCTCCAGCGCTATCATTCGCTGGAGTGGCGATGACGTCACTCCCGCGCATGCGCACGAGATCGGCATATCGCCGTGATCTCGGCATCGTCAGTGCGCCTGCGCGCCGCTGTCTACAGCGCATGCATGTAGACAGCGATGCCTTTTCATTTCTAAATATCTCCTAAACCATGAGATATTTATTGGACCTACAGGTAAGCCTTATGCCGCGTACACACGTGCGGACTTTTGCCGGCGGACTTAGTCCAGCGGACAATCCCGCCGGACTTTCCAGCTGGGTCCGCTGGACTTTCCGAGCGTGTGGACTTGCCCACACACGCACGGACGGATAATCCGCCGGCCAAAAGTCCGCGGGACTTTTGAAAATGAACGGACTTGCACACACGGAGCAGTCCGTTCATTTCGAACGTAACTTCAGGTACGTAGCTAGCGTAGGCAGTAAATGCCGCCGCGCTAGCCCCTGGCATGGATTTAAAGGGACTCCCCCACGCCGAAAAAACGGCGTGGGGGTTCCCCCAAATCCATGTCAGACCCTCATCCGAGCCGCAGCCTGGCAGGCCAGGAAAGGGGTGGGGACGAACGAGCCCCCCCCCCCTCCTGAGCAGGCCGCGTGCCCTCAACATGGGGGGTGCCCTGGGGAAAGGCGGCCCCCCCCACCCCAAAGCACCTTGCCCCATGTTGATGAGGACCTCTTCCCGACAACCCTGGCGGTTGTCGGGGTCTGCGGGCGGGGGCTATCGGAATCTGAGAGCCCCCTTTTATAAGGGGGCCCAGATCCCGGCCCCCCACCCTATGTGAATGAGTATGGGGTACACCTAAGGTGTAAAATGTAAAGTAAAAACACACACACTTTTGAAAAAATAATTGCACTGCTCCGGGGGTCTTCTTCCGTCTTGGGGGTCTTCTGTCCGGACTCCCCCGCCATTTACCAAGCTCTTTTACCGAGCGGGGGAAGTCCGTCTACCTTCTTCGTCGTCGCCGCCGTCGTCTGGGGGTCTCGATCCGCCTTCGGGGGTCTTCCGGGGGTCTCTTCTGTTCTTGCGGCGGTCGTCGTCTTCCGCGCCGCCGGCGCCGCCTTCTTCTTCTTGTCCTTCTTCTTGTTCTTCTTCTTCCGATGTTGACCCGACTCTCTCTGCCCGGAATGCCTGTGCCGCGCTGCGCTGGGACTTATATAGGGGCATGGGGACAGGGTCACATGCTCATGTCACATGGTACCCCGCCCCCTTGTGTTGTCACAGTCCCGGAGGATGCTGGGACTGTGACATTGCAAGGGGGCGGGGCCAGTCCCTTTAAATCCATTCCAGCTTACGGAGCTAGCGCGGCGGCATTTACTGCCTACGCTAGCTACGTAACCTGAAGTCACGTGCTAAATGAAGGGACTTGCCGATAAGCGGCAAGTCCGTTCATTTTCAAAAGTCCCGCGGACTTGCTACTAACGGCGGGATTGTCCGCCGGACTGCCAAGTCCAGCGGATAATTTTAAAACCAAACTTAAAACTTTGGCGCCAAAAAGTCCGCCGACTTTGGCGCCAAAAAGTCCGCCGGCGCCTACACACGAGGGGATTATCCGCTGGACTTCAGTCCAGCGGATAATCCCGTGGGATTGTCCCTTCGTGTGTACGCGGCCTTAATCTAGGCTTACCTGTAGGCCAAAGTCATTTGGAAGGGTTTACTTCCACTTTAAGCTGCTCAAAGGATGCTTGTGCTTCTGGACTCCACAGGAAGGGAACATGCTTCTTGGTTAGAAGGGTAATGGCAGAGATAACACCCGAAAAGTTTTTAATGAATTTCCTATAAAAATTAGCGAATCCCACAAACCTCTGCACTGCCTTTCGGCCTGTAGGAGCTGGCCATTCCAGGACAGCGGCGACTTTCTGGGGATCCATGGTGATACCATCAGCGGAGATGACAAGTCCTAGAAACTGTATTGTCTGCCTTAGCATAAAAGTGATGTTCCCGAAGTTTGCTTAAAACCTTCATTACATGAGTATGATGGGCTTCGATCGAGTCATAGAAAATAATGATATCATCGAGATAAACAATTATGAACAGGTCAAGGAACTCTCGAAAAACGTAATTTACTAGGTGCTGGAACATGGCGGGGGCATTGCAGAGGCCGAAGGGCATGACCAAGTATTCAAAATGCCCAAAACGTGTCCCGAAGCACTTAATTGTAAGCACCTCTCAAATCAAGGTGGGAGAATATTCGTGCCCCTCGCAGTCTTTGGAACAACTCAGGAATTAATGGAAGCGGGTACCGGTTCTTGATAGTTATTTTATTAAGTTCACGGTAATCTATGCAGGGTCTCAAGGAACGATCCATTTTCTCCACGAAGAAGATACCGGCCCCTGCTGGAGAGGAAGAGGCCCGAATGAACCCTTTTTACAGGCTTTCGTCAATGTACTTGCGCAGGGTCTCCAGTTTGGGTTCCGAGAGAGGGTAAATTCGGCCAAAGGGAATCTCTGCCCCTGGTAAAAGTTCAATGGGACAATCGTAAGTCCAGTGGGGAGGAAGAGTATCAGCATTTTTCTTATTAAACACATCCAGGAATCCACGGTATGCTACAGGTACTAACTTCATAGTTTCAGGGTCAGAGTGGATACTGAGGAGAGGAGCAGGGTTAACAGATCATTCTGGTTGGCAATGTCTCTGACAGTAATTGGAAGAGATGGGGACTTCTCCAGTGAGCCAGTCAATATAAGGGTTATGGGCCCTCAGCCAAGGTAGTCCCAGGATAATAGGGAACATGGGGGAAGTTATGACATCCAAACGGAGAAGTTCCTGATGTTCCGAGGAAGTCTGGCAGAGAATGGGTAAAGTCTCTTGAGTCACTGGCCCAGACTTAAGACCACAGCCGTCTGCGAGATGCACAGTAAATACCTGCCCCTTGGTGCATACAGGCAGTTGATGTAGGGTAACAAAGGCAGAGTCCACAAAGCAACTGCAGGCTCCAGAGTCTATAATTGCGGTCACAAGAATAGTCCTTCCCAGTAACTGGAGTTGGAGCGGAAGAGGAAGATGTAGCAGATCCTTCCCAGGAAGATACATCATGTGAGGCAGTGTAGGAGCGACCTTGGCAGGTCTTATAGAACAGGTCTGAATGAAATGGCCTGCCACTCCGCAGTAAAAGCACAGTCCATCATGTCGTCGCCGGAGGAATTCTGAAGAAGACAGGGGTGGTCTGGAAAAGCTTTTACGGGGAGATTCAATGTGCTCTTTATTCTTGTGGAGGACTCTTGGCATTCTGGAAGAGAGTGTAGAAACAGAAGTAATCTTTCTTGAGGTCGTAGGTGGCTTGGTCTTAGCTTTCTTAGATTGCCTTTCATGCAGCCGACGGTCAATGGAAATGACAAGGTGGATCAGGTCTTCCAGAGAAGCGGGTACCCCTACTCGGGCAAGTTCGTCTTTTAATGTGTCTGAAAGTCCAAGACGAAATTGGTGGTGGAGAGCAGCTGTATTCCACTGAGTGTCTATACACCAGACCCGGAAGTCAGTAATATAGTCCTCTATGGGTCTTAGGCCTTGTCGGAGGTTGCCAAGTGTAGATTCAGCAGTCTGTTGGAAGAAAGGGTCCACGTAAAGTTTGGACATGGCTGAGAAGGAGTCAGAGGTCGACAAAGCCGGATTATGGTGCTCTCTGAGACGATGGGCCCAGGAAAGTGGCTCATTTCGTAAGAGTGCGATGATGAATCCCACTTTAATTCCTTTGGATGAGAAATTTCGGGGTAGTAAAGAAAAATAAAGTTTGCAGGCATTTTGGAATGTACAGAACTGTTTGCGGTCTCCTGAAAAACGCTCAGGCAAAGGCACTTTAGGTTCAGGAGGAGGAATGGGTTCACTGAGCAGGCAAAAGTCTGTGCAAAAGAACTCACAAGAACTGAGGAAGTAGAGGCAGACGAGGTGTCAGGTGGATTGGGTAGACGATCCTCCATCCGGCCCAGGTCCTCTTGGAGGTTCTGTACGGTATGGGCTAGTGCAGAGATTGATCAGCAAATGTCCATAAAAGGCGAGGCCTCCCTTTCAGACTCCATTGCTGGCTGACCGATACTGTCACGTACTGGTCGGAGTCTGAATTGACAAGGACCCTTGTATCTCCAACCCGGGTCCCGCTGATGATGGTCACAGAAGGACCCAAGGGAAAGGAGGAACACGAGTGCCTGCAGATGTAGCCCTGGAAGCTTGAGGTAGATGCTGCGACTTTGGAGATGCAGGAAGTCACAGCAGGTCGCAGGAACGGAGCTGCGGACACCCGGATGACAGCTTGGAGCCAAACAGGAGACAGGAGCGTAGTCACAGGAATAGTTGGGTTCGGAAGCAGGCGGGCAGCAAGGTACCAAATCATCAGGCAGGAGCAGGGTCAAATCAGGAAGTCGAAGTCAGGAGCCAGCAGTCAGAGAACGAGGAGAATCCAGAAGCAAGGTCAGGACAAGCCAGGGGTTCAGCAACGAAGGTCAGGCAGGTAATGGCAGGAATCACAAGGAACGAGTACAGGAACAGCTGCTACAAGTCAGCGCGCTCCTTAAATAGGCCTTCTGGTGCCAAAGGGGTGCGCACGTGCACATTAGCGCGTGCACATTAGCACACGCGCACATTAGCGCGCCCGCGATTTGTACAGTAGCGCAACAGTAGTTCTCTTAAGCCCCATACACACGGTCGGACTTTTTCATGGATTCTGTCCGAACGGACAATGTTGTTGAAAAATCAGACCGTGTGTATGCACCATCGGACAGTGTACGTCGGATTGTCCGCCGGACAAAGTCTTATCTCCTGCTGGAAAGATTTGCCGACAACACGGTCCGATCACACCAAATCCGATCGTGTGTACGGTTGTCCGACGGACAAAGTGCTACGCATGCTCAGAAGAAATTCTGTGACGGAAGCGCTCGGTCAGGTAAAACTACCTTTCCTAATCGACACAGCACATTCGTCACGCTGCAATGTTAAAATGTCTTTAATGCAGCGCATTCTCTTTTTCTTTACAATGCAACAAGAATGACATGTTTTAGCTGCTCCTATTCACCCGCACTTCTCACAAACTTAGTTCTTTATTACTTTTCAGCATTTATACACTACATGTTTATTTTTACTCAGATCGTAAAATAATCTTTGTTATATTTTTAGCATGATTTGTCTTTTTTTTTCTTTTTTTTTGGGAATACATATTTGAAGGAGATTTTTTTTTTTTTTTTTGGAGGGGGGTTGTGTGTCTCAACTTAGCAAAACCACATTATTAACATTTGTATTTCTTGCTTAAATTTACTAGGAGTTTGTTGGTTGTTGGTGCCCCTTGTTAATTCTACTTTAGGATTAGTGAAATGTACCTGCCTACTCAAAGAAAAACTGTCATTGTAGAAAAGTAAAACACAATAGTCAATGATTATTTCCAATCCGAAAAAAATTTATTTAGGTCTCAGCAACAAACCAAAGAGGAACGCAGCCATGGTGAAACTTGGGGAATTTGCTAAGCCTTGGACACCCACGGCAACCATCATTTTTCACGCTTAGAAAATTGGGGGCCTGAGGAGTACCTATCTAAATAATAAGGGAGCGCAATCTGGTCCTGAAGTCCAAAACATCCGGAACTGCAGCAGATGCCATCTAGGTCCCCAGGCTCTGGTCCTACGAGAGGCTCCATCTTCTCTCAGACCAGACTGAATCAAGGTCATCACTCTCTTGTCTTCCTTGTACGCTTCCTTCCACGCCGTGGTGCTGGTGCTGGTGGGGTGGCAGAAGGAGGAGGAGGAGGCGGAGCAAGGTCACTCTCGCAAACATGTGTGAGGGGAGTCATCTCCCCAGCCATCCCCTCATTTAGTATTTTGAGGATGACATCCTCACACATGCTGCGTTGCCCCGCCTCCATACCCGTCATTTTACTGCCAACCAAGGAGGCAAAGGCCTCCTCGTAGGTGGGTGTGGCATATAGGGAGGCTGAAGCATCTTTGATCAGCTGGAGCGCTGACTCTCCCACCTCCCCCATGCTTTTCGCCCTTCTGTAGGGAAGGCGGAGGGGAGGGACTTGGGAGACAGTCAGGCTCCTACGCCTACCCCCCTGTTGGCTGCCACTACCCCCTGCCTCCTCCTGACTGCCACCTTCCACAGCCACCTCCTGGCTGAGGTCTTCCTGTGTATGAAAAAGGGACATAGTTTCAGTTATTTGTTCATCAAACACACACAATTCTCATCTAGTGACTGTTGCAAAATGTTTACAAATAGAAAACCATACAATTCTCAGCCCTGCAGTTTAGAGTCTTCCCAAAAATGTCTCCAACACCACTGTCTGTTGATATGTCAATCACGTTAGGAACTAAGCAATTGGGGATCCTGAATTAACTGAACATCATTCATTATTCCCCAAAATGGTTACAAAACTACTATACCTGGAACAAGCTGGGCTCCTGCACATATTCCATACTGGAAGGGCCAGGTTGGTCCTCGGAAGCCTCATCAGGGGTGGCGTGCGTGGAAGGACGCGTGCAAGGAAGAGTCGAGAGTGACTTCCTGACAGTAGCCTGGTCTTTGAGAAAGTGGAGCCTCTCATAGTACCAGAGCGTGGGGACATAGACATCAGCTGCTGCAGCTCCAGATGCTAGGGACTTCCGGACCTTATTGCGCTCCCGGAAATAGGTACTCTTCATGTTGTTAATCTTCACTTTTAAGTTTGCCACGGTTGCCATGGGCAGGGTTGGCTTTACAAATGCCACAAGTTTCAGCATGGCTGCGTACCTCTTTGGTCTGTTGCTGTAGTCACGGTGCTTTGGTAGCCATAAAAGGGGAAATTCCCTGTATTTATCAATGAAGAGGGGGAGAAAACTCACGTCGTAGAAGGCCTCCATCACCTCTGCAAGACACAACACCACACAAAACAATATAAATAATGTCAGCCTAAACTCTCCTAATCTTCTCCATAAAGAAGCCTCAAGTTCGAATCAGTCTAGGCTAGTTATGTACCAACGTCAAATTGTACCTTTGTTTCTAGATATCGTCTCGCGCTAAGCTTTCTCTCCCCTCATCTCCCAGATCGTGGCTACGACACAGGCGTGTGACGTTTTATATACAGTGCGCATGCGTCAAACTCCGCCCGCCCCTGACGATCTTTCTCGTCTATTCCCCACCCCTTCTCTTTACGGCGCAGTGGGGAGAGCACATGGCGGGGACACAGCAGGTGCGCCCCAAATATCCCACCAACGAGGAGGAGGACGAGGAAAGTCCGGAGGCACAAACGTCCCGATCCCGGAGCCTGAAATTCAAGGCCTCCAATATGTCATTTGGAGAAATGTTGGAGATGGTGGACATATTAAAGAGGAGCGACTATGATGGGAAGTATGGGCCTTACCTCAACCCCAATGTCCGCAAGGCCAAGATCATGTCTAAAGTTGTGAGAAGGCTGTACAATCATTTTGGGGTACAACGATCCAAGGAGCAACTCAGGAAACGCTGGTCAGACCTGAAACTGAGGGAGGCCGATCAGTACAGAAAGATCAAGCGAGTTCTTCAAAAAAGTAAGTAGTTGTGCTTTGTGTTTGCTTTCTTGCTTGCATACTGCTCCATGTGGTTTGATTTTTACAAAGTTGTACATTCCAAAATGGCCACTTTCAGGTTCGTCTGTGCATTCGATCGTACTCAGCCTCGATCTTTCTGCCACTGTCATGATCGTGTGTGTCCATTCGATCGTACGCAACCTCGATCGTTCGGCCACTTATAATACGATGTTTGGTGCTTTTTTTGGGGAAAGGAAGTTTGTTCTCACTAGAAATGTCATCAAGAATGTAAAGCCAATTTATTCAATGTAAAGGAGAGGTCACCCAGTAGCTGTTTACCCATCTGGACTCTAGAGCACTAGTGCTGGGACACCCAAACCCCCTTTTTATTAGGCTTTTCCACACATGTGCTCCAGTGGATACTAGAGGGGGGTCTCCATCACACAAACTTCTACCAAAAAGCTAGTAAGTTTAGCACCTTTACAAAGTGACTACATTCATGTAGTTGGCATTTGTAACTGGCCAAACAAAAATAGTGTCCGTCACTTTCAAGCAATGTTTGTCATTTCCTATTTCTGCCCTCAATAGATTGTGTTGCTAAATCTTCCTTTTGTACATTCTCATAGGGGAGCGAAAACTTGGGCCGTCTGAGGAAACCCCAAAACCAACACCTCCCAAAAAAGGTGAAAGAGCAGAAGCAGAGGAGGAGGAGGAGGAAGGAGAGATCATCGAACTTGGAGAAATTGTCACCACAACAGGTGAGTGTGGGAGAACACAGCTACTGGTAAGCTAATCAATGTATGGCTGCCTCATTTCCAACACCCGATTTTTGTTTGTTTGTGGTTTTTAGGTGACGTGGATGTTGTGGAAGAAAAATCGCACTTTACCACAGAGAGTGCCCACGTACTCATCGGGGAGATAATGGTCTGCAATAGAGATCTAGATTACATAAAGCAAAACATCAATGATGTTCAACAAAAATTGAAGAACATCATTGATGTTTTAGGAAAAATATGAAAACGCACCAAGTAATTAACACACATTTGTGCCAGCTTCTGAACACATTTGCAACTTAAGAACTGTGTGAAATTTGGAACATGCACACATTGTGTCCACATGTGCTAGCTCCCATCATGGTGGATGAATGCCAACGTTTTTTTGGGGGTGCAACCACTTTGCGAACTACGAAAGTGGTTGTGGTGAAGGGGTTGCACCCCCAAAAAACGTCCATTCATCCCCATGATGGGAAATGGCACTTTTGAAGCTTCTAGGCATGTGTTTTACCATCTAATGACCATTTTCAGACCCAAATTGTGTGCATGTTCTAAATTTCCACTTTCCAGGGGTGACCCCCCCATGTGATGAAGGCAAGATCAAACACACTTTGAACATATAGTCATGTCTGATCTTGTCTTCACTTTACAAAGTTGAACTTTCCAAGTTCATAGGTTCTGTTTTGCTCCATGCCTGGTTTTACCAAATGCGGAATGTTTGTAAACAATGTTGTAAATAACCAAGATGTTGTCAGTTTGGGCGTGAAGATTGTAAACGCACTTGTGAATGTTTTCCAAGTAAACTTTTTTATTTTTCTAAATGTGTGGCTTCCTTATTTAAAAAACAGAATGCATTATTTATGTCAAATGTAAAGGATATGGGGGCAATGGGTGTTATTTACTAAAGGCAAGTCCACTTTGCACTGCAAGTTTCTTTTCCAGGGCACTTTTTCACTGCACTTGTAGAGCATAGTGGATTTGACTAAGGTAAATGACACCCACAGTGCTTTGTACGAAAACACGGAGCACAGCATTTTGGAGAATACACACATGTCTGACCTGGTGATGAAAAGGAGTATTTTGGGTGTCAGTTATGCAGTACAAACCTTCTCTAGACCAAAGATTAGGTATCAAACACACAACATGAGAAGAATCTTTTTGGGAAGAAGAGACTGTTACCTCCTTTTGCCCAGAAAGTGCATTCCCACTGTCGAAGGCAAAGGGAAAAAATTTCAAGGTAAAAAAAAGCTAAAAAGAATAGTGAAATGACAAGAAATCATAGGTTGGTTGAAATATCAGATTTATTAAAAAATGCCTCTCACACATCGTCAGGCAGAGCAATGGCCCCCCTACCCACAAAGTACTCCATATATTGCTCGCGGACCGCGCAGGCATTTAGAGGGGGCAAGCCTGGACGTGCCACTTGAAGGGCTGTGAGGTCCGCATTTGGAGGGCCCTCCACATCTGGCACAACGGGCACCACATAGTTCCTGTTATGTCTTTTGAGGAAGTTGTGCAATATGCAACAGGCAAGAACTATGTGGTTCAGTTTGTATTCCGCCAAGTTAATTGCCGTCAAGAACAGGCGGAAGCGGCTGGCCAGGATGCCAAAAGTGTTCTCCACAACTCTTCTGGCTCTGGACAGCCTGTAGTTGAAGACCCTCTGGTCTGGGGTGAGGGTCCTCATCGGGAACGGCCTCATCAGATGGGGAGTCAACGCAAACGCTTCATCTGCGACAAAGACGAAGGGGAGTCCTTCTGCATTCTCCTCTGGAGGTGGCAAGCACAGACTGCCACTTTGGAGACGCCAGTAGAACTCCGTGTGCGCAATGGCACCACCATCCGAGATCCGGCCGTTCATCCCCACGTCCACATACATAAATTCATATGTTGCCGACACCACCGCCAACATCACTACACTATTAAACCCTTTATAATTATAATAGTGGGACCCCGAGTTGGGCGGTGGGACGATGCGGACGTGTTTCCCATCAATTGCCCCTCCGCAGTTAGGAAAGTCCCAACGGCTGGCAAAGTGGGAGGCCACAGTCTGCCATTCCTGTGGCGTGGAAGGGAACTGTGGAGTGAAACAAGAAAAAATAATTAGTCACTTTGCACATAAACATTGCAAGCAGATTAGACAATCAACATCTTGGAACAAGAGCATTGTATAATATTGGAGGCTGGAAAGTATTTGCAGAGAAAAGTAGAGGGTCCCCTTCACAGATTACTCACCCCCCATCAATCCCCACACTTCTGATGGGCCATTGGCAATAACTAGGGTTTTGGGGTGGGGGGGGGGGGGTTGTTGGACAGGTAACCCTCTGCACTTCATTGATTGGCAAATGGCTCAATAATGTGTGCTAGTTTGGCCAGACACTCTGTACTTCACACTATTGGCAGCCCCCAGGAAAGCTGAACTAACATTTCAACCCCCCCCCCCCCCAAAAAAAGGAAAGCACATTGTGACATTATGAAATTTCCAAGCAAGCTAATAGGAGAGAAAGAACACCAAAAATTAGGAAATGGCAAGTATGGAGGCAGCCCCTTGCACTACATGCTTTGCAGAATTCATCCCTAAAGATGCCCACTATAAAGAGGTAGGTATATAGTGTGTATTGACCTT
The DNA here is from genome assembly GCA_028564925.1 of Lithobates sylvaticus. Classification (NCBI taxonomy): domain Eukaryota; kingdom Metazoa; phylum Chordata; class Amphibia; order Anura; family Ranidae; genus Lithobates; species Lithobates sylvaticus. The sequence goes on from CM053035.1 coordinate 52,682,673, forward strand.
GGGAAAGCCAGCAGATAGAGGATTAGTATCATCTGACAGAGCAGTTGGGGGAGGGGGTTCCTAATGAGTTTGCCCCCCCCCCCCCACCAAAAACAAAAAAAAAAAGGGGCTCTACATGAAGTAAACCACACAGCAAACATTTGTGCATATTTTAGGGGGTGTTTGTGGGCAAAAAATACTATGCAGCAGACAAAATACATTGCTTAAGTGACTAGGCCATAGGTGTCTATTGGGGCAGAAGAGCATTCTGGGGAGGTAAGTGAAGGGAAAAATGCATGAAGGAGAAAAGGGGCACAGCATATTAGAACATATTGCAATCATGGTAAAAAGGGAATAGTAAAGGAGAAATGTTACCTTAATATAGTCCTCCTGCAGGACCTCGATGATGGCAGAACAGGTCTCTGGAATAATGATTCCCAGGGCCTGGGGAGAGATACCTGAAGAGAACTTCAAATCCTGAAGACTTCTCCCTGTCGCCAAGTACCTCAACGTGGCAACAAGCCTCTGCTCCGGAGTGATGGCTTGTCTCATGCAGGTATCCTGCCGGCTGATAAAGGGGGTCAGCAAAGCCAAAAGACGGTGAAAATCGGGGTCCGTCATCCGGAGAAAGTTCCTGAAATCATCAGGATTATTCTCCCGGATCTCACGAAGCAAAGGCATGTGCGAGAATTGGTCACGCTGAAGCAACCAATTCTTGGTCCACATACTCCTCGTCACTCTGTTCATGGACGGGTCTTGGGTCAAAGCTAAAAGCCCGACACCAATTCCGCGTACAGCACGAACTCGGCGACGAGTACGCACGGGAAACATCGCTCACAAGGTCACAAAAGGTCGGCTGGTCAGAACGGACAAACAGAAAGCACCGATAAACAGCAAGGCCTGAAAGAACGAAATGAATACCAGAAACGAGCAGACAATAAGCAGTGCAAATCAAAGCATCCTATATCAAGATATAGGCCGCAATGACCAACAAATGCGAACTGACTACACGCACTAATAAACAGATACGCACGACAAGCACAAACTGAAGAGCAGTAACGATCTGAGTCAGAAAACTGAGAAGCGCGAATCTTAAGTCACCAAACTTCGACTAACTCGAGATAAACACGGGATCAGCAGAAGGAGCCCAACGGGTGCCTGACGTGGTGCTGAACTTCCCTTTTCTAATCTCGTGGACGACGACTTACGTCACGACGTTCTTGCAGACCGGATATTCCGACAACGTAGTCCGACCGTGTGTACGCAACACCAACATCGGACAAAGTACGACGGACAGGATCCGACCGACCTGGTCCGCGGATTGTCCGACCGTGTGTATGGGGCTTTACAGTTGTACACTGACAGAATTCAGCCGATTTTTTCACACGGGAGTCACGGGCATTTGTGTATAACAGCGGACACAACATGTACAAATCAGTGTCAGGCACTGCGGCTGTATACACATCTGAACAGTACATGTGTACATGGAGAAGCAAGTCTCTTTCACCACGAATTGCTTTTCAGAGGGGAGGCAATATCAGCGCATGTGAGCAAGCCCTTAAAGCAGAAGTAAAGTCCTAGTTTAAAGAACTACGAGCAGGCAGGCTCCTTATCACAGAAGAGACCATCAATGTCTCATCTGCAATAAAAGACACCTACCTGTCTGCTCTCAGTCTTCTTTGAAGTGTACAATGAACTGCGCAAGAGCAACTCAATTTACATCCCGACACAGTGCCTGTTTGAAAGAATGACTGCACTCCTGCACCTGGAGGCTGGGTAGAAGATGCTGGTGTCTGCAAGGGACATCACACCGTTTAAGGGAAGTAAGTATTCCAGAATTTAGCTCCCCTTTATTGCCTTACAACGCAGTAAACAGTCATCAAGCAGCAAACTTATTTAACACTTCCTCTTTCTGTTATGAAATGTTGTGTATTTGGTTTGCTACAATTATTTAATCTTGAGTCATTGGTATTCAAAAAAAGAAAACAACACATTGCTTTACTAAGCCAGCAGGTTTACTTTAAAAATGCAGTTAGAATACCAAGTGATCTTGCCTTCGGTGTTTAAGTTGTAAAGCATCTTTGAATTTACTGTAAGATGACCTATGTTATTTTAAACAGATTTAAACCCCACCACTAAAATATTGTGTGTCACATAATTTCTGGTATATTAAAGACTACATTTAGCCTAAATTAAAAATGAAAAAGTCAGCACAAGGGATCTCCCATGTGCAGACTTAACATAGTTTGGGGGGAGCTACAAGCCACAATTCCTACCAATGACATTAGTGATGGGGCCCAATGACACCAGTAATGTGGCACAATTCCTCCCAATGACACCAACGATAGGGCACAATTCCATCCAATGACACCAATGATGGAGGATCATTTATTTCCACTGATGCTGGAAGATTTTGTACTCCCGATGGCCATAGTCTGGCCCCCCTAAAGTCTGAAGGACAGTAAACTAGCCCTTTGTTTAGAAAATTTGGAGACCCCTATCTAGATCAGCCTTTCCCATCCTTTTCAACACAGAGGAATCCTTGATATCATTTTGATGTCTCAAAACCTGTCAGGAACCTCAGGACGGCTGTGCTCATTTTCATGCACAAGATGTATAACTGAACTTGCAAGGGGAATGTGTGCTCAAGCAAACTCCACGGTGCACATGTGGACGCATGGGCACGCCCCCATATCCTGACACCTATTTAAACCTAATGCCGCGTACACACGATCAGCCTTTTCGACAGACTAGGTTCGGCTGACCGGAATCCGCCGGACAATTCGATTGTGTGTTGGCTCCAGTGGACTTTTCTTTCCCAAAAGTCAGACGGACCTAGAAATAAAACACGTTTCAAATCTTTCCGGCGGACTCGAGTCCGGCCGAAAAATCCGGTCGTCTGTGTGCTAGTCCGATGGATGAAAACTGACTCTAGCGCAGCTATTGGCTACTGGCTATGAACTTCCTTATTCTAGTCCAATCGTATGTCATCACGTTCAAATTCGTCTGACTTTTGGAGTGATCGTGTGTGGGCAAGTCCGCTGCAAAGTCCGTCGTATAGTTCGCTGGACCAAGTCCGTCGAAAATTCAGCTTGTACGCGGCATTAGGCCTTCTTAGTATCATTGCTGGAGGGTCTGGAGCCCTTGAAACTCGTGTTCCTAATAGCCTGCTTGATCTTGTTACTGACCCAGCTCCATCTAACTATTCATTGGATTCCTCTTGCCTGCTTATGTCTGCTACTGATCTTTGTTACCGACCCTGACCTGGACTTTTGACAAAGATTCTGCCTGCTGCTTTTGTACCTTGCTGCCAGCATGTTGCCAGTTCCTGCCTGCCTCTGACCTGGATTCTGATCATGATTCTGTACCTATCTGCCTGGCTGGTACTGAACTCAGCTTGTGACCTGACTCCTTGCTTCTGTTCATTCAAACTTAGCATCTCTAAGTTCAACTTCCCTGAACCAACTTCCTGGCAGCTGCACCCTTCCTCTTGCCTAGCAGTCCCTGTCTCCACCACCAGGAGAGCCTGGATGGGAAATGTGCAAGAGGCCACCCTCGTGATCTCAAGCTCCAATAATAGGTATGTGACAAAACCCCTATTAATTATTACTATATCTACAGCTCACCGTATATTAGCACGGTGGTCAGTGGGAAAAATATCCCTTGTAGGAAGAATGCTCCCCTTACAGATAGCTAAAAAGATTATTGGTGTCAGTGGTAACTTACTTGAGAGGTAGGAATTGCTAAGAACGCCTAGAGGGTGCTAGAAACCCCTAGCAATCTCTGGAGAAACCCTAGAATTTCACAGAACCTTGCTTAAAAAAGGCTGATGTAGATCATCCAACAAACGAGAAATGTCAAGAACTGACTACCAGGGCATTTGGAATTTGTCCACCTCTCCCATAGGCAAGCGTGAAACATCACAGCTTGCTTCTGAGTTTTTACATGCTGTACATTTATGGTGGTTATTCACCCACTCCTCTTCCTCCATGCCCTCCTCTGCTGGATTGTCCTATGAACCACCAGTACCCCCTAAGCGTTCAAGGGGCCATTCAACAAGTCAAGCTAAAAGATGCCATGCAGTGCTTTAGCTGGTCTGTCTAGGAGACAGGAGCCACACTAGAGCAGAGATTCTTTCAGCTCTGCAGAGGCAGGCCAAGAGGTGGTACACACCATGGAGGCCTGAGCCAGGAATGGTGGTATGTGATAATGGCACTAACCTTCAGTCTGCCAACAGGGAAAGTTGAAACATATGCCATGCCTGGCACATGTCCTCAATTTGGTGGTGCAGCATTTCTAAAACAGGTACCCAGGTTTGCAAGATCTTCTAAGGCAGGCCAGAAGAGTCTGTAGCCATTTCCGGCAGTCATACACAACCAGTGTTTGGGATAAGAAAGGCTGCGCTGAATGTTAAAATTATATGGACAACAGTGATAGGTGCCAAAAACGTAATAACAAATGTCAGTGTGTATACCTCACTCGTTGGGAGTGAGCAAAAAATAGCTAGTGGGAAAATGAAATTGCTATATGTCCATAACGGACGTAACGATCAGATAACCCACCAAAAGCTATACAAAAAATGATTATATAATATCAAAAAATTCAAATGAACTTAATAACCCAACACAATAAAAATTAAAATTATCACCTGTGATATACAGCGCATTAATACAATGTCCAAGTGAACTGTATGATAACCCAACAAATTGGTGAGTGAAATGGGCTTGATAACCCAACAACTTAATTATTGGAGTTAACAAATGTGATATACAGTGCATTAATAAATGTCCAAGTGAGCTGTATAATATCTCCACCCAATAGTGAAATGAAAAAACAAAGTCCAAGTAGGCTGGAAGGTCAGTCAAACGCAGCGATAAATGGCCTCCACGTGTTGAAAAATGGTGACTTTGTACAAATTCTGGTTAAAGTGACAGGTGCTTGTGGGAATCCCTCCACCAGAAAGATTGCAGGCTTACCAGACTGTAGAAGGAAACTCGCATGTGGCTAGTACCCAGCCAGGGCCTTGACCTCCAACGTAGCTCACTTGCACCCCTCGCGATATCCAGAGAGACTGCTCACTTCAGATGTAGGTGGATGCGGGGCTTACCACTGATGATAATGGGTCATAGCCTCTGGGTAACATGAGCTAGTTTTATGGATCTCCGGGAAAAGTTGGCCCCAAAAAAGAGAAAGGGGGACACACTATGGGTGGAATCCAAAGGATTTATTTAATTAAAAGTGCAAAATAAGCACAAAGGGAAAACGAAATACATAAATTGGTTATAGAAAATTTAAAAATTTGCGGCCGGCCGGCAGCAGTACCTGTCCGTGCTAAAGGACGTAAGGCGCGGTGACGTCAGCACGTCGCTCCTCCCTACGCGTTTCGTCAGAGAGTGACGTAATCATGGGACACGGGCGGCGTACTGACGCACCGCTTAAATACAAAACAAAGAGCCTCGATCTGGATGGTAAGTTATCAGACTTACGGTCTCCATATTGGAGACTGGCAAATCTAGGGAAAAAGCCCTTATAGAACGGGGCATTAATGTTTAACTATATGATATGAGAAATATATAGTACATTGTCCTGTATAGGAACTCACTGAAAAGTTCCTTAAAAAATTATAAATTAACAAGTGATGTACACACACAGCGTAACATACGGCTGTGAATTAACAAATAAACTACATTACCCATCATCCCACCTGGCGTAACCCTGTTATATCTCGCATCCTCCAAAAGGGGGATGGGTAAATCTGGGTGGGAACTAGAAGGTAAACACCAATAAGGTTATCACCTTTCGATCCTACATCTAAAGGTAGGGATAAGTCAGAACCAAATATTACATAAATAATGCCAATAGTAAGTCTATATAGACCGCAAAGCAGAATTTAAAAATGGGCAAAGATTATTCTTACAGAAAGCGCCACAGAATCATCTGGTCGCCCAAAAATAAGTAAAACATACAAATAAAAAATTAAAAAATCGTAATGATTGTCCATCATAAACCTCACAAAATATATCAGGGTGAGTGGACAACTAAATGCATATAAAAAGGGAGACTAACATACCTAGCATCCTCCTGTCGCCACAGGCCGGTCAGAGGAGCGAATTGATAAGTGCAGCCATAGCTGGAGCGCCTGTAAGAGACACTCTCCCTAGGACAGTAGCGGTCCCGAGGCTACAATATAGGGTCTGCACCATCCTCTGCCTGTACTAGCCCATTAAAGTGCTAGTATCAGTTTGGATGAAAATAAACAAAAATGTGTATAAAAATTATATCAGTGGCAGAAAAAGATATATTTAAACCTTAAACTGAAGGCAAGAAAGGACCAAGTATATCACCACGTCTATTGATAAAAAATGTTAAGGGCCAAACGGCCACTCGGTGCGTATGCTGGAAAAAGGTAATTAAGATAGTCCCAAAAGGAATTAATTTTTTTGGGGTGTATGGTTGTTATAAATGGACAGTAACCAACGTAACTAAGTCGTTACCACTCCCCGAAGGGAATGTCTATTTAGTGTGTCAAGATATTAATCGTAAGGACCGTATGGCTGTATCTAATATCTACGACCCAGATCAAGTATACATCATCTCAACATCCCAGTATAGATTTATTCAAAAAAAGGCAACAAACATAATATAATCTAGGCATTGTCAATGAATGCATTCACATCTACATCGATGTTCAACCCTTGAGGGGTATGTGTTTTTAACCACTTCAGCCCCGGACCATTTGGCAGCCAAAGGACCAGAGGTCTTTTTTCAATTTCGCACTGCACTACTTTAACTGGTAATTGCGCGGTCATGCAATTTTGTAACCAAACGAAATTTGCGTCCTTTTCTTCCCACAAATAGAGCTTTCTTTTGATGGTATTTGATTGCCTCTGTGATTTTTATTTTTTGCGATATAAACGGAAAAAGAGCGAAAATTTTGAAAAAAAAAGAGATTTTCTACTTTTTGTTATAAAAAAAAAATCTAATAAACTCAATTTTAGTCAAACATTTGGGCCAAAATGTATTCAGCCACATGTCTTTAGTAAAAAAAATGCCAATAAGCGTATATTTATTGGTTTGCGCAAAAGTTATAGCGTCTACAAACTAGAGTACATTTTCTGGAATTTACACCGCTTTTAATTTATGACTGCCTATTTCATTTCTTGAGGTGCTAAAATGGCAGAGAAGTACAAAACCCCCCCAAATGACCCCATTTTGGAAAGTAGACACCCCAAGCTATTTGCTGAGAGGCATGTTGAGCCCATTGAATCTTTTTTTTTTTAGTCCCAAGTGATTGAATAAAGACAAAAATAAAAAAGATTTTTTTTTTTTTCAAAAAGTTGTCACTAAATGATATATTGCTCACACATGCCATAGTTATATGTGGAATTGCACCCCAAAATACATTTTGCTGCTTCTCCTGAGTATGGGGATACCACATGTGTGGGACTTTTTGGGAGCCTAGCCGCGTACGGGGCCCCGAAACCCAAGCACCGCCTTCAGGATTTCTAAGGGTGCAAATTTTTGATTTCACTCCTCACTACCTATCACAGTTTCGAAGGCCATAAAATGCCAAAATAGCACAAAACCCCCCCAAATGACCCCATTTTGGAAAGTAGACACCCCAAGCTATTTGTTGAGAGGCATGGTGAGTATTTTACAGCTCTCATTTGTTTTTGAAAATGAAGAAAGTAAAGAAAAAAACATTTTTTTTTTCTTTTTTCAATTTTCAAAACTTTGTGACAAAAAGCGAGATCTGCAAAATACTCACCATACCTCTCAGCAAATAGCTTGGGGTGTCTACTTTCCAAAATGGGGTCATTTTGGGGGGTTTTATGCCATCTGGGCATTCCATGGCCTCCGAAACTGTGATTGGCAGTGAGAAGTGAAATAAAAAAATTACACCCTTAGAAAGCCTGAAGGCGGTGATTGGTTTTTTGGGGTTCCGTACGCAGCTAGGCTCCCAAAAAGTCCCACACATGTGGTATCCCCGTACTCAGGAGAAGCAACAGAACGTATTTTGGGGTGTATTTCTACATATGCCCATGACATGTTTGAGCAATATATCATTTAGTGACAACTTTTTGTAAAAAAAATATATATATTTTTTTTTTTTCATTATTCAATCTCTTGGGACAAAAAAAAAAAATATTTAATGGGCTCAACATTGCTCTCATCAAATAGCTTGGGGTGTCTACTTTCCAAAATGGGGTCATTTGGGGGGGGTTTGAACTGTCCTGGCACTTTATGCACAACATTTAGAAGCCTATGTCACACGTCACCCACTCTTCTAACCACTTGTAGACAAAGCCCTTTCTGACACTTTTTGTTTACATGAAAACATATTTTTTTTTTGCAAGAAAATTACGTTGAACCCCCAAACACTATATATAATGTTAAAGCAAAGGCCCTACAGATTAAAATGGTGGGTGTTGCATTTTTTTTTTCCACACAGTATTTGCGCAGCGATTTTTCAAACGCATTTTTTGTGGAAAAAATACACTTTTTTTTATTTTAATGCACTAAAACACACTATATTGCTCAAATTTTTGATGAAATAAAAAATATGATCTTAGGCCGAGTACATGGATACCAAACACGACATGCTTTAAAATTGCGCACAAACACGCAGTGGCGACAAACTACATACATTTTTAAAAGCCTTTAAAAGCCTTTACATGATACCACATTAGATTCACGGAGGAGGTCTACTGCTAAAATTACTGCCCTCGATCTGACCTTTGCGGTGATACCTCACATGCATGGTGCAATTGCTGTTTACATATGACGCCAGACCAACGCTTGTGTACGCCTTTGCGCAAGAGAAGGGGGGGGCAGGGGTGCTTTTTTTTTTTTTTTTTTGTTTTTTTTTTTATTTATTTAGCTTTTTTATTTTATTTTTAAACTGTTCCTTCCATTTTTTTTTCTTTGTTATGATTTTTATTGTTATCTCAGGGAATGTAAATATCCCCTATGATAGCAATAGGCAGTGACAGGTACTCTTTTTTTGAAAAAATTGGGGTCTATTAGACCCTAGATCTTTCCTCTGCCCTCAAAGCATCTGACCACACCAAGATTGGTGTGATAAAATGCTTTCCCAATTTCCCAATGGCGCGGTTTATATCCGGGAGGGGGGACATTCCCTCCCACTGCTTGTAAAAGCAGTCTAGAGGCTAATTACCCGCTAGAATTGCTTTTACATGAAAGCCGATCACTGGCTGAAAAGAATGATACCAAGATGATACCTAAACCTGCAGGCATCATTCTGGTATAACCATTCAAAGTCCAGCAACATACTGGACATATATTGTAATCTTTTTTTTTTCATGCAGCCTCTTGGCTGAACGAAAAAAAGAGATTGATTGGTGGGTATGCCCACCATTAGAATACCTCCCTTCATCCACCCACTTCTAATGATGGGCATACATGCACCATTTATATATGCCGATGCATGGGGGCATCCTCCCGCAAAAGTTATGCCGTGTACACACGGTCGGAATTTCGACCGTATGTACGTGGCATTAGGAGCCAATCGCTCCTCCCCCCCCCTGCTGCCCCCATGCTTCGGCATATATGCTCTTTTTTTTTTAACTGTGGTGGTGAAATCACCTCCTACAGCGTTGGAGTCGCGGCTTTATGTATCGTGGGAGCAAACGCTGTTGCTGTCAAGATAAATAAATCCGCGTTGCAACTGAATGGCGCACCTGAAAACAAAAAAATGCTTAACACTAAAACACAGTAAACAAAATTACATACCTGAAAAGCAAGCATGATAAAACATGATAAAACATAATAAAACATTGCAGAATAGAATGGAGTAAAAAAAGAGCAACAATAGAGAGAGAATAGAGTGAGAGAGAGAACAATAAAACGACAACTATTTTTTTTTTTTTTTTTTTTTTTTTGAGATTCACAGGTAAAAAAGCTCCTGACTGAAGCGACTGAATCAAAACGCTACCACAAAAAAACTGTTAGCGATCGCAGGGATCAGGCCTGACTCTGCGAACGCTGCAGTTATGTGTGCTTAGTGTTTTGTAAGTGACAGTGATCGATCGATACTGCACTTGGGTGGGCTGGGCTGGGCGGAGGGGGAAAACGCAGGTGCTAGCAGGTATCTGGGCTGATCCCGCTAACAATGTGGTTTTTTTTGGAACCCTAAACTGCTGGGACGCTAGTATAGATCTGATCAGATCAGATATTGATCTGTTCAGATACTGTGCCACTAAGGGAGGTGTATGCTTTGCGCGTGGGTGTTTGCGGTACTGGCACTAACCTGGGGCGACGCAGACCTTATTTGACCCTAAAACCTAATTGATATCACCCGCCGGGCGATCAGGGGGTTAAACCGTTATTGGGTAATAAATGGCGGGTGCCCTGACAGTATAAAAAACAAGCTAACTAACCAGCGTCACCCGTAACAGTAATACAAAAAAAAAACTGGTTACCTAGCGACACTAATGCAGCGATCAGAAAAAACGATCGCTTAGTGACACTGGCAAAAGGGGGTGAAAGGGTTAACTAGGGGCAATCAGGGGGTTAAACCTTTATTAGGTAATATATGGGGGTACCTGACGCTATATAAAAACCTGACGGGGAACCTAAATAACGAAATAACTAACTGGCTAACCAGCGTCACCAGTGACAGTTATACAGTGATCACTGGTGAAAGGGTTAACTCTAGGGGCAATCAGGGGGTTAAAACCTTTATTTAGGTTGTAATATGGGGGTACCTGACCTATAAACCTATTTATGAACCTATATAAACATGGCGGTTACCTAAAAAAAAAAAATGTTTACCTAGCGACACTAATGCAGCGATCAGAAAAACGATCGCTTAGTGACACTGGCAAAAGGGGGTGAAAGGGTTAACTAGGGGCAATCAGGGGTTAAAACCTTTATTAGGTAATATATGGGGGTACCTGACGCTATATAAAAACCTGACGGGGAACCTAAATAACGAAATAACTAACTGGCTAACCAGCGTCACCAGTGACAGTTATACAGTGATCACTGGTGAAAGGGTTAACTCTAGGGGCAATCAGGGTTTAAAACCTTTATTTAGGTTGTAATATGGGGGTACCTGACCTATAAACCTATTTATGAACCTATATAAACATGGCGGTTACCTAAAAAAAAAAAATGGTTACCTAGCGACACTAATGCAGCGATCAGAAAAACGATCGCTTAGTGACACTGGCAAAAGGGGGTGAAAGGGTTAACTAGGGGCAATCAGGGGGTTAAAACCTTTATTAGGTAATATATGGGGGTACCTGACGCTATATAAAAACCTGACGGGGAACCTAAATAACGAAATAACTAACTGGCTAACCAGCGTCACCAGTGACAGTTATACAGTGATCACTGGTGAAAGGGTTAACTCTAGGGGCAATCAAGGGGTTAAAACCTTTATTTAGGTTGTAATATGGGGGTACCTGACCTATAAACCTATTTATGAACCTATATAAACATGGCGGTTACCTGAAAAAAAAAAAAAAATGGTTACCTAGCGACAGCAGTGACACTAATACAGCGATCAGAAAAACGATCGCTTAGTGACACTGGCAAAAGGGGGTGAAAGGGTTACCTGGGGGGCAATCAAGGGGTTAAACCTTTATTAGGGGGGGGTAGGGGGCTACCTTGGACCTAAAACTAACTGCCCTGACAGTTATTACAGTCACACTGACACTAAATGCAGTGATCAGTAAAAAAATGATCACTGCAATTAGTGACACTGTGACTGGGGGGGGGGGGGAGGGGGTGATCTGGGGGGTGATCAGGGGGTGACAGGGGGGGTGGAATATGTGCCTAACTGTACTGGTGTCAGTGTACTGTTGTGCACTAACCTTTACATGTTCACCGCTCGGCGTCTCCGGTCACATAGACCGGCGCACCGAGCGTGACATCACTTCCGCCTTCCTGTCTATACAATAGACAGGAAGGGGAAGATTTTCATTGGCCAGGAGCGATCGCGAGGGGGTGGCCAGAAACCACTGGCCGTCCCCTCGTCCCGGATCGCTCCTGACACGATCCCGACCGTCCCCGCCGGCGGAGGGGGGTCCGATCGGACCCCCCAACCGCCTGAAGAATGTCACGTACAGGTACGTGATTCTGCCTGTACGTGCCATTCTGTTGACGTATATATACATGGGGCGGTCGGGAAGTGGTTAATCTATGCACCCATGACATCTCAGACCTCGAGATACTTCTGACGAGGTTACTTCCTCTCCAATGCGGACTAAACTTCTCTATTCCCAAAAATAGAGTATTGGAGGGGTCCCTATTATGTGCAGTCAGATAATGCTTTGAGACCGAGTGTTTAGTGTAGCCTCTTCGGATGTTATTTATATGTTCATTGAGTCGAACCCTGAGGGGGCGCTTGGTCCTGCCCACATACTGTAGGCCACACGGGCACTGCAGCAAGTAGACAAGCCCCTCAGTGGTGCACGTGATGAAAGACTCAATTTTATAGCTTTTAGATGTTACAGTAGAGGAAAAGTTGATAGTTCGCCTAGTTCTGCAGCTATTAATAGAACATACTTGGCATCTGTTGCACTTATAGTATCCAATCAGCTCTCCAAAAAATTGGGGAGCTCCAATGGGAGGATTCAGAATGTTCGGTGCTATTTTGTCCCTGAGCGATGGGGCACCCCTGAACACCACCCGTGGACGATCGGGAAGAATGGTGCTCAGAAGTACATCATTCCCCAAAATATGCCAATGTTTTTGTATAATACGGCTAATGTTGTAGTATTGATTAGAGTAATTGGTGAAAGAAAGGAACTCCTATCGTATCACTCACCTCATTAGTTGGCACTTTGACTTCCAACAGGGATGACCTATCCATCAAAGACACCTGATGGAGGGTGTCCTGAAGGGCCAGAGGATCATAACCCTTATCTACAAATTTAGAAGTGAGGGTTTTAGCCTGTATTAGGAATTTGTTATGTTCAGTACAATTACGTCTCAAACGCATATATTGGCTCTTGGGGACAGAGCCCAGCCAAGAAGGGTGGTGGCAGCTCCCCTTAGGGATGTAGGAATTCCTGTCTGTAGACTTAAAAAAGGTAGAGGTAACGAACCGACTGTTTTTAATCTCTATCCTCAAGTCCAAAAAGTGTATCGCTTCCTGGCTCGCCTCAAATGACAGATGTATGCCTCTGTTGTTATTATTTAGCTCCGCCATGAAGGTCTCCAAGGATGATTTGGTACCTTGCCACAGGAGGAGGACGTCATCTATATACCGTGCCCAAAGGATGATCTCAGATCTCGATTGGGAATAGATGACGTCCTCCTCCCACTGGGCCATGAACAGATTTGCCAGGCTAGGGGCGTACTTAGCCCCCATGGCCACGCCCCTGTCCTGGCGAAAATACTGTCCATTATGCCAAAAAAAGTTATGTGTAGCCGCAAATTGTAGCAACTCCATAATAAAATCAATCTGTACTGGGATAAGTGGGGAACTCTTATACAGAAAATACTTCACAGCTCCCAGGCCAAGATGGTGGGGTATGATGGTGTAAAGCGACGTGACGTCGGCCGTAACTAGCCACATACCATCCAATGGGTCGAGATCCGACAATAAATTGATGACCTGGCGAGTGTCCTTAATGAAGGAAGGCAACATTTGTACCACAGGTAGTAGTCTATATACTTGCCCACCCGAGACGTCACGGAATCAATTCCGTTCACTATAGGACGTCCCGGGGGGCAAGTTAAATTCTTGTGTATTTTCGGGAGGTAGTAAATTATTGGTACTCTGGGAGCTTTGGGGACCAAAAATTGCCTCTCTTTTTTGTTAAGAATGCCTAAATTGGCACCCTTAGATACCAAATCCTCCAGAGCACGTTTATATCTCATATTGGGGTTTGAGGACAAAGGGGTATAGGTATCCCTATCCCCTACTATCCGATCCATTTCTGAGAGGTAATCACTTTTATTGAGCAAGATGATGCCCCCGCCCTTATCGGCGGGGCGTATCACCAATTCCTTATTATCGCATAAGGACTGTATACCTTCTTCCAGACTTTTTTTAATCCTGGCCTGTTTTAATTTTAAATTGTCCAGATCCTTCAAAACAATGTCTCTAAACACCTTGATAGAAGGGGCAAGAGCACCTGGAGGGTTAAACAGGGAAGCATTAGCCAATCCAGAGTGTTGAAACTCTGTAGAAGCATATCTATTACCATTGATGGGGTTCGACAAGAAATGTCTTTTTATGTTCAATTTGCGCACATATCTGTGCACATCCATGTAGGTCTGAAATTTGCTCAGACCTTTCGGTGGAGCAATCTTCAGACCCCTATCGAGCACTTGCAATTCAGGGTCTGTAAGAGTGTGGGAGCTTAGATTAAAAATGCCCTCACCGCTTACACCTTTTTCCTTTTGGGAGTGGCTACGCCTCCCCCCTCTAGTTCCTCTTTTCTTTCTACGGCTCGTTTGACACCTTGGTTTGGTCTGTGAAAATCCCACCCTTGGTGGCTACGTTCAGCCGGGGCATTAAACTCCTGTCTGCCCGTATTCATCGGGTAGATGGTGTTATTCGCCCCACCAAAACCAAAGTTGTCACCATTACTTCCATCTCTCAAAGGGAAGAATTGATTGTGGGTAGGAATGTTATAGCCAGAGTTGTTACCTCCATATCCTTCATTATAATGAGAAACGTGACTATATACGTCTCCACCATAATTAGAAGGAGGGTTTTGACCTCCCCTCTGCCCCATAGTGGGAGGGTAAGTAAGCTGTGGTGGAGGACCTGACCTCAAATTAGGAAGATAGCCACCACCCACATTCGGTGGTCCTGAAGGCCATCCATTTTGATTCCCCCACACGGGTCCAAAGCTTGAATAGGAAGGGTATTCACGCCCTGCCACCGGTTTCTGATTATAGCTGGTATTATTCCTGTTCCTAGAATTACCGGGGGGCCTATGTGGGGACTGGGACGAGGTATCCTTAGGTTTTTTGGGGGCTCGATTGTTGGAGAAAGGTATTTGAGATCTCGGTGGACCGCCCCCCATATTCCCTGGAGGTCTTATAGGGCCTGCCCCTGTACCACCAGTAGCCTGTGGGATAGTGTCCATATCTGTAGAGGGGGTAGATGCCTGTTCTGCCAACAGTTTCTTTTGCCACTCAAATACACTCTGTGTCTGATAATCAGACAGATCTCTATTATATTTCTTTTTCTTTTTAATTTTTTGTTCCCTGTCTTCTTTTTCTAATAGTTTCTGAAGGGTCTTAGATCTTTCACTATACTCTTCACTCTTATTGAAGGGGGTAAGTTTTTCTTTAATGACCTTAATTTCCTCGTCAATTAATGAAAGTTTGTAGGTCTTTCTCTCTACGAGGAATTTGATCAGGTTGACACCAGCGTCATTAAAGTATTTGTACCACACCTCCAATTGGGATTCTCCCCTTTGAGGGCATACTTCCCACCTTAAACTACGAGGAACCATGTGGTGCTTAATATAAGTTTCAAGGAAGGCGATGTCCCATTGGGTGTGGGTTTCAGACACCGTGAGGTTTTTTAACCTGATAAACAGGCCCCCCAAGTCTCCATCGCCCTCCTTGAATACATCAAACACTCCCTCTGTGTTGACCACCCGAGTGGCTCTATAATCAAAAAAATCCATCTGGACCAACAAAGTATGATGTAAATGACCAAGTGAAGGTGCAAAAATTTGGTAAGAATGGTCTATACCAAAAAAAGAATATATTATTAACTAACCACGTCCTGCTGCAATGATGAATATCAGACACAAACAGTACAAAAAGAAAATTGCGCTGGACAAAAAGCTAAAATAAATAAAAATAGGAGCAGCAACCGGAATGTGATAAGCAAATGAGAAATGGGATAAGAAAGGCTGCGCTGAATGTTAAAATTATATGGACAACAGTGATAGGTGCCAAAAACGTAATAACAAATGTCAGTGTGTATACCTCACTCGTTGGGAGTGAGCAAAAAATAGCTAGTGGGAAAATGAAATTGCTATATGTCCATAACGGACGTAACGATCAGATAACCCACCAAAAGCTATACAAAAAATGATTATATAATATCAAAAAATTCAAATGAACTTAATAACCCAACACAATAAAAATTAAAATTATCACCTGTGATATACAGTGCATTAATACAATGTCCAAGTGAACTGTATGATAACCCAACAAATTGGTGAGTGAAATGGGCTTGATAACCCAACAACTTAATTATTGGAGTTAACAAATGTGATATACAGTGCATTAATAAATGTCCAAGTGAGCTGTATAATATCTCCACCCAATAGTGAAATGAAAAAACAAAGTCCAAGTAGGCTGGAAGGTCAGTCAAACGCAGCGATAAATGGCCTCCACGTGTTGAAAAATGGTGACTTTGTACAAATTCTGGTTAAAGTGACAGGTGCTTGTGGGAATCCCTCCACCAGAAAGATTGCAGGCTTACCAGACTGTAGAAGGAAACTCGCATGTGGCTAGTACCCAGCCAGGGCCTTGACCTCCAACGTAGCTCACTTGCACCCCTCGCGATATCCAGAGAGACTGCTCACTTCAGATGTAGGTGGATGCGGGGCTTACCACTGATGATAATGGGTCATAGCCTCTGGGTAACATGAGCTAGTTTTATGGATCTCCGGGAAAAGTTGGCCCCAAAAAAGAGAAAGGGGGACACACCATGGGTGGAATCCAAAGGATTTATTTAATTAAAAGTGCAAAATAAGCACAAAGGGAAAACGAAATACATAAATTGGTTATAGAAAATTTAAAAATTTGCGGCCGGCAGCAGTACCCGTCCGTGCTAAAGGACGTAAGGCGCGGTGACGTCAGCACGTCGCTCCTCCCTACGCGTTTCGTCAGAGAGTGACGTAATCATGGGACACGGGCGGCGTACTGACGCAGCCGCTTAACACGGCTAGTACAGGCAGAGGATGGTGCAGACCCTATATTGTAGCCTCGGGACCGCTACTGTCCTAGGGAGAGTGTCTCTTACAGGCGCTCCAGCTATGGCTGCACTTATCAATTCGCTCCTCTGACCGGCCTGTGGCGACAGGAGGATGCTAGGTATGTTAGTCTCCCTTTTTATATGCATTTAGTTGTCCACTCACCCTGATATATTTTGTGAGGTTTATGATGGACAATCATTACGATTTTTTAATTTTTTATTTGTATGTTTTACTTATTTTTGGGCGACCAGATGATTCTGTGGCGCTTTCTGTAAGAATAATCTTTGCCCATTTTTAAATTCTGCTTTGCGGTCTATATAGACTTACTATTGGCATTATTTATGTAATATTTGGTTCTGACTTATACCTACCTTTAGATGTAGGATCGAAAGGTGATAACCTTATTGGTGTTTACCTTCTAGTTCCCACCCAGATTTACCCATCCCCCTTTTGGAGGATGCGAGATATAACAGGGTTACGCCAGGTGGGATGATGGGTAATGTAGTTTATTTGTTAATTCACAGCCGTATGTTACGCTGTGTGTGTACATCACTTGTTAATTTATAATTTTTTAAGGAACTTTTCAGTGAGTTCCTATACAGGACAATGTACTATATATTTCTCATATCATATAGTTAAACATTAATGCCCCGTTCTATAAGGGCTTTTTCCCTAGATTTGCCAGTCTCCAATATGGAGACCGTAAGTCTTATAACTTATCATCCAGATCGAGGCTCTTTGTTTTGTATTTAAGCGGTGCGTCAGTACGCCGCCCGTGTCCCATGATTACGTCACTCTCTGACGAAACGCGTAGGGAGGAGCGACGTGCTGACGTCACCGCGCCTTACGTCCTTTAGCACGGACGGGTACTGCTGCCGGCCGGCCGCAAATTTTTAAATTTTCTATAACCAATTTATGTATTTCGTTTTCCCTTTGTGCTTATTTTGCACTTTTAATTAAATAAATCCTTTGGATTCCACCCATGGTGTGTCCCCCTTTCTCTTTTTTGGGGCCAACTTTTCCCGGAGATCCATAAAACTAGCTCATGTTACCCAGAGGCTATGACCCATTATCATCAGTGGTAAGCCCCGCATCCACCTACATCTGAAGTGAGCAGTCTCTCTGGATATCGCGAGGGGTGCAAGTGAGCTACGTTGGAGGTCAAGGCCCGGGCTGGGTACTAGCCACATGCGAGTTTCCTTCTACAGTCTGGTAAGCCTGCAATCTTTCTGGTGGAGGGATTCCCACAAGCACCTGTCACTTTAACCAGAATTTGTACAAAGTCACCATTTTTCAACACGTGGAGGCCATTTATCGCTGCGTTTGACTGACCTTCCAGCCTACTTGGACTTTGTTTTTTCATTTCACTATTGGGTGGAGATATTATACAGCTCACTTGGACATTTATTAATGCACTGTATATCACATTTGTTAACTCCAATAATTAAGTTGTTGGGTTATCAAGCCCATTTCACTCACCAATTTGTTGGGTTATCATACAGTTCACTTGGACATTGTATTAATGCACTGTATATCACAGGTGATAATTTTAATTTTTATTGTGTTGGGTTATTAAGTTCATTTGAATTTTTTGATATTATATAATCATTTTTTGTATAGCTTTTGGTGGGTTATCTGATCGTTACGTCCGTTATGGACATATAGCAATTTCATTTTCCCACTAGCTATTTTTTGCTCACTCCCAACGAGTGAGGTATACACACTGACATTTGTTATTACGTTTTTGGCACCTATCACTGTTGTCCATATAATTTTAACATTCAGCGCAGCCTTTCTTATCCCATTTCTCATTTGCTTATCACATTCCGGTTGCTGCTCCTATTTTTATTTATTTTAGCTTTTTGTCCAGCGCAATTTTCTTTTTGTACAACCAGTGTTTGGTTGGCTGAAATTTAGCAGGAATTCCACCTGCCCGTAAACCACCTGATTTGTGACATGCCCACCAGGTGGAACTCAACTGTGGCAATGCTGCAGCGGCTGCACATGCAACTTAGGGATGTCAAAAAGTACCTAAAAACTGTGGCCTTATCATACAGACTGGCTCCCCAAGCCGTTGTTTACAAAACAAAGAAAGCTTGCAGAGAAAATCTATTTAAATGTCTTTTTTTTTTTTCTTTGTAAAATTTACATTTGCTGCTGCAGGTTCTGTTCACGGCACAGATGTACCACTTTACAGGCAGACTAAGGAGGCCCCCCAGGCACTATATTTAAAGGAATTTTTCATTTTTATTGTTTCACCATAAATATCATTAAATTTGCAGTTCCTTTAAAAATTATCTTTATTTTTTATTTTTTGCATTGGTCCCCCAGGGCAGTACCCCAGCCCCCATACCCTTTTTTTTGCAATAACTTGCATGTACGCTTAAAAATGGGGACTTTTGATTTTTCAAGCTCCCATAGACTTCAAGATGTTCATGAGTACTGGCACGAATTGAACCGGGGGGGGGGGTGGGGGGGGGGGGTGTTTGATTGGCCCATCTCTAGTAGTCATATAGTTACATAGTTAGTCAGGTTCAAAAAAGACACAGGTCCGTCTAGTTCAGCCAATAATAAAAATTAAAAAACAACCATACAATCCCATATACACAAACCTATACCAACCTGCAAAAAACCCCAGCAAAGCAGGTTCCAATTTGCTACAGCAGTTCCTTCCTGATCCCCCGAGAGGCAATCGGATATTCCCTGGATCAACTTTACCTATAAATGTTAGTATCCAATTATATTATGTACATTTAGAAAAGAATCCTTTTTTTAAAGCAATCTACTGAGCTGGCCATAACCACCTCTGAAGGGAGTCTATTACACATTTTTATTACACATTCATATTACACATGCTAGCACTTGGCAAAAGTAATCATAAAATTCACAGCATGCAGTTCCCCCGTTCTAACATGCAGATACGATTGCCAGATCCTAAAGATCCTGCAGCTTGTATGCACATGCACAAGATAATGATGCATAAGTTATTTTTGCTAACACAAGAATGCAGGAGGTTAAACATGTCAAAATGTATTATTTTGCATAGTGAATATTTAAAAAAAAACTGTGGTTAATAAATTAATAACTAAATGAATCAAAAGAAAGTTTTATCTGTCTAAAAAAACTCATACATATTAGTTCTGACACAGTGGCGTGTGACCGACTAATTGTCAGTCAAACTATCACAGCACTGAAAACTAAAGACCTGACCTAGTGATAAAGGGGTATATAGAGGATAGTACTGGAGTGGGCAGTTGAGTAAGGAAGGGTTGGAGCCTTTTTTGGGGTTTAAATACTGTGTGCCCACTGGAATATACCTTTACTTTCTGCCATCATAGTGGGCCTGGAAGTGATGGGGAATCTCCCCAACATAGACATTGATAGCAATAGAAATCTGACAGAAGCACTACCCCTTTCCTATTCATCCAAAACTAAAACTCTCTGGAGTTACACTTTAGAAGATCAGTGGCAGTGATCATATGCCAATATGGACATGTAAGACCTCATGCACGCGAAACGCTGTTGAACGCGCATTCAGAGGCAGTTGGAGATATTTTTCAACTGCCCCTGAACTCGTTTAATGTTATCCTATGTGTCCATGTACACAGTCTCGTAGTCTCGTTTTTTGGCGTTTTTAGGCAGTTGCGTTTAACCTTGTTTTTTCCAGAAGCAAAAAAATGGGTTCAGGCGCAAAAGTTTTCCTTTCAGGCGGCAAAACGCCGGTACCGCGTTTAGCCGCATTTTTGTTTATAAGCGTTTTTAAAGGTGCCCTATTTTTTTGACATTAAAAATCTCAAAAATGATGGCAAATGATGAAAAACCATTAAAAAAATATTTTAAACAATTGTAATTGCTTGTAATGATTCATAGACCATTTATATACCCTAATGAGCCCTTGATCCAATCCAATACATCACTAGCATTGCTGTTATCCAATGTATAATTGGAATTTGACCCATATGTTGTTAGATTTGAACAAGCAACTTGTGGCAGGTGACGTGGCAAGTGGACAATCCACAACTTGTGGCAGGTGACGTGGCAAGTGGACAATCCACAACCTGTGGCAGGTGACGTGGCAAGTGACGTGGCAAATGACAATCCACAACTTGTGGCAAGTGACGTGGCAAGTGGACAATCCACAATTTGTGGCAGGTGACGTGGCAAGTGACATGGCAAGTAGACATTCCACAACTTGTGGCAAGAGGCATGGCAAGTGACGTGTCAAGTGGACAATCCACAACTTGTGGCAGGTGATGTGGCAAGTGACGTGGCAGGTGGACAATCCACAACTTGTGGCAGGTGTCGTGGCAAGTGACGTAGCAAGTGGACAATCCACAACTTGTGGCAGGTGGCGTGACAAGTGACGTGGCAAGTAGACAATCCACAACTTGTGGCAGGTGACGTGGCAAGTGACGTGGCAAATGGACAATCCACAACTTGTGGCAAGTGATGTGGCAGGTGGACAATCCACAACTTGTGGCAGGTGGCGTGGCAAGTGGACAATACACAACTTGTGGCAAATGACGTGGCAAGTGACGTGGCAAATGGACAATCCACAATTTGTGGCAGGTGAGGTGACGTGGCAAGTGACGTGGCAAGTGCACAATCCACAACTTGTAGCAGGTGGCGTGGCAAGTGACATGGCAAGTGGACAATCCACAACTTGTGGCAGGTGATGTGGCAAGTGACGTGGCAAATGGACAATCCACAACTTGTGGCAGGTGATGTGACAGGTGACGTGGCAAGTGATGTGGCAGGTGGACAATCCACAACTTGTGGCAGGTGGCATGGCAAGTGGACAATCCACAACTTGTGGCAAATGACGTGGCAAGTGACGTGGCAAATGGACAATCCACAACTTGTGGCAGGTGACGTGGCAGGTGATGTGGAAAGTGATGTGGCAAGTGGCAAGTGAGGTGACGTGGCAAGTGATGTGGCAAGTGCACAATCCACAACTTGTGGCAGGTGACGTGGCAAGTGACGTGGCAAGTGGACAATCCACAACTTGTGGCAGGTGACGTGGCAGGTGATGTGGAAAGTGATGTGGCAAGTGGGCAATCCACAGCCTGTGGCAGTTGACGTGGCAAGTGGACAATCCACAACTTGTCTCAGGTGACGTGGCAAGTGACACAGCAAGTGGACAATCCCCAACTTGTGGCAGGTGACATGCTAAATACAAGTACACTGCTGCTCTCACTCCTGCTGCTACTCACTCTGGTCTCCCAAAATGGCTGAAATTGTTAAATAATACTGTTTTTTGAGCTGGGGGGGGGGGGGGTCTTATGAGGTTACCTTATAAAGGCTTCTATAAAACGCTGATAAACATGGCAAAACGGGCATTTCTATATGCCGGTTTCAGCTTTTAAAAACATGCGTTCAGCAGAGTTTGCACCGGCGTCTCGTGTGCATGGGGCCTAAATGCTCACATCGCTTGCAAGTATCAGACAATTCATAATGTCCTCAAAGACAACAATTAAAGTGATATCGACATGCTTGTTCCAGGTCAATAGCTCATCTAGTCAAAAAAGGATGAGGTTGACAACCCAATGTATGCACCTTTTAAAAACAATTCCACAATAACAGCTCTCAGATTTTTATTCTGGCGAGTTCCTTTGAGGCTGAGAAGATCTGAAATAAACTAGCTGACTCATGTCTATGTGTAATTAGAAGAGTAGGAAGTGGTTTTCAAATGTTTTATTAACTCGTAGCTGATGTCTAATTCTGCTAATCTTAAACATCTGGTGATGACGCAGCTAGATGGCAATGCCATAATTAGTTATTGAATTCAGTATGAGGATATGTTTACAAAATAAGCATTGAAAAAAAAAACATTGCTGCTGATGCTGCTGTATTAATTAGCGAGTTAGGCTCCATGCACACTGAAGCTCATAAACTGCAGTTTATTGGAGTTTGGGCATTTTTTTAAAAGCCCATAAACTCCACTCTATGTTAGCCTATGTGTCCATGCACACATGGACGTTTTTTATCTTTAATGAGCAGTGGAGTTTATGGGCTTTTTTCTGAGCGCCA
Organism: Lithobates sylvaticus; assembly: GCA_028564925.1. Classification (NCBI taxonomy): domain Eukaryota; kingdom Metazoa; phylum Chordata; class Amphibia; order Anura; family Ranidae; genus Lithobates; species Lithobates sylvaticus. The sequence continues at coordinate 52,705,610 of CM053035.1, forward strand.
GAAATTTGCGTTCAAAGTGACGTTTTTCACCGCCAAAAAAAGCCAAACGCTGATAAACACTCATGAACGCGCGTTAATTAGCGTTCAGCGTTCTATTTTTTCAATGCATTGTGGGAGTTTGGAATACATTGTGGGATTTTTGGAGTGTCCTCTGTGTATTTTTATTAAAAATGCCCATAAACGCTAACGCTATAAAACGCTCATAAACGCTAGTACAAAATGCTGTTAAAAGCACATTTTTCATCCAGCTTTTTCTGCCAGCAATCTGGCGTCCAGAAAAAGCTTTTTTGAGCTTCAGTGTGCATGGAGCCTTATACTTTTTTTAAAATATTGTGTTCCCAATGGGAAAAGGCACATGTAGTTCATCTCCCTAGGTGCTCTGTATCACATGCTGCAATGGCAGACAGGAAGCTCCCTTTTTGATGCATTGCTACCTGACACTGCAACTTGCACGGAAAAGGCTTCTTTGCTTTGTAGCGCCTGCCTCTGGCTCCCAGTACTTCAATGATGCAGGTAATGGCAAGAGGAATGCAGAAGGAGGTGATGTGTGTTGGTGCTTCAAAGCAGATGTGTTAGAAGGGGCATCTTAAACCCTCACTACCCAAGCGTCTTCAAAAGGCTTCTAATGAGGCTGCGTTGTAAATGGCCACGACATAAACTATCTCAGAGCAGCTTACAGACTATATTATTGTGATTCTAGGGGTCTTTTTCTACAGGTACATACAGCTAAACTACACATACTTACGTTTCTTACAATCTCTATAACTCTGTAATAGAGCTGCCTTCATAAAGAGGGGTTACTCTAATTTATAATACGATACACCAAACATACAGTGCCTTGAAAAAGTATTCATACCCCTTGAAATTTTCCACATTTTGTCATGTTACAACCAAAAATGTATGTAGCGGCCATAACTCCTTGAGGGGCGGCCTTGACTTTTGGGCTTACCAGTTGCCTCTATGTGGCTTGTCAGTGAATGTCCACTGAATGTCTCTAATCAACCCAGAAAGTAGCCACTCGCAGCTGGGTGCTTCAATGCCAGATAGACCTCTAGCCAGAGGTCTAGCAACCAACAATGTGATCCGGAAACTTGCAAAAGTCTCTGACACAGAATAAATTTGTAACCGAAGATAGTAGGAACTTTTCTCACAGTACCTGGAACTTTCTCTGTCTCCTTGGCAGTACTGTGGAAGTGTGGATTCTTTAGTGTCCATACAACTCAGCTTCCAGGCTCTTACTGAGATGCCAGCTTGTTGGCCCTCCTCCGAAGAGTCCTCCCCTGGTCACTTGTATGAGTTGCCGTGTCCCTCCAATACTGAGAGCACACGGGATGCCTTTGAATCCTCCTTCAATTACTGGGCCTCGGGCTAACCAGCTCCGAGACTCGGGAACAGAAGGATCCCCACCCCAGACCATGCGGGTCTATGGGGCTGGTCAGACTGACCATGTTTGCGGGACGGCAAACGCTGCTTGGCCCGGGACCCCTCGCGGGGCTACCCGGTCCAGGACCAGGAAGCAAGACTGCGGCCGAACCCCGAACACGTGACTTCAGCACCTTAAGTACCCTTCCCCAGACTACACAGCGGGGCCAGACACGCCCGGGAAAGATTGGTACCCAACACGTCCAACCAGGCCTGGTTCTCAACCTGTCATGGGCACCTCACTGCACCCATGACCAGGCAGAACCCTAGTAAAGCCCAGCCAGACTGATGCCAAAGTAAACCTGCACAATTAAACCCTCAGAACCCCATTACTGTTCTGAGGAAAAAACTAAAACATTTCAGACTTAAGTACAGGCGGGCAGTCCCTAACGAGTTCGTAACTCGGGGACCCCCTGTATATATATGTGTGAGACTTCCACAGCCTGGCCACATACAGAGGCCGAGTACAGCCGAGCATGGCCGAGTATGGCTGAGCATGGCTGGGTATTGCAGAGTATGGCTGGGTATGGCTGGGTATCGCCGAGTATGGCTGGTGTAACGTTTTGGGGTTGTTTTAGCTCAAGTGTAGCACCCACTAGCAAGAACAGTCCACACGATTCCTTTTCAGGGCTTTTTGGCCCACTTTTATTAAAGAAAATCAAACAAGGTTCCAGCAAAAGTGGTTTCCCTTGCAGAGGGTTTTCACCGCCAGCAATAAATAAAAGGATATTCAGCCTCCTGGCTTAGGCCCCTTTCACACGGACGGACCGTCTATACATTTTTCTTCCATCCGTCGACGGACGACAATGCATTCCTATGGGCAGACGGATGACCATCCATCACTATCAGTTAACCTCCGCTTCCGTTTTTATCTGTGTTTTTTAACATACAAGGCTACGTCCAGATCCGTCAAAACGGATATTAACTGATGTTAATGGACAATGTCCATCAACGTCCGATCAGTTAAGATCCGTTTTGAAGAAAAAATTTATAAATATATATTTTGTTTATCTGTGAACTCAACCTATGACCCAGCAGTAGTTGGACAATAGGAAGTACATCCCCAGTACATGAACAAGGAGGAAGCAGGAGGAAGCATGGCAAGAGATGTCTCTCATAAGGAATTAATTAACCTTGTGCATGAACTGATACGTTTTTAACATGGCTAAACTGACTGAACAATCAGTGTGCCAGTGAGTCTCAAAACCCGGACCCAGGACTGGGGATTTCATCCCACCCAGATCTCCAAGAAAATCCCTGGGCTCCAGGTCCCAAAGTGGACTTTAGTAAATAATGAGGAAACTGAAAAGCCAGTTTCCTCCCAAACAAGCAAATACACTGGAGCCCCTCAACCTGCCTGGTTGAAAATCCTGTATCCATACACTGGTGGAGTACCTCACTACCACACTGGGTACAGCTGGGTATCGCAGAGTATGGCTGGGTACGGCTGGGTATCGCCGAGTATGGCTGGGTATTACCGAGTATTGCAGGGTATTGCAGAGTATCGCAGGGTATGGCAGGTTATTGCAGGGTATTGCAGGGTTTTGGAGGGTATTGCAGAGTATTGCATGGTATCGCAGGGTATTGCAGAGTATCGCAGAATATCGCAGGGTATTGCATGGTATCGCAGGGTATTGCAGAGTATCGCAGGGTATTGCATGGTATCGCAGGGTATTGCAGAGTATCACAGGGTATTGCATGGTATCGCAGGGTATTGCATGGTATCGCAGGGTATTGCAGAGTATTGCATGATATCACAGGGTATTGCATGGTATCGCAGGGTATTGCATGGTATCGCAGGGTATTGCAGAGTATCGCAGGGTATTGCAGAGTATTGCTGGGTATTGCATGATATCACAGGGTATTGCATGGTATCGCAGGGTATTGCAGAGTATTGCTGGGTATTGCATTGTATCGAGGGATGGCTGAGCATGGATGCATGGATCGGTGGATGTGACTGCACAGAGCAGCGCTGTGGGCACTACAGATCCCGCCCACAGCGCTGCTGCCACCGATCTCTCCCCTCTCCATTCACAATGTACCGATCTGTACAAAGAGAGGAGAGAGGAACCGGCGTCATGACATGACGCCGGTTTGTTTACAAGTAAAATGCTCCGTCATTTGACGGAGCGATCACGTGGTCACGGATGTTCTCGGGTGCGTGCCCCAGCAATTCTAGGAGGATGTCATAGTACGCCCTCCCAGAGTTAAGCAACCGCCCTGTAGCCGTCATTTGGCTATGGGCCGGTTGTTAAGTGGTTAAAGATATCCATAGTCCCTGCAGCCACCACCAATTGTGGGAGAGAGTTCCATATCCTTACTGCTCTAACAGTGAAGAACCCCCTACGCAGTTTAAGGTTAAACCGCTACTTCTCCAGTCTCATTGTGTGGCCCCATGTCCTTTTACACTCCCTATTTCCTATACTGGGATCCCCATTGAGATATTAGTAGATCGCTATCATATTTCCTCTCAAGTGTCTTTTCTCCAGCAAGAATAAATTTAGTGTTTGCAGCCGTTCCTCGTAATTGAGGTCCTCCAGTCCCCTTATTAGTTTTGTTGCCCATCTTTGGACTCTCTCCAGCACATCCCTTCGGAGGACTGGTGGCCAGAACTGGACTGAAAACCTAACAAGAGTTTTATAAAGTGGCAGAATTATGGTTTTGTCCCTGGAGTATATCCTCTTTTTTATGCATGCTAATATTCTGCTGGCTTTGGCAACTGCAGCTTGGCACTGCATGCTGTTGCACAACCTGTCATCTACTAGTACCCCTAGATCCTTATCCATCCTTAACTCCCCCAGTTGTACTCCACCTAGTGAATATTTTACATTTATGTTTTTTGACCCCAAGTGCATTACTTTACATTTCTCAAAATTTTCGGTCTTTTTTCATATATGAACTATAAAAAACCCAATAGTGGTCAAATACCACCAAAACAAAGCTTTATTTGTGTGAAAAAAATTATATAAATTTAATTTGCGTACATTGTTGCATGGCCGAGCAATTGCCAATGAACGTATCACAGTGCTGAATAGCAAAAAATGGTCTGGTCATGAAAACCTTCCGGAGGTCAAGTAATTAAAAAAATGCGGCAGCTAATACTGTCTGTGTGAAAAGGGTTAAAGTGATATTAAAGGTTCAGCTTTTTTTAAACAAAAAAAATAACAAACATTTCATACTTACCTGCTCTGTGGAGTCGTTTTGCACAGAGCAGCCCCAAACCTCTTCTACTCAGGTCCCCTGCCGGCACTCCTGGCTCATCCCCCTTGACCGGTACCCCCAATAGAAAACCGATTGCTATGGGGGCACAGGTGTCCATAAGACACAGAGCTTGCCCCCACCCCTGCTCTCTCCTCATTGACTCACTGCCTGTGATTGACAGTAGTGGGAGCCAATGGCTCCTGCTGCTGTCTCAGCCAATGAGGAGAGGGAGTCGCTAGATTGATAAGGAGCTCAGTTGAGTATTAGTGGGGCTGTGGACAGAGCATACAGAAGGTTTTTTACCTTCATGCATAGAATGCATGACTGTAAAAAACCTTTAGCTTTTAACTGCTGAGTTAACCTATAAAAATGAAAATAAACTACCACACTGCTCTGATCCCTCAAGACAATCATTTTTTCACCCAACTCAGAAATTGACTACATAAATATGAATAGTGTAGCACTTCTCCCTTCCACTATTTACGTGCTGACAAACTCAAAAATAAAAAAAATCAATACATCCTACTACTAGGAAGCCATGGAAGAAGATGCCGGACGAGAAGAGCAAGAAGAAGCGGATCGGAGGAAGAAGATGATGGAAGAAGAAGATGGAAGAAGATACTGAAAGGAGAAGATGAAGAAACCGAAGGATGAAGAAAGGAAGAAGGAAGACCAGAAGAAAGAAGATTTTAATAAAGGAATTGTCAAAGACCGTCTCCTGTCTTTTTAACCATTTTTGACACTTTTTTGGTGAAATGGTAGGGGTACTTTTGTACCCCCTTACCATTTCACACAGGGGGGGGGGCGGGATCTGGGGGTCCCCTTGTTAAAGGGGGCTTCCAGATTCCGATAAGCTCCCCACCCGCAGACCCCCACAACCAATGGCCAGGGTTGTGGGGAAGAGGCCCTTGTCCTCATCAACATGGGGGCAAGGTTCTTGGGGGGGACCCCAAAGCACCCTCCCAATGTTGAGGGCATGTGGCCTGGTACGGTTCAGGAGGGAGGGGGGGCGCTCTCGTCCCCCCCCTCTTTTCCAGCGGCCTGCCAGGTTGCATGCTCGGATAAGGGTCTGGTATGGATTTTGAGGGGGATCCCACGCCATTTTTTTTTTTTTTGGCCGGGGTTCCCCTTAATATCCATAGCAGACCTGAAGGGCCTGGTAATTGAATTTGGGGGGACCCCCACGCTTTTTTTTTATTTTTTATCAATGACTTTTTTTTTTATCAATGACTTTCAATGAATGACTGTTCTCTGTGTTACGGGATCCGTCAATTCATTAGCCGCGAGGGATTTTAAATAGCTTTTTTTCCTGCAAAAATGACATTTTGTGCATGGACAGTTCTAAGCACAGGAAACATGCGCCCCTTCACAGGCATACTATAGACACCCCCCAGATGTGATACTGCAATGCTGTACTAACAGCACGCACACACTAATCCCCAGAATCACAGCAGATAATGTTAGCAGTCAGCACACTGACACTGGAACACAAAATACGAGGCCGCCGGCGCGGCGGCCTTTTATAATGTTGGGCGTGTACTAAACCCCCTGAGCTATAGTTGGCCACAGGCATCCTGCCTGTGGCCAATTATTGCTCTCCTCGCCGCTGGCTCTATGATTGGCCAAGCATGCGGGTCACAGTGCATGCTTGGCCAATCATCAGCCAGCAATGCACTGCGACTGGCGCAGTGCATTGCGGGCCGCTCGCATCACACAAATTTGATGCGAGCGGCCCAAATAGTTCTGGGCTCGCCGAGCGGGCCCGATGTTCGATTTGAACATGGGTTTGAATCAAACACTGGGCCCATCCCTACTACTCAAATACAGATTCACTAAGCACATAAGGGCCCAAAATACATCCCTGGGAATTACAGACCAGTTAGCCTAACATCAATAGTATGCATGCTCTTGGAGGGGATGATAAGGGACTATATATAAGATTTTAGTAACGAGAACAGTATCATTAGCAGTAATCAGCATGGATTCATGAAGAATCGTTCTTGCCAAATTATTATTTATTATTATACAGGATTTATATAGCGCCAACAGTTTGCGCAGCGCTTAACAAAATAAAAACAGACATTACAATTACATTACAATTTGGTACAAGAGGAATCAGAGGGCTCTGCTCGTTAGAGCTTACAATCTAAAAAGAAAGGGTCAATTGATACAAGAGGTAATAGCTGTGGGGGATGAGCTGATGGAGGAAGTAAATCAGTGTTAGAAGCAGGATAGGCTTCTTGAAAGGTTATTATCTATTAATCTATTAACCTTCTGTGAGGAGGTGAGTTGCCATCTAGATATAGGAAGGCCCGTAGACATGGTATATCTGGATTTTGCAAAATCATTTGACACAGTTCCCCATAAACATTTACTGAACAAAATAAGGTCCATTGGCATGGACCATAGGGTGAGTACATGATTGAAAACTGGCTACAAGTGCGATTCAGAGGGTGGTGATAAATGGGGAGTACTCGGAATGGTCAGGGGTGGTTAGTGGGGTCCCCCAGGGTTCTGTGCTGGGACTAATCCTATTTATTTTGTTCATAAACGACCTGGAGGATGGGGTAAACAGTTAAATCTCTGTATTTGCGGACAATACTAAGCTAAGCAGGGCAATGACTTCTCAGCAGGACGTGGGGACCTTGCAATAAGATCACAACAAATTAATGGGGTGGGCAACTACATGGCAAATAAGGTTTAATGTAGAAAAATGTAAAATATGTAAAATAATTACTCTTTAAATGAACATATAAAAGGGACAATATTTTTCTTTAAAGCTGAACTTCAGGCAGATATACAGTGTGGTTTCTTGCAAGCCCCTTGAGCCGTATTCCTTCTCCTGGAGAGGCCAGAACAGCCATGGACTGGAGTCCACTGGATCATCCAACAGATTTTAAAATTTCTGGTTTGCGAGGTCTTTCATTTCACTATCCAGCGGTAAATATAATACCATTGTGCTCGTGATAATTGATGCATAATGTATGATACTTCTTATAACTGAGATGTTCAAACATATTTATCTAGGAGTCAACCATTCCCCAGAAGAAGACCATGATATAATAGGTCGAAACGTCGGGATTCGCATGCAGTTTAAACCACTATGTTATGCTGTATGAATATATGGTTGCTTGGCTGTATTATGGAATGATTAATTGGAAGGCCGGGTACCGGCCTGAAGTTATGGGAGGAGCCCGGAGGGTATTTAAGCAGCCCAAAGGCCGCCGGTCTTTGTCGGTTTCCTGTGCGTGATATCTGATACGTCAGACATCTAGGACCGACTCGTTCGAGACAAGCGCTGTTGGTGCCGGTTCGTGAGCTCTGTTTCGTCTGTCCGTCTCCTTTTGTTGCAGTCCCGCGTTCCGTGTTCGTAAGTCGTGTTGTCCCTTCGTGTCGCACTCGTGTCGCCGAGTCGCAGTTCCGTACAAAGAGTCTGGTTCGGCTGTCGCAGGTAGGGCTTCGGCTCCCATGTTTTACGTTCTCATGCACTGCTTATCATGTCACTAAACTGTGGTCTGCGTAGCTCACGAACCACGCACTGCTTGTCTCGAAAACCTAAACACTTACTCGCACGTTTTTGGTTGTACACGATCGGGAGCCACCTAGCGGCACGCGCATTCAGGGCCGCCCGCCATAACACTCCGACCGATGCCGCATCCGGCACTCAAGGGTTCCCCTTACGCGGTCGTATTACGCAGTCTTTGAATCGTTCAAACATGGCTCACGCACGGGTGCCGTTCGCACTCACACGCATCATTCATGTCCTGTCATATTATTCAAATTGGTTGCGCCAGCAAGCGTGCCGAATCGCTATTTGCATTCCGAATCGCTGTTGGCATGTTAATTGTACGAATCACTTCGACCGTATCGAAACATTTCACGTATTAGCATGGCAATCATTTCGTCATTTCGAACATGGCTAACGTATCAGGCCATTCGGTCATGCTAAGTCATTTCGCATCAGTTAAACAGGGCGTTCATGCCATCATTTCGATCCTGGCCGCACTCAGATTCAAGTCATGTCGCACTTAGGCACGGATTTGTCTTGGGGTACCCAGGTTACGGCCGTATTACCATACATGTTTCAGAGATTGGCCCACCGCTCCTACGGATGCGGGCTCGAGTCCAGTCTTTGGCATGATATCGGTCATTGGCCACGTATCGGTCTGAATCCGGTCGCATCCGGCATGCATCGATTCGCACTGATTCGCCTAGCCGCTCGGCCTCATTTCGATACATGCTCCAGAGATTAGATTCGGTTACAAATTGCTCGGTTTGTTGTAATCTAGTCATGGTTTCATTTCGGTCACCATACCTCTGGGTAGGTCCGGTCGCATCCATAGATGCTCCGATCGGGGCGATCCAGACGCACGACTACCCGGCCTCATTTCGATACATGCGCCAAGGGCGGAATCGCATCACAGGTTGCGTACATTCTTGATTCTTGCCCCTGTCATGGTATGTCATTTCTGTCACCTTACCACGCCCGGCATGAATGCAGTCACTTCCCCGCACTAATTCGTGTCGGCGTGCCCTAGGCCGGCCTCATTTCAATACATGCGCCAGGGGCGGAATCGCAAAAAAAAAAAAAAAAAAAAGAGAGACTTTGATTCTTGTCCTTGTCATGTTATATCATTTCTATGTCACCTTACCACGCCCCGGCGTTAATTGGTCACCTCCCTGTACGAATTCGCGCCGGCGTGCCCTAGGCCGGCCGCATTTCTATACAAAAAAAAAAGAGAGAGAGGGGTTCGAGGTCGCTGGCACACGAGTGCTTGCGTTCCAAATGCATACTGTAGCACTTGGAGTCGGACCCGGTGGCAGCTGGATGTCACAGTTCGGCCTCAGCGTACCCAGGCAGTGGCCTCATTTCACGGTTGCCTCATTTCTGTACGTGCTCCAGAGTCCGGCTCACAGTCACCCCAATACGGTACAAACGGGCCAGGCCCTGTCACGGGAAGTTCATTTCAGTTAAGGCAACATGTCATGTCAGTCATTCGTGTTGTTATCTGTCATTTGATTCCACAGCTGTCTCGGCAGTCGACTTAAGTCACTATCGCCTGTTGTTATCATCTACGTTGGGTTCCGTCGCTCTGGACGGCAGCAGTTTCAGGCTCTTAAATAGGTACTCTCTCTCACACTCTCTCAGGTCAGTCGGATTCAGTAGGTCCACCTGCACCAGCTTGATCAGGGTTCCAGCAGGAAAAAAAATAAAATAAAAAAAAATGCAGGGGCACGGGGGGGCTCCTGCTTTCTCATGGCAGGTACGTATACCGTAGGTGACACGTCCAAACTCATTTCTTGTCACCTCTTTATAGGCCCAGCCTGCAGACACGTGACCAGTCTACTAAGTAACGGGTCTTGGCAGCCGCCATGTCATCAGTCGGCAGCGATGACCTCACCACCCCGCTATCTCCGGCATCAGCCTCCGAGGCTGGCAGTGTCCAGTCTCTTAGGGCATGGACAATTCCCAGGCTGTCAGCCGAGCTGAGGCGCAGAGGGATACCCCTCTCGTCCGCGGCCAGGAAGGCGGAGCTATTCAGGCTCCTCTTCCCACCACCGGCCGCAGCAGGCCCCAGCAGCCAGCAGGCGTCTCTGGAATCTATTTCAGCCGCCGTCGCTCAGCTACACACCCTCGTGTCTTCCCTGTCTTCCTCGATCGTTGAGGTCCAGGACAGGGTGTCTCGCCTAGAGACCAGCCCGGCTGCCACGGTTCCGGACCCTGCGGTGGTCCCAGCCATCAGTGCACCGGCCGCAGGTAGTGAGCTTGCCACGACTACCGTTCACCCTTCCCACCTGGTGCCACCCAGCGTAAGGAAGGACATTTTAGAGGGCAGAGACGTTAACCTGGCCTCACTCATGATCTCGGTCCATGACTTGGCCGAGAACAAGTCCTACACCTGGGGGGACGTCTCGGTGGTTTTGAAAGCAAAGGATCCGAGGCTCAACAGAAAGCTCACGGTGCCCGAGTTCACGCTCGCTTTCGGCATGTTCAGGGACGTGCTGTGCTCAGCCTCCCCCGGCAGACGGGAGGAACTGGACCTCTACCTCCATTTGATCGTAGACCTGGGCCACAAATACGGTGGCTCAGCGTTCTACGATTATCATCGGTCCTTCTCGGCCAAAGCCGCGGCCAGATTCTTACAGTTTCATTTGACAATGGACTGGAGCGTAGTGGACACGGAGTTGTTCTGCCGCCACTTCGCGGGTCTACGCTCCCCGCTATGTGCTGTCTGTCAGTCAGCGTCCCACACCACGGTCTGGTGTGCCAACATAGCCTCTGTCCATCCGATAGCTAGCACGGCCTCTACCAGCACGAGCCAGGCTCAGCAGGCCCCGGCGCAAGGGCAGAAGGTGGACAAGTTGGGACGTCCGGTGCGGATGGTTGGGGGAGCCGCCATTTGCAACAATTTCAACTACGGCTCCTGCAATTTCAGCCAGTGCCGGCTCTTGCACGTTTGCACCCTATGCCAGAGGGCGCACCCCAGGGTCCTGTGTGAGATCAAACAGAAGAAACCGTGACTAAGCCGGGTCAATGTCCTTTGGCTCGATGTTTACTTGACCTCACACCCCACTCCGTCACTCGCCAGCTACCTCATCCGAGGTTTCACCGATGGGTTTCATACCGGGCTCATCACCCTGCCCCACTCCACCCACGAATGTCCGAACCTACGCTCAGCAGCAACAGATGAGCCAGCGATTGACGTCCTTCTGCAGACGGAGTTGGATCGGGACTTTATGATAGGCCCGTTCAGTCAGTCTCCCTTTAGCATCTGGAGGGTTAGCCCTATCGGGCTTGTACAGGGAAAATTTTCAAATAAAAAACGTCTGGTGTATGATCTGTCAGCGCCTCATTCTTCCGTCGTTCCCAGTCTCAAATCGCTCATCCCCTCCGAGGAGTTCTCACTGAAGTATACTTCGGTAGACATGGCTATCCAGGCCATTCTCAGGGCGGGGGTGGGTGCTTGGCTCTCGAAGGCGGACATATCCGACGCCTTTAAGCTGCTGCCCATTCATCCTTCCCTGTGGTGCTGGCACGGCATCAAGTGGAGGGAGCGATATTATTTCGCGACCAAATTGACCTTCGGGTCTAAGAGTAGTCCTTGGCTATTTGACAAGTTCGCGGAGACCCTGGCGTGGATCCTTCTCCATGAGGCACAGTGCCACGAGGTCATCCATTATTTGGATGACTTCCTTCTGATAGAACCACCCGGGGCTCCCCCAGGGGACCTTGGAAAGTTGAGGACGGTTTTCGACAATCTGAACGTCCCCATAGCGGAGCACAAGGTTGACGGCCCGGCACACAAGATCGCGTTCTTGGGCATCGACCTTGACACGCTTGCCATGTAGGCCAGCCTTCCCGCAGATAAGTTGGACCGTATCAGGACGGTTCTGCGAGAGTTCACCCGGGTGTACTCAGAAGCAACTTCAGTCTCTCCTCTGGATGCTGAATTTCGCTATGAGGATCATCCCCCAGGGCCGCTCCTCTGTGTTTCCCCGGTTGCTGGTCTTCCTGTCCTACACTCAGGACCCAGACCAGGTCATCAGGCTGGATTCAGCAGCCAGGGCAGATCTAGCCATGTGGGAACACTTTCTTAGTAATTGGAACGGTGTGTCCCTGGTCATCCCAGTAGTGTCCACGCAGTCACCTCAGGTGGTGACCGATGCGGCGGCATCCACAGGATGCGCCGCCATTTTTGGCCATTTGTGGTTCGCCGCCTCTTGGCCTCCTCAAGCACTAGCCACACCGGGCTTCACTACCACGTCAGCCCTCTTTGAGCTGTTCCCCATCGTAGCAGCCGCTCACCTATGGGGTCACCATTGGTCTGGACAGACTGTGGCTTTCACGACAGACAATCAAGCCACAGCCGAGATCATCAGCAAGGGCAGGTCTAAATCCAGGCCCGTCATGTCCTTCCTCCGCAGACTGGTCCAGCTATCCCTACAGCATCAGTTCAATGTTTACTGCTCATTCATTCCAGGGAAGTTTAACTCAGCAGCGGACGCACTCTCCCGTTTTAACTTTATTTCTTTCTTTGAACAGATGCCAGGAGCCTACCATCTTTCAGCCACTATCCCGGATTGGTCACAACTGACCTTGGACTAGCCCCACATCTACGCTCAGCTACTAACATCATCAACGCTTCGCTCGCCCGCAACACCCGTCGGGCCTACCGGACGGCCTGGAGGGCGTTTAATAAGTTCCTGCCCCATCGCCCTCGTGAGTCTTCCAGCGTCAAGCAGGTTCTGGCGTTTATCGCTTATTGTCATTCTCACCTAGCACTGTCACACAGCACGATACGACAGTACGTGGCCGGGGTGCAGCACTACTTGTCACTTCAAGACCCCGCGAGGCCTTCGGTGTTCTCCTGCCACACAGTGAGGGCTCTACTGCGTGGAGTTCAGAAACACCAGCCGCCAGTCAGCCCGAAGCGGCTGCCTATCACGGGGGAGATCTTCAAGGGGATGTCTGACATCCTGGATAGGTCCCCTTTCGGTCTCCTCCTCAGCACCGTCCTGCAGGCTGCGATACACATGGCGTTTTATGGGTTTCTACGGCCCAGCGAGTTCACTCGCAGCCACCCAGCCGGTCCAGTCTTGCATAGAAGTAATCTCTGCCGCCACCAGAATCACTACGTCCTTCACTTGGCGACATCCAAAACTCAGCAGCGAGGTTCCGGAGTAGATATTCACCTGTACAGGACTCACAACAACTGGTGCCCAGTTGCCGTGTTAAACCGCTTGACGGCACTGCTATCCGACCGCCCAGGGTCCAGTCCGCTTCTACCCTTTCCGGTAAAACCCCTCAATTCGTCGCAGTTCGTGGAACATGTCCGGGTCCTTCTCGGCAATCTTCAGTTGGACCCCAGCCAGTACTCCGGGCATTCATTCCGGATCGGGGCGGCCACGACGGCCTCAAGACAGGGGGTTCCGGACCATGTGATCAAGAAACTGGGTCGGTGGAAATCGGCCTGCTTCTCTCGCTACATACCTAACCCACAGTTAGAGATGGCTCAGGCCTTTGCTCGACTTACTCAGTGACATTACCTTTAATAAATAATTATCCCCTACCTGAAGGTTTTTGCCCCCTTATTTTGGTGTACCATACGGTAGACCAAGGCACACTTTCAGGTCTATTTCATTTTGGTTAGTTTTGTGTTGTTCCTATGTGTCATCGTTACTCATGTCGTCCGTAGGGCTCTAGACCATAAATTGGAAGGCCGGGTACCGGCCTGAAGTTATGGGAGGAGCCCGGAGGGTATTTAAGCAGCCCAAAGGCCGCCGGTCTTTGTCGGTTTCCTGTGCGTGATACCCACCCACCCTCCCCTTTTTAAAAGCCTCTTCCAAGTATTGGTAGATGTAGAAAGCTCTCGCGCTACTATGAGTAAATAGTGAGGTCAAAGTGATCACTGATAAGGTGCATGCAGCAAAGTGACTAGTGATCACAAAAGCACTTATACAGAAATGGTGAAAGAAAAAACTTTGCGCATGCTAAATGGATAAAAGAAGGTGAGTGATGGCAAGGTCCTGGCCAGCTGTCACGCCAAGATGGGTGAGTAGGACCAATAGATCACACTATGTTGAACAGGGAGATAAAGTGCAATAAAGTGCAAAAAGTTGCATAAAAGTGCCAAGAACAGAATAATTAGCCAGTATCTTCAGTAAGTAATACGTAACTGAATAATAGTGATAAATATGTGCATGCACGTCAAGAAAGTGCTAGGAATATAAAATCAATCCTGTGAAACCATCACTAAAGTGCAATAAAGTGCAAAAACTTGCATATATAAAGTGAACAAGTGATAGGAAAATAAATAATAGGTCAGTATTTACAATAAATAATACGTAACTAAATGGCAATAATGATTAAATAAATATATACATGCACGTCAATAAAGTGCTAAATATATTCAATAAATCTTATGAAGCAAGCATGTGCTAAATGAGAAGTTAAGATAACTAAGTGATAAAAATAAAAATTAAGAATGCAGTGTTTAATTGGCAAAATCCATATGGTGAAAATCCATAGGGTATAAATGAGTTAAAAATGTATTTTAAAACGGTGGTGGAATCCCGTAACTGGTGTATACAATAATGAAAGTCCAAGTGGGGAAAATCAATTAGTGTGCGATATCCTGGGAAGCTGCTAATGTCTCTTAATAGGGTGAAAATTCCACAGGTAGTTCTGAGTGTTGAGATGTATCTTTTCTGTATTCATAATTTGTAGCAATTTCCACGCTGATATTGTTTTATTTGTAAGATGACTCCTTCTCTGGTCTCCCAGAACTCTTACCTCTAGGTAACTAAAGATCAGCTTTGTGGGGGTATCAGCATACGCCCCCGGTAGGGTGACAGGAATCAAGATGCTCTCTTGTGGGGTCCACACTTATCACTTCTCCTTCTCCTCCTACAAACCTAACGGGCCACTGCGTGTCTCCACACAGCAGTGTGAGAAGATCGGGGAACGGAAGGGAGAGAAAAAAAGGGGGGCTCCACTAGTGTAGTAAGTTTAACTCAAATGAGCAATTTATTTTGACAAATAGCAACGTACATAAAATAAATGAAAAGCAAGCAAAAATAATCACCAAGGCGTCCAGAACGCCTCCTCGCGTCCTCCTCTGTGTGGGTCTGCCTACGGCCACTCCCTACGCGTTACGACACGGTCACGTGTCTTCATCTGGGGAACCGGATTGGACAGGCAGTGCTAACTTAAATGACGGAGAAACCGGAAGTCATCTAGCGGCCATCTTGGTTGTGGTCTGTTAGTTGTTTGACCGCGGCCATGTTGCTAGTGGTATACGTGTGTCAGTGGAAGACGGCTATTTATGGATCTAGTGCAGCGCGCCGCCATATTAGCGGTTAGATACGGCGCTTGCCTGTAGTGACACTATATTGTGGTTTACTTCCGTGTGGTTATATTATTCACTAGGGATGTAAATTATAAATAGCAGGGGAAATCTATATATATATAACTACTGTATATGGCCGTTGAATAACAGCCAAATCACTATTCAAAAGAGATGGGTGAGACAACCCCTATAGCCAATATGTTATCGAAAGTATACATTTATTATAGAACAGGTGTAACTGGTACTTAAATAAAATAGTATTTAAAAATAGTAATTAAAAATATAAATATACTACATGTTATATGGGCTCCAACAGTGTATACCTCCATATAAGGCCTAATTCCTCAAATTCATCAAGGGATAGAAATATGGAGGGTATTGTTAAAGTGGTGGTGCTAAATGCAGAATAGAACGCGAGTAGGCACCGAGACTCCATATTGTAGTATTTAGATCACATTAAAAATATCATTAAAAATATTAAAAGATAATTAAAAGTAGGGTGCAAGACAGTTGTGCAGCCTAATAATAAGAATGAGAGAGGTGATCAAATAGAGGGTGAGGGGGCCATGTCATAGTTAAAATTGGACTGGTATAGTAGGGTGAGGGGAGTGACTCTGATCAAGCATTACTTAAAAAGCAGTTCAGATCGAACTCCACATTCAAGCCTCCAGGCGTGAGTGTCCGCATGGTGTGAATCCATTTAGATTCTTTTTGGCTTATCGTCCTAATTTTGTGGCTACCCCTCCAAGATTTATTATATTTCTCAATGCCCCAAAATTGGAGTGATGATGGATCCTGATTATGCATTTGTGCAAAGTGCCTGGAGACATTGTGTTTTGGGAGACCTTTTCTAATATTCCGTACATGTTCTTCCATTCTAGTTTTTAGTGCCCTTTTTGTTCTTCCTACATATTGCAGGTTGCAGCTACATTGCAATACATAGACCAATCCTTCGGTATGGCATCCTAAAAATTCACGTAGTTGGAAGGTTTGGCCTGTGTTGGTGGCAGTGAATTCAGTTCTTTTACCCTGAAATTTTTTACAGTGTCTGCATGCATAACAGTTGCGACACGGGTGGAAGCCTTTTCCTGAAAAGAACGAGTAAGTCGGTTTAGATGGTGGTTCTACTACTGATTTCACAATAAGGTCCCTAAAAGTGGGGGCCCTCTTGTATATTATTTTTGGTTTTTCAGGTAACAATGTGTTGAGGTCTTTATCCTTCTTTAGGATGTGCCAATGTTTCTCTATCATTTTGGCTACCTCCTTATGTTGGACATTATAGTCAAGTATGAGGCAGGGTGCCTCATTTTGATATGGTTTTTTTGGGTAACTTTTGAGCATGGTACTTCTATCCATTCGGTTTATTGTTGCAATTTGGTCCTCAATCCAATCTTCATCGTATCCCTTTGCTTTAAATCTTTCTCCTATCTGTTTAGCTTGATATTGATAGTCAGCTTCTCTTGTGCAATTCCGCTTTATTCGAATTAATTGTCCCTTTGGGATATTAAAAAGCCACGGTTTGTGGTGGCAACTATTTATATCCAAATAGCTATTGGTGTCCACATTTTTGAAATAGGTTTTAGTTATTACTTTATCTGCTTCCAGGCTTATGTTGAGGTCTAGAAAGTCTACCTCCTTTATATCGATTTTCCATACCAGTTGTATATTTTTTGTATTGTTGTTCAATTTGTTGAGGAAGGATTCCAAGGAGTTTCTGTCTCCATTCCAGACGATTATCACGTCATCAATGTATCGTTTGTATAGTGTCAATTGTGGGGGATATTCGGCATAGACTACATTGTCTTCCCATTGCGCCATAAAGGCATTGGCCACCCCTGGGGCAAATTTAGCCCCCATCGCTATACCTATGGCTTGTTTATAGTACGTCTGGTTGTGCCAAAAGTAATTGTATTTAAGACAAAAATCCAAGCACTTGATCAGGTACTTTCTTTGTTTACATACGAGAGTACTAAAGTTCCTCAAAAGCCATTTGGTGGCTGAGCAGGCTTCGTGGTGATGAACTATGGTATAAAGTGATGTAACGTCTGCCGTTGCCAATAACGTTCTCCCTTCCTGTACTGGTATCGATTCTAGTAGTTGTAAAATATGTTTTGTATCTTTGAGATAGGCCTGGGTTTGTTGGACTGCCGGTTGGATGTAGTAGTCAATATATTGTCCCATTCGGGATGTTAGGGAGTCAATCCCATTTACTATTGGTCTACCTGGCGGATTCTCTTTACACTTATGGATCTTTGGGACCGTATATATGATAGGGATTCTGCATGTTTCCGGTATCAGGAATTTAGATTCTTTCATGCTTAGTATTTCCTTTTTTATTCCTAAGTTGACTAATAATTTCAATTCTTTTTTATAGTTGTGTGTCGGATTACCCAAAAGTTTGTTATATGTAGCCTCATCATTCAATTGTCTCTCTAGTTCTTTCTGATATTGCTCTTTAGATTGTAGAACTATAGCACCTCCCTTGTCGGCTGGGCGGATAACTAGGTCGTTTCTTGCCGTAAGTAGTTGAATGCCCTTCTTAATATGTATAGGGTCTGAGATTTTCTTGATCTTAAGGGCTTCCAGATCTTGTAGAACTAAATTCTTGAATACTTCAATGTGCTGATTGTTAGATATTTGAGGGTTATAGACCGAATTATTCCGAAGTGTACTATGTACAATAGCTGATGTAGTCGTTCTTGTTTCATTTAGCGGTTTCCATGGATTGCTGAGGATACTTTTTTTGATGTTCATTTTTCTGATGTATTTTTGTATCCCAATATATGTGTTAAACTTATTGAGGTTTTTAACTGGTGCGTGTTTAAGGCCTTTGTCTAAGACTGCCAATTCCTCAGTAGTAATTGCGATGTTACTAAGGTTAACTACATTTTCTCCAACTACTCTCTTTTTCGCTTGGATTCTCTTTCCCGCTCTGTGTCCTCTCTTCGTTCTGGGGTGTTTCTTCGGTCTTCTTGTGGGCGTCTCCTGGGAGAGTGGTAGGTTTCCTGTATTTGTCTCCGTGGAGAGTGATCTCTCCTGTCTCGGTCTAAAAAAGACCTTTGTGTATTGTAATCTTGCTGATGGGTATGTTGGTTATCATATTGATCATAATAGTGTCTGATGCGGTCAAATCTATTATGTGTGGGTACTGGTGTTCTACCATATGTCCCATAATTATCATAATGTGGTTGAGGTCCTCTATTGTCGCGTGGGTATCCCCCATAGTAGTCTTGCTGTGGTGGGGGTCCTCTATTATCTCGTGGGTTCCTGTCATTTTGGTACCAGTTGTTATAGTATGGTTTCTTAAAAGGTTTCTTGAACTGTTTCTTACCCGTTTTCTTAGGGGTTTGTTGGCCATAGCCGTTGTTGTGTCTTGGCTCATTCTGATATCTGGGGGTTTCTGGATGTCTATCCCTCTCTTCCCATCTGGGTGGGTTATAAGCATGGGATGTGGTGGGGTCCTGGATTCTAACTTCCTTCTCCGGAGTTGAGTACGTGGACGCGGGCTGTTGTTGTTCAATTTTGCTTTGCCATTTGAACACTTGATCTGTCCTATAGTCTGCTACATCTCTTTGGTATTTTTTCATTTTCCTTTGTTGTGCTTCCAGGTCTTTTGCGATAAGGTCCTTATTAAGTTGTGTGGTTAATTTTTTAAAATCAGCGGATTCTTTATAAGGTTCCAATTTTTGTTTGATCTCCTCGATTTGAGTTTCCAGGAGTCTGGTCTTTTTCAGTTTTCTTTGTAATAAAAATTTGAGACCTTCTACACTTTTATTGTTAAAAAATGCGAACCACTCTTCCATTGAATCTTTATCTAGTAGTCCATCATTTGGTGGTAGTTCCCAGCGAAGTCGCCTTGGGACTATATTTTCCCTTATATATCTTTCGAAGGTGTTGGTGTCCCACCATAGGTTAACTTTCTTCTCCATATGGTGTCCCAACTTACGGACTATCCCTTCCAAATCCATATTGCGAGTTTTGGTTGATGGGTTAAACACCTCATCTAGATTGACCTGTCTATTCTCCATGAATGTAAAAACATCCATTGTAGCTGCCAGAGTGTGAATGTGATGGGCAGTGAAAGGTAGATGTAGAAAGCTCTCGCGCTACTATGAGTAAATAGTGAGGTCAAAGTGATCGCTGATAAGGTGCATGCAGCAAAGTGACTAGTGATCACAAAAGCACTTATACAGAAATGGTGAAAGAAAAAACTTCGCGCATGCTAAATGGATAAAAGAAGGTGAGTGATGGCAAGGTCCTGGCCAGCTGTCACGCCAAGATGGGTGAGTAGGACCAATAGATCACACTATGTTGAACAGGGAGATAAAGTGCAATAAAGTGCAAAAAGTTGCATAAAAAGTGAACAAGTGCCAAGAACAGAATAATTAGCCAGTATCTTCAGTAAGTAATACGTAACTGAATAATAGTGATAAATATGTGCATGCACGTCAAGAAAGTGCTAGGAATATAAAATCAATCCTGTGAAACCGTCACTAAAGTGCAATAAAGTGCAAAAACTTGCATATATAAAGTGAACAAGTGATAGGAAAATTAATAATAGGTCAGTATTTACAATAAATAATACGTAACTAAATGGCAATAATGATTAAATAAATATATACATGCACGTCAATAAAGTGCTAAATATATTCAATAAATCCTATGAAGCAAGCATGTGCTAAATGAGAAGTTAAGATAACTAAGTGATAAAAATAAAAATTAAGAATCTTGGCGTGACAGCTGGCCAGGACCTTGCCATCACTCACCTTCTTTTATCCATTTAGCATGCGCAAAGTTTTTTCTTTCACCTCTTCCAAGTATTCTTACCCCAGACTGAATACTCATTCCACATTATTCCATAACTACTTCTTATCATTCCTTATCTAGGGTATGCCCCCTTATTTTGGTGTACCATACGGTAGACCAAGGCACACTTTCAGGTCTATTTCATGTTGGTTAGTTTTGTGTTGTTCCTATGTGTCATCGTTACTCATGTCGTCCGTAGGGCTCTAGACTATAATTGTATTCTTTCAACCAGAGTGTAACATTTTAACACTGACATGTATTTGCAACTCATCTAATAAAGACCCTTTTATATAATTGTTATACTCTGATTGACCTATTTTGCTGCATTAAAACCCCCTGGGGGAACCTTCCTATATCATTTCCATGTATCTTGGGGTGCGCAGCCCGAACTCTCATATGTGTGTTTTCCTTTTTTGATATACATATTTAAGTTTTGATTTAAGATCTGAACTCATTCAAGCAACTCATGGTATGACTGAGTGCAGTGTGCTGCACTGCCATATTTTTCCAATGGGCACTAATGGCGCATACACACGAACAGATTTTCCGTCGGAAAAATCTTGGATGTTTTTTCCGACGGAATTCCGCTCAAGCTTGGCTTGCATACACACGGTCACACCAAATTCCGACCGTCAAGAACATGGTAACGTACAACATGGTCTAGAAAACGGAATTTCAATACCCAGTGCGCAACCCTTTGGGCTCCTTCTGCTAATCTCGTGTTTATCTCATGTTAGTAGAAATTTGGTGAGAGACGATTCGTGCTTTTCAGACTCGTGCTTTTCTGATCGTTACTGCTTTTCAGTTTGTGCTTGTGGGTTTGTATCTGGTTTTCAGTGCGTGTAGTCAGTTCGTATCTGTTTTTCAGGGCATTCTTGTTCGCTTGTTTCTGATTTTCAGCTCCCTCTTCACAGGCCTTTCTGATTTTCAGAGCGTTCTGTTAGTTCGTTATGACCAGCCGACCGCTTTGAAGCCATGTTGCGGGTACATCCTCGTTGTAAAGTTTGTGCTGTGGGGGGCTTGGTGTTGGGGTTCTTACTTTGACCCAAGCCCAGTCCATGAACAGGGTGGGGAGGAGTTCATGGATCAAGAATTGGTTACTCCAGCGTGACCAATTCTCTCATATGCCTTTGCTGTGGGAGATCCAGGAGAATAACCCTGATGATTTCAGGAATTTTCTCCGGATGACGGACCCCGTTTTTCACCATCTGTCGGCTTTGCTGTCCAATTATATTATGAACCAGGACACCTGCATGCGGCAAGCCATGACTCTCGAGCAGAGGCTAGTCGCCACATTTCACGCATGCGCAGTGTATATAAAGTTAACACGAGTGTGTCGTACATACATTCGGTGTGTGGAGGAAGGAGGACGAACGTTCTAACAAAGGTAACATTTTAACTTTGGACATCAGTGGCCTATACTGATTCGAGATTGAGGCCTATATTGGGATAGGATTAGGAGAGTTTAGCCTGATATTAGTTTTTTTGTCTTGTGTTTTGTCTTGCAGCAAATATAAAACAATTCAAAGACCCTGAATTCATGGCCCAGTTCATAGACAGATACAGGGTTATGAGACATTTGTGGGCGGTTAAAAACCCCTTCTATCGAAATAAACCAGCTAGGAAGGCATCGCTGGAGAAACTGCTGCAATTTGTGAAGACGCAGGTCCCCGACGCAGACATCGAGTTTGTGGTTAAGAAAATTGGTAGCTTGAGAAGCACATATAGGAAGGAGCTTAATAAGGTCCAGGCTTCCATGAAATCAGGAGCAGCAGCCAAGGATGTGTATGTACCCAGTCTGGGGTACTACAACAGGATGCGGTTTTTGGAAGACCAGATTGAAGCCAGGGAATCACTTTCTACACTTCCGTCCACCCTTCCCTCAAGCCCAGCTGAGGCTTCCGAGGACCAACCTGGGCCTTCCATCCTGGTAGAAGTGGAGGAGCCCAGCTGGAGACAGGTATAGTATTTTGTTACATATTTATTGTCCGAAAATTATTGTTAACTAGATGTTATTATTGATAACAAATTAATGATTTAACAAAAAGTGTTTTACATATCAATAGACAGTAGGGGCCAAAAAAGATTGTGACAAGAATGAAAAAAAGCTGGGTTTAGAATGATAGTCTTTTCTATTTATTAACATTCAATTTGCAACAGTCATGAGCTGAAAATTGTGTGTGATTAATGAACCAAAAACTAAAACTATGTCCCTTTTTCATACACAGGAAGACCTCAACTAGGACAAGGCTCTGGAATGTGGCAGACAGGAGGAGGCGGGGTTAATTGTCAGCTAGGAGGTGGGGGTAAGTGTCAGTCAGGAGGAGGAGGTAAGTGTCAGCCAGGAGGTGGCCAGGCCCAGTAGCCTCACCCAATCTCAGGTGCCTCCCCTCCGCCTTACAACAAAAAGGGCTAGGAAGGGGAGTAACATGGAGGAGGCAGCACTGGGCCTCATTAAGGACGCTAATGAAAACACCCCCCGACGCTGAAGAGGCCTATGGCTGCTATGTAGTTGCAAAATTGCAGCAAATGGAGGAGGGCCAACACCTCATGTGTGAGAATATTATTTTCCAGGCCCTTCAGAAGGGGTTGAGGGGCCAAATGAGTGATAACATGCACTTATGTGTGCTCGCCCATCCTCCTCCTCCTTCTGCCACAAGTCCACCTCCAGAGCCACAGCCTCCAAGGAAGGCTGCAGGGAAGGGTGGAGGGAAGGCTGCAAGGAAGACAAGAAAGTGATGGCCTGGGTTCAGTCTGGTCTGACAGAAGACGCAGGCTGTTGTAGTACCACAGCCTGGGGACATATATGTCATCTGCTGCTGTTCCTGATCTCTGAGAGTCCTGGACCAGATTGTGCTCCCTATTCTATGGACTTCTCAGGCTACCAATTTTTAGTTACAAAGAGTTTGCTTCGCTAATTCAGGTAGTTTCTTCAGTGTTGCCTTCCTCTTTATTTTGTTATGAGCCACAATAAATGGAGATTTTTTTATATGAAAATTATTGCATATGTGTTTTTCTCCAAATAGGACAGATTGTTTGTGAGTAGGCAGGTACATTTCAAAAATACAATGTCTAATTAACAAGGGACACCAACCAACCTCCTTGATGTTAAAAAATACAAGATAATAATGTTGTTGTGGAAACTTGACCCAAGAAAAAAAAATTATGGAGATCACTAGAAAATAATAATAATAAAAAAAAAAAAGAGTTGTCACGTTCCGGGTACGGCGGGGAACAGGAGGTGGATCCCCTATGCCAATGGGGCGATAGCACGGGTTGTATTGGAGGACCGGTTCTAATGTTGCTACTGGTTTTCACCAGAGCCCGCCGCAAGGCGGGATGGACTTGTAGCGGCGGTAGCAACCAGGTCGTGTCTTCCAATAGCAACTCGACCCCACTGACAGCTGAGACAGGCGCGGTACACAAGGATTAGGCAGAGGCAAGGTCAAACGTAGCAAAGGGTCAAGGCAGGTGGCAAAGGTTCGTAGTCGGGGGCAACAGCAAAGGTCTGGATACACAGTAGGAGCAAAACACAAAACGCTTTCACTGGGCACTAAAGGCAACTTAAGATCCGTCGAGGACAGGAAGGGGAAGTGGGTTTTTATGGGATTTGGGGAAAAAAACGTAATTGGGCCAGGCACCAATTGGTTGTGCGCTGGCCCTTTAACTGGAGGCGGACTCGCGCGCGCGCCTGGGGAGACTGCAGGGGACAGGTGAGAGGAGCGGGATGCGATCCCCGGGTGGACCGTGGATCTCATCCTGGAAACAAAGCAGCGCCTGCGGTCAGGGGAGCTGACCGAGGCGCTGCAGGGCAGAGAACGCCGTGAGCGCTCCGGGGTGGAGGGGGTACCCGGAGCGCTCGGCCTTACAGTACCCCCCCTTGGGTCTCCCCCTCTTCTTGGGCCTCCCCCTCCTCCTGGAACCCAAGAACCTGCGGATGAGATCCTTGTCAATGATGTTACCCTCAGGTTCCCAGGACCTCTCCTCAGGCCCACAGTTCTCCCAGTCAACAAGATAGAAACGTTTACCTCGGACGGTTCTAGAGGCAAGGATCTCTTTAACGGAGAAGATGTCGGAGGAGCCGGTGACCGGAGCAGGAGCGGTGACCTTGGGGGAAAAGCAATTAAGAACAAAGGGTTTGAGGAGAGAAACATGGAAGTAGTTGGGAATGCGAAGGGAAGGAGGAAGATGCAGTTTGTAGGACACGGAATTGATCCGAGCCTTGATCTTGAATGGGCCGAGGTAGCGGGGACCCAACTTGTAACTGGGGATGCGGAACCTGATGTACTTGGAGGAGAGCCACACCCTATCGCCAGGGGAGAATACCGGAGGAGGTCTTCTTTTGCTGTCAGCATGTCTCTTCATGCGAGAAGAGGCCAGGGCAAGCGACCTTTGGGTCTCTCTCCAGATGGGCGACAGCTCCTGGGTGACTTTGTCTACAGCGGGGACTTCGGAAGAAGTGGGGATGGGTAGGGGGGGAAGAGGATGACGGCCGTAAACCACAAAGAAGGGTGATTGAGAGGAGGACTCAGACTCTTTCAAGTTGTAAGAAAAGGTCAGCCCAGTCGTCTTGACGGGCCGAGACAAAGTGTCGCAGGTAGGCCCCAAGGATCTGGTTGACTCTCTCCACTTGTCCATTGGACTGTGGGTGGTAGGCAGAGGAGAAGTCTAGTTTGACTTTCAGTTGACTGCAGAGAGCTCTCTAGAATTTAGACACAAATTGGACACCTCTGTCCGAGACGATGTGGGATGGAAGTCCATGAAGACGGAAAATCTGAAGGAAGAAATGTTTCGCGAGTATAGGTGCCAAAGGGAGCCCTGGAAGCGGGACAAAATGTGCCATTTTGGAGAAACGATCCACGACCACCCATATGGTGGTGTGGCCGTGGGAAGGAGGGAGGTCCGTGATGAAGTCCATAGCTATGTGGGCCCAGGGTCGTTCAGGCACAGGCAGAGGGTGAAGAAGACCAGCAGGCTTCGGGTGAGGGGTCTTGTTACGAGCACATATGGTACAGGCCTGTTCGAAGTCCGTCACATCCTTTTTTAAGGAGGGCCACCAGTAATACCTGGAAATCAGTTGGGAGGATTTCTTGATTCCAGGATGACCAGCCAGATGAGAGGAGTGACCCCATTTGAGGACCTGAAGCCGAAGACGTGGGGGGACCAAGGTTTTCCCTGGAGGGACTTGCAGTAAGGAGGCCGGGGCTGAAGAGATCAGACACTCAGGAGGTACAATGTGTTGTACAGGACACTCGGACTCAGAGGTATCGGTGGAACGAGAGAGGGCGTCAGCCCTGACATTCTTGTCCGCAGGACGGAAATGGATCTCAAAGTTGAAGCGGGCAAAAAACAACGACCACCTAGCTTGGCGTGGGTTTAATCGCTGGGCGGACTGGAGGTAAGAGAGATTTTTGTGATCAGTGAAGATCGTGATGAGATGAATGGACCCCTCAAGGAGATGTCTCCACTCCTCAAGTGCTAGCTTAATAGCCAGTAATTCACGGTCTCCGATGGAATAGTTCTTTTCAGACCGCAGGGGCATTGCATAAACCAAAGGGCATGACGAGGTATTCAAAGTGTCCGTCACGGGTGTTGAAGGCGGTTTTCCATTCATCGCCTTTACGAATACGGATGAGATTATATGCGCCCCGGAGGTCCAGTTTGGTAAAAATGCTTGCTCCGCGCAAACGGTCAAAAAGTTCTGAGATGAGAGGTAGTGGGTAGCGATTCTTCACAGTGATTTTATTAAGACTACGATAGTCAATGCAGGGACGTAAGGACCCGTCTTTTTTGGCGACAAAGAAGAATCCTGCTTCAGCAGGGGAAGAGGACTTGCAGATGAAACCTTTCTTGAGGTTCTCCTGGATGTACTCAGTCATGGCTTGTGTTTCCGGAATGGAGAGAGGGTAGATCCTACCACGGGACGGGGTGGTACCAGGGAGGAGATCAATAGGGCAATCAAAGGGTCTATGTGGCGGCAAGACCTCAGCTTGTTTTTTGCAAAACACATCGGAAAAGTCCTGGTAAGGCTTGGGAAGACTAGGCAGAGAGGCAGAGATGGAAACTTGTTTAATGGGCACCACTTTGAGGCAATGCCTGTGGCAGGAAGGACCCCAACTTTTGATGTCCCCCGAGGACCAGTCGAGGGTAGGAGAATGAAGCTGGAGCCAGGGTAGGCCCAAAAGGATCTCAGAGGTACAATTGGGTAACACAAAGAAGTCAATCTTTTCATAATGGAGAACTCCAATTCTCATGAGGAGAAGTTCGGTGCGATAATGCACGATACAGTTCAGATTTTGACCATTTACCGAGGTGATGAAAACTGGTTTGGCAAGACGGGTGATTGGAACGTTGAATTATTTGATGAGAGAGGCTTCAATGAAGTTCCCTGCAGAGCCGGAGTCCAAAAAGGCTACAGCGGAGAAAGAAGATTTCTTGGTCAGAGAAATCCTCACTGGAATGGTCAGACGTGGAGAGGAAGAATCCACACCTAGCAGCGCCTCTCCCACGTTAGCTAGGTGCGAGCGTTTCCCTGACGCTGAGGGCGGATAGAGCAGTCCTGTAAGAAATGGTCTGGGCTGGCGCAATACAGACATAGATTATGGTCTCGGCGGCGAGACCTCTCCTGTGTGGTCAGGCGAGATCGATCCACTTGCATAGCCTCCTCAGCGGGAGGCACAGGAACGGGTTGCAGAGGATTCTGGAAGAGAGGTGCCAGGCGAGGAAACCGCCTGACGCGAGCGAGGTCCTTCTCCTGGCGTAACTCTAAGCGTCTCTCGGTAAACCGCATGTCAATGCGGGTGGCCAGCTGGATTAGCTCAGACAGGGTAGCAGGAATCTCACGTGCGGCCAGCACATCTTTGACATGACTGGATAGGCCTTTTTTGAAGGTCGTGCAGAGGGCCTCATTGTTCCAAGAGAGTTCAGATGCCAGGGTGCGGAACTGAATGGCGTAATCGCCCACAGAAGAATTCCCTTGGACAAGGTTCAGGAGAGCCGTCTCGGCTGAGGAAGCCCGGGCTGGCTCCTCGAAGACACTGCGAACTTCAGAAAAGAAGGCTGGAACTGAAGCTGTGGCAGGGTCGCCACGGTCCCAAAGCCAGGGCCTTATCAGATAGCAGGCCAACCACGAACGCCACCTTTGACCGTTCTGTGGGGAACTGGTGCGACAACATCTCCAGATGGAGGGAACACTGGGATAGGAACCCTCGGCACAGCTTGGGATCCCCATTGAATTTGTCAGGAAGGGACAGGCGGATTCTAGCGGCAGCAGCTCGCGGTGGAGGAGATGTAGGAGCTGGCGGTGGGGCTGGCAGGAGCTGCTGTAACATAGCAGTCAATTGCGCCAATTGCTGTCCCTGTTGAGCGACCACCATGGTCAGATCCGAAAGGATAGGCAGCGGGACCTCAGCGGGATCCATGGCCGGATCTACTGTCACGTTCCAGGTACGGCGGGGAACAGGAGGTGGATCCCCTATGCCAATGGGGCGATAGCACGGGTTGTATTGGAGGACCGGTTCTAATGTTGCTACTGGTTTTCACCAGAGCCCGCTGCAAGGCGGGATGGACTTGTAGCGGCGGTAGCAACCAGGTCGTGTCTTCCAATAGCAACTCGACCCCACTGACAGCTGAGACAGGTGCGGTACACAAGGATTAGGCAGAGGCAAGGTCAAACGTAGCAAAGGGTCAAGGCAGGTGGCAAAGGTTCGTAGTCGGGGGCAACAGCAAAGGTCTGGATACACAGTAGGAGCAAAACACAAAACGCTTTCACTGGGCACTAAAGGCAACTCAAGATCCGGCGAGGACAGGAAGGGGAAGTGGGTTTTTATGGGATTTGGGGAAAAAAACGTAATTGGGCCAGGCACCAATTGATTGTGCGCTGGCCCTTTAACTGGAGGCGGATTTGCGCGCGCCTGGGGAGCGGGGGCGCGCGCACGCCAAAGGGAGACTGCAGGGGACAGGTGAGAGGAGCGGGATGCGATCCCCGGGCAGACCGTGGATCGCATCCCGGAAACAAAGCAGCGCCTGCGGTCAGGGGAGCTGACCGAGGCGCTGCAGGGCAGAGAACGCCGTGAGCGCTCCGGGGTGGAGGGGTACCCGGAGCGCTCGGCATTACAAGAGTTCTTGATTAAAAAATAAAAGATGACAATAAAAACAAATTATAAACATCATTATGGAGATCTGGATTGAAAAACAAAAAAGATTATTTTGGAGATCACGAGAAATAATAAAGAAATCAGTTTGTGAGAACTCTGTGTGACTATGAGCAGCAAAACAATGTCATTCTTCTAGCATTCTAAAGAAGAAGAGAATACGCTGCATTAAACTATTTAAAAAATTGCAGCGTGACGAATGTGCTATCTCCATTACGAACGGTAGTTTTAACCAGACCAAGTGGTTCCGTCTCGTACTTGATTCTGAGCATGCGTGAGCTTTTGTGCGTCTGAATTGCATACAGATGAACGCATTTTCGGATAGGAATTTTTTCCGACCGAAAAATAGAGAACCTGCTCTCAATCTTTTGCTGGCTGGAATTCCGCCAGCAAAAGTCCGATGGAGCATACAGAAGGTCGCATTTTCCAACCAAAAGCTCTCATCAGACTTTTGCTGGTGGAATTTCCGATCGTGTGTACGCGGCATAACACATGCACCCAGTGCATTACAATGCATGCAAACTATTTGTGCTTTGTGGTGCAATGAGTTGAAAAAAATAGGGGATATGTATTTTTTTTTTTGCATAGAGGTGCAATGTGAGCCCATTCAGATTCAATGGGCTGCCTTAACACAGAACATCTTAGGGCATGAAAATGCATGCATTAATGCAAGGCAGTGTGAATGAGTTCTAAATGCATACACTCCTGAAAGGATGGATTTTTACCTCTCTCTGCGTTTCGTTCGTCATCAATATTCATGCATTTTCAAGTGCGGTGGTTGTCATTAATAAGTCCTAAAACACATGATGATGCATCAAAAAATGAACAACACACATCTTAGCAACACATAGCTATACGTTAGAACCATTTGAAACAATGTATAACCCGCGTACATTGGTTGAGATGTGTTAAAACACATAGGTGTGTATACATACCTCCCAACTTTTTGAGATAGGGATGAGGGACACCTATTGGCAAAAGTATGTAGGCATAGGACACACACCCTGCCACACCCCCTAAAGGAGAATTATACAAAAAGAAAAGATTAGTTAAGCCCACAAGTGCTTTTTTTACCACTACTGTTCATGTATACTGACTTTTGAAATTTACAAATGCAGCAATTTAGAAACTGGATGAAAGGTTTAGCATTGGGAAACACTTTTTGAAGGATAAAAAGTGCATTTTATATACAACTATATAGATCAGATCAAAATGAGGGACAAATGAGCAGGAAATAGGGACAGAGGGACTTTGTCAAAATCAGGGACACTTGGGAGCTATTTTGTATGGGCCCTATATGTCATGCATACGGTAGCAAAAGTTAAACTGTCAAACTGCTGGTGGGACAACGTTCTGAGCCAATCCGGGCTCTATGATTTAGCACAGGGCAGCCAGAGAACCTGCTTACAGACATCAATGTGCTGCCACCCCTTCACCCTCCAATCACAGGCTGGGGTCCTGACCCACTTTTAACTGAAAAGTAGTTGGCAAGAAGGTTCAGAAACTGGATGGCTCCTTGATCACAAGACTGTCTGGACAGACTTACAAATAACTTGGTAGGTAAAAAGGATTGCATAGTCATGCACTGATCAGCCTTAACCCTATGACCACTAACAAGTTGAGTGAATAACACTGATTATTTTGTTACAATGGTATCAAAAAGTAGGTGGGATATATTAGGCAGCAAGTAAACATGTCCCTGAGGTTAATGTGTGGAAAGCAGAAAAAATGGGCATTGCAGTTTATTGTGAATGTAGCTGCATGCAGCTGGGGCATCCATGTTAACCGCTGTCCACAGCCAAAAGCACCTACAATGGGCATGTGAGCATGAGAATTGGATCACGGAGCAATGGAATCAGGTAGCCTGGTCTAATTAATCAGATTTTCTTTTACATCATATGGCTGGTCAGGTGGATGTGTGTTGCTTACCGGGGGAAGAGATGGCGCCAGGATGCACTATAGGAAAAAGACAAGCCAGCAGAAGCTGTGTGATCCTCCGGGCAATATTCTACTGGGAAACCTTGGTCTTGCCATTCATGTAGATGTTACTTTCACACAAGTGGCCTCTTTTAGCAGGTTAATATGCCCTGCCACACTGTAAAAATGGTTCAAGAATGGTTTGAGTCTTGTAGGTTGTGAGATGGGGCATCCATGGATTGGACGTATTTTTTAACACATCCCAAAGTTGCTATATTGTATTAAGATCTAGAGAATTTGAAGGTTATGCAAAATCCTTGATGCCTTGTTGATTGCCTCAAAGGATCTGCTACTGACAGTTTGGTGCCAGATACCACAGCATACCTTCAGGCTGGGTTCACAACATTGTGGATCCCGCATCCAATTTGCAATAGCAGGACATTTTGACCGGCTCTCTATGGAGATATCTATATCTATACATTTATATATATATATATATATATATATATATATATATATATATATATATATATAGCAGCAGTCATTTTCCTGAAGTGTATCTAAACCAAAAAGCAATAATTTAATACACTACAACTTTAGCAGTCCTTGAGCCCTCGTTCTCACACTGAGGGCAGTTTTGAAATTGTGCAAGTTCAGCTGAACTTTTGGGAATTGGTGCGGCGTTGCACCAATTTAGACGGTGCCGTTGCCGGCAATAGGCTCCGATCGGCCCGATGTGAAGGTTGTGTTCACTAGTAAATTAGCACAGTGCGAACTCCAGCAGCAAGAGTCTGTGGATTTCTGTGGCTGGAATAACAGGTTTGGAGAAGGAACTCCCCCTTATGGGACTTTAATGGCCCAAATAGTAGTACACAGAGTATGTAAAAGTATAGAGTATACAAAATTTATTGAAATATAAACAATTAAAATTTGAATCAATAGGTAGCTATAGACATCTGGATTACATAGATATGGCACAAAACAGAAGAACAAAACTCTAGAGAGGTCCAGGGACTACCGTGATAGGGTCAACACAGCAAGTCGCACAGACCACACCCAACGCGTTTCAGGAAACTCCTTTTTCAGCGAGGTGTAGAGCAATTTTGTTTCTATATGTTGCCAAAATAAATGCAAGTACATGTCACAGCCACAGAGTGATTTTGTAAAATCCAGATAGCCATGTCCCAACAACGATCCGAGGCCTCCAGATGGAAACAGCAGTGAACACGCATGCTTGGCCAATCACAGCGCCCTCACCGAGGAGAGCCATAATTGGCCACAGGCAGGGGGTTTAGTACACACCCCACACTATATAAGGCCGCCAGCGCAGTGGCCTTGTGTAGTGTGTTCCGGCGTGCAGGGAGAGAGATAGATAGTCAGGGACAGTGTGTTATTTACTCAGGCATCTGCAGGAGCCATGCCATTTTTCTCAAAGATTTTCATCCATATTGCCAGGACAAGACATGACATTAAAGCCGAAAGCAATTTTAAATGGCTTATTTTTTCCTTTACAAAAGTCATTTTGTGCAGGGACCGTTCTAAACATGGGAAACACATGCCACTTCACAGGCATACTTTAGACACCCCCCAGGTACGATATTTAAAGGAATATTTCACTTTTATTTTTTCACTTTATGCATCATTAAAATGACTGCTCCAGAAAAAACGTCCATTTTTAAAACTTCGTTTTGCATTGATACATGTCCCCTGGGGCAGGACCCGGGTCCCCAAACCCTTTTTAGGACAATAACATGCATATTAGTCGTTATAATTGGCTCATCCCTAGTAGCGAACAGCATAGATGTAGCCAGGCAAGTGGGAGATGGACCACATGACAGGTTTGTGCTAAAAGCTGCAGCTGTTCAGCCCACAGCCATGATATGATCGTGGCAGGCACTGTCTGCATGCAGTAGGTAGTCGTTGGCTGTCAGCCTGTCATTGCATTGTATGGGCCACAGTTCTTCACACCCACCACCTTTCATTCCAGCCGCAGGAATCCTCAGAATCTTGCAGCTCAAATTTATTATTATTATACATAATTTATATAGCGCCAACAGTTTGCGTTGTGATTTACAACACAGGATTCTCGTTGTCCATGTGAATGCACCCTAAATATGGTGGTTGCAAAAGTTTTTCCTTTTATAGCCTTTTTTTCCTTTATTTTCACTTGGTAATCTGGCCAGTAACTCTGTAATTTTTTAACTTCTTTACCCCTTTGGCTGTTAAAGGTGCTGGGATCAAGAGCTTTTAAACACGTTTCCATTTTCTATAGTGACAGGAGTGTGTGCACTTCTGTTAATGTCAGCTTTCAGGTAGAAGTGATGGGGTGGCTTCTTCCCGATTACTTCCACAACCAACGCAACATGCCGCCCCTCTTCCCCCTGCTGAATAGACCCATCTACTAGACTCCTGAGGAGAACCTGACACAACCTATAAGCTGTCACATAGGGAGCTATTGGTCCCTTTGGTGGTAATAGCAATAAAGTTATGTAAAAAAAAACGCTTTACACAGTGGCAAATAAAAAAATAAAAAATAAATGTTAAAGTCCCCCCTCCACCATCACATACACACACATGCATGCAAAAATGCATGTGTTGGGGTGCGTACATACGAAAATGGTGATTTGCCCACACATTATTTATCACTACACACTGGAGTAAGAGCAATAATTTTAGGCCCATTATTTATGTTTACCTCTAAACTGATGATCTGTACAGGGCTCAAAGCTTCCCCTATGGACAATTTTTGATGCTGAAGTTTGTAGCCGCGTCACTGGCATGCACAATTTTAAGGCTTAACATATTGGGTATCTATTAACTTAGCACTAGGGCTCGATTAGTTGGCCGATTATTGTTTCGATTAATCGGTTAATAACCATAAAAAAAGTGTGGTGTATAATTTAGTTAATATGTAAAGTTTAAAAAAAAGGCAATTTATTCTTAAATATCTCTATGCAGTGATAAATATAAACCAACTATATGGTTAGGGAGCAAAATCTTTAATCCACTGTGAGAATAACAGATAGACGAGATATACTATATATACTATTAGAGGTGATCTATACTGTATATACATTTAAAGGGTGAATTTGGTAGATATCATCAGACTCAGACATCAAATTTTTTTATTTAAAAAAACAATGTCTTCCTTCAAAAGATGTCATTTTAAGAACGTTCGTTCGATTTTCGAATCGTTAGTGGGGTCAATTCGACGTTCATTTTCAACCACAGTGACGGGAAAATTTGGAAATAATAGAAAACTTCTTGATCAAAGGAATTTTCAGACAGTGTATGTGGTTTTCGTTCAGAAATTACATTCATATTAAAAACAGAATGTTAAAAACAAGTGAAAATTTCAAACATTCTTTCATGGGCTAGCACAAAGGGATGCTTAAACATAAAAGAATGACCAACACATATCTTCCTTTTAATATTTTTTATTAATCTTTGGCAATAATTATAGGCCATGGTGTTGTTTAAGGGTTACCTGGTAATGCATTAATGATAATTAAATTAAATTAAGAAGCCATCCTGGCTATAATAAATTAAATAAAGTCACGGTGTCCATCCAGCCAATGCTGGACGACTATTCCCCACTAAACAACACCTATGACAGAATGCAGAAAAAGGGGCAGGGGGGGTGTGAGTCCCGGTCCTGTCCTGAGGGGTCTGAGGGTAACAGCCGGACTTCCTCCTTATATTAGCTCTTGATTCGCGGGCTTCAGCCGCCCGCCACTTTTAACCAATCCACCGCCTGTTGCTGTGCAGGCACCGATGTAGTAACCAATGACAACCTGCTAATGATAGTAAATGGGAAACCATCTCCCCCTTTGAACTATCCCATGTTGGTTCAGCATAGTGCATGAACCTTTCATGGGCTAGCACAAAGGGATGCTTAAACATAAAATAATGACCAACACATATCTTCCTTTTAATATTTTTTATTAATCTTTGGCAATAATTATAGGCCATGGTGTTGTTTAAGGGTTACCTGATAATGCATTAATGATAATTAAATTAAATTAAGAAGCCATCCTGGCTATAATAAATTAAATAAAGTCACGGTGTCCATCCAGCCAATGCTGGACGACTATTCCCCAACGACCAAAGCCGGAAGAGAATCTTCCGGCTGCGGTCCCCCCAACACCAAGGCCTTTTCTATCAAGGATTGAAGACCCATATTGAAAATGTCAATGCCCACCTCTGATAAATGAACTAAATTATTCCTGAACAGTCCAGGTAAGAAACCTTCAAGTTCCGTATGGCGAAATGATAAACCACCCAATGAGACAATGAAATTATGGACAGTCCTATTTAGACGTCTTCTAATTTTGTCAACATAAAACAAATTGCTAAATGGGGACCAAATAAGTCTGGGAATTATTTCAGAGAAAGACAGAATCGACTGAGGAAATAACAATTTAACTGAAGAGAACTCAGTCTTTATTTCACATAAGAGGTCCCAAGTCCTAACTTTCCCAATGTCATTGCCACCCGCATGGATAATTATAATATGAGGGGTTGGCCAAATACTAGACAAAAATAACAAATGCTTTTTAAGACTACGCAATCTAAGGCCCCTTATACCTGACCAAAAAACCTGGTACTTATTAATGTCCAAACCAATATTGCTTGAATAGGACCTGGTTGCTGCCTGCTTCCCAGCCCAGAAGATGTAGGAATGTCCCACTATCCAAATAATGTTCATGGATGAATCTGAAAAAGAAATCAGACAATCAATAATTCGGGGCGGACATAAAGTTTGTACCTACTACTCTCCCAACGACCCACTTTTTTCTGCACATCTGCAGAGAAACCTAAAGAATTAGCCGTAGTAGCCACCCCGATCCTAAATGAATGAGATGAAAATCTAAGACCTGAGAGGTTCAACTGTTTGAGGCAAGAGGCTAGCACTGCTGAAAACTGGTATCTAGTTAAGGGGGAGAAATCCTGATGGATAAAAAATGAACCAGCAAAAGATGGTCTGACTGCTAAATATGCAAATAGCAAAAAGACAGGACAAATCAGGGGATTGGGGGATTTACCCAGAGAAAACCATTTTCGCGCCCCTTTTTGAAGTCTTAGATCTACATAAATATAGTTGAACGTTCTCATTTTTCAGAGAAACGTGAGAAAAAAGGAGGAATGAACAGGAAGATCTATTAGGGGCAGTAATTTCACCCAACCGAAGAGCTCCAAAGAATGCCACCGAGAAAGCTGCTTTAAAAAGTGCACACTCATACTGGGTAAAACAGACTTTCTCTAAAACAGACATTAATTTGGGCAACAAACTAACCAAAATTGGGCGTCTTGTGTCCTGAACAGGGAATGAATTCCTGAGGCCTTTTAAGACCTGAGCCACTTGGAAAAATGAAGTTAAAGCAGGGAGACCAGCCCATTTTAGAAAAAAGGAAACACCGGCTAAGATCTTACTTACTGAAGCAGAACTAAGATCTGCTCTCAATAGGAAGGATACAAATGCCAGTGCTGTATATGCATTCACCTCCATAGTATCTAAAGACATGCAAGAGCAAAAATGACACCATTTAGACCAGGCTAAGCCTGCCATGTCTTTGGGGATACCGAGTTCTTAAAGAAAGTAGATATCAGTCCCAAATCAAGCCCCAGAGGGAATCCGGGCAACGTGTGCTGCATAGGTCCGCTGACGGGGCCAATTCTCGGAATTTCTTGAACTGCAAACGAGATAAGGCATCAGCTATGTTATTATGTATTCCCGCTATGTGTTTTGCTTTTAACCAAATATTAAACTTCATACAATGTAAGACAAAGAAACGTAATAGCTTGACCACCATTTCAGATTTGGATGACAGCATATTGATAGCAAAGAGCACGCCTTTGTTATCCGTATGCAGTAATACACGTTTGTTCGTAAATTTCTCTTTCCAGATGACTAAAGAGACTATTACCGGAAATAGCTCTAACAGAACTATATTATGTAAGATGTCTTGATGTTGCCAACTGGCATGCCACTCAGAGGCACACCAGTGACCATCTAGAAAAGCACCAAAACCAGAGGAACCTGCCGCGTCTGTGAAGAAATTTAGATCAAAACCCTGAATAAAAGCTTGTTGCCACACCAATGCTCCATTAAAGTTGCAAAGAAAAGAGTCCCAAATCCTCAAATCTTCTTTGATACTTTTGGATAGCCGAATGTGCGAAAATGGTGTTTTAAGGCCTCTAGTGGCCAGGGCAAAACGCCTTGAAAAAACCCTGGCTACAGGAATAACTCTAGCTGCGAAGGCGAAAAGTCCCAGCAGGGACTGAGTCTCTTTAAGAAAAACCTTTCGTTTACCTAAGAATAATGATATTGTAGTTCTCATCCGATGAAGTTTGTCCAGGGGCAACCTAAATTCCATTAATGAGGAGTCTATAGCTATCCCTAGAAATTCAATAATTTTTGTAGGAAAAACTGTTTTTTCCTTGGCAAGTGGAACTGAAAAGAATGTACTTAAAGCCTCACGACAAATGTCTGAGTCCGCAGGGCCTATAAAAAGAAAATCATCGAGGTAATGGAGGACACCTCCAAAAGGAATTTGAGAGTCCACTACCCAATGAAGAAACTTAGAAAAGGCCTCAAAATAAAAACATGATAGTGAAAAGCCCATTGGCATGCATTTATCGAAATAAAAAAGACCTTGAAAATGAAACCCCAGAGAATTAAAACCTTGGGGGTGAACCGGGAGTAGGCGAAAAGCAGATTTAATGTCTGCTTTCGCCAAAAAGGCATTCTGCTTAAAATGCCGTAACAAAACTAGCGCTTCATCAAATGATGAATAAGAAACTGGTGCCTCGATACCTGCAACTTCATCATTGAGTGAGAATTCTTGTGGGAATGACAGGTGATGAATCAGTCTAAAGCAACCTTGCTCGTTTTTTGGGACTATTCCCAAGGGAGAAAGACGAAAATTCTGAAAAGGAGGGTGAAGATAAGGACCAGCAACCCTCCCTTCTTTGACCTCCTTATTAATTTTATCTGCAACAATAACAGCGTGAAACGAAACAGAACGTAAATTTTTGACTAAATTGCAATCTTCCCCAGAAAAGGAAGGAACCAAAAAACCTGTTTTAAAACCTTCAGTTAATAGGTGTGCCATCGAGCGATCTGAGTATAGCTCTAGCCATGGCCGCATTTTTGATAGTTTCACTGGAGTCAAGGCTTTTCCCACTAGTGTCCCTGGAAACTGGGGTGGCATTACCTGCTGCAGACTTACGAAAACATCTGAAGGCTGGGTGGGTGCCACCACAGTAGGAACACTCATGCTTGTATCTGCAGTTGGACAAAAACTTGCATTGAGCCTCATTAAAGGCGAAGCAGAAGCCTTTACGAAAGGTATTTTGCAAGGCAGAGGGCGCCCTGGGTGTAAATTGTGGCCTCTGTGGTAACATGAGGTTCAGCCATAGACCTACGTCTTTTGATCCCCAACGAAGGGTTGGATGGACCGAAAGCTTCTGTCTGAAGTTTTCATCATATGTGAACCACGCTGTATCACCAAAATGGCGGAAAGCCTCTGAAACTATGTCCAGATGTTGAAACAAACCCGAACATTTCTCAGGGAATCGTTCCCCTAAAACTGCAGCATAAATACAGAATGCTTGTAACCAATTCTGGAAAGTTTTAGGAACGGCCCTCCTCCTATCCTCTTCTGTACGGTCCTCAGCCCTCCTTTCAGATTTTGAAAGGAATTCCTTAGATGCTGGTAACAATGATAACAAATCAATGAAATCACCCCCCCAAATCCTTTCTTTAACTGAATTGGCTAAATGGAAACCTAATGGGGAGATGTCACATGTCATTGGTTCCTTAAATGAGGACTCTGCCACTACAGAATGAGAGAAGCGAGGGACCGCTGATTTGATAATAGGAATAGTTTCTTTTGAAATGTTATTCTTGCTTTGAAAAGGTCTATTTAAAGGGGATTCTGACAAATTTTGCCATACTGGGCAAATATCTTCCATTGCATTCTGCTGGAGTAAAACATCTTGTGTAAATAAATCAGCACCATCAGTATGTGCTCCCATATAACTAGTTCCAATATCAGCATAGTTTAATGCACCAGAATTCTGTGCTCCTTCAGCCTTTCTTTTACCACAAGCACCAACTGTGTGTGCCCCTTCAATATTTTTCAATAAACTAGATAAAGAGTTAACCATTACTTTCAACTCAGCAATATCAGCATTAGCATCTGACATATTAATCTTACATGTAGTCTCACCAACAGGGGGACTCCTGTGCTCACTGCCTGCCGCCTCAGAGGCTGGCTGAGTAGCTCCATTGTATTGCATAGGCTGCGCGCTCCTGACAGGAATGCCGCTTGCTCCCTCCTGGCCGTTCGGCTGTGGAGAAGCCCCTTGTCTCATTTTCTTTTTCTTCCTCCCGGGTTGCTGGCGCGTACTGCGCATGCGCGTTGCTTCAGCCTCCATGTTACCTAATGGTAACGGAGGCGGAGCCGACAGCCCGCCTTCCTCCAGGCAGCGGACAAGCCACTCCTCGCCCCCGCAGCTCTCCGCTCTCTCTACCAGGCGGCGAAGAAGACTCTCTCTCCTCTCAGGCGAGCGGCGCTCCATCCTGTCCTGAGGGGTCTGAGGGTAACAGCCGGACTTCCTCCTTATATTAGCTCTTGATTCGCGGGCTTCAGCCGCCCGCCACTTTTAACCAATCCACCGCCTGTTGCTGTGCAGGCACCGATGTAGTAACCAATGACAACCTGCTAATGATAGTAAATGGGAAAACCATCTCCCCCTTTGAACTATCCCATGTTGGTTCAGCATAGTGCATGAACCTTTCATTCTGCGAATGTACAAAGATTTTTCATATGAATATTCTCGTCCATATTCTTCATCCGTGTGGCGAGCATAAGGCTCGGTAAGCACCTATGCAGTTTGCTTTTGATCTGTTTCTGCAATGCTTTTTGCTGTGCGTTTTGATTTTTGCGCACGTGATTTTGCGGCGATTTGCGGTTTTGCTTTTTTTTGGCCAATTTGTTGTTAGGCAGATTAAAAAACACAAATTGCTGCAAAAACGCATTACATGCTTTTCTGCAGCTTCTCCATTGAAGTATATTTAACCAAAAAAGCACTGTGTTGCGTTAAGAAAAAGTCCCTGACCCTTTCCAAATACGCAGCGGCTGAAAAAAGCATAGATGTGAACGTGTCCCATAGGAAACCATGTAAATGTACTGTAGTGTGTTTCTGCAAAAAGCACCAAAAAACACAGACGTCAACCAGGTCTAAGACGTTTAGTAACATAATGGGGTTAAAAAAACTAAAATGAGCCCTTTATAGTACAAAAAAAGCAAATAATCACTACTGTAAGGGGTTTACTGTAGAACTGTGAAAGTAGTATTTACAGTAGTGATTATTTGCTCTTTGTACTATAAAGGGCTCATTTTAGCTTTTTCTAACCCAATTATGTTACTGGCCGTTTAATCGATTATGAAAATAGTAATCGATTAATTTTATAATCGATTAGTTCTCGATTAATCGATTAGTTGTTTCAGCCCTACTTAGCACAACCTCATCTTTTGTATTATACCAAAAATGTGGTATTATATTGTGTTTGTGAGTACTAAAATCAGCTTTAGTTTATTTTGTACCAAAAATATGGATTTGATAAACCACTGAGCCAATGTGACATAAAAAAAATTGCAGTTGCCCACCATTTTGTTATCGAGAGTCTCTGCATTTAGAAAATACATAATGTTTGAGGATTCTAACCAATCTTCAGACCCAAGGTGATCATTTTAACCGCTTCCCGACCGCCTAACGCCGATATACGTCGGCAAAATGGCACGGGCAGGCAAAATCACGTACCTGTACGTGATCGTGCATGCGCCTGCCTGTGGGTCGCGTGCGCGCCGCCAGCGGCACGCTCGTGACCCGGTCGGGAGCTCCGTGACCCCGGCCGCGGGACCAGCGGACCCGATCGCCGCTGGTGTCCCGCGATCGGGTTACGGAGCTGAAGAACGGGGAGAGGTATGTGTAAACAAAACTCTCTCCGTGCTTCCTACACTGACTGTCAGTGATCGGCTGTTCCCGGTCATCGGGAAAGCCGATCAATGACGTCAGACGTCAGCCCCGCCCCCTAATGTAAAAAAAAAAAAACACACACGTCACAGCCCATAACCCCTCCCCTCCCCCTAGTGGATAACCCCTTCACTACAACTGTCATTTATACAGGAACCAATGCATTTAAATAGCATTGATTGCTGTATAAATGACAATGGTCCCAAAAATGTGTCAAAAATGTCCGATGTGTCCGCCATAATGTCGCAGTCACAATAAAAATCGCTGATCGCCGCCATTACTAGTAAAAAAAAAAAAAATATTAATAAAAATGCTATAAAACTATCCCCTATTTTGTAAACGCTATAACTTTTGCGCAAACCAATCAATAATCGCTAATTGCGATTTTTTTTTTTTACCAAAAATATGTAGAAGAATACGTATCGGCCTAAACTGAGGAAAAAATTTTGGGGATATTTATTATAGCAAAAAGCAAAAAATATTGCATTTTTTTCAAAATTGTCGCTCTATTTTTGTTTATAGCGCAAAAAATAAAAACCGCAGGGGCGATCAAATACCACCAAAAGAAAGCTCTATTTGTGGGAAAAAAAGAACGCCAACTTTGTTTTGGAGCCACGTCGCACGACCGCGCAATTGTCAGTTAAAGCGACGCAGTGCTGAATCGCAAAAAGGGGCCTGGTCCTTTGGCTGCCAATTGGTCCGGGGCTGAAGTGGTTAACACATGTGCAAAAATAATTTAAAAATGTCTTTCGGACTGAAGTGGTTAACAGACCAAGCTGTCAAGCTCTCAAGCCCCTTCTTCAGGTATTATGACACATAAAATGCTAATTTTGATAGCTGCTATGACTACTTAAGAATTTGAGCTGCGTGGTCTAGTCTGTGCAGTATTAGTTTGTGTTAAGCAAGTATCATACTGGGGAAACACCTTGTGCTAAAAAAAGGACAGCTGTTCTGCATACCCTCCCAGACATACTGATTGTCCTGGAATGCTCAGCGATGCAATCACAGGAACCGCTGCTGAGGTCATATGTACAAACCATAAGCCTTATATGCAGTCATCAGGCTGGAATGGTGGAATTTTTATGCTGCATGGCTGATGGTGTCCTACTTCAACAGAAATGCATTTAGAATACTTGGCTTTAAAACAAAAACAAGGCTATGTATGACGGCGTGCCAGTTATATCATAGAAGAATAATAATAGGGTTAGACGCTAATGATTCAGCTTTGGATATATGGTTATGGGTAACATTATCCAATATATTTCTACAGTATGTCCTTTAGGGATGCTGGAGAGAAGATTTAAGTATAAGGGGTAACTAATGCACACTACCTTACTAAACAGAATGGTATGAAGCTGCCAACATATGCAGTAATCTCACACAGTAAATAGAATATTAATTGTAATAATATGTGGCACTAAACACCCTAATGAAAAATGTATAAAATATAAAAAATCTAAATTAATCTCCCAGGTATTCTAAAAAAATATTATCAATAAAATATAATAATATTAAATCTAAAGTGCTAAATATGCTATCTTCATGTGCAATAATCCATAAATGTGCAATAGTTGCAAAATAAAATCCATCCAATAATATCCATATATGTGCAATATTTGCAAATGAAATTCATCCAATAATATTCACAAATAAAAAATCATCCAATATATGTACCATAAAGTGCAATTCTTCTAATTAGTATTGTGCAATAACAATCTTTCAATCATGTGTGAACAATCCAGACTGTGCAAAAAAGCATATCATGTGAATAAAGTGAAATCCGTGCCACCAAAAAATCCGTGACTGAAAAAAAGGCTTCAAAAACATCCAATAAAATAGTTTTTTTAAGAAAGAAAAAAATATAAAAAATAAAATTAATAAAAATAAAAAATACCAATATCAATAAATTAATAATATAACACCAAGTACCAGTGGCTCAAAAATAAATAAATTATAAATAAGTCCACTATAATAATAGTTATCAGTTCATCCAAAATTTTGTCTGTAGAAAAAACTTTGTGCAATTGGTGTTTAAAGAGTGCTGATCCATGCATCAAGTGTGATCCATGCCATTCTGGGTGCCCCCCACTGTTTCCCCCAGTCTCTCACCTCCAATAGCGGCCTCTACAGGCCTAGTTACGCTGTGTGTATAGTGTCGATCGATCGATCAATCCCCCTGTGTAAGGTCCAATGTACAGCAGCGCTCAGATTTCTAGATATATGGTTTGCAATATATGGTCAGAGGAAGAGATAAGGGGCTCCAATGTGTAGTAAATCACAAACAAATTTATTGAAAACAAACAGTAACTTACATTTAAAATTCCGATTACAAACGATGAAGATACAGGAAGCTTCTGGTCTCGGCCGCGACCGGAAGCACAACAGTGACACCTGGCTCCTTCTCTGACGCGTTGCGTCACTGATCACGTGACTTTCTCAAAGGGTCAAGGCTATCAAAGATATACCTCTCATTATTCTGAGATGGAAAAGGGCTGATAATATTGTGGGTCTTTTTAGCATGTTCTAACACTGCTCAATAGGATTATCTGTCTTCACCTGGGCAGTCTCAAAAAAGCTGAGCCTAAAGCGTCATACACACTATAAATTTTTCTTCAGATTTTTGTCTTCAGATTTACCAAAACCTTATAATATGAGGTCAAACCTTAATGCCGCATACACACGAGCGGAATTTCCGTCCGAAAAATCTGGGATGTTTTCTCCGACGGAATTACGCTAAAGCTTGGCTTGCATACACACGGTCACACAAAAGTTCTCTGAACTTTCGACCGTCAAGAACGTGGACGTACAACACTACGACGAGCCGAGAAAATTAAGTTCAATGCTTCCGAGCATGCATCAAATTGTTTCCGAGCATGCGTGATTTTTTGCGCATCCGAATTGCATACAGATGAACGCATTTTCGGATAGGAACTTTTTCCGACCGAAAAATAGAGAACCTGCTCTCAATCTTTTGCTGGCTGGAATTCCGCCAGCAAAAGACCGATGGAGCATAAACATGGTCACATTTTCTGACA
The DNA here is from genome assembly GCA_028564925.1 of Lithobates sylvaticus. Lineage (NCBI taxonomy): Eukaryota > Metazoa > Chordata > Amphibia > Anura > Ranidae > Lithobates > Lithobates sylvaticus. The sequence continues at coordinate 52,749,038 of CM053035.1, forward strand.
AAAAGCTCTCATCTGAGTTTTGCTGGCGGCATTTCCGATCATGTGTACGCGGCATAAGTTTCAATTTGTATTCAATCAGGCAGGCCCTTGCACTACATAGTTTTGTTAAATCTGCAGAAAATTTTTATTACTCCCCCTCCCTCCTCCCCCATTCTTCCCTCCTAGAGGGTCTACTTAAAAAAAAAAAAAAAGAGGAAAAAAATAAAAAAGGGGGAAAAAAAATTGTCATGTCTGTAAAGGCAGGTCTAGAGGTGGCTAGCCCCATGCCATCTTAGCCAGGAAAGGTTGTGTGTGTGGCACCAACCTGCTATCAGCCCTTGGTGGTGAAGCACTTTCTGGTTAGGTACCCTGGCTTACAGGTTGTTATGAGGCAATCCAAAAGAGTCTGTAGCCTGATTTTTTTTATACATATCAATGTATAGGACACATGCACCCTATTTGCTGGCCGCTCCCACCTCCTCCACAGCCCAGCACTCCAGTAAGCGCTGGAGGGGCAAAGCAGAGAGTCGGTGACTGACAGTCCCCCACTCTCTGCTAACTGAAGGCTTTCGCTCAGCTCTCGTCTAGAAGCAGCAGGGGACAGATGCAGCATCAGAGTAAGGTAAATATATTTTTTTTTACCTGAAACCCGTTTTTCTCTTTTAATGCATGAGAGTATTTTGCTACCTTTGTTAGCTGCAACTTGGCCTTGCATGCTATTGCTAAATCTGTGATCTGCAAGCACCCCGAGATCTGCTTACAACTTTGGACCATTCAGAGTAATTTATCACTACTCACTGGGCCTGTTCATACAACAATAATATGTTTCCTATCCATGTACATACAATTTCATTAGCTCTAAGGCTGCTTTCACACTGGGGCGGTTTTCAGGCGGTACAGCGCTAAAAATAGCGCCTGTACACCGCCTGAAAAAACCGGCCCCATTCACTCCAGTGTGAAAGCCGGAGGGCTTTCACACTGGAGCGGTGCGCTAGCAGGACCGCAACAAAAGTCCTGCTAGCAGCATCTTTGGAGCGGTGAAGGAGCGGTGTATTTACTGCTCCTATACCGCTCCTTCCCATTGAAATCAATGGGAAACCGCGGGGATACCGCCCGCAAACCGCCGCTGCAGCGGCGCTTTGCGGAGGTTTTTAACCCTTTTGCGGCCGCTAGCGGGGGTTAAAACCACCCCGCTAGCGGCCGCATACCGCGGGTAAAGCGATGGTAAAGCAGCGCTAAATATAGCGCTGCTTTACCGTCGCCGCCCTGCACCGCCCCAGTGTGAAAGCAGCTTAACTGACTTATTTTATAGAATAAATGTTTATGAGGAACAGTATTAAATGCCTTAGAAAAATCTAGATAATCTATGACACAACTGGAGGTGTCAGATGCTGAAGATTCCAGTGGTGGCTGTAGCACGCTTCAAGAGAACAAAGATCCACTGCAACAGAATCAGTACTGTTTTTTTGCAACCCATGACGCAGTTTTAATTTTAGTTCTAGTCTGTACACTATCAAGAAGACAAAGATATCAGCAAGCTTGAAGCATTTTTTCCTGAAATATGAGCCTATAAGGACACTTTACCCATGCCAACAAGCACAATGAAAACATTAGGCTGGTTTTCACATTTCATTTCATAAGAAATTTGCTCATCTCCATCTAGTGTGTCTTTAATACAGTATTTTTCTAACAGCTAAAGCAGGGGGGGGGGGGGGGGGGGGGGGGGGTGGAGACTTCCCCACTGACTTCAGTCCGAAGGAGAGGCGGCCGATCACATGAGCACTGAGTGGCGCTCTGAAATTAGGTATAAAATGGCACTTTATTTATAAAGCACAGAAACTGGGACACCTGTAATAAGCAAACAGAGAAGTTTGTGTGAAAATTTAAGAGTAATTTTAGCAGCAGGAGGGGAGGGGCTGGCACCTGTAAGTGCTGACAGGGAGGGTGTGAGGACAGGGGAGAGCAGACAGGAGAGCTGCGGATGACGGAGGCACGTAAACTGACCACGGTGTCAGGGCTCATCAGCCTTGATAAACCGTGGTCAGTTTACAGGGCAGAGCCAGGCAGGATCAGCCAGGTATTTCAGGTGATACAGGGGGGCAAATGATACAGCACAAGCACTGTGCTGTATAACATACTTTAAAGGAACAAGATCAATATATATATTTTTTAAGGGTAACAAACACTTTAAGAAATATGTGAATTTTCTAAAACCAGAACCCAGTGTATTCAGTGCATTAATACACACTGCAGGGCCATTTTTAGACATGTTGCTGCTATGGGGACACCTGAATTATGATGGCCTTTTGAACATACTCCATCACTATTTTAGTAAAAGCTAATTCTAGAATGTGCTGTTGGAGGCAGTATGTAATCTGTTTTATAAGCAGAACTATTTTTCACCAAATGAGAGAAAGGAGAGTTGGTTTCATGCTTTCTGAGCTATAATAGCCTTCAGACCCCTCTCAACATCCTTGCACCTTGTACCCCTACAGTTCTCTTCCTGAATTTAGCCACAAATTTCCAGGGGTGGAGGGAACAATTTGCACAAAGTAAGTATAAGCTATCAAATTTTGTACATTTTAGGCTGCTCCCCCTAACCTTGCAACCCAAGGCAATGGCAGACAAATGCCACTATAGTAAATACAGATCTGCTAAAGTGCTCTAATAGAAGTACATATTTTCAGAATAGTTCCTGCAGGTGAGCGGAAGTTCAGAAGAGCAGAGTTCTGTGCTATAAAAATATTATAAGTATTTTTATAATCCCGAATGCTGTGTCATGAAAGTATTGCATAATATCATAGTATCAATCAGTGGGTTAATTGCTCATGTCGAAAGGATGTCTTGTTTTTGAATCTTTGCTCTCTGTGTGATTCATGGAGAGAGAAAAAAACATAAGCTCTTTCCAGCATGCATTAAATTATCTTTCCTTTAACCACTTCAGCCCCGGAAGGATTTGCCTCCTTCCGGACCAGGCCATTTTTTGCGGTACGGCTTTGCGGCGCTTTAACTAATTGTCCGGTCATGCAACGTTGTACCCAAACAAAATTGACGTCCTTTTTTTCCCACAAATAGAGCTTTCTTTTGGTGGTATTTGATCACCTCTGCGGTTTTTATTTTTTGCGCTATAAACAAAAAAAAGTGACAATTTTGAAAAAAACACAATCTTTTATACTTTTTGCTATAATAAATATCCCCAAAAAATAAATATGTCTTCATCAGTTTACGCCGATATGTATTATTCTAAATATTTGTGATATATTTGTGATATATAAAAATCGCAATAAGCATATAATAATTGGTTTGCGCATAAGTTGTAGCATCTACAAAATAGGGTATAGATTTATGGCATTTTTATTATTTATTTTTTTACTAGTAATGGCAGCGATCTGCGATTTTTATCAGGACTGGACCATTGACATTTATACAGCGATCAAAGCTAAAAATAGCTACTGATTACTGTATAAATGGCACTGGCAGGGAAGGGGTTAACACTAGGGGGTGATCAAGGGGTTAACTATGTTCCCTAGGTGTGTTCACACAGATCCACATTCCTGCTCTGTCACGAATGATCGCGGGTGCCCAGCGGACATCACGCCCGCGGGACACGCGCATCGTCCCGGGGACACGCGGCGGGTGCACACGCACGTCTGCTAGACGTCCTAAAGGAGTGACGTATACCTATGGCAATTTGCGCAGCCGTGCCAACCTGCTGCCGTATAACTACAGCGGTTGGTCGGCTAGCGGTTAAAGAGATATTTTTTTTAGTTGCACTCCAGCTCATTAGTTAAAGTAGATATAAACACTAGCAAAATAGTTTGCTTGAGAACTGTGTATTATAAACAATTGTTTTAAATAAAAGATTATTTTTCACCTGTGCTTATTTCCTGAAGCCATTTCCTGTCTTCATACATATACTTTAGGCAAAGGCTGCATGGCATTTTTCAGGGCAGGTTTCTGGATGGAGTTAACATTGAACAACGCCTATATCAGGGATAAGCAATTAGCGGACCTCCAGCTGTTGCAGAACCACAATTCCCATGAGGCATAGCAAGACTCTGACAGCCACAAGCATGACACCCAGAGACAGAGGCATGATGGGACTTGTAGTTTTGCAACAGCTGGAGGTCCGCTAATTGCATATCCCTGGCTTATATAAACTAAGTTAAAATGGCAGTTTGCAGTGTCCACTGGAAGCCTGGATGCCAAAGGGACAACACAAAAGTGCAATTGTGAGATACACGTAGAGCTTTGTCACCTATGACAGGAAGTGCTTTAACAAGGCAAAAACTTTTTTCTTTTGTCAGTGTAGGGAAAGGATGCTGTGTGGAGCAGGGACAGTCAGTCTGTAATCACTAGCTATTACTATTAGGTCCACAAAAGTCCTTTTAAGGACTGGTATAGGTGTACAGTATATAGGGGTGTAATACACTTATAATATACTTTCAAATATAGGAAGCATATTATAGTGCACTGCAGTGCTGACCGATTCTGAGCTGTCTCACCTGTACGTGATTCATCAGATCGGCTCTGGGGCACGCATGTGCACCGCCGGAGCCCCGCTCCCGCTGTGATTGGACACAGTGGGAGCCAATCAGCGGGTCCACCCGCAATCGTTCACAGGAGAGACAGAACGGCGGTCTGCTTATGTAAACAAGGCAGAACACCATTCTGTTAGAGAGGGATCTTGTCTTCCTGCTAATCAGTAACACAGATCTCTCTCTTCCTCCAGTCAGTCCATACCTCATTCCTGCCTGGATGTAAAGTCATCAGAACCTGGGCTTTGCCCCAAAGACACCATCTCTGGAAGGATACCTCTGTTGGACTCTGTGTTACATGATCACTACCTTTGCAGGTATGCCAGGGCAGCACACAGTCTGTAGAGCTAGGGAATTAGGGAAGCATTATGACCTTGAATGTTGGATTCTGTAACTGCCTTCGCACTTTTCTAAGTAAAGCAGTTGAAAGATTGTCCCTGCCAGATCTGAAGTTACTCAAGAGGTGTAATGCAAGTAACCAGCACACATAGCCTACCGAGTGGGTGTTAAACCTTTTGGGTAGGAAGACAGGACCAGCGCTTTCATAAGGCAGCTTAAGCAGCTGCCTTATTGCGCTAGTGCCACCAGGATGGGGGGGGGGGGGGTGGAACTCCCTTGCCCAGGCAGTTACTTGCACTGGTTGCGCCCGCCCGGAGGAACTGGCTTGTCGGCTCCCTTTCTCATGAGTGAGATTGGCGATGTATATAAATCCCTCCCTGCATGCACCAGGGGAAGCCCAGTGGGAAGGACTAAGTGTCTGCTGCTGTAAGCAGCGCCGCGATGCCTCTGTAAAAAGAGGAAGAGAAGTGACTCCTCCCTTCCTGGACTATGAGAGCCAATAGGAAGGCGGCTGCCTGTGCCATCCAATGCCAGAGAGTGGGTGGGTCGCCAAAGGGGCATAGGCGCTAAAACATGAGCATGTTGAGGACTGTGGAAAAAATTGTAGGCAGCTCTGGAAGCGTCCCTGATCCACTGATCAAGAATGTAATGCTTTCCTGGCTCCTGCAAGAAATAATAATAAATGCTATTTTTTTTCTACAAAGATATGTGCAGATGTTAAGCATTTCAGCTCCAGAAGGATTTACCCCATTTATGACCAGGGCATTTTTTGCTATTCACCACTGTGCTACTTTAACTGGCAATTGCGTGGTCATGCAACTCTGTACCCAAATTAAATTTATATAATTTTGTGCACACAAATAGAGCTTTCTTTTTGTAGTATTTGATTACCACTAGTTTTTTTTATTATATAAATTAAAAAAGGCCGAACATTTAAAAAAAAAAAAAAACAATTATTTGTCTTTTCTGTTATAAAACATATTTAATAAAAAAATCCCATTTCTTCAAATATTTTGTTCAAAATGTAATCTGCTACATGTCTTTGGTAAATAAAATTCCAATAAGTGTATAATAACTGGTCTGTGTGAAAAGTTATATTGTCTACAAACCAGAGGAGTACCTAGAACCTTCTGTGCAAGAAAACATGATTTGACCCATCCCCCCCCCTCTTTCCATCCCAGCCCCAGGCTTCCAATTTCGGGAGGGCGTCTACAGACATCCTCCCCAGTGGCGTACTAAGGGGGGTGCGGGGGGGCGGGCCGCACTGGGTGCCACACACTGGGGGGTGTCAGGCCGGCGCCCCCCTCCGTGATGGAAGCGGGGACAGCACGCGCAGTGAGTGACAGGCAGCCTGGCAGGTGAGGTGAGAGGAGGGGGAGGGTGTTCGCCGATCTCCGCGGCTCTGATCAGTCTCGGCTGTGTCATACAGCCGAGCAGAGTGAAGCCGCCAGCTCCGCCTCCCCCTCCTCCTTGTAGTCTACACGTGTAGACACGCTGCATTGTAGTAGGGGGGTCTGCATTGTAGGGGGGGTCTGCACTGTAGGGGGGGTCTGCATTGTAGGGGGGTCTCCACTGTAGGGGGGTCTGTACTGAAGGGGGGGGTCTGCACTGTAGGGGGTTGTGCAGGGGGGGTCTGTATTGTAGGCGGGTCAGTGTAACATACAGGGGGTCCAGAGCTGTTAGGGGGGGTGCAGGGTGCTGTGTAATGTAAAGGGGTCTAGAGGTGCAGGGTGCTGTGTAATGTAAAGGGGTCTAGAGGTGCAGGGTGCTGTGTAATGTAAAGGGGTCCAGAGGTGCAGTGTGCTGTGTACTGTAAAGGGGTGCAGGGTGCGGTGTAATGTAAAGGGGTCCAGAGGTGCAGGGTGCTGTGTAATGTAAAGGGGTCCAGAGGTGCAGGGTGCTGTGTAATGTAAAGGGGTCCAGAGGTGCAGGGTGCTGTGTAATGTAAAGGGGTCTAGAGGTGCAGGGTGCTGTGTAATGTAAACGGGTCTAGAGGTGCAGGGTGCTGTGTAATGTAAAGGGGTCCAGAGGTGCAGGGTGCGGTGTAATGTAAAGGGGTCCAGAGGTGCAGGGTGCTGTGTAATGTAAAGGGGTGCAGGGTGCTGTGTAATGTAAAGGGGTCCAGAGTGCTGTGTAATGTAAAGGGGTCCAGAGTGCTGTGTAATGTAAAGGGGTCCAGAGGTGCAGGGGGTGTGTAATGTACACAGTAGTGACAAAGAGGTATGCAGGGAGCACAGTGGGGTGTTTTTACGTTTTAAGGTGGGGGTGCCAGATATAGGATCCGCCCCGGGTGCCAAATGCACTAGGTACGCCCCTGATCCTCCCAGAACCCTGCCTCTTGTGCAGATCCAGCACATCCAGCGCACTCTGTGACTGTTGTGTCCTTCAGATAATCACAGATCACGGTAAAGGGACAATCACAGTGGCTCTTTACCATGTGATCAGCTGATCACATGTAAACAGACTTGCCGGTTATTGGCAGCCCCCCCCCCCCCCATGATGTGTCTGTGTAAGGAAAGGAGAGCTGTTAACCAGCAAGAATGTCAATACATTGTTTACACTGATAATCAGTGCAGCCTATCAGTGCCGCCTATCAGTGCTCATCAGTGCCACCTATCAGTGCCCATCAATTCCGCCTATCAGTGCCACTTAGTGCTCATCCATGCCGCCTACCAGTGCCCATCAGTGCTCATCAATGCTGCTTAACAGTGTCCATCAGTGCCCATCAGTGCAACCTATCAGTGATCATCAATGCTGCTTATCAGTGCTGTCTATCAGTGACGCCTATCAGTGCTCATCAGTGCACATGAATTCCGCCTATCAGTGCCCCCTATCAGTGCTCATCCATGCTGCCTACCAGTTCCCATCAGTACCACCCATCAGTGCTCATCAATGCCGCCTATCAGTGTCCATCAGTGCCACCTATTAGTGCTGCCTACCAGTGCTTAATGACCATCAGTGCTGCCTATCAGTGCTCATCAATACCCATCAGTGCCACCTATCGGTGTTCATCAATGCCACCTATCAGTGCTCATCAATGTAGCCTAAGAATGCCCATCAGTGCAGCCTATGAGTGTTGCGTATCAGTGCTCATCAATGCTCATCAGTGCAGCTTATCAGTGCCACATATCATTGCTCAACAATGCTGCCTATCAGTGCTCATTGAAGCTGCCTATCAGTGCCACCTATCAATGCTCATCAATGCAGCCTATCAGTTCCGCTATCAGTACCCATCAGTGCCACCTATCAGTGCCCATCTGTTTCACCTATCATTGCTCATCAATGCTGCCTATCAGTGCCCACCAGTGCTGCCTATCAGTGCCCATCTGTGCCACCTATCAGTGCTTATCAATGCAGCCTATCATTGCCGCCTATTAGTGCCCATCAGTGCCGCCTATTAGTGCCCATCAGTGGCACATATCAGTGCTCATCAATGCTGCCTGTCAGTGCCCACTATCAGTTCCCATTAGTGCCTCCTATCAGCCCTACCTATCAGTGCCACCTATCAGTTTTCATCAATGCCGCCTGCCTCCTCAGCAGGGCTTGAGCTGAGAGCGTCTCTCTCCTACAGCACAGAGCTGGCCCGGCATTGACAGTTCTCCCTCCCTCGCATGGATGGGAAAGGAGACATTGCGGGAAGTGTGACGCTAAGGTCGGAGCTGCATTTGATCAAGAAAGCACACTTCCCGCGATGCACACAGGAGGGGAAGGGCGGGAGTCAAGAGGAGAGGGAGCAGATCAGCTTTTTCCTTTGCCTTCTGTGCGAGGGGGGAGGGAGAACTCTGAGCTGTATGACTGAGGCACTCTCAGCTTGGAGCCCTGGGACTAGCAACCCCGCTCAGGCCCATGACAGTGTTAAAACTATATTGCACGGTTGCAAGTGCGACTGTTGCAACTCTGGTAGTTCCACTACTGCTACAAACTATGTTATACAGTTGTGCTCAAAATTTGCATACCCTGGCAGAAATTGTGAAATTTTGGCATTAATATTGAAAATATGACTGATTATGCCAAAAAACTGTCTTTTATTTAAGGATAGCAATCACATGAAGCCATTTATTATCACATATTTTTTAAATCATAATGATAACAGAAATCACCCAAATGGCCCTGATAAAAAGTTTACATACCCTGGAATGTTTGGCCTTGCTGCAGACACAGAAGGTGGCACACACAGGTTAAAATGGCAATTAAAGGTTAATTTCCCACATTTGTGGCTTTTTAAATCACAATTAGGGTCTATGTATAAATAGTCAATGAGTTTATTAGCTCTCACATGGAAGCACTAAGCAGGCTAGACACTGAGCCATGAGGCGGTAGAAAAGAACAGTCAAAAGACCTGCGTAACAAGGTAATGAAACTTTACAAAGAAGAAAAAGAATATAAAAAGATATCCAAAGCCTTGAATATACCAGTCAGTACTGGTCAATCACTTAATAAGAAGTGGAAAATTTGGGGGACTCAAGCCAAGGTCAGGTAGATCAAGAAAGATTTTAGCCACAACTGCCACAGGAACTGTTTGGGATGCAAAGAAAAAAACACAGGTAACCTCAGGAGAAATACAGGCTGCTCTGGAAAAGATGGTGTGGTTGTTTTTAAGGTGCACAATACGATGATACTTGAACAAAAAAGAGCTGCATGGTCAAGTTCCACAAAAACGCCTGTTTACAATATGCCCAACAACACCTTGAAACACCTCATTGGCTTTTTTGTGGCATTGGCATAGTAAAAGCTTCCTTCTGGCACCTCAACCATGCAGCTCTTTTTTGTATCATTAAATTGTGCTCCTTAATAACAACCACATCATCTTTTTGGAGAGAAGCCTGTATTTCTCATGCGGTTACCTGTGGGTTTTTCTATGTATCATGAGCAATTCTTCCACCAGTTGTGGCTGCAATCTTTCTTGGTCTACGTGACCTTGGCTTGGTATCAAGGGATCCCCTAATTTTCCACTTCTTAATAAGTGATTAAACAGTATTGAAGGCTTTGGCTTTATATCCTTTTCTATCTTTGTAAGGTTTCATTACCTTGTTACACAGGTCTTTTGACTGTTCTTTTCTACCTCCTCCAGGCGTTACCTCGGCCTAATGATCCCTCCCCCCTTCTCTATATCCGCTTTAATAGGCTTTGCCAGACTAGACTGCGATCTGTGTGCCCCTCCTCCCTGCTTCTGTCATGATGTTGTGCGGCGTGGGAGTGTAGCAGGCACCCTGTTTTGCTGATATCCAAGTGTCCATCTGGGGGCGTGCCGATTGCGGAGTGCACGGATGACGTCATTCAGCGATGACCCCGAGTGACGCCCGATTAGCTCCATAATGGATCTCAGCTGCTCTTAGGCACTGGTAGGTATAAATAGTTTCTCTGAACATACCCACAATGTGGTTGACGCTTTCCTGGGGGGTACAATGAACCTTATACTATCCATGGTGAGTTGCCAGGCAACCTATCATTGTGTGCATGATACTGCAGTTTTTTTTATTTAAGCAGCCATTGTAGCAATATATTTATGCCTGTTTATTTTTCTTTTTCCTTTTTTTCTTTCTAGCCTGCCTTAATAGATTTTTGGACTACATGCAGCCGTACTTACCTTTGATAGCTGTAGGATAGGCTGTTAAACCCATATTAAAAGGGACATATATATGTCTATGTGGGTGAACATTTAAGTCCCTGATATTGCAGACCAAACACAGTTTGAAAGGCTTTGGCTACACCCCCCCCCCCCCCCCCCCCTCCTCTCCCAATTATGTTGGTTTTTACAGTTTATCCCCGGTGAATGACATTCTGCAATAAATCCCGCATGAAGAGATGTTTATATTTATATTCTTATGCTAGTAGGTATGTTTTTATATACGTCTTTTACCAATTATAATATTGAACATGGCCTGATTTTTATGCTAATTTAGACTATTATGTTGATTATTCCAGCATAATATATGGTTGATAGCATTGACAGATTATGACTCCCTTTGCACACGATGATTCTTGATGTTCATCTGGGAGATTTCCATTTGGGTACAGTCTTGTGCTGACAATGTAGTTGTGTGTGTGTTGTATGTATGCCCCCCCTGGATATAGCAGTGGCTAATGTTTTTATTACATGTTACTGTTATACAATGTCTGATTGATGTGTTTTATCATAGATAATGAGACCTGTTCCTTCCAACAACCCCCGAGTGTGTCCTGAAAAAAGCGAAACGCTTTGACGCACAGGGGATCACTGCTGTCCATTTGGTGTCAACCTTTTGTTCACGCCATACATTTATGTATATTTTGTGTTAATTGTATGTTTTTTAATTCTTTCTATACTTGATTTGTTTGTAATGACTTTCTGTTAATAAAATATAATTTTACTATATTCTCGTCCATCTTCTCTACAAAATCCGATTTAGAGCCATTTGGCTCTCCATTTTTTCTGTAAAGTGCTGGGGGTTATTATTGCGACCACTGACACTGATCCTGGGAGTTATTTAAATGCCCATGGAAACCAGTGCTGGTTGTTTTTATTGCTGCCACTCACCTCAGTACTGAGGATTATTACTGCGGTTACTGACACCAATGTTGGGGATTATTATTCCTGCCGTTCACCTCAGTGTTGAAGGTTATTACTGCGGTCACTGACATCAATGTTGGGGGTTATTATTGCTGGCACTCACCTCAGCGCTGAGGGTTTATTACTGCTGCCACTGACAACAATGTTGGGGGTTATTACTGCTGCCGCTCAACTCAATGCTGAATGTTATTACTGCGGCCACCAACACCAATATTGGGGTTATTATTGCAGCCACTGATTCTGATGCTGGGAGCTATTTATGTGCCCACAGAAACCAGTGCTGAGAGTTATTATTGCGGCCACTGACACCATAGTTGTTTTTTTTTTTATTGTTTCCATTGACACCAATGCTGGGGTTGTTATTTTGTCCACTCATACCAATGCTGGCGGTTATTATTGTTGCCACTGACACCAATGCTGGGGATTAGTATTATTGCCAGTGACACCAATGATAGGGCTAATTTTACTCAGATTTCCTGCTCAGTATGCATAGTACTACACTGCAAAAATGCATCAGGAGCAACTTTCTTGAGCGCTGAGGTGCGTTACAGCCAATTGATTTTGAATTGCTGCTTAACTCGATGCAGTGAGCTGCAATACATACAAATTGTTCATTTGTGGGAAGTAGACCGCCTGAAAGCCACACTCAACTAGATGCTCGTCTGCATCCAGCGCAGTGTGACTAAAACCTTATGCTGCTGTATTATATGAGGCAAATGACGATGTGGGTAGAATCATGACATGTTTATTAAAAATATATATATCAGGCACATTGCAAATAATTTGCATGTGACATAAAAATAGCATATATATATATATATATATATATATATATATATATATATATATATACATACATGACACAAATGTGTTGACACTTGAATATACAACGGCCTACCGTTTGTTAATTTGTTACATGCAGTTAGACTCACTTACAGGCCCCGCTGGAATCTGCAGTTCCACGGAGCAGTAACAAAGCAACTGACATTGAGCAGGCTTGGGGCCCACTTCATTTTGGTGCCCAAGCGTTGTATAAAAGTTATTGGAGTTACACCCGGAGCACCCGATCTAACTCTTCACCCATTTTGGATTACAAATCTCAAAGGAGTCATTGTTAGCTAGCGAAGAAAGAAGATACGGGAGAAAGTACTTTCAGTGAGGGTGCACGTATAACTTTTAAAGTAGGGGGAGCTCCCAGGTTTACATATACAAAAATACCTTTCATATTGTATTTGCTTATTGATATATTTATATTGTGCTGTCGTCCTACGTTGGGATGACAGCGCAATTTCTGTAACCACCTGTTTAAATATTTTGCAGTAAAAATATTTCTGGTTAAGTATCCAGTTGTGTGGCGTGCTGTTTTTCCCCACCAGGTGGAGACAGTGGATCCTGAGGGTACAATACAGGTACTTTTCATTGTTTTATATTGTACTGTATTACATTGCACCAAAGCTGTGCAAAGGGGATTGAGTCAAGTTAGTGGGGTTTCTCGGTAGAGTGCAGGCCCAATTCAAACCAACAGCTTCTTCGGGGGTCAGTGCTACATGTATATATATGAAATTGCTACTTATATTGGACAGGTGCTGCTATATATCTGTTAAGCCCCATACACACGCGCGGATTATCCGAGGACCAGGTCCGTCGGATCCTGTCCGTCGTACTTTGTCCGATGTTGGTGTTGCGTACACACGGTCGGACAACGTTGTCGGAATTTCCGGTCTGCAAGAACGTCGTGACGTAAGTCGTCTTCCACGAGACTAGAAAAGGGAAGTTCAGCACCACGTCAGGCACCCGTTGGGCTCCTTCTGCTGATCCCGTGTTTATCGCGAGTTAGTGGAAGTTTGGGGACTTAAGATTCGCGCTTCTCAGTTTTCTGACTCAGATCGTTACTGCTCTTCAGTTTGTGCTTGTCGTGCGTATCTGTTTATTAGTGCGTGTAGTCAGTTCGCATTTGTTGGTCATTGCGGCCTATATCTTGATATAGGACGCTTTGATTTGCACTGCTTATTGTCTGCTCGTTTCTGGTATTCATTTCATTCTTTCAGGCCTTGCTGTTTATCGGTGCTTTCTGTTTGTCCGTTCTGACCAGCCGACCTTTTGTGAGCGATGTTTCCCATACGTACTCGTCGCCGAGTTCGTGCTGTACGCGGAATTGGTGTCGGGCTTTTAGCTTTGAGCCAAGACCCGTCCATGAACAGAGTGACGAGGAGTATGTGGACCAAGAATTGGTTGCTTCAGCGTGATCAGTTCTCGCACATGCCTTTGCTTCGTGAGATCCGGGAGAATAATCCTGATGATTTCAGGAACTTTCTCCGGATGACGGACCCCGTTTTTCACCGTCTTTTGGCTTTGCTGACCCCTTTTATCAGCCGGCAGGATACCTGCATGAGACAAGCCATCACTCCGGAGCAGAGGCTTGTTGCTACGTTGAGGTACTTGGCGACAGGGAGAAGCCTTCAGGATTTGAAGTTCTCTTCAGGTATCTCTCCCCAGGCCCTGGGAATCATTATTCCAGAGACCTGTTCTGCCATTATCCAGGTCCTGCAGGAGGACTATATGAAGGTAACATTTCTCCTTTACTATTCCCTTCTATGTATGCTCTGTTTGCTAATGTCTTCTATTTTTGACCTCCTTCCCTAATTACCATGATTGCAATATGCTCTAATATGCTGTGCCCCTTTTCTCCTTCATGCATTTTTCCCTTCACTTACCTCCCCAGCATGCTCTTCTGCCCCAATAGACACCTATGGCCTAGTCACTTAAGCAATGTATTTTGTCTGCTGCATAGTATTGTTTTCCCCCAAACACCCCCTAAAATATGCACAAATGTTTGCTGTGTGGTTTACTTCATGTAGAGCCCCTTTTTTTTCCCTTTTTGTTGGGGGGGGGGGGGGGCCCAATTCATTCTGAACTCCCTCCCCCAACTGCTCTGTCAGATGGTACCAATCCTCTATCTGCTGGCTTTCCAAAGGTCAATAGACACTATATACCTACCTCTTTATAGTGGGCATCTTTAGGGATGAATTCAGCAAAGCATGTAGTGCAAGGGGCTGGCTCCATACTTTCCATTTCCTCTTTTTTTGTGTTCTTTCCCTCCTATTAGCTTGCTAGGTAATTTCAGAATGTCCAAATGTGCATTCCTTTTTTTGGGGGGGGGGGGGGGGATTTGGAATGTTATTTTATCTTTCCTGTGGGCTGCCAATAGTGTTAAGTAAGGAGGGTCTGGCCAAACTAGCACACATTATTGAGCCATTTGGCAATCAATGAAGTGCAGAGGGTTACCTGTCCACCCCCCCCCAAACCCCTAGTTATTGCCAATGGCCCATCAGAAGTGGGGGGATTGATAGGGGGTGAGTCATCTGCTAAGGGGACCCTCTACTTTTCTGTGCAAATACTTTCCAGCCTAAAATGTAAAAGTATGATCTTGTTCCAAGATGTTTAATGTCTAATCTGCTTGCAATGTTTATGTGCAAAGTGACTAATTTTTTTTTCTTGTTTCACTCCACAGTTCCCTTCCACGCCACAGGAATGGCAGACTGTGGCCTCCCACTTTGCCAGCCGTTGGGACTTTCCTAACTGCGGAGGTGCAATTGATGGGAAACACGTCCGCATCGTCCCACCACCCAACTCGGGGTCCTACTATTATAATTATAAGGGGTTTAATAGTGTAGTGATGTTGGCGGTGGTGTCGGCGACATACGATTTTTTGTATGTGGACGTGGGGATGAACGGCCGGATCTCGGATGGTGGTGCCATTGCGCACACGGAGTTCTACTGGCATCTCCAAAGTGGCAGTCTGTGCTTGCCACCTCCAGAGGAGAATGCTGAAGGACTCAAGCATATAAAAATAGATAGGCTTACGCCGTATGAGTCACAAAAGGCAGTTGGTGTCACTACACCCGTGGGAGCATCTACTTGGGGATGGTGCCAAACGACAAGATCCTTCACTGGATATATCCAAAGAACTCTCAGGAGGGAGAGATGATGGATGTTATACCACTGGTAGTGCTCAAATTAGTGGGACCGATAAAGAGAAAAATGGAGCCACATAGTGTAATACCATAGGGGATTTATTTTGACAAAGCATATAAAAATGGGTACTCACATTTAAAACGACATGTAAAAGCATATAATGGTCTACTGGTAACGCAGTGGTAACAGTCACCATCAGAAATGTGTGTATTACCAAAAATGGTGTGCTACGTGTTTTCGTACACTGTGGGTGTCATTTACATAAGTCAAATCTACTATGCTCTACAAGTGCAGTGCAAAAGTGCCCTGGAAAAGAAACTTGCAGTGCAAACTGGACTTGCCTTTAGTAAATAACACCCATTGCCCCCCAAATCCTTTACATTTGACATACATAATGCTTTATTGTTTTTAAATAAGGAAGCCACACATTTAGAAAATTAAAAAAGTTTACTTGCAACACCTTCACAAGTGCATTTACAAACTTCTTGCCAAAAATGACAAGATCTTGGTTCTTGACAACATTGTTTACAAACATTCTGCATTTGGTAAAACCAGGCATGGAGCAAAACAGAACATAGGAACTAGGAAAGTTCAACTTTCTAAAGTGAAGACAAGATCAGACATGACTATATGTTAAAAGTGTGTTTGATCTTGCCTTCATCACATGGGGGGTCACCCCTGGAAAGTGGAAATTTAGAACATGCACACAATTTGGGTCTGAAAATGGTCATTAGATGGTAAAACACATGCCTAGAATCTTCAAAAGTGCCATTTTCCATCATGGGGATGAATGGACGTTTTTTGGGGGTGCAACCCCTTCACCACAACCACTTTAGTAGTTCGGAAAGTGGTTGCACCCCCAAAAAAACGTTGTCATTCATCCACCATGATGGGAGCTAGCACATGTGGACACAATGTGTGCATGTTCCAAATTTCACACAGTTTTTAAGTTGCAAATGTGTTCAGAAACATCAATGATGTTCTTCAATTTTTGTTGAACATCATTGATGTTTTGCTTTATGTCATCTAGATCTCGATTGCAGACCACTATCTCCCCGATGAGTACGTGGGCACTCTCTGTGGTAAAGTGCGATTCTTCTTCCACAACATCCACGTCACCTAAAAACAACCAAAAAAAACACAAATGTGTTTGGGAAATGAGGCAGGCATACATTGATTAGCTTACCAGTAGCTGTGTTCTCCCACACTCACCTGTTGTGGTGACAAGTTCTCCAATTTCTATGATCGCTCTTTCCTCCTCCTCTGCTTCTGGTCTTTCCCCTTCTTTGGGAGGTGTTGGTTTTGTGGTTTCCTCAGACGTCACGAGTTTTCGCTCCCCTATGAGAAGGTACAAAAGGAAGATTTAGCAACACAATCTATTGAGGGCAGAAAATAGGAAATGTCAAACATTGCTTGAAAGTGAGGGACAATATTTTTGTTTGGCCAGTTACAAATGACAACAACATGAATGTAGTCACTTTGTAAAGGTGCTAAACTTACTAGCTTTTTGGTAGAAGTTTGTCTGATGGAGACCCCCCTCTA
This sequence comes from Lithobates sylvaticus, assembly GCA_028564925.1. Classification (NCBI taxonomy): domain Eukaryota; kingdom Metazoa; phylum Chordata; class Amphibia; order Anura; family Ranidae; genus Lithobates; species Lithobates sylvaticus. The sequence continues at coordinate 52,765,961 of CM053035.1, forward strand.
GTATCCACTGGAGCACATGTGTGGAAAAGCATAATAAAAAGTGGGTTTGGGTGTCCCAGCACTAGTGCTCTAGAGTCCAGATGGGTAAACAGCTACTGGGTGACCTCTCCTTTACATTGAATAAATTGGCTTTACATTCTTGATGACATTTCTAGTGAGAACAAACTTCCTTTCCCCAAAAAAACACCAAACCTCGTATTATAAGTGGCCGAACGATCGAGGTTGAGTACGATCGAATGGACACACACACGACCATGACAGTGGCAGAAAGATCGAGGTTGAGTACGATCGAATGCACAGACGAACATGAAAGTGGCCATTTTATAATGTACAACTTTGTAAAAATACAAACACATGGAGCAGTATGCAAGCCAAAAATCAAACACAAAACACAACTACTTACTTTTTTGAAGAACTCGCTTGATCTTTCTGTACTGATCGGGCTCCCTCAGTTTCAGGTCTGACCAGCATTTTCTCAGTTGCTCCTTGGATCGTTGTACCCCAAAATGATTGTACAGCCTCCTCACAACTTTAGACATGATCTTGGCCTTGCGGACATTGGGGTTGAGGTAAGGCCCATACTTCCCATCATAGTCGCTCCTCTTTAATATGTCCACCATCTCCAACATTTCTCCAAATGACATATTGGAGGCCTTGAATTTCAGGCTCTGGGATCGGGACGTTTCTGCCTCCAGCCTTTCCTCGTCCTCCTCCTCGTTGCTGCAATATTTCGGGCGCACCTGCTGTGTCCCTGCCATGTGCTCTCCCCACTGCGCCGTAAAGAGAAGGGGTGGGGAATAGCCGAGAAAGATCGTCAGGGGCGGGCGGAGTTTGACGCATGCGCACTGTATATAAAACGTCACACGCCTGTGTCGTAGCCACGATCTGTGAGACGAGGGGAGAGAAAGCTCACGCACGAGACGATCGCTATAACGAAGGTACAATTTGACGTTGGTACATAACTAGCCTAGACAGATTAGACCTTGAGGCTTCTTTCTGGAGAAGATTAGGAGAGTTTTGCCGGACATTATTTATAGTGTTTTGTGTGGTGTTGTGTCTTGCAGAGATTATGCAGGGATTCAACGACATGAGTTTTCTCCCCCTGTTCATTGATAAATACAGGGAAATTCCCCTTTTATGGCAGGCCAAACACCCCCATTACGGCCACAAAGCAAAGAGGTACGCAGCCCTGCTGAAACTTTTGGAATTTGTAAAGCCAAGGTTCCCCACGGCAACTGTTGGTAAGATAAGAAATAAAATTGGCAGCCTGAGGAGTGCATATATCAGGGAGCGCAAGAAGGTCCTGAAGTCCCAAGAATCTGGAGCTGCAGCAGATGAGGTCTATGCCCCCAAGCTCTGGTACTATGACAGGCTCCATTTTCTCAAAGACCAGACTGATGTCACGGAGCCACTCTCGCCTCCTCCTTCCACGCTTCCTTGCGCGCAGGCCACCCCTGATGAGGCTTCCGAGGAGCAACCTGGGCCTTCCAGTCTGGAAGAGGTGGAGGAGCCCAGCTTGAGCCAGGTATAGTAGTTTGGGAACCAATTTTGTGAAAAATAAATGATGTTCAGTTAATTCAGGATCCCCAATTGCTTAGTTCCTAACGTGTTTGACATATCAACTGACAGTAGTGTTGGAGACATTTGGGGCAAGAATCTAAACTGCAGGGCTGAGAATTGTATGGTTTTCTATTTGTAACCATTTTGCAACAGTCACTAGATGAAAATTGTGTGTGTTTGATGAACAAATAACTGAAACTATGTCACTTTTTCATACACAGGAAGACCTGCCAGGAGGAGGCTGTGGAATGTGGCAGTCAGGAGGAGGAAGGGGTTAGTGGCAGCCAAGAGGTGGGTAGTGGCAGCCAAGAGGGGGGTAGGCCTAGGAGCCTGACTGACTCCCAAATCCCTCCCCGCCGCCTTCCCTACAGAATGGCGAGAAGGGGGGGGTGAGGCGGGAGAGTCAGCGCTCCAGATGATCAGAGAAGCTTCAGCCTCCCTACATGCCACACCCACCGACGAGGAGACCTTTGGCTCCTTGGTTGTGACGAAAATGATGGGTATGGAGGTGGGGCAACGCAACATGTGTGAGGATGTCATCCTCAAAGTCCTAAATAAGGGGATGGCTGGGGGGGTGACCCCACTCACACATGTTTGCCATAGTGACCATGCTCCGCCTCCTCCTCCTTCTGCCACCCCACCAGCAACACAGCCACAGCGTGCAAGGAAGCGTGGAAGGAAGACCTGAGAGTGACGACCTGGATTCAGTCTGGTCTGAGAGAAGATGAAGCCTCTCGTAGTACCAGAGCCTGGGGACCTAGATGGCATCTGCTGCAGTTCCGGATGTTTTGGACTTCAGGACCAGATAGCACTCCCTTATTATTTAGATAGTTACTCCTCAGGCACCCAATTTTAGACGCTTCAAAAATGATGGTTGCCGTGGGGGTCCAAGGCTTTGCAAATTCCCCAAGTTTCTCCATCGCTGCGTTCCTCTTTGTTTTGTTGCTGAGACCTAAATAAAGGTATTTTTGATTTGAAATAATCATTGCCTATTGTGTTTTACTTTTCTACAATGACAGTTTATTTGTGAGTAGGCAGGTACATTTCACTAATCATAAAGTATAATTAACAAGGGGCACCAACAACCAACAAACTCCTAGGAAATTTAAGCAACAAATAGAAATGTTAATAATGTGGTTTTGCTAAGTTGAGACACACAACCCCCCTCAAAAAAAAAAAAAATCTCCTTAAAATATGTATTCCAAAAAAATAAAATAAATGACAAATCATCCAAAAAATATAACAAAGATTCTTTTACGATCTGAGTAAAAATAAACATGTAGTCTAGAAATCATGAAAACTAATAAAGAACTAAGTTTGGGAGAAGTGCGGCTGAATAGGAGCAGCTAAAACATGTCATTCTTCTTGCATTGTAAAGAAAAAGAGAATGCGCTGCATTAAAGACATTTTAACATTGCAGCGTGACGAATGTGCTGTGTCGATTAGGAAAGGTAGTTTTACCTGACCGAGCGCTTCCGTCACAGAATTTCTTCTGAGCATGCGTAGCACTTTGTCCGTCGGACTACGCTACACACGATCGGATTTGGTGTGATCGGACTTTGTTGTCGAAAAATCTATCCAGCAGGAGATAGGACTTTGTCCGTCGGACAATCCGAGGTACACTGTCCGATGGTGCCTACACACGGTCGGAATTTCCGACAACATTGTCCGATAGGACAGAATCCATCGGAAAATCCGACCGTGTGTATGGGGCTTTAGTGTCAACACATTTGTGTCATGTATATACAGTATATATGCTATTGTTATGTCACATGTAAATTATTTGCAATGTGTCAAATATATATATATATATATTTAATAAACATGTCATGATTCTACCCATGCCTCATATAAAGTCCCAACCCCCCCCCCCCCCCCTTTAAATACCTAATTCAGAGATGGAGGCACATGGTCACATGTGCCTCATTTAAAGTCCCACTTACCCTTCCTATTTAATATCTGTGCTATACAGTCAGTCCATCAAAGCCCAAGAGTCTGGTAATCTGGATAATGGAAATGTAGAAGAAAGACAAGAAAAAGAAAACGATGAGCAACCTTCAACATCATGTGCAAGCTGTTTACCTTGAAAAGACTATTGATGCAGAAGGATCAACTGATAAAGAAACAGGAGAACTGGTGCAGGAGGAACTATGTTCTACTTTGGAAACTCTTGATTTGTCTGATCCAGCTGATTGGCCAACTGTTTTCACAACACCATTAGGAGATGCTATTGTCAGGAAAGGTCCTGCCAAGTAAGCAACACATTTTGTTTTCCCCAAAGATGCATCCGATAGACAATCTACTAAAGCAAACTACAAGCGGAGGCTGCCAAACGGAGAAGAAAACTTTAGCAACGGGCTGTTTTTTGTTTTGTTTTTGTTGTAGGTCATTTGCAACTAAAATAACTGCAATTTTTTTCACGTGAAGGCTGTCATGGTAAAAGGAACTTGTCTCATATTCTTTCCATCCATTAAATGTCTCACTCTCATCGTGTTGCCATAAAAGACTGGAATGGACTTTCTAGAAGGCTTGGATCTGGAAAAACAATAGATGCTGCTTACCAGAGATTTTTGACAGCAGAGAGAAAGCATTGGCAAAATGTTGTTACGGGTCTTGTAAGTATAGTACAATTCCTTGGTCGCCAGTGCTTGTCTTTCACAGGAAGCAGAGATACATTACACAGTGAAAATAATGGAAATTATCTGCAACTCTTGATAAAAAAATAACAAGACGCATTATGCGGTTATTAAAAAATGCGTATTATTAAAGTATTATTCAATTATACTTGATTGCACTCCAGACATTACTCTATTGAACAAATTACTATAATTGTTATATTTGTGTCCACCAAGGAAGGGGAGTTTCCTACTGCTGAACCAGAGGTCTGTATAGAAGAAAGATTCCTAGGTTTTATTAAGATTCAAATCTCTACTGGAAAAGGTCTTACAGAGGCAGTTTTGACAGAACTCAAAAAACATAAGATTCCACTTGGTGATATGAGAGGACAAGGATGTGATAACGGTTCCAATATGAAAGGTAAACACCAAGGTCTTCAGAAAGGATCCTCGATTTAATCTCACATACCTTTTATGTTCCCTGTAGTGCTCATACATAAAATCTTGTGGTGAATGATGCAGCCTTGTCATGCATGGAAGCAGCAGATTCTCTTTTGTTGTGCAGAAAATATGTTTTTTTTGTCAGGATCCACACATCGTTGGGATGTCTTGAAGAAACACATTGGCAGACTTATGCCCCTTACATACGATTGGACATTGATCGGACATTCCGACAACAAAATCCATGGATTTTTTCCGATGGATGTTGGCTCAAACTTGTCTTGCATACGCACGGTCACACAAATCTTGTCGGGAATTCCGAACGTCAAGAACGCGTGACGTACAACACTTACGACGAGCCGAGAAAAATTAAGTTCAATAGCCAGTGCGGCTCTTCTGTCAGATATCAGGGTGCCTTGTTATCTGCTTCAGCCTTCCAATGCCTCTTACTGCGATAGCCAGCTGTAGATGGGGGCGGTGGCGAGTTTTTGTTTTCACACTGCGATTCGGGAACCCTGTGAATCCACTCCGGGTTCCCACATCGCATCCGACTCGCACAGCTGTTCACACTGCCATATGCGAACTACTGGGGAGTGTCATACAATGTTAACGACACCCCCATTTCAGCTTGCATATCACACTGCGAACTGACAGTTAGGACATGAATTAGATTGCATAGGTGTGAAGACCCATGCGATTCTGGTGCAGACCAAAAAAAGGGTCCTGTGCGAGTTTGGACCGAATGGGATGCGATTTCAGCCGTACAGTTTAAGTATGGCTGAAATCTCATTACACAGACATCGCATGTGATCTGAACAGCAATGCGGTGCGAATCACAGGAATGCGGAGTGTACAGTGGTGGGTAATACATGCAGGATGGTTGACAGTGTCAGATCATTTTTTGATTTTACAATTTTATTTTTTCAAAAGTTTTTTTTGGGACCAGTGGATTTTTTTAATTTTTATTAATTTTTACAATTTAAATTTTTTTAATAATTTTTTTTACAATTTATTTTTGTACTATTCTAGCAATGATGGGAGGGTGGGGTTTTATTTTTTAAATATATTTTTTCACAGAGCTTTTGGGAAAGGGGGTGATCGGTGTCAGTGGGGCAGTGGATCGTGTCAGTGGGGCAGTGGACGATGTCAGTGGGGCAGTGGACGGTGTCGGTGGGGCAGTGGACAGAGTCAGTGTCAGTGGGGTAGTGGTTGGTGTCAGTGGTCGATGTCAGTGGGGTAGTGGTCGGTGTCAGTGGTCGGTGTCAGTAGGGTAGTGGTCCGTGTCAGTGGGCAGTGTCAGTGGGGTAGTGGTCCGTGTCAGTGGGGAAGTGGTTGGTGTCAGTGGGGTAGTGGAAGGTGTCAGTAGGGCAGTGGACGGTGTCAGTGGGGTAGTGGTCGGTGTCAGTGGGGTAGTGGTTGGTGTCGGTGTCAGTGGGGTAGTGGTTGGTGTCAGTGGACGGTGTTAGTGGGGTAGTGGTTGGTGTCAGTGGGGTAGTGGTTGGTGTCAATGGGGTAGTAGTTGGTGTCAATGGGGTAGTAGTTGGTGTCAGTGGGGTAGTGGTTGGTGTCAGTGGACGGTGTCAGTGGTCGGTGGACGGTGTCAGTGGACGGTGTCAGTGGTCGGTGTTAGTGGACGGTGTCAGTGGTCGGTGTCAGTTGTCGGTGTCAGTGGACGGTGTCAGTGGGGTAGTGGTTGGTGTCAGTGGTCAATGTCAGTAGGGTAGTGGTCAGTGTCAGTGGACGGTGTCAGTGTGGTAGTGGTTGGTGTCAGTGGGGCAGTGGACGGTGGGGCAGTGGACGGTGTCAGTGGGGTAGTGGTTGGTGTCAGTGGGTAGTGGTTGGTGTCAGTGGACAGTGTCAGTGGGTCAGTGGTCGGTGTCAGTGGTCGGTGTCAGTGGATGGTTTCAGTGGGGTAGTGGTTGGTGTCAGTGGTCGGTGTCAGTGGGGTAGTGGTTGGTGTCAGTGGGGTAGTGGACGGTGTCAGTGGGGTAGTGGACGTTGTCAGTGGGGCAGTGGATGGTGTCAGCGGGGCAGTGGACGGTGTCAGTGTGGCAGTGGACGGTGTCAGTGGGGCAGTGGACGGTGTCAGTGGGGTAGTGGTTGGTGTCAGTGGTCGTGTCAGTGGGGTAGTGGTCTGTGTCAGTGGTCGGTGTCAGTAGGGTAGTGGTCAGTGTCAGTGGATGGTGTCAGTGGGGTAGTGGTTGGTGTCAGTGGTCGGTGTCAGTAGGGTAGTGGTTGGTGTCAGTGGTCGGTGTCAGTGGGGTAGTGGTTGGTGTCAGTGGTCGGTGTCAGTGGGGTAGTGGTCAGTGTCAGTGGACGGCGTCAGTGGGGTAGTGGTTGGTGTCAGTGGGGCAGTGGACGGTGTCAGTGGGGCAGTGGATGGTGTCAGTTGGGTAGTGGACGGTGTCAGTGGGGTAGTGGACGGTGTCAGTGGGGCAGTGGACGATGTCAGTGGTCGGTGTCAGTGGATGGTGTCAGTGGGGTAGTGGTTGGTGTCAGTGGACGGTGTCAGTGGGGCAGTGGATGGTGTCAGTGGGGCAGAGGATGGTGTCAGTGGGGCAGAGGATGGTGTCAGTGGGGCAGAGGATGGTGTCAGTGGGGCAGTGTACAGTGTCAGTGGGGCAGTGTACAGTGTCAGTGGGGCAGTGGACGGTGTCAGTGGTCGGAGTCAGTGGACGGTGTCATTGGGGTAGTGGTCGGTGTCAGTGGTCAGTGTCAGTGGTCGGTGTCAGTGGGGTAGTGGTTGGTGTTAGTGGGGTAGTGGTCGGTGTCAGTGGTCGGTGTCAGTGGGGTAGTGGTTGGTGTCAGTGGACGGTGTCAGTGGAGTAGTGGTCAGTGGTCAGTGTCAGTGGGGTAGTGGTAGGTGTCAGTGGTCGGTGTCAGTGGGGTAGTAGTTGGTGTCAGTGGACGTGTCAGTGGGGTAGTGGTCGGTGTCATTGGTCGGTGTCAGTGGGGATGTGGTTGGTGTCAGTGGACGGTGTCAGTGGGGTAGTGGTCGGTGTCAGTGGGGTAGTGGTTGGAGTCAGTGGTTGGTGTCAGTGGTCGGTGTCAGTGGTGTCAGTGGTCGGTGTCAGTGGTCGTGTCAGTGGGGTAGTGGTCGGTGTCAGTGGGGTAGAGGTAGGTGTCAGTGGTCGTGTCAGTGGGGTAGTGGTCGGTGTCAGTGGGGTAGTTGTCGGTGTCAGTGGGGTAGTTGTCGGTGTCAGTGGACGGTGTCAGTGGTGTAGTGGTTGTGTCAGTGGTCTTGGCGCTCTGGACCGTGTCGGTATGGGGGGGGGGGGGGCGGTTGTGGTGTCAGTCGTTTTTTATTTTCAATTTAATTTTTTTATCTTTTTTTTTTACAATTTTATTTTTATATATTTTTTATTTCAGCCCTGTTGGGGGCTTTGGTGACATATCAGAGATCTAAACAGAGACCCCTGACATCTCCCATTTGACACAGAGAAAGGGACAGAGGATACAGATTCCCCAGTCCTTTCTCTGCACTGAAGATGAATGGAGGGGAGACAGCGGCTCCTCTCCATTCATAAACTGAGCAGAGTAACACACAGGTTACTCTGCTCAGTTTATCACAGGACACAGAGCGATTGGTAACGAACGCTCTGTGTCCCATTCAGAAAAGAAAGGGGCTGGTAATTGACATACTGACCCCTTTCTCCGCTCTCCATCCGGACAGATTCCCCCCCCTTCCCCCCCTCGCAGCCCGCGGTAGAGGAGAGGATTGGAGAGGAGAGGGAAGCCGGCTGCAGGGAACGAGGGGGGGCGGAGGAGGAGGAAGACAGCGGGGGATGTGGGGCTAGATTTATTCTGCACATGTGCAGGAGTAACATGAGCGCGCTCTGCTTCTTCACAGAAAGTGCTCTGTTACTCCTGCACATGCACGCCAGTCTCAGCAGGCACGAGGCTCGTCCTCGCAACGCTGGCTGGCTGTGGGAGTGCAGTGGTGGGCGGAGGCGTCCTCTGACGCCACGACTCCGCCCACCTAGCGTTGAGGATGAAACCGCCCACAGAATAGAGCAGATTGCGGGGGCCCCTAGCAGGTCAGGGGGTGACTATATATAAGGATACATGCAGGAGGCATGTAAAGCCTTATATATATTAACTGTGTTATTACTTTGAAAATGATGACAGTGGGTTTACATCCACTTTAATGCTGAACATGACAACTGGAGTGAGATGCTACCTCTAGCTGAATTAGCGCACAATTCACACTGGCATTCCTCTGAAATGTTCTCCTTTTCAAGCTGCCTTTAGGTATCAACCCATAGTTTTCCCCTTCCAATCTTCTTTAGTAGAGGTACCTGTGGCAGCCAACATGGTGACCAGTTTAACTAAGCACTGGAGAGACATAAGAAAAGTTCTGCTTCAGTCTGTTCACAGATACAAAGGGTATGCGGGCCTTCGCAGAAGACCTGCACCCTGTTATCGTCTCAATCAACTTGTTTGGTTATCCACTAAACATCAAACTGCGACAACCCTCTCCCAAATTAGGTCCTAGATACAGGGGGTCCCCGGGTTACAAACAAGATAGGGACTGTAGGTTTGTTCTTAAGTTGAATCTGTTTGTAAGTCGGAACAGGTAAATTTTTTAAGTGTAGCTCCAGCCAAAAAAATCTATTTTTAAGTTTTTTAGATAACATAGAGAAGGGTTATCACCCCTGTAACATTTGTTTTGCTGTCTGTGCCCCTGTTCAGAAGATTTCCCTTCACCTTCTGTCCCAATGACAATTGGATTTTGAAAATTTTGGGTTGTTAGGGAAACATGGACTGGTGATAAAGCATCAGTGGAGACACCTTTTTCCCATATTAACTCTTACAGGAGTGAATTTCCCTTCCTAGGGGTGGATTTCCTCTCACTTCCTGTTGTCTCCCTCCGTTTGTAAGTAGGAGTCGTTTGTAAGTCGGATGTTTGTAAGTAGGGGACCCCCTGTATATAGGACCCTTTTGCATTCTTTGTCAAGTTAACCCTGTAAACTTAATTTTCCCCCAGACCTTCAGATTCCCAAGCGTTTCATGTATTCTTGCTAAAGCCCTTTTACAAGAATAGGTTTTCTCTACCCTCTAGACGTCCTTCTCCTGTCTCAGTTGATGACCATCAAGAATACGAAATTATAAAAATTTGGGATTCTCGATGTAAGGGTAGACAATTATAGTATCTGGTGGACTGGAAAGGCTACTCTATTGCTGAAAGGACTTGGGTACCGGCTCAAGTATCTTCAAGTAGAGAAAAGCTAATCGCCCACAGTATTTAAAATGATTTTTCTACCCTAATTTACTTATATTTTCTGCAACTGCCCCACCTGGATACCCATTTCCTTCTTTAGGGAGATTGATTGCTGTGTTGGGTCGTTTATATGGGCTTGCTAATCCCCGGTTGGCTAGGGTTACGTTACATCTTCTGGTATAGTGTGGGGAGCTGGCATTGCCTGACTATAGAATCTATTACTGGGCAGCTATTATAGTTACGGTCCACTGGTGGTTTTTCTTTCAATAATTTTTTTATTGAAATTTTGAAGACAGACAAAGAGAATTTTGTTAGTGTTCCAACAGCCAGAATTCTGGCACCGGCTTTACAAATACAGTGAATGAAAAACATCTATCCAAAACTAGAACAGTTGTTAACCACTTGCCGACCGCCTCAGAATGGCACGGGCAGGCAAAGTAACTTACCGATATGGCCCCCCCCCCCCCCCCCCCCCCCCCCCCCGGTGCCAGAGGAAGTCGGCATCCTGCGGGAGCGATCCGTGCTGAGGGGGAGGCCAATGAAAAGCTTCCTCTGCTGCTGTAATGTAAACAGCGGTCATCTCTCCTCGTGGAGCCTTTTCGTTCCGGCTCCCGTGGAGAGAAGACATCCAAAGTGAGTTGCACCAACACTAACAGTAGAACACGCAGGCACACATTTCACCCCCCAATCACCCCCGGTTTGCCCCCCGATCCCCCCTGCACCCCCTGTCACAGTGACACCAATAGCATTTTTTTTTTCACTGATTATTGCATTTGTGCATTGTGACTGCAATAACTGGTAGGGCAGTTAGGGTTAGCCCCCTTTAGGTCTAGGGTACCCCCTAACCCCCCTAATAAAGGTTTAACCCCGTGATCACCCCCATCACCAGTGTCACTAAGCGATTGTTTTTCTGGTCGCTATATTAGTGTCACAGATAACGCTAGTTAGGGAGGTAAGTATTTAGGTTCGCCGCAGCTTTTTATAGCATCAGGTACCCCCATATACTACCTAATAAAGGTTTTAACCCCCTGATTGCCCCCTAGTTAACCCTTTCACCAGTGATCACTGTATAACTGTTACGAGTGACGCTGGTTAGTTTGTTTGTTTTTTTATAGTGTCAGGGCACCCGCCGTTTATTACCTAATAAAGGTTTAACCCCAATGATCACCGATATAAGTTAGGTTTTAGGGTCTGCGTCTCCCCAGGCAGTGGCAGGTTAGTGCCAGTACCGCTAACACCCACGCACGCAGCATACACCTCCCTTAGTGGTATAGTATCTAAACGGATCGATATCTGATCTGATCAGATCTATACTAGCGTCCCCAGCAGTTTAGGGATCCCAAAAACGCAGTGTTAGCGGGATCAGCCCAGATACCTGCTAGCACCTGCGTTTTGCCCCTCAGCCCAGCCCACCCAAGTGCAGTATTGATCGATCACTGTCACTTACAAAACACTAAACACATAACTGCAGCGTTTGCAGAGTCAGGCCTGAGCCCTGCGATCGCTAACAGTTTTTTTGGTAGCGTTTTGATACAGTCATTGACAGCCTAGGAGCTTTTTTACCTGTGAGTCTCACTGATGTACCACTACATTTAGAGCCCAAAATGGCAAATCGAAGGTACACTACTGAAGAGGCCTACACGTTTCTGAGCATGACAGATAGGAAATCACTCATCTGTCAGATTCAGGCTCAGAATACGATCCTGTAGACGACAGCGGCTCCATGACAGATAGCTCTGATGACAGAGTTGTGGTCCCTGCCAAAGTCAGGTGTACCAGACCCCAATCATCTTCTTCTGTCATTGAGGTGCAAGATCCGCAGGTCCCTCATATGGAGCAGAGCAGTACTAGTGCCGCTCATCCTTCTGATGAACTGGCAAGCACCAGCGGCCTAGTACACCCTGGTCGTACATCCAGCACTGCAGTAACACTTGGTGATGTGGTGAGGTGGCAAGCACAAGTATCGTCCCGCTGCCACCAAGAAGACGAACACAGGCCCGTCGTGCCCATAGTGCCCTTCCTGCTGCATTCGCCAATCCTAATTTGGAACCCACCACTTATGCAGCACCCGTACTTCCCTCATTCACTGGCCAACCCGGCATTCAGGTGGAAACAGTTGATTTTACGTCACTTGATTTTTATTTGCTGTTTTTCACCGAAGATCTCTATAGATCTATTGTGGACCAAAGCAATTTGTACGCTGGTCAACACATCACCACTATTCCCCAGTCCTCCCTTACCAGAGATTGTAAACCAATTACGGTTTCCGAATTTAAGCTCTTTCTGGGCCTTTCCCTCAACATGGGCATAACCAAAAAGAGTGAGTTGCGGTCATATTGGTCCACTGACCAATTCACCATATGCCCTTGTTCTCTGCTTCCATGACCAGGGCACAATACGAGCAGATATTGCGGTTCATGCATTTCAATGACAATGAACTCTGTCGTCCTCGTGGAGACCCGGGATACGATCAGCTCTACAAAATTCGGCCCCTCGTAAACCACTTCGACCAATGTTTTGCAGACTTGTTTACTCCCCATCAAGTTGTCTGCGTTGATGAGTCCCTGATTAAGTTTTCTGGCCGCTTGTCATTCAAACAGTACCTTCCCAGCAAGCATGCCAAATACGGGGTCAAGATATATAAGCTCTGTGACAGGGCCACAGGCTATACATGTAGTTTTATGGTTTACGAGGGCAAAGATAGTCACGTAGAGCAGACAAACTGCCGACAATTATTACTCAAGCGTGCCACTGTTAAGTCACTTGTTTGATCAGCAGATTGAAGCATGTGACACTGTGCGACTTAATAGCCGGTGCATTCCCCAGCGGCTTGTAGATTCCCGTCTTAGGCTGGGAAAGAGAGCCTGCTTGCAGTGTAATAAGTGGCTCGCTATGAAGTGGAGGGATAATAAGAATGTTTTCGTTCTTACCTCCCTTCAAGCAGACACGATGATCCAAATTACTACGGCGACTGATGTTGTGGAGAAACCCCTCTGTGTTCACGAATATAACCAAAATATGGGAGGGTTGGACCTCAATGACCAGTTGTAGGCACCGTACCTAGTTGCCGTAAGGCCAGACGCTGGTACAAGAAAGTGTCTGTTTATTTATTTCCATTGGCTTTGCTGAATGCTCATGTGCTATACAGAGCTTCAGGACGGACTGGATCCTTCCTTAAATGCCAGGAAGAGATCGTCAGAGCCCTTCTGTTTCCAGACGGTGCTCCACCTCACCTTCCCCAACCAACTGCAGTAAGCCGGCTCCATGAGAGGCATTTTTCTTATGTCCTCCTGAGTACCCCTACCCAACGAACCCCCCAAAGAAGATGTTGTTTCTGCAGCAAGTGCGGATATAGGTGTGACACCCGTTATTATTGTCCCTCCTGTCCTGACAATCCTGGTCTTTGTATTGGTGAATGTTTTGAACACTACCATACACTAGTTGAGTATTAGGTAGGGTTCAGCATTGCACAGACTAGGCACACTTTCACAGGGTCTCCCAAGATGCCATCGCATTTTGAGAGACCCAAACCGCTGGAACCGTTACAACAGTTAAAACCGTTAGAACTGTTAGAGTTACAAAAAAAAGTGTAAAAAAAACCCACAAAAAATATATAACAAAAATAGTTGTCGTTTTATTGTTCTCTCTCTATTGTTCTGCTCTTTTTTACTGTATTCTATTCTGCAATGTTTTATTGTTATTATGTTTTATCATGTTTGCTTTTCAGGTATGCAATTTTTTTATACTTTACTGTTTACTGTGTTTTATTGTTTTCAGGTACGCCATTCAGCTGCCATTCAGCTGCAGAGCGGATTTATTTATCTTGACAGCAACAGCGTTTGCTCCCACGATACATAAAGCCGTGACTCCAGCGCTGTCAGAGGTGATTTCACCACCACGGTTAAAAAAAAGAGCATATGTGCCGCAGCATGGGGGCAGCAGGGGCGGAGGACCGATTTGCTCCTACCTTTTGCGGGAGGATGCCACCATGCTTGGCCTATATATATTTTAGGCACAGCTTGCGTTAAAAAATTTGTTATTTTTTTTACTATGTTTTTTTGTATTTGATTTGCAGGTATGGTAAGTCTTACTGTTATACTGTAATGTTACTTTGTTTTATTGTTAACCATCATTTGCTTAGCAGGTATGCCCTTCAGTAAAAAAAGAGCATATATGCCGAAGCATGGGGGCAGCAGGGGTGGAGGAGCGATTTGCTCCTACCTTTTGGGGCTGATGCCACCATGCTTCGGCATATATAAATGGTGCATGTATGCCCATCATTAGAAGTGGGTGGATGAAGGGAGGTATTCTAATGGTGGGCATACCCACCGATCAATCTCTTTTTTTTGTTCAGCCCACAGGCTGCATCTAAAAAAAAGATTACAATATATGGCCAACAAGGACCAGCAACGTACTGGTATGTTGCTGGACTTTGAGTGGTTATACCAGAATGATGCCTTCAGGTTTAGGTATCATCTTAGTATCATTCTTTTCAGCCAGCGGTCGGCTTTCATGTTAAAGCAATCCTAGTGGCTAATTAGCCTCTAGACTGCTTTTACAAGCAGTGGGAGGGAATGACCCCCCCCCCCACCGGCTTCCATGTTTTTCTCTGGCTCTCCTGTCCCAACAAGGAACCTGAGAATGCAGTCGGTGATTTGGCCAGCTGACCATAGAGCTGATCAGAGACCAGAATGGCTTCAATCATCTCTATGGCCTAAGAAACCGGAAGCTATGAGCATTTTATGACTTAGATTTCGCCGGATGTAAACAGCGCCATCGGGAAATTGGGAAAGCATTTTATCACACCGATCTTGGTGTGGTCAGATGCTTTGAGGGCAGATCTAGGGTCTAATAGACCCCAATTTTTTTTAAAAAGAGTACCTGTCACTACCTATTGCTAACATAGGGGATATTTACATTCCCTGAGATAACAATAAAAATGATAAAAAACATTAAAAATTAAAGGAACAGTTTAAAAATATGACGGACATCACTAGACAGGCGGTGGCCAGGGCCCTGTTCCAAGCTCATAAGATGATCCTTCGACATTGGAAGGCGACTGAGCCTCCGACGTTGGGGGAATGGATAACCCAAATGGGGGACACCATTAGGATGGAAAAGTATGTCTTTCAACATAGGGGACGACCGGAAAAGTTTGAGAGACTGTGGGCACCCTGGTTGGACACCCCCGGACTTTCTCAAGTTGATCTGGTCATGGATAGAATGCTGTGCTAAAAGAGGGGGGGAGGGTACGAGCCAGGGGGGCATCAACTGCAGGACACCTACCGTAGATAACTCAGTATATGTGTACTATAGCAGAACCATGATGTACAGTGCCAAATCCACTGTGGATAGGATGATATGGTACAGGGATATATCTGTGAAAAATGCTTGTTTGTTCCTCTTGTTGGAATGTATATGCTCCAATGGTATGACAAGGATATATGTTTGAGATGTGAGCTGTAAATTATGTTGTATGTTTTGTTATTCAATAAATTGCGATTTCTGATTTAAAAAAAAAAAAAAGAAATCCTGAAGGCGGTGCTTGGTTTTCGGGGCCCCGTAGGTGGCTAGGCTCCCAAAAAGTCCCACACATGTGGTATCCCCATACTCAGGAGAGGCAGCTAAATGTATTTTGGGGTGCAATTCCACATATAACCATGGCATGTGTGAGCAATATATCATTTAGTGACAACTTTTTGTAAAACATTTATTTATTTTTGAAAAAAAGGGTGAACCAAATATCTGCGCTAATTACAATAATGTAAAGTGATAGCGGCCAACACAATTTGTTGATAAGCAAACTAATAAAACATAAAATCCAGAGTGTAGAGTGTGTGTGTATATGTGGTAAAAAAGATTGGAAAAATTATTATCCAAAAGTGTGATAGTCCATCTTCAATTCTAATCGATCAAACACAACAGCGACTTGATTGTTAATATGAAACAAAGTGTTCTACTCAAGTTCAGTGCAAAACAGGAACAAAAAAGGTGAACAATCCAAAAACTTGTGATCTCGATCTGCTTACCAGAACCAAGTTGTAAATGAGCGATGTTGTCATATGATGTCGGAGGTTGATGCGATTTAATGAATGCGATAAATGAAGACAGGATCCAGAATTCTTCAATGGGTGTTAATAGCAGGATTCACAGAACCAGATGGATGGAAATAAGCTAAAGGAATCTCCTACAGGGTAAAGGAAGGAAACAGCCAATAGTGAAGCCTGTAAGATAAACTTAAATTTTATTTATATACAATCTACTTACATCAATACAGAGATATCAGGGCATATAAAAAACAGATCCACGTACTTGCATCGGCCAGCCTGACATGTTTCATCCAATGGTGGATATCATCAGAGGCATTTATTTTTGTTGTCATTATTCAATCACTTGGGACAAAAACATTTAATATTCAATGGGCTCAACATGCCTCTTAGCAATTTCCTTGGGGTGTACTTTCCAAAATGGGGTCATTTGGGGGGGTTTGTACTGCCCTGCTATTTTAGCACCTCAGGAAATTAGATAGGCAGTCATAAACTAAAAGCTGTGTAAATTCCAGAAAATGTACCCTAGTTTGTAGACGCTATAACTTTTGCGCAAACCAATAAATATACGCTTATTGACATTTTTTTTTTACCAAAGACATGTAGCTGAATACATTTTGGCTTTTTTTATAACAAAGAGTAGAAAATATTTTCGGTCTTTTTCCGTTTATAGCGCAAAAAATAAAAACCGCAGAGGTGATCAAATACCATCAAAAGAAAGCTCTATTTGTGGGAAAAAAAGGACACAAATTTCGTTTGGGTACAGAATTGCATGACCACACAATTAGCAGTTAAAGCGACGCAGTGCCAAATTGTAAAAAGTGCTCAGGTCATGAAGGGGGTAAATCCTTCCGGGGCTGAAGTGGTTAAAGATGGAGAAAATCAAACGTAAAATTAATATTATGAAGCTAAATAGCCTTGTGTCATGTCTGTCAGGATAGTAGGCATGACAGAGCTTCTAGAAAAAATTGTTACAAACTTACGTTAAGGGCTACAGGGAGAAACTTCTCATTTCACTATGCAAAATTGTCAGGGCTGGGCTCAGCCCTTCCTTCTCTGAGATGGCCGCTCAGCTGTCGGCTAATTGCCAGCTTCTATCTCTCCACTGTGACTCACCTCTTGATGATATCCTGCCTACGTAAGACGTCCAGCCCAGATGATCTCTGCTTTTGCCTTGGTCAACATCTCAGAAACGATCTCCTACGTTCCTGTTAAAGACTTGCTTGGCTGACAATCCTTCTGGCAGATCCTGCTTGCTGTTCCACTACGCTGATCCCTGACTTTCTGGCTTGTCTGACTATCCTTTCCAGTTACCGAACTTTGGCTACGTTTTGACTACGTTTGTTCTATTTACTTTTATAATTAAACAAGTGTTATTTACTGTACTTCTGTCTCGGTCTGATTCATGGTTTCTGACAAAAATGCACACAAAAAAAAACAAAACTTGTTAGGAACCCTTACAGCTTTATATGGACATAATCAGCCCAGGGGCTCCAAATCGCTTAGTAGTATCATTAACCACACTGACAATTTGTTCGTTGAGCAATATCCAAGACACCTTTCGTCTATATAGTGAGATACACACCAAAGTCTTTTTTCATGACCGGCTATAGAAAGTTTTGCAGCCAGAAGCATAAAGAAGATCAGACGCTGCTTGAAGCAGGGAAGATGTTCAACTGGTTCATTTAACAGCGTGATACAGGGTTGTTGGGGGATCTCTGAAACATTCTGTATCAAAGCAAATGCTTTACTCCAGAAACCCCGTAACCTCAGACACTCCCACCATATATGATACATAGGGCCAAGCGAGTGGCATCCTCAAAACATAGGGGTGAGGAAGACGGATACAACCTTGACAACCGGAAAGGCACCATGTTGGTACTGGTGCCTCATCAGTACTTTGACATTAGCCTCAACTAGGGAAACATCTAAGATACCCTTATTAGCCAAATGGAAGGAAGCGTGCCAACGATCTATATCACTTTCAGAGGCTAGATCTGAGTCCCATGCCCCCACTGGTAGTTTTTACATGCAGCGGTTTGCCTGGAAGCTACTCTTCTGGGATCTCTTCAAGAGATTGGCAATCTGGTGTATAGAGGAGTTTGGGCATATGCCAGCCTTCCGCACCCCACTGGAACAACATTGTGCAGTGGCACGGAGGAGATTTATGTGACCAGGTTGCTGGTTTCCCTCTTTGGGGTAATTCCAATCTTTCCTGTTTCCATCTTTTACCCGACCCCAACTTTGGGCCCATTATGGCGTGAAAACCATGCAAGACATACTTTCCTCAGGTTCCCTGCTTTCCTTTCCTGATGTTCAACAAAAATTCAGACTACCTCATTGGATGTACTTTTGCTACCTTCATCTGCGCCACGTGGCTTGGGCCAATTTTCTGACCTTCAGACATTAGCCATGGACCCTATTGAGGAACTTCTCACCCAAAAGTCCTTGTCCAAGCTTTTATCCTCTCTACCTATCCCTATTGAGTGTAGACTCCCCCTAGGATGGATAGATTATGGCACGGAGAGTGGATCTGCCTGACCTTGACAGAGGACTGGAAGGACTGTTTTGAAGACAGCACGAGATTGATGATTTCTTCCAGAGACAGGTTAATTCACACCAAATTCTTACAGAGTGTACTATACCCCCCAGAGGTTACAGAAAAATATACCTTCGGAGATCTCTGGACTGCCCCTGTTGTTTGATGGATACTGGCACATACTTCCACATGTTTTGGAGCGGTCCAGGGGTGGTCAGTTTTGGATGGAAGTGTTTGAGTTAATTAACTTCCGTCTGCAGCTGACCCTCCCGATTTCCCCCACTTTGACATTGTTGGGTATTTCAGATTATAAACAAAGACCTGGATGTAGAAAACTCTTAAATGTTATATTATGCCAAGTGAGAAATCATACTTAAAGCGAAGTTCCACCCAAAAGTGGAACTTCCGCTCATTTTGTCTCCTCCTCCCCCCTCCAGTGCCACATTTGGCACCTTTCTGGGGGGGGGGGGTGTGTGGATACCTGTCCATGACAGGTATCCTGTCCCCACTTCCGGGAGTCCGGGCCGTGGCGAATTACATCATAGCATGGCTCCCTCCTCCTTCCCCCGCCGCCAGGGAGCTTCAACTATTAAGCTTTTCTTTCAGTGGGCTTTCAAAAAGCAATTAAAGTCATCCTGTCATGAAGTGACCTGGCTTTGCCAAAACAGACTAACTACAAAGTACAAGAGGGAACACTAACCTTTCCCACTGCCTGCACAACCAGAACACAACTCTGTTTGGAAGAAATTCCTCTCTGAAGTCCGCAAGGAAACAGACACTCTTGGGAATGCTCTTCTCCCATGTTCCCCTAGAGCCCTGATTGGTTCCTCCTGATGACCTTTATTCATTACAGGATACATAGGAGGAACCAGTGAATGCTGCAGAGGCTCAGGAGATTGGTAGTCCTGGAAGTGCCAATTTCTTTGTGGAATGCAACTGATATGATTTCATGCTCCAGATGACGTCAACCAGGCGAAACTAGTAGAACGGAGAACGGATATACCTGCACCATTTCCGTTGGACAACAAAAGTGTCAGCAGCATATGCTTTTAACTATATGGTAAAATGTGAGTACTTTTCCACATCTTTTTAATAATAAAAGTTACCTTACAATACTACACTATTGGGATTCTTCACTCCTCTATCTGATTTGCAAGAAAAATAGAGCCAGGACATCTAGGATTGGGCAACATTTTCCAAAGTGCTACACAGTGGCTAAAACTGTGAATGCCTTACACCCCTGGAGGGGTAGTTATCTCTGGTGAGTGCAGTCACAATAAGAGCACGGATAAGCCACGAATGCTGTTCACTATTATTATCATTACCTTTGGTTAGGATTATGGATTTACATTTTTTTGGGCCAATGAACTTTAATACTGGACTAATTTCTTTGGTTTATTAAGTCTATGCACGTTGGGGACATTAAATAACCCTTTTTGGGGGGGGGGGGGGGGATTTTGCACAGAAGCACCTTCTCTTTTTTGTTTTTGCACAGGAGCATATATTTATATACATTTTTATATTTTTATATTCTTAGTTCTAATTGCATGTATATATCTGTATAATTTATACACATCTAGGACCTACCAATTATTTTATAGGTTTTCACGCATCAAGATATTTTTTGGTTTGCACGTATTTATAACATATATGTATTTTATTAATATCATTATTATTAATTTTATTTTAAGAACACTCATATCTTGCGAAAGCCTATCACACTAATTTTTACTCAATGATTTAGATTTTACACTCTATTATATAATTTTAACCACACACAATCACTTCAACGGATAGGGACAGCGCCATACCTACTTTTATCACAATTTCCTATTTTTAATAAAGCGAGAAGCATTCTGGTGGTGCAGTCAGTGGGAAAGGTAAGTATTTCTTCTTCTTTTGCAAGTATTCCTGCTTTGGCAAAGTTAATGTGATGATGACAAGGTAACTTTAAGGTTAACCTGGTAACAGTGTAAAATTTGACCAAGAGGCAAATATGAAATATTAATGTCCACTATCTGATATGTGCTGTAGTTACATAGTAGGTGAGGTTGAAAAAGTCCATCAAATCCAACCTGTGTGTGTGTGTGTGTGTGCTTTTGTCAGTATTACATTGTATATCCCTGTATGTTGTGATCATTCAGGTGCCCATCTAATCGTTTTTTGAAGCTTCTCTTCTCCAGAGAGAATAGGTTCAGTGTTAGTAACCTTTCCTCATAACTAAGGTCCTCCAGTCACTTTATTAGCTTTGTTGCCCTTCTCTGAACTCTCTTCAGTTCCAGCATATCCTTCCAGGAGTAGTAAACAAAAGATTTTTTTTTTCTTTTTAGTCCTGAACCTAATAAACAAAACCAAATTTACAAAAACACTTTGCATTTTCTTTTAAATAAACTCTAGTTGCCATGGTTTACTGCACTTTGAAATTAGACACTGCCTTTTGTAAACCATTATTGAATGCGCTGTTATGAATTTTGGTAAATTTCCTTTGGAAACTGAAGTTTTGTGGCTTTTGTCTTTCTCTGACGTCAGAATATAATCGAAACTACCCACACGGAACTGACCACAGTGACATTTGATTGCTATGAATTAGCCACAACTTCCTTATCTGTAAAAAGGTGGGGATAGATAGTATATTTCATATGTGCTTACTAAAATTAACCTGACTGCTCACGCAATCTTAGGCCTCTTTTACACAGGGGCGGCTGTTCTGCCGCTGTTTAAGCATGTTTTGTTATTTTGAAATTCCAAGACCCCAGGCAGTTGTACATTGCGATTAGCAGTGTTTACATGCGACTGCGTTTAGCTGCAGTGGATCATTCTTGCCCCTTCTAATGTGCTTCCTGTTGTTTTTCTTTCCTCGTTGCTGCTGCTATCCGCAGGTGAAATAGTACACTGCGGTTATGTGCAGATAGCTGCGCTAAATTGATCCTGGAAGCAGTCAAATACATTTTTTCTAACCGCACAAAACCCCATGTAACGAAACCGTTGCTAAACGCAATGTGTGAATGGGGCCATAGAAAAGCATTGTGTGAGTTTAGGTGCAGTAGATAACTTCATCTATCCACAGCTAAAAGCTGAATTCTATATGCCTGTGTAAAAGGGGCCTTAGGCAATAGGGGTCAGTGTTACATAGTAGGTGAGGTTGAAAAAAAAGTCCATCAACAATTTTCGATATGCATATTATATTTTAGTTAAAACAGGAAGGACAGAATAAAATAAGTTTCTGCAGCATTATCAGGAGTACTCTCTAAATCTGAAGCATCCTTTTTTCATAGAGCTTTTTTTAACCACTTAAGCCCCGGACCATTTGGCTGGCCAAAGACCAGAGCACATTTTGCGTTTTCGGCACTGCGTCGCTTTAACTGACAATTGCACGGTCGTGCGACGTGGCTCCCAAACAAAATTGGCGTCCTTTTTTTCCCACAAATAGAGCTTTCTTTTGGTGGTATTTGATCACCTCTGCAGTTTTTATTTTTTGCACTATAAACAAAAATAGAGCGACAATTTTGAAAAAAAAAATCATTTTAACTTTTTGCTATAATAAATATCCCCAAAAATATATATAAAAAAAGTTATTTTTTTCCTCAGTTTAGGCCGATACGTATTCTTCTACATATTTTTGGTAAGAAAATTGCAATAAACGTTTATTGATTGGTTTGCGCAAAAGTTATAGCGTCTACAAAATAGGAGTTAGTTTTATGGCATTTTTTATCAATAATTTTTTTTTTACTAGTAATGGCAGCGATCTGCGAATTTTATCATGACTGCAACATTATGGCGGACACATCGGACAATTTTGACACATTTTTGGGACCATTGTAATTTTTACAGCGATCAGTGCTATAAAATTGCACTGATTACTGTAAAAATTACACTGGCAGTGAAGGGGTTAACCGCTAGCTGGCTAGGAAGGGGTTAAGTGTGTCCTAGGGAGTGATTCTAAGTGGTAGGGGGTGTGGCTACGTGTGACACATCACTTATCATAGCTCCCGATCACAGGGAGCTATTATCAGTGACAGTGTCACTAGGCAGAATGGGGAGATGCTTGTTTACATCTCTCCTTTCTTGCTCTCCGTGAGATGATCGCGGGTATCCCCGCGGACATCGAGTTCACGGGACCCGTGATCCTACTTACGGAGCTCGCGGCAGGGTTGCGCGTGCGTTCGCGCCACCGGCGACACGCGCGCGACCACACTGCGGCAAATTCAAAGGGACGTACCTGTACGCCCATTTGCCCAGCTGTGCCATTCTCCCGACGTAAATGTGAAAAATGTACATGCGGCGGTCAGCAAGTGGTTAATTTACCCTATTTTTACCACCTCCCAAAGGTAACCAAGAGACAACCCTTGACAACCCCCCCCCCCCCCCCCCCAGGATGTCCTATTGTGGCTTCCATGGAAAGTATTACTACAAGCTACTCCTTATACAGTACATCGATTATTTCCTCAAGCCCCTAGCTCAAGCCCTCCCCTCTTACATCCAGGATGGCACCCAGCTGCTGAAATGATTGCGTCCCTACACCTGAAAGCACGCGTATCTGTGGATATCCCTGGATGTACGTTTGCTATATACTTCCATACCCCATCAAGTTGGCCTTCAAGCCAGGGATCAGACTGGTGTCCGTAAGCGGTGCTTGCAGGGTCCGCGGCCACCCGTTCCACGTTGCGTCGTGGGGAGATAGTCAGAGGAGCAGGACAGGTAAGCTGGCCACCCTGGGGTCACTTTAAACTGTGGCTGTAGCGGCACCCAGGGTCGATCCAAGTGCAGAGTCCTCCCCCTCTCTCCTCCTCCTCTTGTGTACATCACACAGACATGTCACGGAGCTTGGGTCTGAATTCTTCAGTGGCACTGTAACAGAGTCCCGCCTCCTAGATCGCCACCTCTTGTGATAGGCGAGAAATTGGATCAGTGCTCCGTCTATCACAGGGCGAGCTGGTCTAGGAGGCGGGACTCTGTTACACCAAAGAATTCAGACCCAAACTCTGACACAGCGGGAGCTACCCACTATGTGATCCAGGCATTGGTGAGTCTGCATTGATGGGCACAGACTGAGGAGCTGCATTGATGGGCACAGGCTGAGGGGCTGCATTGATGGGCACAGATTGTGGGGCTGCATTGATGGGCACATTAAGAAGAAAGGGTTTACCCACGACAATGAGAACGCCTGTGATATAGTTCAGTTTGATATTGTGTTTTTTTTTGTTTTGATTGGAATTTGTCCATATATGCTTTAGGTGCAGGCCATCCCCAGAGCGTATTCAATGCACTCTGTGAGCAATGTAAAAGAGAGAGGGAGGGAGGCCCACCTAAGTGCAATATTATAAAGTTATTTTAATAGCGCAAACATTAATGCACTTACAGAAATTAAGGTATCATAGGCATATCTGTCAGGTAAAGGATCCTCCTTGAGGGGTGCCAGCAATCCTTTTCTTTTTTCTCCAGCGATCAACTGTGTTTTCTCACTGCACAGGACGCTGTGCAGTGCTGGTGGGAAGACCTCGATGTGTGGAGAAAAGGAAGAGAGACACAAAAGGCTACGTGCTCGGAGCATACAGCTCCTTCTACTGGAATGTTTCTATAGGGGGGGGCAGTTTAAATACAGTCCGATCATGGCTATGCGACTACAAGAGCCAGCGGACCAAAAACGTGAAAAAGGCATATTGGAAAAACACACAGTTAAAAGGCAGAATATAGGGAAACATAAGAATAAAAAATAAATATGTGTGTTTTTCCAATATGCCTTTTTCACGTGTGTTTGGTCTGCTGGCTCTTGTACCTTGGATACGGTCTGGGGATGGCCTGCACCTGAATTTTTCCTAAAGCATACAGTATATGGACAAATTCCAATCAAAACAAAAAAGTCAATATCAAACTGAACTATATCACAGGCGTTCTCATTGTCGTGCGCTGGGTAAACCCTTTCTTCTTAAAGCGGTGGTCCACCGGGGGGGTGTTGGAGTCTATGCCCGGAAGTGGGTGCAAATACCTATATTATACAGGTATCTGCACCCCCCTGAAAGGTGCCAAATGTGACACCGGAGGGAGAGGGGGTTCCGAAAAGTGGAGGTTCAATTTTTGTGTGAACCTCCGCTTTAATGTGTTTTTATGTATTTCATACCTAGCTGCAGACCGTGCTGATCTGCCCTATGCTTATATAAGTATTTTATGACTTTTGATTGGTCATTTTTTTAATGGTTTTCTGTAAAGTATTACCAATATTGTATTTTATGTTCATGCCCGTACAGTCCTCTCTGACAACATGGATATTATTTTGGACATTAGTTAGGCATGATGTTTTGGATGTATGTTTGGTATTATTTCCTAAACAATTTTTTAATAAATCCGCGCCTCTCCCTAGACTTAATTTAAAACCAATTAGCACCTTATTTCATAAATTATAAGATGCTAGCTCCTCCGGAAATCTAAATTGGTGGGACTGCTTCCTCCTGGAACAATACCGCCAAAGGAAAATTTCCCCTAGGGGACTCAGAATCCTCAAACAATGCTCCTTTTTAGATTCTGATCTATCCAAGGAATGGGGTTATTTATCAGAGTTTGTATGGAAAAATTGATAAAATTCATTAAAACAAATTAAGAGAAAATTTTAGTTTTTTATGGACACAACACGTAACCTTTGTCAGACCATTCTAGGGTCTATAAAACAACTTCCCCTTACATGGTTTATAACCCCTAAAAGAAATACCGCCTGGAGAGAGGATGCCCTTATCTCTTCTAAACTTGGGAAATTCAGGCGGAATGTCAGAGATTATAACACCAACAGAGTTTTTTGTTGGAAAAAATCTAGATACATTTCTCATGAGTCCCCACTTATGGATTGCCGGTCTACTTGGCATGCACCACCACCCCCTCCCACATCTTCCAAAAACTTGTGGAATCATCAAAATAATATTCCCTCTGGCCCCAGGACATCTTCCCCCTAAACTTACTCCCAAACCTGCAAGGATAAATAAAAGACATCAAGCTTGTCACTCTGCCCTACCTGTGACTACTCCTAAACCAGTGACAACAAATATACACAAGAAAAAATCCCCAGATGCGTCACCTATAACTAGCACTAGTAATACCCCCAACCCCCTTCCATTAAGCAGAAATCAACCTAGAAGTGTAGATCTACACCCCACAAAAAATTGTATCTGCCCCAGTTACCTCTCACAGTGACACCTTAGTACAGGGGTGCCCAACCCATGGACATTTAGTGCTCTCCGAGTCCCTTCCACTAGTACAGTATTAAAACCCCTTATGGTACATGTTAGGATATACCACTCTGTTTGTTCTCCTTTCTTTCTCTTTTATCTCTCTCTATCCTATTTTCTTTTTTTTTTCCCCTCATCCTTCTCTCTAGCCGTCTTTCTCTTATTCTTTCTCTCCCTTTTTCTTTATTCTTCCCCCTCTTTTCCTTCCCTTTCCATGTATTCTCTATTCCTTCTCTTACTCCTTGGTGGGGGTTGGGATGAGTGGCAGTGCTGACGGGGAGTTGGTATGAGTGGCAGTGTTGGTGGGGGGTGGGATCAGTGGCAGTGCTGGGGGGAGTTCTGATCAGCCAACTTACTTGACCTTGATCAAGGTCATCTGCTGATCTGAGAACTGTAGTGGGGACTCTAATCATAGGTAGTGTTACTGTGTCTCCAGCTTCAATGTGTCTCCATCTCTGTGGTGTCTCGCAGCAGTGAAACCTATGCCGAAATCAGGAGATAGGGTCTCCTCCAGCCCCTCCCACTTCACATTCCTCACCAGTCAGCTGACCTCTAGTCTCTCCCTCCCAGCCATGCTGTGAACTGAATGGGCAGCTGCGGGGTCCAGGGACAGTCCTGCTGGATGGCCGCGAAAAGGCTGGGAGAGCGGTGCAGGCTTCAGGAACAGCCCAGGATTCGGTGACCCATGGCAAAACTTTATTCAACCCCGAGGGGGTCCTGACCCCCAGGTTGAGAACCACTGCTCTAGAGGATCTGGCCGGTAACAATAACATAATAAAATCAGCTGACAAAGGAGGTTGAATTGTGATCCAAGACAAACAAGCATACATCCTAGAGGCTACAAGATTATTGTCAGATTCTTATACTTATAAAAAACTCCCCAGAGATCCCCACCCGTCCTTTTCACTGGAAGCATCAGCATTAATACAGCACTCTCAGATGGCATCATTACAAACTAGAGTCATCCTTCCTCAAAAAAAGTTTCTATAAAACACCATACTTTTAGCATTTGCCCAAGGTCCATAAAAATTTAGAGGTCCATAAAAATCTAGAAACTTTGCTTGACATGTAAATTCGTAAAACATGGCCAAAAATACTTTATAGCCAAGGGTAAGACTTAAACATTCAATTGCTCCAGCAAATATATGGTCTACTGTATAACTTGCCCTTGTGGCTTACTATAGGTAAGGAGGACTATCCGTGCCCTGCGTAAACGATTCGTTGAGCATAGACAGTTTATTGAGGAAGGGTGCGACATGCACAGCATGCCCAAACATTTTTTAACCAAACACCAAAAATCCACGATAGGTTTAAAAGTATGGGCGATCGAGTCAATCCCTAACAGCTTGCAGAACGGTACAAACAGTTATAAAACAAGGTTTATAGGGAGACCCTTGCTTGCTCAAGCCAAAGATATAGCGGCTTGGCAGGGCACATTATCTCACCCACACTGGAGACTACCTTGCTCCCCCTACTGTCCTCTGACTGAGGTCGGGGACCCCTGAGAGCTTTTGCCTCTCCGGCCTGCAACTGTTGTTCCTCTTCTACCTTTTTTAGGCCTGCTTTTTACCACGCTACTGAACTCTACCCAGTTTTTTTTCTGAGGACCTTTTTGTTTTTCAATTTTTTTTTCTTTTTTATTCTCATTGATGTTGTATATCTCTTGCCTTCTAGGTTACAGTATACTGTATTAGTTATAAGGTTACTGCTTTGATCCCATACCATAGGGCACTTGCCCAATGCACTAAGGGTACTCTGGCTTACTAATTTACCTCACTTTTGGCTCTAAAGATATTGTCCTATAATGTAAAGGGTTTGAACTCCATCCAGAAACGATGACTGGCTCTAAAGGAATTCAGGGCCTCTGGCGCGGGCGTAATACTGATTCAGGAGACGCACTTCAGAGCCGGAGGTTCATTAAAATTTGCTTCCAAACACTTCCCGGTATCATATATGGCATAGGACTCATCTGGCAAGGCTGGAGTTGTAGTACTTGTCATGCGTTCCTGTCCTCTCCAGATTTAGTCCTCCCACTTGGATCCGCATGGTCGATACATAATACTGCAATGTGTGTTCATGTCTAGTCCTCTTACCCCTGTTAATGTTTATACTCCTAATTCAGGTCAGCTTAAAGAGTAGTTTCCATAAAAAAAAATTTTTTTTTTTAAAGTCAGCAGCTACAAATACTGCAGCTGCTGACTTTTAATAATCGGACACTTACCTCCGCTCTGCGGCGCCGGCATTGCAACTGTGGGCACCCGGCTGTGGCAGGGGGCAGAGCTGAGCCCTTCCTGCGCCGAGGGGAAGTGATGTCACCAGCCCAGGCACTGAAGGAGGCAGACTACGAGGGACCCTCTAGCAACAGGCATTTAGAGGTGAGTTTTTTTTTTTAGGAATTTTAATGATTTTTTTTTTTTCTGTGCAACACCACTTTAAATTCCTCACCGAAACATTTGATCTGTTAAAACGCTTCTCTAGGATCTTCACGTTTGTGGGCAGTGATTTCAATGCTATCCTCTGGGAATGAACCTGATGAAGTCATGTGACGTGACGACACTAGTAGGAAAATAGACTACACTTGGACACCGGAAGTGACATCCGGACCACGAGCACGGCATTCGTTTTTACACTGAATTCTGTCTGTCTGAAATTGTGAGTACCCCTGTGTTTTATTTGTGGTTTTATTAAATAAACTGTACATATTTCACTATCTGGGGCTCCTTTCTCTTCCCTCCATGATTTACATGTTTGCTACCTGGGAGGACTACAAGTGAAAAAATACCCCTGATGTGCAGTGAGTGAAATAATACCTCTGATGTGGTGAGAGTGACAAACCAAGCCCCAATACACACCCAGGATACAGAGCTCAGGAGAGCAATATTGATCTATGCTGTTTATCTTACAATAGTGAGGTAAGGAGCCACTGCATCCGTTATTTGCAGGCACCCAGAGGAGTACGGTTTGGATCACCTCACACACATCGAGTCATAGAGTGCTATCTCCCCTGCATCTTTGGACGGACTTTATCCATCACACTCCATTTAAAACGGAGATTCACCATTTCTGTGGACGTTACTTGTCACCTAGTTTGACACAGCCACATTACATCCCTGTGGATGATTTTTTTTTCTTGTCGCACTTTATATTTACCCATTTTTCTGGACAATCACCGTTTGCACTGCATATATATATTTAATAATATTTTTTTTATATATATATATATATATATATATATATATATATTGTATTGCATTTTTTCATAGATATATACTTTTTTGCACATTCTGTTTACACTTTGGATCACCGACGCAGTCCTTTCTTTTAATACTATTGCTTATTTATTGCACCATTTTGCACAGATTCACTCTGATTAGGATTTGAACACCAGTGTGTTTATTTGCTGCATCTAAATATCATCCCATGTTTTAGCACATTTATTTATTTATTTATTTTGCTGTTTGTAGCACAATATTATTCATTTTAGCAAGATTTCCACACTCAGATATAATTATAATTTTATTTAGAGGATTTTATTGTTTATATCTATCCACAGATATATATTTTACTTTTAGAGAATCTATTGCTTATATTTATCTGGAGCGCAACACCATATATTGATTTTTTACACATTTTATAGGGTGGGGTTTGCACCCCTGTCGGTGGTTTGCTGCAACCAAATGCTATCTTTATTTACTTAATTTTAATATTTATATATCCACTATTTTATCGATTCCTGGGTACACCACTATAGTAGCGCGGGAATACCTACTTACCTTTACCACTGTCTCTATATAACTCCCTTTTAAAAGGCAAGCTCCCCCATCGCACATTTTCTACATTCCTACATCTCGGTCATACCCAAGTCAGGCAAAGATCCTTCCCTGCCTGACAATTATGGACTAATAGCTCTTTTAAGTACCGACTACAAAATCTTTACGAAAATCCTGGTCAACTGTTTATCCCAATTCCTGACAAAATTGATCGACAAGGATCAAGTGGGTTTCGTCCCTACCAGACACACCATAGACCTCATAGACATGTTAAATAGAGTGCGCAGACCTGCCATAATTCTCAGCTTAGACGCTCAGAAAGCGATTGACAGTTTCAGATGGCCCTACATGTTCGCTACCCTAACCAAATTTGGATTCTGAGGCCCATTTTTATCTGCTCTACACACCCTTTACGCCAACCCTTCATCCCAGGTCCCAATGGCCTCCTTTTTATCTCAGACATTCCCAATGACTAAGGGTACCAGACAAGGCTGCCCTCTCTCCCCGTTAATTTTTATCCTTTGTCTAGAACCCCTAGCAGAGGCTTCCGAGGTATACCCACACGCCAAAGGGAATATAAATAATCTTTATTTGCAGATGACATTCTATTCACTCTCACTAACCCACATATTTCCCTCCCATCTTTACACACCCTACTATCAAGATTGAGCGATCTGTCTGGGTATAAAATCAATACCTCTAAAACAGAGGCACTGCCTCTTCATATCCCATCTATAGAACTGAATTTGTTACAACACTAATTCCCATACCACTGGTGCTCCTCCTCCCTAAAATACCTAGGCGTGCAAATCACCCCAACTTATGCTTCCCTGTATCAGGCCAACTATGTTCCCCTGTTTAAAGAAATCAGTGACATGTTAAAGCATTGGAACCCACTCCCGATATCTTGGATAGGAAGGATCAATGTACTAAAAATATCTGTTATGCCTAAACTGCTATATTTCTTTTAGACCCTACCGATTCCTATCCCCATGTCACAATTAAAACTGGTCAAACGTTGGTTCCTTAATTGGTTTGGAATGACAAGGCCCATAGGGTAGCAAGCTCTGTGATCTTAGGCATAGGGGGGTCTGGGGGACCCCGGATGTTTATAAATCGTATTTAGCATCCCACCCTCAGGCAATTGTCTCCTGGTCCAGCCTAGTAGCTCCCAATAGATGGGCGGAAATCAAGATGGGCTCTTTATTTCCCACACACCCCTTCTCCCTTGTCTGGTCGTCCACCCTGATTCAGGACCCCAAACTCCATAGCTTATGTGTAAGTTCTATGCTGTTCACACTAAAGCTCTGGCACACTTGTTTAAACAAATTCTCTCTCTCTTCGCAATGCCCCCCATTATCTAATATACTCTTCAACCCACTTCTCCCAGACAGCCTGTCCCACTCCTGTATGGCTCCTTGGGCACAGGTTGGCCTGTTTCAACTCCGCCATTTCGTCCACCCAGCCACCGGTAAATTCCGAACCTAAGCTAACCTCCAGTCTAAATACCAACAATATTAAAGAAAGAAAGGGGATCCGGCGCTCCAATTTTTGTAACGTCTTATTTGAATGGTGCAATATAAGCTTAAATGGCTCATTAAAATCAGTTACTATTTATTTGCAGGTGAGAAGGCAGCCATCCTCAGAGGTTGTCCATAACCTCAGTATACAAGCAAAGAAAAAACAGGAAGGGGGGGTTTTTGGAGGCGCCAACTCCAGTAGTTCTATCACATAAATATATATTGTTTTTTTTTAAAACTTACTGGTTTGCAGGTTCAAAAAGTGGTGATGTCCATCAATGATTAAAAAATTCTGGAGTGTGTTGGTGATAGGGTGCAGGCTCCGCTGGCAGTCCTTTTGCTGTAATGATGTTAGTCCTGGTTGTTTTAGCATACCAACAATAAGCCATTATCAGTCAGCTCTCTCCCCTACCATTATTTTACCTAAACCAACGACCATTGAACTCATCTGCTCCCAAGGCCCCCATCAAACACGATTAATCTGTTATTTACCAAATACTTCAGGACTTATCCCCACTTTCAGATGATCTTCACACTTACATGCGAAAATGGGCCCAAATCACTCAAAAGCCTATCTCTCTCCCTCAATGGGGCAGAATCTGGACTTGCACCTCCAAGCTATCCCGATGCGTGACGCAGAGAGAGACAGCATTCAAAATACTGTTCTTCTGGTTTAGAACACCAGAGATCTAACACTGTTATGATCCCTCTCTTTTCCCTCCTTGTGGAAGATGTGGTAAGACCAGAGGCACTCACTAACATATATTCTGGCAATGTGAGTTAATAACACCTTTCTGGAGCATGGTGATGTTTCTGCTCCAACGACTATTTGAGTCTCCTCTCCCGTTGGACCCGCTACATCTCCTCCTTGACCTCCTCTTCCCAGTTTGGCGAAAAACTTGAACAAACTAGCCTCATACATTTTATTAGCAGCTAAGAGAGTTATCCAAATGTGCTGGTTGACCCCCACCCCTCCCTCTCAGGAACAGCTTCTTAATGTCATTGCAGAATGGAGCACATGACGGCATTGGTGGAGGATGCTGTTGACAGGTTCAATGGGGTCTGGGAGTTATGGGACGAATCTGATTATGGTTCTTCCCCCTGACCCTATCTGGTTCACATTCATCCTTCCATCCCCACACCTCCCTCATATATAGCTCCCCTTCATATTCCCACTTCCCTTGTTGACTCCTGGATGCCATCCAGAATACTATCCCCTTACCCCATGGTATACATTTTTATGATGTTCGAAATTGCTATATACTCCCAGCTGTAATCCAGAGAAATAATACTATAGCCCTTAACTTGTCTGCTTTATACAACTCTTTTTATGGATACACATCTATTTTTGACCTGGATACGTGTAACCGTTTTTTCATTTTGCTTGTTTTTTCATTTCTCATCGAGCTTACTGTGCTGCATTTGTAATGTGAAAAATACAATTATAAAAAAAAATAAAAACAGGGCCTCCATGCATGCCGCATTGATGCAGTAAATAATTCAAAAGGAGCCCCGAACAAGTATTGAGCGCAT
This sequence comes from Lithobates sylvaticus, assembly GCA_028564925.1. Taxonomy (NCBI): domain Eukaryota; kingdom Metazoa; phylum Chordata; class Amphibia; order Anura; family Ranidae; genus Lithobates; species Lithobates sylvaticus. The sequence goes on from CM053035.1 coordinate 52,798,421, forward strand.
ACTATACTGTTCATGGACATACTTTTCAGTAAGCCAATATTTCTGTATTAAAAATCCTTTTTTTTTTATTGGTTTATGTAATATGCTAATTTTCTGAGATACTACATTTTGGGCTTTCACTAGCTGTAAGCCATAATCATCAAAATTAAAAGAAAGCAATGCTTGAAATATATCACTCTGTGTATAACGCATCTATATCCCCTTCCTTCCCGACCGCCGCATGCCGATATACGTTGGGAGAATGGCACGGGTGGGCAAAAGGGCGTACAGGTACGTCCCCTTAAAGATGCGGCATTGTGGGTGAGCGTGCCGCCGGCCACATGCTCCGTGACCGCAATCGTTTCACAGAGCGGAAGAACGGGGAGATGCCTTTGTAAACAAGGCATTTCCCCGTTCTGCCTAGTGACATGACAGAGATCACTTCTCCCTGTCATCGGGAGCAATGATCGCTGTCATGCGAGTAGTAGCCCATCCCCCCGACAGTTAGAATCACACCCTAGGACACACTTAACCCCTTGATCGCCCCCTAGTATTTAACCCCTTCCCTGCCAGTGTCATTTACACAGTAATCAGCGCATTTTTATAGCACTGATCTCTGTATAAATGACAATGGTCCAAAAATAGTGTCAATAGTGTCCAAAGTGTCCGCCATAATGTCACAGTCACAATAAAAATCGCAGATCACTGCCATTACTAATAAAAAAAAAAATTATAATAAAAATGCCATAAAACTATTCCCTATTTTGTAGATGCTATAACTTTTGAGCAAACCAATCAATAAACGCTTATTGCAATTTTTTTTTTTTTTACCAAAAATATGTAGAAGAATACATATTGGCCTAAACTGAGGAAAACATTTTTTTCATATATTTTTGGGAGATATTTATTATAACAATAAGTAAAAAAATATAGTTTTTTTTTTCAAAATTGTCGCTCTTTTTTTGTTTATAGCGCAAAAAATAAAAACCGCAGAAGTAATCAAATACCACCAAAATAAAGCTCTATTTGTGGGGAAAAAAGGATGTCAATTTTGCTTGGGTGCAACATCGCACGACTGATCAATTGTCAGTTAAAGCGATGCAGTGCCAAATTGCAAAAAGTGCTCTGGTCAGGAAGGGGGTATCCTTCCGGGGCTGAAGTGGATATAAAATATGAGTTTAACTTTTTGAATTGAATTACTGAAATAAGTAAACTTTTTGATGAATATTCACAGCCTTCGATCAACAAACCAAAACCGCCTTCTCATCCCCAAAGCTCGCTACAAATCTAAGGGAGAACGAAGATTCGCAGTCCAAGGACCTCGGCTATGGAACGCTCTACCCACCAACATCTGCATGGAAGAAAACCATCGGGCCTTCAGAAAAAAACTCAAGACCCACCTCTTCTAATAAGCAGGACAACACAGGACAGACCAAGCGCCTTGAGGCGATTCAGTTCGCATTTGTAGCGCTATACAAATCATTCATTCATGATATTCTAATTTTATGAGATATGAAGAGGCTCATATATGGGATTACGTCAATGTCCTTTTATGCCTTTATTCATTTACAGTAACTGCGCCTATTAGAAGGTGGAAGTGTGTCCATGCAGGAAAGGGATTGTCTATTTTTTTTGCCCTTGCATCTTGGGAGGATATTTACTGGCATTGGCGGGGTCTTCGGCCCTGCACTCCCTGTATGCTGCCAGTTTATTGGTAGGTATCAGTGTAAGTGGACATGTAGCTCTCCACTAAAATGGCAGGATTGTGGCCTAATATGGGTTGTAATCTTTCTATGTTCATTACTTAAAAGGTAGACAGAATTGGGCTTTATCCCTCCTATGGCCACTAATGTCCTTGCAAGCGACCTTATTTGGTGCATGATTTCTTTTTATCTGTTCGAACACCCAGTGATCGCGTGCATCCTAAGATGAGGAGACCCCCCCCCAGATGACCTATGAACATGTTTTTTGCTATTGTTGTATTGTAAAGAAAACTGTTATGAAGATATTGCTATATTCAAATGTTGGTTCACTTACAAATGTTAAGCTTAATTTCTAGTGGTATTATATGCAGTATTCCTAAATCTCCTGAGGAAGCCAAGGTTTTGGCGAAACATGTAGAGCTGAATTTACTGCCAACACATTCAAAGCACATACTATAGATAAACTATGAGGATTTTATAATAAAGATTGTGAAAGGAATGTTTTTTAACATTTATATTATAATATCTATGAATATTTTATCATACCTTCTTGAAGTGTTTGAGTCTAGCACCTTAAAAACCCATTTCTGCTGTTTCGTCTACTAATGGCTCATATTCTATGGGATTTGGTGCTTTTGATCCCCTCATGCCTGGGAAGTTCTAGATTCTGAATATTCCTTCATTTTACTCAAAAGGCAAACTAAGTGTGTAACTGTAATGAGAAAATTATTGTTTACTGCCATAAGCAACAAGGGTTGTAAATACTGTTGTGGTATTTCCAGTAAAGTGCAAGTAGGACCTTTTCATGTTAAGATCAAAGTGTTTGGTCAGCCAATCAGAAACCACTCCAGATTCACTCATGCCGCATACACACGACAGACTTTCTGGCAGACTAGGTCCGATGGTCTTCCTAACGGATTTCGGAGCAGTTCCGACGGACTTTCGGAACGAACGGACTTGCCCACACATGAACGGACTAAGTCAGGTCGAAAGTCCGTTCGTTTTGAACATGATGACGTAAACGGGACTAAAAAAGAAAGTTCAATAGCCAGTAGCCAATAGCTTCCCTTGCGTCATATTCGGGCCGTTGGACCAGCACACAGACGAATGGTTTTCCCGATTTTAGTCCATCGGATAGATTTGAAACATGTTTTATTTCTAGGTCCGTCTGATTTTTTTTTTTCCGAAAAACGATCGGATTAGCCCACACACAATCGGATTGTCCGACGGACTAACCCCTTCGGACCTAGTCTGCCGGGAAGTCCGGTCGTGTGTACGCGGCATTAGTAGTAGTTATCTTTGTATGAAGGAAGTTTTAGCTGCTAAGTAGAGAGAATTATTATGGAAACAGGTCTAGAAGTTGGACCAAGCTCCCGCTGTATTGTACACAGAGAGAGCCTGTCAGCAAGTCCCGGCTAAAGATTTATGACTGGAACCTGCTCATCGGCTGTGTGCAAAAACAGCCCAGAGCTCCATGTTGGTAAACAACATAGAGCTCTGTACAGAAGGCACGATCTGTCAGTTTCAGAAACAGATCTTTAGTAAAAAGCACACATTACACATAGGCACACATTTAACCCCTTGATTGCAATAGATGTTAACCCCTTCCTAGCCAGTATCTTTAGTACAGTGACAGTGTATATTAGCACCGATCACTGTACTAGTGTCACTGGTAATGTCAGTGGCAGTTAGTCAGTTCCTCAGTTTGTGTCAGATTGTCCATACACTATTACAGTCCTATTATAAGTCACTGATCACCGCCATTGGTAGTAAAAAAAATATTTCAGTATATATACCATAGTTTGTAGGTGTTATAACTTTGACACAAACCAATCAATATACACTTATTTGGATTTTTTTAAAATCAAAAACATGTAGCAGAATATATTTTGGCAAAATGTATGAAGAAATTCAATTTTTTTTTTGTAAAATATATATATATATATATGTATATATATATATATATATATAATATTTCAAAATCTTCAATCTTTTTTCGTTCATGTAAGGAAATAAACAAACCCAGTGGTGATAAAATACCACCATAAGAAAGCATTATTTGTGTGACAAAAATTATATAAATTTTGTTTGGGTACAGCATTGCATGACCACACAATTACCAGTTAAACTAGCTCAGTGCTGAATATCAAAAAATGGCCTAAGGGGGTAAAATTTTACGGAGCTCAAATGGTTAACTACTTAAGGACCGGGCCTCTTTTTTAGATGTGTTGTTTACAAGTTAAAAAGTTTTTTTTTTTTGCTAGAAAATTACTTGGAACCCCCAAACATTATAAATTTTTTTTTCTAACACCCTAGAGACTAAAATGGCGGTCATTGCAATACTTTTGTCACACCGTATTTGTGCAGTGGTCTTACAAGCACACTTTTTTTTGGAAAAAATTACACGCTTGTGGAATGGCGACAAACTTTTACCCTTAAAAATCTCCATAGGCGACGTTTAAAAAATTCTACAGGTTGCAAGTTTTGAGTTACAGAGGAGGTCATTATTGCTCTCGCTCTACCGATCGTGGCGATACCTCACATGTGTGGTTTGAACACCGTTTTCATATGTGGGCGCTACTCACGTATGCGTTCACTTCTGCACGTGAGCTTGGCTGGACAGGGCACGGTTAAAAATATTTCTTTTTTTTCTTATTTATTTTACCTTTTATTTTTACACTGTTTTAAAAAAAAAAAAATAATTGTATCACTTTTATAAAAAAAAGCATGACAGGACCTCTTAATAATAAGATCTGGGGTCAAAAAGACCTCAGATCTCATATTTACACTAAAATGCAATAAAAAAAATAAATAAATTGTCATTTAACCACTTAAGCCCCGGACCATTTTGCTGGCCAAAGACCAGAGCACTTTTTGCAATTCGGCACTGCGCCGCTTTAACTGACAATTGTGTGGACGTGCGACGTGGCTCCCAAACAAAATTGACGTCCTTTTTTCCCCACAAATAGAGCTTTCTTTTGGTGGTATTTGATCATCCCTGCGGTTTTTATTTTTTGCGCTGTAAACAAAAAAGAGCATTTATTGATTGGTTTGCGCAAAAGTTATAGCGTTTACAAGCGTTACGTTTTATGGCATTTTTATTAATAATTTTTTTTTACTAGTAATGGCGGCGATCAGCGATTTCTATCGTGACTGCGACATTATGGTGGACACGTCAGACATTTTTGACACATTTTTGCTGTATAAATGACAATGGTCCCAATCAGTGCTATACAAATGCACTGATTCCTGTGTAAATGACACTGGCAGTGAAGGGGTTAACACTAGGTGGCAGTGTAGGGGTTAAGTGAGCCCTGGGGAGTGTTTCTAAGTGTGGGGGGGCGTGGCTGTATATGACATGTCACTGATCTCTGCTCCGATCACAGGGAGCAGAGATCAGTGACACTGTCACTAGGCAGAATGGGGAGATGCTTGTTTACATTAGCTTCTCACCGTTCCTACTCCCCGTGAGACGATCGCGGGTACCCCCCACGGCGATCGAGTCCGTGGGACCCACGATCGGACTCACGGAGGTCCTGGCCGGCGGGTGCGTGCGCGATGGCACGGCAGCAGATTTAAAGGGATGTACCTGTACGTCCTGTCCGTGCCATTCTGCTGACGTACTTCGGCGCGCACTGGTCAGGAAATGGTTAAAAAAATTATGCAAAAAAAATGTCCCTTTAAGAACTATGGGTGGAAGTGATGTTTTGACGTCGCTTCCGCCCTGCAATGTCATAGATGCGTGGGGGCCATCTTCCCCTCACTCGTCTCCATGCAGTCACCGAGAGGACCGGATCGCCTCCGCCGCTGGCTCAGGTAAGCAGCGGAGGGCACTGGAGCCCTCTCCCGCCGCCGATAAATGTGATCATGCGGTGAATCCGCTGCAGAGACCACTTTTATCTTGTAGCCGACAACTGGCCGAACACAAGGATACCAGGGTTATGGCAGTTAGCTGCAGCCATAACAACGATATCCGTCCTCAAAATAAGGATGTATATCGGCAAGTGGTTAAAGTGGTTGTTAACCCACATTTGTTACATGCTGCCATCCTCTCTGCAGCATTATACTAATTGTCCCTGTGCCTGTGTTCTGTAAAAAAACTGCATTGTTGTACCTCAGTACCTTGTAGCTCGGTTCCCAGCGCTCAGCTGATTTCTCTCCTGCCTTTGTCATAAACCGGATGTGAACAGAAATGTGCGACTGCGACAGAGTAACCAAACATAAGTAGGTGAAAGTAAATAGTTTTATTAAGATAAATGCATATAATGTGAATACACCACCAATACAGAACAGAGTGAAAAAAAACTAATAACAGTGACAACCAACCAGTATATATAACAAAAGGGATTCCAGAATCGTAGTCAAGCCAGGCCAGGGTCATAAACAGGAGGTCAGCAGATGGGGGGACAAGGAGAAAGGGATCAGGTAGCAGGACAAGGTTCCAGAGATGCAGGAATGGACAGGATCAGGTACAACAGGATCAGGATGCAGGAATCAAGGTTCAGGGTAACAGGATGCAGGTCAGGGCTCAAGGACAAAACCAAGGCAAACATGTGAGTGCTTGCCGGCTATTTATAGGCCTGTGACTGGCCTAAAGTGACACCTGATTGCAGGAGGCGCTGTCTGATCCACACTGCCAGGACCCATCCACTGGTGGATGCCAGTACTGCAGCCCAAAGATGACGTAACATCAGCAGGGAAAAGCTCTCCTGAAAGTTCCAAACTGCCAGGAGACACCTGCTGGTGGACCTCAGTACTGCACATAAAAAGACAGATATTATCAGCGGATGGAACATTTCCTGACAGCCGTGTTTCTCCGACTCAGTTGCAGTGGGCGGGGACGAGCCCTCCCACTGACGTCAGCTGAAGAGGAGGGGGAGAGAAGAGGAAAGCGGAGATACAGAGCTCCAAGCTGCCAAAAATCAGCTGAGCGGTGGGAGCTTTTGTTTACATTGTACAGGGACAATAAGTATAGGAGCATGGGGGGGGGGGGGGGGGCAGGCACTGGTAGAGCAGAGACAGACAGGGAGGGGAGGGGGGAGAACATACCTCCCAACATTTTGAGATGGGAATGAGGGACACCTACTAACAAATGTATGTAGGCATAGGACACGCCCACTGCCACACCCCCTTAAAGGACAATTAACCAAAAAAAAAGGTTAATTAAATCCACAAGGACTTTTTTTACCACTACTATTCCTTTATATTGGCTTTAAAAATGTACAAATGCAGCAATTTAGAAACTGGATGAAAGGTTTAGCACTGGGAAACACTTTTTGAAAGATAAAAAGTGCATTTTATATACAACTATATAGATCAGACCATAATGAGGGACAAATGAGGAGGAATGAGGGACAGAGGGACATTGCTCCATATCAGGGACAGTCCCTTCAAATCAGGGACAGTTCGGAGCTATGGGAGAACGACACAGGAGACAGATAGCAGGCTGCGGCTTACGGAATCACACAAACAGACCCCGATGTCAGGGGCTCAGCAGCCATGATTATCGTGGTCTGTTTTCAGAGGGGAGGGCATAGCTAGGCAGGATCAGCCAGGTATTTCAGGTGATACAGGGGTCCAAATGACACAGCACAAGCACTGTGCTGTATAACATGCTTTAAGGGAACAGGATCTTTATTTATTTTTTTGGGGGTTAACGAACGCTTTAAAAAACAGAGACTCAAACCTTTTCCCTTTTTTTCCGAACTTAGCCAGATGTAAACAGATGTATACACACGATCAGAATTCTCGTCGGAAAAAGCTCTGATGGTTTTCCCGACGGAATTCTGCTCAAACTGTCTTGCCTACACACGGTCACACCAAATTCCGACCGTCAAGAATGCGGCGACGTACAACACTACGACGAGCCGAGAAAAAATTAAGTTCAATGCTTCAGAGCATGCATCGAATTGTTTCCGAGCATGCGTAGGAATTTGGCGCGTCAGAATTGCTACAGACGATCGGAATTTCCGATGGAAACCTTTTCCGTCTGAAAAATTGAGAACATGCTCTCAATTGTTTGCTGTCGGGAATTCAGCCAGCAAAATTCCGATGGAGCCTACACATGGTCGCATTTTCCGATGAAAAGCTCTCATCGGTCTTTTGCTGGCCGAAATTCCGATCATGTGTACTCGGCATTAGTCCAATTTCATCTGTCTGCCTATAAACATTTAGCTTATAGAGATGGGAGCGAAGGGGACATGACTTTTTTATGTGGAGTAGGACTATAGGAAAGTACGAGTGTGGTCAGAAGAGATCTTTATACTTGTTTTAAAGTTCAGCAATTGAAGCCATTTTCAGGAAGTCTTCCTATTTACTACAGTAAAATACTTTACTGTGTGTGTTCATACTTATGTTTCCAGCCATAGCTGCCCTGATATACCAAAAATGTCCCAGGGGGGTTGATAAAATCCACTTGGCTACCAGTAATTAAGCAACTCAGACACGATAAGCACTTTGTTTTCGATAACCTCTTTCAAAATTGTAATAAATAAAAACTCAGTGCAAACAGCTGATTTGCTAAATATATGCAGGGTGGGGAAGTTTAATACATTTCTTGGACATATTTTACGTTCTCTTGTATAACTGTCAATCAGGAGGGCATGCCTAGACTGCATATAAGCTATATATAAAGATTCATATGGATCTAGTTTAGAGTTGGCTATGTCTGCATGAACATGCAGCTGTCGGTATGCAGTTTCTTGTGACATGGAAAGCTCAAGAGTTGGATCTGTTTTGAGAGCTTCTATAATTGTTCCTCTAACTCCAGAGACTGCAATTTTAATTGTATGTTATTTCTGCTTTTTGCACTTGTTATGCAATGGCATGCTAGGCATGCGGTAGGGATTTGTCTAAAGGAAAACTCCAAGTTAAATTCAAATTTAGTAATAATTATGTTATCATTAGCTCTATATCGGGCAGAGATATGCATGATGGAAAAAAATGTTTTGGGTTCATTCATCAAAGAGTAACTTCAGTCATTTTTTCAACTTTGCATCTATTAAATCTTCTGCACTTTTTATTTTAACTTTGGATAGTCATTTTTTTTTTCTGGCAGTAAATACCTTATACAGCCCACTTCCTGTTTCTTGTCTGGTCATTAGCCTAGGCTTATGACATCATGCACAGTTCTCTCTCTCTCTTTTGAAAGTTTGCAAGGAAGGGAGGGGGGATGAGTCATAAGAGGGCCAATGAGGGCTGCAGAGCTGGAGGTGTGGCTCTGTGTGTCTGTGTAAAACCAGGAAGTGAACAGGCAGAAGCTTCAGCTGCCCACAGTTAAAATGGCTGCAGCCAGACTTAGTGGAAAGAGATTTCTGCAGCATATTTGGCAAGTACAGAATCACTGTATATATAAAATAACATGCAAAGTGGTTGGAGGGAAGCTTCAGAATGGCAAAGATGTTTTTATTACAAATTATGTGAGCAGACTGAAGTTCCTCTTTAAGTAAATCATTTTGTTTCGTCATATTCATTATGTTAGACTGGTCTTTGGAATTTGTTTCATATATTCGTTGTTCTGAATCGATTCATATTTTCCTTAAAGGGGGATTCCACCCTAAAGTGGAACTCCCGCTTTTCTGAACCCTACCCCCCTCCGGTGTCACATTTGGCACCTTTCAGGGGGGAGGGGGGTGCAGATACCTGTCTAAGACAGGTATCTGCACCCACTTCCGGGCATAAACTCCCACGGGAGTTTACGTCATTTCCTGTCCCGGCGCGCTGTCTGCCGGGACACACACGTGTCCCGACAGACAGCGCTGAGCATTCTCATTGCGCCGCGCGACTCGCGCATGCGCAGTAGGGAATCGGGAAGTGAAGCCACTTCCTGATTCCCTCACCGAGAATGGCGCCGGCTACAGCAGAGAGCCGAGCGATCGATCGGCCTCTGCTGCTGACACCGCTGGACCCTGGAACAGGTAAGTGTACATTTTTTAAAAGTCAGCAGCTGCAGTATTTGTAGCTGCTGGCTTTTAAAAAAAAAAATTTCAGTACAGTCCCGCTTTAAGTTATTTCGGAAGATTGGTGATATTTGTTTTAATGTGTTAAATCGTTATTTTGGGAGACTACTTATGCACTCTGAGTCATCCCTGCTATTCGAACCCACAAAGATAAATGGAATGTACTGATTGAATGATATTGACTTAAAGTCACACCTCCATCCAACCCAAACAAAAAAAAGTAGGAACCTTATTTCACTTTTATACATTACTGTATTTATTGCAATAGGTTTCCATTTCGTATGTAGTGCATTTTTTATAATAATGAAATATGTTAATGCAAAATAAACTAAATAGTTCAGAATCAATTGGGATCATTCATATGTCGGTATGTTATTTTGGATTCTTTAACCGCTTAAGGATCGCCTCACGCCGATATACGTCAGCAGAATGGCACGGCTGGGCACAATCACGTACCTGTACGTGGCCCTTTAAGAGCCCAGCCTTGGGTCGTGGTCCTGAGCTCCGTGACCGCGGGACCAGCGGACCCGATCGCCGCTGGTGTCCCGCGATCAGGTCACAGAGCTGAAGAACGTGGAGAGGTAGGTGTAAACAAACCTCTCCCGGTGCTTCCTAGTGACGCTGTCACTGATCGGCTGTTCCCTGTCATCGGGAAAGCCGAACAGTGATGACAGACGCAAAGCCACGCCCCCCTACAGTTTAAAAAAAAAAAAAACACACACACACACACACACACACACACACACACACACACACTTAACGCCCCCTAGTGGTTAACTCCTTCACTGCCAGTGTCATTTACACAGGAATCAGTGCATTTAAATAGCACTGATTGCTGTATAAATGACAATGGTCCCAAAAATGTCCGATGTGTCCGCCATAATGTCGCAGTCACAATAAAAATTGCTGATCGCCGCCATTACTAGTAAAAAAAAAAAAATATTAATAAAAATGCTATAAAACTATCCCCAATTTTGTAAACGCTATAACTTTTGTGCAAACCAATCATTAATCGCAATTTTTTTTTTACCAAAAATATGTAGAAGAATACGTATCGGCCTAAACTGAGGAAAAAATATGTTTTTTTATATATTTTTTGAGTATATTATAGCAAAAAATATTGCATTTTTTTCAAAATTGTCGCTCTATTTTTGTCTATAGCGCAAAAAATAAAAACCGCAGAGGTGATCAAATACCACCAAAAGAAAGTTCTATTTGTGGGAAAAAAAGGACGCCAATTTTGTTTGGGAGCCACGTCGCACGACCGCGCAATTGTCAGTTAAAGCGACGCAGTGCCGAATCGCAAAAAGGGGCCTGGTCCTTTGGCTGCAAATTGGTCCGGGGCTTAAGTGGTTAAACATTAACAAAAGGCCCAAACTATCACATCATGTCATCTGAATGAAACAATTGATTAATTTGTTTTGTTATCATTTATTTTGGATTCGATCACAAAACTTTTGTTCGAATATCGGGAAACTAAACTAATTGCACATGTCTAATAATGGGGAAATATCTACTTTAATGGAAAAATTTCTCAAGACACAAACAAGCTAGCATGGACCATGTAGTCTGATCTAACATTAACATGAATCAAAAACAATTTATTTTTATTGCATATATTTTAATAAAATGCGTTAGCTTTTTGCTTATTGGCCCAATTGGGCGTATAAACGCTTTATATATTTTTTTTCTTGCACTCACAATAGTTTACATTGCACAGAGGGTAGCACTTTAGGCTAAATTGCACTGATAGATCCTTTCCTCCATACCAACACCTATCACATTTACACACACCTGCTACCCAGGTTAGTGCGAGTTAGTTTAGTCTAAGCTAGACCCTTCCCACTATTTCCATGTTCCCTCAGTCAGTGATAGACATTCACAGATACAGGGCTTAGGAAAGTCATTGTCTTCTTACACTTCAAAAAATTAATGGATACGTTCACCTTTATGAACATGTTACCCCTATATTTAGGGTGTAACATGCTCCTATACACCCACCTCACGCCGCCAGCACTCCCTGCTCTGTGACATTGGGTGGGGGATCTTCTCCCCACAAACGCTGTCAAAATTTGAAAACAGTGCGGCCACATGACCGCGTCCTTCTTTCACAATTTCCTGTGAATGAATAGACTACAAAAACTATCAGTCATTGCGGTTGATGGCTTGTAGTTCTCAATGAACTACGAGGGTGCTGGTGAGTACTCTCGTAGTTCATTGGTTCTTCCTGCTATTCAGTAACTGCTGGTCAGTAGCAGAGGTGCCGACAGACAGTGTACTGAAAGTCTGCAGGATCCATGCATTGCACCCACAACCTGCTGATAGCCAGGGCAATGCTTTACAGAATGAAATATTTAAAAAAAAATAGTGAATGCACATTTCTTTTACCTGTAAAAAGATGTGCATTTACATATTTATTTACAAAATAAAACCCTCTGTACTGCAATTGGCTGCAGTAAAATTGTGTTGGATTCAACGTCTGTGTTTTTATTGAAGAACTATGCTGTCTGTGGATAGTGCCAAGTCAGTAGGTGACTACACTGTCTGGATAGAATGGGTCTAAGGTGGTATGTCAATGCATAAAGCAGCATTTGAAAACAGAACACCGGGGGTTATTTACTAAAGAAAAAAAAAAATTAGCACTACAAGCGCACTGCCAGTGCACTTGGAAGTGCAGTCGCTGTAGATCTGAGGGGGACATACAAGGAAAATAAAAAAACAGCATTTTAGCTTGCACATGATTGGATGATAAAATCAGCAGAGCTTCCCCTCATTTCAGATCTTCCAAGTGCACTTGCAGTGCACAGTGGATTTGCCTTTAGTAAATCAACCCCACTGTATATTATTCAATCTGAAAGAAGAGCAGCAGCCATGACTGCAGGAGTATTGCCGTAGGGCCCGATTTTGTTTTTTTTTTCAATGGAAGAGGGAAGGAGGGCCCATTCTTCAGCATTTCTATTTTAGTTTTATGTTCTTCAACAGCTAATAGTGTGTAAGTTTTTGTCCAAATAAAAAAACATTATTTGGCCTGGTATGGTGGTCTATAAACACTACTGCACATGCACAGAGGTTGCTCTGTAGTCCTGCTCTGAAAGTAAATTGCAGATTGAAGTTTGAAATTTTAGAAAAGTGCAACTCGTTTTTAAAAAAATTATAATTTGAATGATAAAAGAAAAACCTTGACAAAAAAAATATAGAATGTTAGAAAGGCACACAGTGGGAAAACATGCAAATAGAAGTGGATATTCAAGGTTGAAGTCTCTAATGGGGGACACAAGATTCAAATAATGTTTCATTATTCACGTTCACTAATTCATAACAATTAATGCACTGAATGGATGGAATCATGTGTGTACCACTGTGATTTTCAAATGAGAAAAAAATTTAAATATTTTAATAAAAACTCATTCACTTTGTTAGAATCAATACAATAACATTAATTTATTACTGATGAAAACCAGCATTTAAACTTAAATTAGCATGTAAAGCCCAACTAGGGGCTAAGGGGTTAGAACTTCTGTAAGGTACTTATGTCCTATTCCTGTTATCTGACAAAACAGGATGTTTTTGTTGTTGCCTTGTTCAGTTAAGCAATTGGGTCAGTTAAGAAATTGTGCTTTAATTCCGATTGCTCGCTCTTTGGGCAATCAACCACTTTGCTGCCTTTATTTGTTCTTATTGTTGGGTGCTTTAATTGACCATTGTAGTTGATTTGAGGGCAGTGAAATTTGGCATTTTGTTGTGTATGGGGCTGTGTAGACAGACCAGACAGGATGCTCCTGCTGAACCATGTCCACAGACAAACGTCCTACAATGGGCACGTGAGCATCAGAAGTGGACCATGGAGCTATGGAAGAAGGTGGCCTGGTCTGATGAATTACATCTTCTTTTACATCATGTGGATATCCGGGTTCGTGTGCGTTGCTTACCTGGGGAAGCGATGGCACCAGGATGCAGTATGGGGGGGGGGAGATATGTTAGAGGTGGCCAGTGTAATGCTTTGGGCAATGTTCTGCTGGGAAACCTTGAACATATATGACATGCGCCCCTAAAAATGGTTGTATAAAAGCAAAATCAGAGTAATATCCAACAGGGTCCATATGAGGTTTAAATTAAGGCTAATGCGGGACCAAATGAGGGAGGCTTAGGCCACAGGTGAAAGTCTGTAATGCTGGTGAACTCAGGGCTAAAGGCCCGTACACACGATACGAAAATTCAAACGACAAGCTTTTTGCCGATTTTCGGATCATTAGTACGGTGCTTTCCACAGCCGAATTTTTCGTCAGACAAAAGCCGAATGTGCAGAGTATACAATTTTTGTCGGATGTGAACTCAACATCCGATTTTCATTTCATTAGTATGCTTTTCGTACGAAAAAAATCATAAGAGCAAGACTACGCATGCTCAGAAACAAAAAGAATACATACAAAACTATTCAACACATTACGTAATTTCTGATGTTGTATTCTGTCGTACGAAAATGTTTGTATTGTTAGTAATCTCTTCACTTTTGACATGAGACTAGCATGCCACAAAAATCGGATGTTCAGTCGTCCGAAAATCTAAGCGTGTGTACGAGGCTTAAGGCTTTTCTCAGGAGCAAAGACAGCTCTATCGTGGATGCATAAAAGGACAGAACGAAAAGCGCATCCAAGTGTAGCATTTATTAGACATGGCAACAACAACAATATGAACTCGCAGGAAGAAGATATAGTATCGGCTCATCAACACTTTGTGTTTCCAAGCCCTCTGAGACTCCCGATGACGTCAGATGCCATCTCTGACACTGCGCTCCACGCTGGCATCCGCACGACCATACCCAGAACCACACAGACCTTGCCGGCTTCTCTCCTTGAGACAGCGCAGTCTAGGCGTTTCTGGAGCAGCCCGTTGTATTTCTCCCATCGCGGCGCTTCCACAAATAGATAAGCCGATACTATATCTTCTTCCTGTGAGTTTATATTATCATTGCCATGTGTAATAAATGCTACACTTAGAGGCGCTTTTCGTTCTATCTTTTTATGCTGGGAAACCTTGGGTCCTGCCATTCATGGATACGGTATTCCCTGACGGCAGTGGCCTCTTTCAGCAGGATAACGTACCCTGCTGCACTACAAAAATGATTCAAGAATGGTTTGGAGAACACAATCTAACCAAGTATCTGTGGGATGTGCTGGAAAACAAGTTCGATCCATGGATGACCAACCTTGCACTTGCAGGACCTAAAGTATTTGCTACTGAGCGCTTGATGCCAGGTACCACAGCATACCTTCAGAGGTCTAGTGGCGGCCATGTGGGTCAGGGCTGTTTTAGCAGCAAAAGGGGGTCCTACTCAATATTAGGTCGGTGGTTATAAAGTTACAGCTGATCGGTGTGTGTGTGTGTACATTTGTGTCTAAAAAATTCAGGTCCTATTTAAAGAGACATCAGGGGTCTATTGGACAAGGTATGCTATATTCAATGTGTTCTTATGTCAACTTTCAACCCTTCTTTCAAGCTTTCGTATGGCTGGTGTCATATCTGGGTAAGTGTGCAGGACCATGGCAAATGTAGCTCTAATCAGAGGCTAAGATGGCACCATCTTCAGTAGATAGGAAGGTTTAGTTCCGTTTTGATGGCCATAAAGTGTGATGGGAGGCTTACTGGCCAATGTTGAAAAAAGGAGGAGAATAGAAGCGGTGGATTACAGCTCTAACTATTGTAAATAATCCCAAAGTATTTCAGTTATTTCATTATCTGTCCTAGAAAGACTTTGGTCATAGTTTTTAAGGTGAATTTTAAGCATGTAAAAAAATTAAAAAAAGAAGACTATAAAATGATCATATAACTATCAGCACTTTGTTTTTAAGCTAAATTGAGTCAACAGTTTTGATTAAAAAAAATTTAAATAAATCTTGAATGAAACGTATGTCTTGATTGGCAAAAAATGTAAAAAAACTCTACAGGAAAGATGTGAATTAGCAATAAAACCTAGGAGGAGGTGAGAATCTGAACTTTGAATGTTTTACTGAGCAATATTAAAGTGGAAGTAAAGGCAACACGCATGTCTTCTTAAAAGCATTGCTTCCCCCTCCTACCTATGCTGTACACAGCTGGTAAAAGATCTGTGTACAGAGGATACCATTTTCGTTGTGTGCGATGCAGGCGTTCCAGCTATACTTTTACAGTGCAGGCAGTGCCTCCCATTCCCAGTTTTCTGTCTCTCACCTTCTCTGGAGCCTAGGACCACAATAAACAGTCTCAGGATGAAAAGGACAATGAGGAACATTTATGCCCTCATCCCCTTTGCCGTTTATGAAGGCAGAGGCGATCAGCTCTAAGCACACCCACAAATGCACAAGGTACCCACACATGTAGACTATGATTGCACAGTTGTAAATGTCAGAGTGAGACCAACAATTCTAAGGCCATCATCCATGGTTAAAGTGCAACTTCACTCTTCCAATAATGATTTTTAATCCTCATGCTGTACAACTTTTCTGATCTGTATACTTGTATGCTTAATAACTCAAAACATATTGAAACTAGAGGGTTAGCATAACAACCAGGGAACTAGCATTTTTAGAATGGGATCAGCAATTGTGGTCTTCAAAACTCACTCTGGAAAGGTTTTACTTTTTTTAAATTGAATAAGCTAGGCACTTGAACACTATACAATGTATCTAAAGTCAAAGTCAACACTATTTATTTTTTAGGATAACGTATTTATTTGTGCTGTTGTGTGTCATATTTCCCTTCTCAGTCTGTCCCAGATTAGGTACAGGTATACTCACTGGAGGATTTCCTATTTCTGTTCCAATAACTGAAAAACTTTGGATTCCCCTTCACCTTCTGTTCTTGTGACAATGGTCACTAGGACAAATCGAGAAGGCGAAAAAAAAGAAAAAAAGTCAGCCACATTCTTCTTCTTTGCTTTATGTGGTTATAGGAAACTTGTACTTGGCAACATATGTAGGTTGCAATTGCTAAGGTGCCTTTCTGAAAATGCAGATTGCTTGGCTGTCACACTTTCCAAAGCTAGCAAAGCACAGCTCAAATTTTGCCAGATTCCTGCTGTCAAGACCCGGGTCGGAACCTTCGAACTCTGCTGTGTCTGGTAATGTCACTTTTTTTTCTGAGCCACCTGGGATGCTGGATAGCTCCCTGGACAATTCCTTGAATGATCTTGCCTTGCATCCTCTTTTTCCTGAACCTGAATTCTTTATGCCATGTCTCTGCACTTTCTGTTTGCAAGAATGTGCTCTCTGGCCAATATCTTGCTCTTGTCACTCCTGCTGCCATCCGTATCCTCGCCCCTTCATTGCTGACTTTTGGCTTTTTCCTCAACTATGCTTCTGCTTGATCCCAACCTGCAACCACTCGTTACCAACCTTTTGGCTTGTTTACTGACTAGGCTTCTGCTTATCCCTGCCTGCTATATCTGCTACTAAACCCTGGCTTGCTCACCTCCTGGTGGGGCAATCCCGAGGACCACAAGCTGGTACCAACACACAGCAAAACCCATCTCCACCATCAGCAGATCTGAGGTTAAGCAAAGTTTGTTTCCCTACATTTACTGTATTTGTGTATATCTCACATTTTCTAGCTGCAGCTATTTATATATTTTATGCTCACATTTGTGGTTTATTAGGTAGCGCAGTATTTCTTTTGTTTTTCCAGATCTGAGGTTAGTACTTAAAGTGGTTGTATACCTTCAATTACAACTTGCACCTACAGGTAAGCCTAGATTAAGGCTTACCTGTAGATACAAGAAATATTTCCTAAACCTACATGGTTTAGGAGATATTTGCCAAAAAGTTTTGCAATGTTGTCTACAGCACATGCGAGCCGTAGACAACGATGCATTCACAGGGTTAATCCCCATTCACAAATCTGGCTTTGAAGTAACCTTCCTGGTATCTGTGGAGAGATGGCTGCGGCTAGAGGGGGAGACGAGGACGGCTTCGGAGGCCCCGATCTAAGGTAAGAGATGCATAATGAGCTAGTATGCTAGTCATACTAGCTCATTATGGCTTTGTCTTGCAGGTGGTTTAAAAAAAACAAATAAAAAAAAAAAAACGGGTTTACTACCACTTTAAATTACGTGAGCCTGCATCATCTGCCAGGGTGACCTGCTTCTGTATTTGAACACAAAAGAAAAAAAAAAAAACTCACTAGGTTGGACTTTGAAGGCAGATTGGATCAAACGATATTGGTTTAAAAAATTGTCATATTTTATTTACACATAAAAATAGAAAAAGGACATATAAAACATACATACATAATACATAAACATACATAGTACTCGCATTAAAAGGGCATATATCCACAGTCAGCCAAAAACACGGCCAAAAAGGGTGTCACATATACCCAAATGACGGTCAAAAGTATGACATCAGCAAAATACATGAGCCCCTGTGCATCTACGCGTTTCACTTCTTCAGGACACGCATAACAGGGGTATAGAAACAGGTCTCACTGGTCTGGATGTGTGAAAATGCCTACACAAAAGTCTCCCTGGGTGGTCACCAGAGCAATAAGGATAGCCAAGCAGATACTAATCCAAAATTGTCACAGATAATCAGACAATTGTTCCTCTAGGGGAAAGAAAAATCCTATGTGGCAAACTTCATAAGAGATAATAGTAACACGATAGTTGCATAGACATCAGCAGCCAGATCATACTAAGATCATTGTTGCCTGATTTCAACACTGGAATGAAGTAGAAATTACATTCTCAGCAGCTCCAACCGCATCTATGCCCAGAGGGAGACAAAACGAGAGCCTGCTCACACACCCATATATTGTTTTCTTTTTTCATGTATAAATAAAATATGACACAATACCGTTGGTCCAATCTGCCCTCAAAGTCCGACCTAGTGGGTTTTTTTTCTTGTGTTCAAATGATCTATACGGATGTGGCTTGAGAGTGACAAATTTTTAAATTACTGCTTCTGTATTTATCCAGTTGTTTGGCGAGTACCTCTCTACTGGCCTCCAAGGCAGAGCCCTGACCGTGCTCTCCGCACCATTCAGCTCCACAAAAAAAGTAAAAGAAAGAAAAAAGAAGAAAATAAAAAAAAAAAAAAAAAAAAAAAAAAAGGAGCTGGGTCAAAAATTCTCGGCCGAACAGTACAAGATGTACATGATATCCAACAAGCTCACATCCAACATTTTTTGTCTGAAAATCCGATCGTGTGTACGGGGCATTAGTGTTGATTGGGGAATCAAGTATTAAATCTCTGAACGAGAACAAGCATGCAAATCAGGAGTTTAGACCTCATTGGCTTGCATTCCTTTTCCAGGTCAGCTGCTCAACAGATTGAAGAAACAGACAAACAAGCAACTAGCATTTTCTACACGAGTTCAGTGATGGCCGCCGACATATTTTTTCCTTTTAATTAAAACTACCCATTCGTTTAAGGGAGGAAAAAAAAAACGATTAGAAACCATTTTATGAACAAAAGCTTTTGCACAATTTAATCATGTTTTCTTTCAGTCATTCCGATTTTCTCTATACATTTATGGACACAGCAGGATGAAGAGTGAACAGGAATGTTGAATACAAAAATATAAAACCATTCAATGATCCTTACTTCGTGCTTGTACACTTCAGTAGATTGGTAACTGTTGTGCCTGCGGGTCCTCTGTACATAATCTCTAGCTTGAGTCCCTCAAATATGGCTGTCAAGTCTATAGGCATTCTACCTGCTTCACATTAACGAAAATGCTGTAGCGATATTTACATACACACACAAAAAAAAAGAAAACTGTACAATTTTGGGGAAAATGTGTGATATCGTTTTTTAAATTTAGACAATAATAAATTAGTACATTAAAGCATATATAATGCCAAAACCATTTTTTTTTTTTTTAAACTACGATAAGTCAGTTTTTTCTCTGGAATCCCTTTTGGGAATATTTCCATTTACTTCCGGTGATGTAGGCGCAACAGGAATGTGTCCCCACTGGAAGATTTTCCCTCTAGTACTGCTCCTCAAATTTTGGGGTCTACATTTTTTTCCCTGTCCTGGTGTGGATCGTCAACAGAGAGAGTGAATTTTCCATCAGCTGTTTAGACTATAAAAATCTTTTGTAGAGGCAGAGCAGGAAACTCTCTGACGGAAATATATATGGATGTAACATATACACCAATCAGCCATACCATTATGACAACTGACAGGTAAAATAATTAACATTGATTACTTTCTTTAAACTGCATCTGAAAGTGGGTGGGATATATTAGGCAGAAAGTGAACATGCTGTCCCTGAAGCTGATGTGTTCAAAGCAGCAAAAATGGGCAAGCATAACGATTTGAGCGACTTTGACAAGGATCCAATTGTAATGGCTAGAAGACTAGGTCAGAGCATCTCCAAAACTGCAGCTGTTGTGGGATGTTCTGGGTCTGCAGTGGTCAGGACCTACCAAAAGTGGTCCAAGGAAGGAAATCTGGCAAATCAGCGACAGGTGACCAAGGCTCATTGGATGCACATGGGGAGCAAAGGCTGGCCCCTGTAGTCTGATCCAATAGAAAGGCTACTGTAGCTCAAATTGATTAAAACGTTCATGCTGGTTCCAATAGAAAGATGTCAGAACACACAGTGCATCGCAGTTTGTTGAGTATGGGGCTGTGTAGCCACAGATCATTCAGAGTGCCCATACTGACATGTATCCACAGCCAAATGCACCTACAATGTGCAAGTAAGCATTGGAACTGGACCACAGGAGCCATGGAATAAGATGGCCTGGTCTGATGAATTTAAGAATGGTTCGAAGAACACAAGTTTGAGGTGTTTACTCGGCCTCCAATTTCTCTCAATCCAACCAAGCATCTGTGGGGTGTGCTGGAAAAACAAGTCTGATCCATGGAAGCCCCACCTCACATCTTTATTTATTTTGTTCATAAACGACCTGGAGGATGGGGTAAATGGTTCAATCTCTGTATTTGCGGATAATAGTAAGCTAAGCAGGGCAATAACTTCTCCGCAGGATGTGGAAACCTTGCAAAAAGATCTGAACAAATTAATGGGGTGGGCAACTACATGGCAAATGAGGTTTAATGTAGAAAAATGTAAAATAAGGCATTTAGGTGGCAAAAATATGAATGCAATTTATACACTGGGGGGAAAACCTCTGGGGGAATCTAGGATGGAAAAGGACCTGGGGGTCCTAGTAGATGATAGGCTCAGTAATGGCATTCAATGCCAGGCTGCTGATAACAAAGCAAACAGAATATTGGTATGCATTAAAAAGGGGATTAACTCCAGAGATAAAACAATATTTCTCCCACTCTACAAGACTACAAGGGCACCAGTCCTCAGGAAGGATGTACTGGAAATGGAGCGAGTACAAAGAAGGGCAACTAAGCTAATAAAGGGACTGGAGGATATTAGTTATGAGGAAAGGTTGCGAGCACTGAACTTATTCTCTCTGGAGAAGAGACGCTTGAGAGGGGATATGATCTCAATGTACAAATACCATACTGGTGACCCCACAACAGGGATAAAACTTTTTTGCGAAAGGGAGTTTAACAAGCCTCGTGGCCACTCATTTAAATTAGAAGAAAAGAGGTTTAACCTTTAAACTACGTAGAGGGTTCTTTACTGTAAGAGCGGCAAGGATGTGGAATTCCCTTCCACAGGCGGTGGTCTCAGCGGGGAGCATCAATAGTTTTAAAAAACTATTAGATAAGCACCTGAATGACCGTAACATACAGGGATATACATGTCAAAGACATACATGTCTTTTTTCAACCTCACCTACTATAACTAATAGGATCTGCTAATGACAGCTTGGTGCCAGATACAACAGCATATCTACAGAGGTCTAGTGGAACCCATGCCTCGACAGGCTGTGGTGGTCATAATGTTATGGCTGATCGCTGTACATACGTGTAACACGAGTCCCTGTATCTGTTGTTGGGGATGGAATTTAGTTATATTCCTGTTAAACACTTTTTGGATACACAGGTTTTCATGAATGATGGGAGTGGCCTGTATGTTAAACCCAGACTGCAATCAGTCACTGCACTTTACAAGTTTCCATTGACCAGGACTTTTTAAAATATATTCCCCATAGTCAGTTTACCTGTGTAAGGGAAAGGGTGTCAAATTAAACCATTCTACAAAATCTACGCTAAGAAATCCTAATGCGTAATGATTAAGCCCACTGGTGGAAACATGTCAGAGGAGTGGTCCTGGGGGTGGGATCATATGCTGAAGGTTGTCGGCTGATTAATGTTTTGCCTGTGACAACATCATCGGTGTGCAGCGTTTCCTTTGGATTATACAAAGCCATGATAAAAAAAAGAGATTGAATGAGATGGAAAACAAAACGTTCGGTGAAGGGTTTTCCATGTACCATGCTTAAAAGAGTGGGCACACTTATCTCCGTCAAACGTGAGGATACATAATGTATTCCATCTACAATATCACCCTTTTGAGCGTGAGATAATTGTTATCTGGATATGCCAGAGTTTGTGTGCCCCCCACTTACCCCTTTTAGGAATGGGCCCACTATATCTAATTATGTGGTGAAATTATCTCCCAATGGCAAAGTCTGTGGGTACATTTGTTTAGTTATTCCTATCCTTGCTTTAACTGCATTTAATGCACAGATACGATTAATGAAATTCCTTTTCTCACCCACACCAGGATTACCAAATCATGGTTACTATACCTGCCACCTGCTATGCAATAAATAAAGTGTCCATTCGGTGTCACGGCTAAAATTCACTGTAACAGACCATGTACCAAAAAAAAAAAAAAGGGGTGGTAACCAGGAGCGGACTCTAAAGTTTATTGGATTGACCGTCTTAAACTAGAAGTTCACCTTTTAGGGTAAAAATGTTGTGCACATATTTTGGCAGAAAAAAAAGTGTATCTATTCCCCCCAGGAGCCTGCAAAGCATAGCACCCATGATCAATGGATCGTAAGTACAGTGTCAGGCTCCTGCAGGCACCTGCACCAGCTTTCTTGCCCATACCTCTGTACAGGCTTGCCGTTTAAAATCTGGAGGAAGTGTCAATGGACTTCGAAGGTGCTCATAAGTGCCCTTGCATGCCATTCAGAACTACTGTGGTGGCAAACTCCAACCTTGCACTCTCTGGATTTTTATTTGCATCTGTTCCTTTGAGCAGGCATTGTTTTGTATGAGCCTTTGAACGAAGATCCAATTTTCTTAGTTTAAAGGGTAATCCCACCTTTTCATTAATAAAGATATATTCCCAGCACCCTACCCAGGTGATAATTTTCTCAACACTCCGCTCACAGTACGGGAGCTAGCAGTCACTGGTCAGCGTGGTCACACGACAGTATGAACAATGAGAGTCTCTTCTACAAAATAGTGGCCATCTGCAAACAGACACCAACTCCCTGTGGCCTAAATAAGGTGAGTAAATGGCTTCAGCTTCTGTTCTCCACCCGCAGTGAACGCCTCAGATGCGTTTCACCCTTTTCAGGGCTTTTTCGTAGAGGGTCTCTTATTACGGTTAGGATAGATGACGAGACTCTCACTGGTCAACACTGTCACCTGAGCCATTGCCGGCATTATGCTGCAACATAGCCTCTGGGGCTTTGTATGGAGTTTAAAAGGGTACGTATCAGCATACCAGCAGATGTGGGCGATGGATGATTTTTGGCACAGCAGATAACTGCATCGAGGACTGGAAAAGCATGGAGGGTGTTGGAAATTCAGCTTTAATTTTTGGTGTAACAGTGATTTTGGCTGATTTTGTACATTTGTACACGGACAAAGGCATGGCTGGTCTATAATTTTAATGGTAGGTTTAATTTAATAGTGAGAGACAAAAAAAAAAAAAATCTAGCAAAAAAAAAAAACGCAAAAAAAAAAAAAAAAAAAAAAAAAAAAAAGGTATAAATTGATTTGCATTTTAATGAGTGAAATAAGTATTTGATCCCATATCAAGCAAGATTTCTGGCTCCCAGGTGTCTTCTATACAGGCAACGAGCTGAGATTAGGAGCACTCCTAATCTCAGCTTGTTACCTGTATAAAAAACACCTGTCCACAGAAGCAATCAATCAGATTTCAATCTCTCCACCATGGTCAAGACCAAAGAGCTGTCCAAGGATGTCATGGATTGCGTGTGATATTTTTGTTGTTATTCTGTCTCTCACTGTTAAAATAAACCTACCATTACAATTATAGACTAATCATTTCTTTGTCAGTGGGCAAACTTACAAAATCAGCAGGGATCAAATACCTTTTTCCCTCACTGTAGGTTTATTATGCATTTTTGTTTTACTATAGGTCACTGTGAAATCAATAGTGGCATTTCATTATTTGATTATGTCCAAACATGTGTGTTCTCCTCTGGGGTATGAACGCAGGTCATTGACTGAATCTCTAAACACAATTGTAACGTATTACTATGTAAATGGTATTGATACGTTTGTTACTGGTTTTATTTCATATTGTTCATTGAAGAAGGGTAGATTTTGCTATTGATGGAACATTGCTCATTTATATGATAAATCTACTACATGTGCAACCTTGGACTTCTTCTACATACATATATTTAGAAATATATGCACATGCATGTGTGTTCGTATTTACACAAACTCTTGCCAAAGAACTGAAAGTCAGAAAATGTAATTATGGTTGATTGTGGCCAATTCCTTTAAATATGTTAGCGGCTATCAGACCCAGGGAACTCGCACTCATTGAAGGAACCAGTTAAATAATATTAATGCTAAAACACTTGAAAGCATTAAACAACATTTAAATCTACCCAAGTTAAGCAAGCAAAAAATAAAAACAAAAACACATTTTTGTTACTTCTGAAAAATATACATATCTAGACCAGAAAACCTAAGCTTACGCAGTCATAAATAATTATATTCACAAGTCCATCTAAACAGAAGCGATGAATCGCTCTCCTGTTCTGAAAGAGGTTTTTGATCTGTCACCATGTTGTTCAGTTATATTGTCTTTCAAGCATTGTCAAAAATGTCCACGGAGATTACTCCAATTAAAAAAATATATATACAAATAAATATTACACACGGCGCAATAGAAAGATGTTGTAACAGAAGGTCCCTTCCATACAAGATAAGTAACTAAAATCCAGCAGCAGAGAATAAAGTCCAATCACCAAACATGCTAGTAAAAACCCTAAATTCCACATCTGATCATTGTGTGGATAAAACAGTAAGTGACCTGATCTGTGATTGGCTCATAAAAGTGCTTCGCTTGGTGCAGCCAGGTGTCAAAGTACTATTTTTTTCCATAACCAACCCGATGTTTCCTTTGTAAGCTTTAGGAAAAATTATGAAGCGAACATGGCTGGAAATATGTACCATTCTTTCAAAGATACATACGATTCTACTTTAAAGTCATTTAGAGGTAGGGGCTGAAAATACTGGTGGAAGCAACTGAGACAGAAGGACCCTGAATTGGATATGAATTTGGCACAATAATCTGGAACTAACCAAGTGAAGAACTATTTAATGAAAGGACACGGGCAGGCTAAGCCCGCTTCGCCTGCTCAGCAACACTTGAATGTTTGGAGACCATTGCTTTTTTAACCTCTTAACCCATTTCGGAATTCCAATATTCCTCCCATTATCGGGACTGTATCTAGGTTGTTGCATTATCTCTGTCATCTTCGGCATCTTCTTCAGGGGAAAGAAGTTTACCGCTTTCTGCAAGGTCTACCATCTCTACATGTAGGTAACCATTTCCACACCGTATTATATCTTCTTCCATTGGTTCTGTCACTTCATCAACTGTACAACTTTCACTGTATTCACACTGACCATATTTGTCCGTTCTCCGTTTTTGTAACCACTTTTGTATCAATTCCTTCAGGAAGATCAGCGGGATGGGCAAAGAAGCAAAGATGATCAGGCTGACCAGAAGTGCAAAGGCCCAGGGTGGGTATTCCAACTTGATCTCTTTAGCCTAATTCATAAACCAAGGAAGGAATAAAAAAAAGGAACCTTCAATATAGTATAAACACACTTAAAAGAGAAACTATTTAAAAATATTTTCCTAACTTAAAATAGAGATTGTGTAATGTTTCACAAAACACATTAAACTTAATTCACAAAGCTTTAACACAAGATAAGGAACTTTATTTAAGCTGTTTTGACTAGAATTATTAAATATTAGTGGTTTCAGCTCGCAGTTGCCATCAAAAAATAAGGATCCGTATCCTGGTGTGCTAGCTATGTTAATTAAGCCTTTTGCATCACAAGCTAGTAGGCACTCAACTATACAAAACACAATATGGTCAGCATCTTTGCTGAACTACAAGAATCGTATACAGTACCGAAAAATTTTTACTCTAGAAAGCTGCTGCACATGTACAGTGATATTCCAACATCTTTGAATGCATACTTTATTAAAGTATCTAAATACTTTGCATTCAGATACCATTTAAGTATTCCGGTGCCATTATTGTGTTTTGTGCTATGAATTCTGCTGTCTACCAAGAGATCCTGAAGGAGAATGTCCGACCATCTGTTTGTGTACTCAAGCTGAAACGAACTTGGGTTCTGCAGCAGGACAATGATCCTAAACACACCAGCAAGTCCACCACAGAATGGCTGAAGAAAAACAAAATGAAGAGTGGCCTAGCCAAAGTCCTGACCTGAATCCTATTGAGATGTTGTGGTATGACCTTAAAAAGGCCGTTCATGCTCGAAAACCCTCTAATGTAACTGAATTAGGACAATTCTGCAAAGATGAGTGGGCCAAAATTCCTCCAGGACGCTGTAAAAGCCTCATTGCACGTTATCGCAAACGCTTGGTTGCAGTTGTTGCTGCTCAGGGTGGCCCAACCAGTTATTAGGTTTAGGGGGCAATCACTTTTTTTACACAGGGCCATGATGGTTTGGATTTTTTTTCACCTTTAATAATAAACACCTTCATTTACAAATTGCATTTTGTGTTTACTTGTGTTGTCCTTGACTATTGTTTAAATTGGTTTGATGTTCCGAAACACTTAAGTGTGACAAACATGCAAAGGAACAGGAAATGAGGAAGGGGGCAAAGGAAAATAACAAATATAATGTTTTTGTTGGTGTTTTGTTTAATAACATTTTATTGTAAGTGTGTTTGCTAATGCTGTTTTATATTATTTTTAGTTTAATTTTTTATTTATTTTTTAGTTTATTTTAACTGCTTGCCGACCGCCGGCTGTCAATTGACCGTCAGGTGGCGCAGCTCTCGTGGCGTTGCGCGCCCGCCGTGTTACTGGGGACTCGGTGCGCGTGCCCGGCTGCCGTGACGTCCTCCAGGCACCCGCGATTGCCCGGTAACACAGCAGGACCGTGGATCTGTGTGTGTAAACCCACAGATCCACAGTCCTGTCAGAGAAAAGGAGACCGATGGTGTGTTCTCAGTACAGAGAAACACTGATTGGTCTCCTCCCCTTGTCAATCCCCTCCCCCTACAGTTAGAATTACTCCCAGGGAACATGTTAACCCCTTCAGCGCCCCCTAGTGGTTAACCCCTTCCCTGCCAGTCACATTTATACAGTAATCAATGCTTTTTCATTGCACGGATCGCTGTATAAATGTGAATGGTCCCAAAAATGTGTCAAAAAAAAGTGTCCGATATGTCCACCGCAATATCGCACTCATGATAAAAATCGCAGATCGCTGCCATTACTAGTAAAAAAATAATAATAAAAATGCAATAAATCTATCCCCTATTTTGTAGGCACTATAACTTTTGCGCAATCCAATCAATATATGCTTATTGCAATTTTTTTTACCAAAAATATGTAGAAAAAATACGTATCGGCCTAAACTGAGGAAAAAAATTGTTTTTAAAAAAAAAAAAAATAATTGGATATTTATTATAGCAAAAAGTAAAAAAAAAATTTTTTTTTTTTTCAAACTTGTTGCTCTTCTTTTGTTTTTAGCGCAAAAAATAAAAAAATACCACCAAAAGAAAAAGCAAAAAAAGGAGGTAGTGGCGCGCAAAGATAAAACTAAATATTTAAAAGACAAGACGGTAAAATAGACATAGAAGGCTCCAAGTGGATAATATGAATAAGATAAAACAATATAAACCAGCAATAATGCATATAATGGTGTGATAAAACCAGAGTATGTGGTAAAAAACAATCCTTGTTAAAAATGCATCATAAAAAACGCATGGTGCGACTGGATAAAATAATAGTGCATATAGGTGTATAAAAAGTCGGTGATGTGGTAAAAGAAAGGTGAAATCTTCCTGCACAACGTGTGGTGTGTGTCCAATAAATAGTGAAAGGGGAGTGATCCAAGGTAAATGGATATATCAGAGGAATGGTACACAGACTAAAGTGGTGTGAAGTGCAGCAAAGTAAAAAAGGCCTGGCAAAGCTAAAATGCCAAATGAAGAAAATAAAACGGTCCGTGCCAGATGGCAACTTAAAGTGAAACTGCAAATACTACAGAAGGTGAATAGCGATTAGAGAAAAATCGCATAGTGAAAACGTCCAAAATAAAGGAAGTCCATATATATCGTGGGTGAATCTGGGTATCTTCTATCCGATAAACGGGCAGGAATATCTGTGCTGAGGTGTCCAATAGTGATGGGTAATGGGGGTATAAATCCTGTGCGGTGCTCCGTGCAATCCTAAAAGGGGATAAGGGTGGCCCCTTACCTTACAGCTGTAAGGTTACAGCAGTATAATGTGGGTCTTAGGTGACCGTCCTCTCGGGGGTGTCCTCCTGGGTTTTCAAATGGTGATCCTGGGTAGTCTCTGTCTGTATGTTCAGTGTGGGGCCCTTCAGCTTGTTCAAGCAGGGGATATGGCAGGGGGTGGGGGGTTGGTTTTCACCTCAGTGGTACATGAAATTAAAATTGCCTCATAGTGTAGTATGCAAAGTGATAAAAAGATGTTTATTGCATTTCAAACAGTATACAGATAAAAGAATGGGTACTCACATTTAGGTGGTGAGTACAAAAGCAGGGTATAAACGAGCGTTCGAGCTCGGTGGCGTCACTTCCGGTAGAATCACGTGTCCCGACGCGTGTTCGTCACAAGGTCACGTGACTTCATCAGGATGAAGTCACGTGACCTTGTGACGAACACGCGTCGGGACACGTGATTCTACCGGAAGTGACGCCACCGAGCTCGAACGCTCGTTTATACCCTGCTTTTGTACTCACCACCTAAATGTGAGTACCCATTCTTTTATCTGTATACTGTTTGAAATGCAATAAACATCTTTTTATCACTTTGCATACTACACTATGAGGCAATTTTAATTTCATGTACCACTGAGGTGAAAACCAACCCCCCACCCCCTGCCATATCCCCTGCTTGAACAAGCTGAAGGGCCCCACACTGAACATACAGACAGAGACTACCCAGGATCACCATTTGAAAACCCAGGAGGACACCCCCGAGAGGACGGTCACCTAAGACCCACATTATACTGCTGTAACCTTACAGCTGTAAGGTAAGGGGCCACCCTTATCCCCTTTTAGGATTGCACGGAGCACCGCACAGGATTTATACCCCCATTACCCATCACTATTGGACACCTCAGCACAGATATTCCTGCCCGTTTATCGGATAGAAGATACCCAGATTCACCCACGATATATATGGACTTCCTTTATTTTGGACGTTTTCACTATGCGATTTTTCTCTAATCGCTATTCACCTTCTGTAGTATTTGCAGTTTCACTTTAAGTTGCCATCTGGCACGGACCGTTTTATTTTCTTCATTTGGCATTTTAGCTTTGCCAGGCCTTTTTTACTTTGCTGCACTTCACACCACTTTAGTCTGTGTACCATTCCTCTGATATATCCATTTACCTTGGATCACTCCCCTTTCACTATTTATTGGACACACACCACACGTTGTGCAGGAAGATTTCACCTTTCTTTTACCACATCACCGACTTTTTATACACCTATATGCACTATTATTTTATCCAGTCGCACCATGCGTTTTTTATGATGCATTTTTAACAAGGATTGTTTTTTACCACATACTCTGGTTTTATCACACCATTATATGCATTATTGCTGGTTTATATTGTTTTATCTTATTCATATTATCCACTTGGAGCCTTCTATGTCTATTTTACCGTCTTGTCTTTTAAATATTTAGTTTTATCTTTGCGCGCCACTACCTCCTTTTTTTGCTTTTACTTGGGTTCAGACATTTCCTATTAAGTGTGCGCAGCATTCCTTTAGTCATTGTTCGTTGTGCTGGCGCAGGATTAACCCTTTAAACTTTTTACCACCAAAAGAAAGCTCTATTTGTGGGGACAAAATTATAATTTCATTTGGGTACAGTGTTGTATGACCGCGCAATTGTCATTCAAAGTGTGACAGCACTGAAAAATGGCTTGGGCAGGAAGGGGGTAAAAAGGAACTGTATTGAGATGGTTAAAGTGCTTCTTTTACTAATGAACACTTAAAGTGATTGTAAACCTCAGACATGAAATATGAACAAGGCATATCCCTCTATAGTGTTTACTTGTCTCAATCCAGAGCACTAAGTGTTGTTTCTGTCTGCTGTCCTGTTCCTCTTCTATCTGCAGGAGTCACTTCTGACAAATTTTCCTGACACCAAGAGATAAAAAGGTGACAGGGGAGGCGGCTCCAGCTGATTGACCGTCCCAGCTCCTTTCCTGTGTGCAGGGGGGTATGTCTCTTCCCCCCAGTCAGCGGTCAGAGCTCTCTTCATTGAGCACTGCTATCCACCCCCTTTTTCTGACATCTAAGACAAGCTTTATAAATTCTGGACTTTGAATGTATGTACAGAAGAGAATAATGCAGATAAACAGGTGCAACCTATGTAGGAGGATTTGTTTTGTCTTGGTGTATCACCAGTCAATTCACTTGGTATATGTGAGGGTTTACAACTACGTTAATACAGAGCATTCACATAAAGTTTGCTAAAGAGACAGCAGAGCAGTAGTAGCCTGCCTTAAGGATTGCTGTGTTTGATTGAAACCTTGGATGAAAACATCCAATAAAAAGTTATAATAACTGCTATAACCCACCCAACTGCATAATGGTTAGAAATCTACCCAATATTCATATGCAATAGTTCAGTTTTCTGTCTAAAAATATATTAATATTTGTTTTACCTCTGACCACTAATGTATTGCACAGATTTAAAAACCAGGGGGTCAATTTATCAATGTTTTTACCGAAGAGTCGCACATTTTTCAATTAAAGTCCATTCACAAATATGTGTATCTTGTGTATTTTTAATCTAGGGTGATAAAATTAATCAACAGACACCTAAATTGTCTCACAACCATACCTGTTCCATACTCCATGACTGGTACACTGGGTGGGTGATGCACATTCTAATTAAACTTGCAAGCAGGAGTCCAATCATGGCCAAGATGCTGACATATTGCCACATGTATTTGTACACAATCCATGGACGAAAACCCAACATGTCTTCAATATCATTCATAAACCTGGACAAAAACCACGTATAAAATTATCTAGAGGACACATTTTATATTTAAGTCAAATATATACAGTATGTATGACCCTGAAGGATGCTTAAACAATGATATGTTACGTTGCTTTGCCCTGTGGCCACTAAGGGCCCGCTGCTCACCGCCGGGGCACTCGCATCGGCTCCTGGGGAGAGCAGCGGGCGCACGCCCCTAGTGGCCACAGGGCGAAGCGACGTGACATAACGTTGTTTCGCCCAGCCATGCCATTCTGCCGCAGTACAACTGTGGCGGCTGGTCGGCAAGTGGCTAGGACACATCCATCATTGTTTAAGCATTGCGCGCGCACGCACGCACGCGCCTGCTGCTCTCCCCCCGGAGCGGATGCGGGTGATTGCTGCTAACACACCGAGAACCGGGATCTGTGTGTGTAAACACAGTTTCCGGTTCTCTGAGTGGAGAAGAGACAGATTGTCTGTTCAGAGAATGAACAGCGATTTGTCATCTCCCCTACACAGTCCCCTCCCCCTTCAGTTAGAACACACACTACGGAACACAATTAACCCCTTGATCGCCCCTCTAGTGTTAACCCCTTCCCCTGCCAGTGACATTTTTACAGTAATCAGTACATTTTTATAGCACTGATCGCTGCATAAATGCCAATGGTCCCAAAAATGTGTCAAAAGTGTCTGCCATAACGTCGCAGTCCTGATAAAAATCGCAGATCGCCGCCATTACATAGTAAAAAAAAAAAATAATAATAAAAAATGCCATAAAACTATCCCACATTTTGTAGACACTATAACGTTTGCGCAAACCAATCAATATACGCTTATTGCGATATTTTTTTACCAAAAATATGTAGCAGAATACATTTTGGTCTAAACTGAGGAATACATTCTTTTTTTTAATATATTTTTGGGGGGATGTGTATGATAGCAGAAAGTAAAAAAAAAAAATAAAATTTTTTTTTTTTTTTAAATTGTCAGACAAAAAAATTGTCAGACAAAAAAGACAAAAAGTTTATAGCACAAAAAATAAAAACCGCAGGAGGTGATTAAATACCACCAAAAGAAAGCTCTATTTGTGGGAAAAGAAGGACGTCAATTATGTTTGGGTACAATGTCGCACGCCTGCGCAATTGTCGTGCCGTATCGCAAAAAATAGCCTGGTCATTAAGGGGGTAAATCCTTCCGGGGCTGAAGTGGCTAAACGAAAAAAAAAAAAAAAAAAAAAAAAAAAAATGTGTGGGTACCAGCATTAGTTTGCTTAAACACGTTTATCATAAACTTCCAACATTTTTTCAATAAAAAATGTCTATTCACTTTTTTTTTTTATCTCCAGCCTCTCTCAGCTATTTCCTGTCTACATGAACTCAGTCCTTCCTCAACTGCAGGCTACTACAGTGTAAAGATTGTCCTATCTTCTGGACCCGTGAAGCAGGTGGGAACTTGAAAACCCTGTTGTGGGACAAGTTTACGCAAGCAGTGAACCAAATCTTTGATTGCGTACCAAAACGTTTATAAACCGTTGTTTGTTTTATGCTGATAAAAAAGCTGATTTTGTTCGCCCTTTTTGAAAATAGACTTTTTAGCTTTTACAAACTTGGCTGGATAGAGATCCAGACTCCCCAAATATTACAATACACATAAACATACACTATATTACCAAAAGTATTGGGACGCCTGCCTCTACACGCACATGAATTTCAATGGCTTCGTCTGTAGAGTTCAATATTGAGTTGACCCACCCTTTGCAGCAATAACAGCTTGAACTCTTCTGGGAAGGCTGTCCTCAGTGTTTAGGGAGTGTTCGATCATTCTTCCAGAAGCGCATTTGTGAGATCGGCACTGATGTGGATGAGAAGACCTGGTTCGCAGTCTCTGCTCTAATTCATCCCAAAGATGTTCTATGGGGTTGAGGTCAGGACTCTGTGCAGACCAATACTTTTAGTAATATAGTGTACATACACACTTATGCCGCGTACACACGGTGGAAATTATTATCGGAAAAAGCTCTGATGGTTTTCCCGTCGGAATTCCACTCAAACTGTCTTGCCTACACACGGTCACACCATATTCAATAACACCACGGCATACAACACGTTCGACTGCACTATAAAAAAGAGAAGTTTAATGCTTCCGAGCATGCGTCGGAATTTTGCATGTCGGAATTGCATACACGCGATCGGAAAATCCGATAGAAAGGTTTTCTGTCTGAAAAATTAAGAACAGGGTCTCAATCCAAAGTCCGTCGGAAATTCCGACAGAAAAAGACCGATGGGTATACACACGGTCGGAAAATCTGATGAAAAGCTCCCATCGGACTGTTTCCATCAGAAATTCCGACCGTGTGTACGCAGCATCACACAAATGCACAATACATTTTTTTTTTTTTTTTTTTAATTAAACCTTTATTGTACCTGTCTGCTCCGTACACCCAGGCTATAGCCACATTTTCAAATATAACCACGATGATGAGGGGTAAAGTGGCTGAATAATCATCAAACATGGAGACAAAGTAGGATCCTGATCGCTGAACAAACAATAAGCCAAATAACAGGCCAACTATACAGCATACAACTGAAATGATAAATAAATAAAAAGGCCAACAAAAGGTTACATTATATAATTCTGTATTATTATTTAAGAAACTGACATTCCAAAGTTTTAGCGACAAATAGACATGTACCCCATAATAAAATGTTATGTAAAAAATGATATAAGTGAATAAAATAAAAGAATAGGCGCTTATTTGTGTTCATGTGTGTGGCCACTCATAAAAATTAGAATAAAAGAGGTTTAACCTTAAACTACGTAGAGGGTTCTTTACTGTAAGAGCGGCAAGGATGTGGAATTCCCTTCCACAGGTGGTGGTCTCAGCGGGGGGGCATTAATAGTTTCAAGAAACTATTAGATGGGCACCTGAACGACCACAACATACAGGGAAATACAATGCAATACTGACATATAATCACACACATAGGTTGGACTTGATGGATTTGTGTCTTTTTTCAACCTCACCTACTATGTAACTATAACAAATGAATGATCAATTAAACATTAAACATTAAAAAGTGAAAATCACACGGAAGATATAAAAACCATAAAAAATACATGGATCTATATAAAGCTTAAAGTCCATGTGTGATAATAATAAATAATAAATTTGACGCCAAGCATGGGGGAAACGTACGTCAGTGAGGAGGATTCATCCCTTCCGGGTCCCGTTTGATATCTCACACAGGCTTCAGCGAGACGTGAACAGCACGCTACCACTGGAGACCAAGCCATAGCTGCCCACGCTGTTTTACTTAGTGCCAGGCCAGGCACTTTAATATGTGAGTGCAATCTATTTTGTGACTGCTTTTAAAACATTCAAATAAATACTACACTACTAGACTCTTTATCCATTTCTTGTTTCTTGTGGAGTCATTTTTCCTACTATAGCCATATATCGTTTAGCTGTATATCGAGGTGCCATTGGAGTGAAGTGGTGCTGACAGTGGAATCAATTGGTATTCCAAATGCACATTTTGACCATCCTGTAAAAAGGGGTCAAACACCTCTGGTGAGTTGTCACCTTCCCATGGAGCACTTATGGTGGAAGAACTCGCTGCTGTTGGCCCGCAACTGCGCAAGCCACGGTACAGGTACGGTGTTTTGGGCAGGGCTGCCAACCTCCCGCAGTATATTTGCGTGAGCTGGTCGGCAAGTGGTTAACGTGCATCCACTGTATAAAGTGTATGTAGCCTCAGCTAGATACAGTATACAGCACTGTGTTCTGGGTGTGAGACGAGACCTTCCTGTCACACCCAGAACAAAATAGCGTTGGGCAAGCCATCATTTACCTCTGAATCTGAAAGAATTTTGGAAGAAAAAAAAAAAAATGTTCACAACACAGGCACTGAAGTTTTAAAGTGGAGGTCCGCCCACCCCTGCAAAAATTAAAAGCCAGCAGCTACATATGCTACAGCTGCTGACTTTTAATAATAGGATACTTACCTGTCCTGGATTCCAGCGATGTTGGCACTGTAGCTGATGTTTCCATCAGCTGTCGGGTGCTGCTGCCGCCATTGCCGGAAAGGTGGTGAAGCATTACGGCTTAACGCTGGGTCCCTACTGCGCATGCGTGAGGCACCGCTGCACTCTCCTACTGGAAGGTGGAGGGAGCTGAGCTGCTGATGTAATTTTCCACAGCCTGGTCTCCCGGAAGTGGTGAAAGGGTACCTGTCAAAACAGGTATCAACCCCCCCCCCCCCCCGGGGTGGCACCGGGGGGGGGGACAAATGAGCGGAAGTCCCACTTTTGGGTGGAAGTCCGCTTTGAGTTGTTTTCTATGAAAGCAGATTTCAGCAGCCTGCCAACAGCAGGTTTTTCTAAGCTGTTAGAAAACAAAAGACTGAAACTGACTCTATAGTCTTTGCTCAGCGTGATGTTTGAAAATAAATTCCTCGATAGTACGAGCAGCTAGAAAATGCTCTTTCAGAGCCGGTTCACACAGGGGCAGCACGACTTGCAGTGCGACTGCCTCAGGCGACCTGCACATGACTTCAGCGGCGGCTTGCAAAATGACTTCTGTATAGAAGTCAATGCAAGTCGCCCCAATAGTACAGGAACCTTTTACAACGTTGGAGCGAACCCCCTGTGTGAACCGTCTCTCACTCTTATTTTAAGAATATGTAAACCGTTGATTATCCATAGTTTGGAAACAGGTTCACTTTAAAGTAGCTGTAAACCTCAGACATGAAATATAAACAAAGCATATCCCACTATAGTGTGTACTTAAATTAAGAGAAATAAGTGTAATTTCGGCTTCATTCCTCTGCTATCAGCATGAATCATTTTTGACAAGTTTTCCCGACACCAAGAGAAAAAAGGTGACAGGGGAGGGAACTCCAGCTGATTAACAGCCTCAGCTCTATTAGGGTGTGAAGAAGGGTGTGTTCCTTTCCTCCAATGCGCTCTCAGAGCTCTTCTCACTGAGATCTGCAGAATGTAACTTCAGTTCTCCACCTCCTTTTTCTGACAGCTCAGGCATGCTTTATAAAGTCTGAACTTATGTAGAAAAGAGAATACTGCAGAGAAACAGGTACAACTTATGTAGGAGGATTTGTTTAACCCTGTGTATCATCTGAAGCCATTCAATTTATTGGGTATATGGAAGGGGTTACAACCACTTTAAAGTAAATAGGTTTTGTTTATGAAACGGGTTGCTACCTCCTTGAAATAAACTGGCAGTGGTACCCAGTGGATCCTTCTAGGCAGCTTCACCTTACCTGCTACCATATTGTAATCTTTCATGGTTAGCAGATGCTGAGACATGATATATATATGCTTCTGAAACCAGAAATGATATATCTCTTAAACATTGTGGCTTCTCACTTTTATTGGCCACCACCAAGGCAATCTCCTTGTAAAGGGGACAACAGGTCTGGATGGAGCGAAGGGAAGCACATAAAAAAGGTCTGTCTAGTTTTTTGTGGTGCAGGACTATAACTTGTAAATTTTAAAGAGGGATTGCATCGAAAAAAAAAAAAAAAAAAAAAATTAAAAGCCAGCAGCTACAAATACTGCAGCTGCTGACTTTTAATAAATGGACACTTACCTGTCCCAGGGTCCAGCGATGTTGGGAGCCGAAGCTGAGAAATTGCTTGGTTCTCGGCTGCTGCCGCCTCCATTCTCGTTGAGGGAATCAGGAAGTGAAGCGTTGTGGCTTTACTTCCCGGTTCCCTACTGCACATGTGCGAGTCGCGCAGTGCAATGGGAATCGTCCGCGCTGTCTCTGGGACCCGTGTGTGTCCCAGCAGACAGCGCGGCGGGACAGGAAGAGACAGACCCCCGTGGGAGTCTATGCCCGGAGGTGGGTGCAAATACCTGTCTTAGACAGGTATCTGCACCCCCCTCCCCCTGAAAGGTGCCAACTGTCGCACCGGAGGGGGGGGGGAGGGTTCCAATGAGCGGAAGTTACACTTTAGGGTGGAACTCCACTTTAAGAATGGCCGACAGATTCACTTTAAGCACAAATATGTTCTTTAAAAATTCTGGCATGAAGAGTGTAGGTTGGATGTCCTTACCTGTGAATAGTGTTTTCTTCTTGCGTAACCATGGAAAATTGTCCAGCAGTGGGGTAATAACTCCCTGCATGCTCCCAAACATAGTACTTAGCCCCAGATTTAGCAGCATCAGGAAAAATAACAAGGACCAAAATGGGGAGGCAGGTAAAAGAGTCATAGCTTCTGTGAACACGATGAATGCCAAACCTGTGCCTTCCACACCCTGCCAACACAGAAAAGAGATCAGGGAGTGTTTCCAGTAATTGTACAGACATGCCAGTGTCTTATTATTCAATGACATTTCCAAACCTTGTTCATTTCGTCCTCCACCCGGCAATTCTGAATGTCGTAACCAGTCAGATTGATGGTTTGATTGGTGTTCATATACCACTGGCTGTACTGGTCAACGGTCATGTTTTCTCCCGGTATTGAGTTGTTTGTCAAAATACCATTAATAATCAGTTCACTGATGCCAGGCAAATTCCTGTTAAAAAAAATGCCATATATTAACAAATCCCTAATGTTATCTATGCATCTGGTCTAAAGTTTTAATGTGCACTTGGTTTATCTTTAATTTGACTGATTTGAAACCGCTTGCAACAGGAATCAGTGACTGGTCTTGTACTCTAAGGGCCCGTACACGCGATCAGATTTTCTGACGGGAAATGTTGGATGTCAGGCTGTTGCCGCAAAATCCGACCGTGTGTATGCTCCACCGGACAATTGTTGTCAGACTTTCCACCAACAAATGTTGGCTAGCAAGTCTTCAAATCTTCCGCCAACAAATGTGTGTTGTCGGATTTTCGATCGTGTGTATGGGACATAAGAGTCTATATTGTGCTTTCGATCTCCCACAAACAATGTATATGCAGTAGGCTCAGGGAGAGGGGGTGCCTGAACCAGTGATTCACATGCCTATATTTTCCTAGGATCAGTTTCAGGGCCTTCAGAAGGCGAAGTTACTGGCAACTACAGAGATTTAGCTGGCAAGGCGCTCATTGTCTTCTGAATTGTTAAGTAGCAGATGATCCTAAAATTAGGATTTTCTATTGTTCTAAATAGAGGAACATGTCCCCTACCTCTTTAACCACTTTAGCCACGGAAGGTTTTACCTCCTTAATGACCAGACCATTTTTTGCGATATGGCACTGCGTTACTTTAACCGCTTGCCGACCAGCCGCCGCAGTTGTACTGCAGCAACATGGCTCGGCTGCGCGAATTGGCGTCATGTTACGTCGCTTCCTGATTTGGCCACTAGGGGCGTGCCCTCTGCTCGCCCACGGAGCCGATGCGAGTGCCCGGCGGTTGCGATCACCGCCAGGCTCCCGTGATCGCTCGGGGCACAACGAGAACTGGGATCTGTGTGTGTAAACACACAGTTTACGGTTCTCTGAGGGGAGAACAGACAGATCGTCCCTAGTGGCCACAGGGCTAAGCAACGTAACATGACATTGTCTCGCCCAGCTGTGCCATTCTGCCGCAGTACAACTGCGGCAGCTGGTCAGCAAGTGGCTAGAAGGACACATCCATCATTGTTTAAGCATTGCGCACACCTGCTACTCTCCCCAGAAGCCGATGCGGGTGCCCGGCAGTTCCAATCCCCGCCGGGCTCCCGCGATCGCTGCTGACACGCTGAGAACCAGGATCTGTGTGTGCAAAGAAGAAGTTTCCGGTTCTCTGAGGGGAGAACAGACAGATCTTCTGTTCATACAGAATATGAACAGCGATCTGTCATCTCCCCTACACAGCCCCATCCCCCCTTCAGTTAGAACACCCACAAGGGAACACAATTAACCCCTTGATCGCCCCCTAGTGTTAACCCCTTCCCCGCCAGTGACATCTTTACAGTAATCAATGCATTTTTATAGCACTGATCGCTGTATCAATGCCAATGTTCCCAAAAATGTGTCAAAATTGTCCGACGTGTCCGCCATGTCACAGTCCTGATAAAAATCGCAGATCGCCATTACTAGTAAAAAAAAAAAAAAAAATAATAATAAAAATGCCATAAAATTATCCCCTATTTTGTAGACGCTATAACTTTTGCGCAAACCAATCAATATACGCTTATTGCGATTTTTTTACCAAGAATATGTAGAATACGTATCAGCCTAAACTGAGGAAAAAAATTGTCTTTTTATATATTTTTGAAGGATATTTATTATAGCAAAAAAGTAAAAAAGATTGTGTTTTTTTTTTCAAAATTGTCGCTCTTTTTTTGTTTATAGCGCAAAAAAATTAAAACCGCAGAGGTGACCAAATACCACCAAAAAAAAAAACTCTACATATTTTTGGTAAATAAAAAATCCCAATTAGCGTATATTGGTTGGTGTGCGCAAAAGTTATTGCGTCTACAAACTATGGTATATTTTTATTTTTACTAGAAATCAGCAAATTTCAGCGGGACTGCGATATTGCTGTGGACAAATCGGACACTAAGTGACACTTTTTGGGGACCAGTGACACCAATACAGTGATCAGTGCTAAAAAAATGCACTAGGGAATGATTTTTAACTGTGGGTGGGGGGGGGGGGGGGTGGATGAACTGACTGGAGGAAGAGAGACATCTGTGTTCCCGATTAGCAGGAATCACAGATCTCTTTCTTCCTCTGTGAGAGAACAACGGTCTGCCGCTCCTACAAACGATCGTGGGTGGCCGATAAATATGGTAATTTAAAATCAGTGGGCTACAAGGCCTTAAACCTAGTTCCTGTCTGGCATGGACTTGCTTAAAATGCATCTACCCTTGAGTTAACCACCCCCATATCACATCGTATAAATAGAAACTTGGATCTACATTCTATTTACTAATGGAAAAAACTGGTTTACATTTTTAAGTGTTTCTGAATTTCTCAACTAGTAGAGAAACAGTAAGGCAAGTCACAAATGATGCAATATTGCTTCCTGCAAACATTTTTTTTGTTTTCAAATGAAAATTTTCCTATATATCTATCTATCTATGAACAACCTAATTCGGAAGGCTTCCCTTTGGAATTGAAGACCATAAGAGGCTTACTTACTTTTCAACACATTTCTTTGCAATGTAATTGGCTCGGAATCCCAAAACAGCAAATACCACGAGTGTTGCCAGGATGGAAGTCATGAAGTTAATAAATGACACCAGAATGGTATCAAAGTGGCAGTTATTATTTCGATCATTATAGCTCGAGTATGCTATCACACTTCCAAATCCAAGGCCCAATGCAAAGAATACCTGCGTAGCTGCCTGGCGCCAAACTTGAACGTCGCCCCAAATTTCCAGCTGAGAAAAAGAAGATGCTTGTTATTAAAAAGGACAAATCTGAAATTTCATCATCAATCATAACAGTGCTGGCTAATCTTTGAAAAATGTATATTTGAAAACTTACTTAAATTCACTTACCAAAGCTGGCCATACCTTGTTTGGCACTGACAATATGCATATAAAGCAAGCTAATATAAACAGAATAGTTTAAATGTCAAAACCCAGACAGCCGCTATTAAGCTGGTAAGCAAGCAGGAAACGAGAGGGAGGCCCAGGAGGCCCTATGATGACATAATAGGGCAATGTAGAACACAAACTGATTCATTCAATCAGCACTGTTTAGGTCCACCGTTTTTGCCCCTGTGTGGCTTTCACCCACTCCAGACCATCCAAGCCTCTATAAAAAGAAAAGAACTCACTACGCTCAGGTTAAAAAACACAAGATGAGGTGATGATATGGAAAAGTCTCCCCCAGCAGGTTTTTTTCGCAGCAGAAGTAAAAAAATTGGATAGTTTAAAAAGGATTTTATTAGAAATTGTGAACAAGTCATGAACACAGATAAACACTTAAAATATGAGCTCCGGTCAGAGATATGCGTGAATATTCTATTTTACAGCGATTCTACAGCTGTACAAATACACCTCTGGAGCGATTCTTCCAGGTTGAGCAGATAGGAAGCATTTTAGGACTTGAACCAGTCCTACACACACACACCATACCTTCCTAATGGAATCACCTCCTTCAAGGAGAACACCCTCTCTTTTGGAGTCACATCAAAACCAATGCTTATTGCTACTGGTTCAGTGATACTACACACAGAATAGTTTTTTTTAATGTAAAAAATAAAGTAAAAAAATTATGATTGAGTAAGGAGCATTGTTTATGGTGACATAAGGTAAGATTAGTGGTCTGTAGAAGCTATGATCCATACCCTTGGTGTAAACATGATTTGAATCCCATCCATAGCACCATCCAGTAACAATCCACGGACGAGGAAGCAGAAGAGCACAACGTAAGGAAAAAGCGAGCTAAAATACATCACCTGGAAAAGCCAAAAAAAAAAAAAAATGTAGTCAAAGTGAAACTGAGTTTCAGTATTTAAAGCAGAACTATAGACATCATTTTTTTTATTTTAGATAAAAGTAAATGAGGGTCAGTTTTTTTTTTTTTGCCATTTGTGTCCCATTGGGGGAATCTACCGTCACTTCCTGTCCCATAGCCAAAACAGGAAGTGAAAGGAAATTCTTACAAGTTAAGAGCATCCCTTGCCCCCCACCCCAGGTCCTCAGCTAGGGTCCCCATTGGAAGATTTCCCCTTATTACTTTTCTGTGGACAACCAAAACATTTGGGATTTTCTTCTTTTACTTTCAATGAGAACGGTAAACAGGAAGGTAGAAAAAAAAATGCAAGAGTTTAAGTAACTTAAAAATTCGGAAAATAAAATATATTATTTAAAATAAGCAGAAAAATAAAATACACCAAATAACAGTACCTACTGTCACCTGACTCAGTAAGCAGGTCAGGCCATCCTCACTAGTTTTTAACACTTTAGTGCCTTGAAATATATTCATACCCCTTGAAATTTTCCACATTTTGTCATGTTACAACCAAAAAATGTAAATGTATTATATATGTGATAGTCCAACACAAAGTGCCACATCATTGTGAAGTGGAAGGAAAATAGCATGCAATGCCAAGCTGCTGCTAACAAAGCAAACAGAATATTGGCATGCATTAAAAAGGGGATTAACTCCAGAGATAAAACAATAATTCTCCCGCTATACAAGACTCTGGTCCGGACTCACCAAAGAGGCCCATGGTAACTCTGGAGGAGCTGCAGAGATCCACAGCTCAGGTGGGAGAATCTGTCCACAGGACAACTATTAGTTGTGCACTCCACAAATCTGGCCTTTATGGAAGAGTGACAAGAAAATCACTGTTGAAAGAAAGCCATAAGAAGTCCCGTTTTCAGTTTGTGAGAAGTCATGTGGGGGACACAGCAAACATATGGAAAAAGGTGCTCTGGTCAGATGGGAACACAAATTTAACTTTTTGGCCTAACTTTTGTGTCTATTTAAGCTTACACTGACTTATCGCTTTCATAATTATTGAGCATTTTCATACACCATACCTATATCAAGATTATCTGTCGGTAAACACAGCAATCTTAAGCTCTAGCCCAGTCACAGTCTGTTCCCCGTTGGGGTGACTGGGTATAGAACCTCTTACCTAGGGCTTATCCACCATGATCTTGAGCTACGGTGTTGCACACACACACATTTTGACTCTCCTGTATGAAGACACATACTTACTCTTCTTGCTAATCCTCCTATACCACATCCGCTTTTACATGCGGAGATACTCGCTCACGCTTTTTCAACTTCTCTTATGCTGTATCTCATTTTAGCACACGCAAATATCAGAAATTTCTGTACATCCATGACTGTGCATTAGTTCTATACTTTCTGTAGCTTCAAGTTTCACTTGTTGTTTTTGATTTGTCACTACTTCATGTATGTGATTTTTGTATACCTGTTTTATGCTCAATAAAAACGTTTTGAAAGAAAAAAAAAAAAAAAAAGAAAAAGCAAAATGCTACGCGTGGCAGAAAACTAATACTGCACATTACCCTGAACACACCATCCCCATCTTGAAACATGGTGGTGGCAGCATCATGTTGTGAGGATGATCAGAGTTTATGGGAAGATGGATGGAGCCAAATACAGGGCAATCTTAGAAGAAAACCTGTTAAGAGTCTGCAAAAGACTTGAGACTGGGGTGAAGGTTCACCTTCCAGCAGAACAACGACCCTAAACATACAGCCAGAGCTACAATGGAATGGTTTAGTTTAAAGCATATTCATGTGTTAGAAAAGTCCAGACCTAAATCCAATTGAGAATCTGTGGCAAGACTTGAAAATTGCTGTCAACACTCTGTAGCGTTTTCCTTCAAATTACTTTCGGTGTCCCTTTGAATGTCCTTGGATTCCAATTCAAGTCTCTGTACAGAATCTCAGCACCTGCATCCCTCCCAATGTTAATACCCACGCCCAAGTTTTTATAGTCCTATGCCTAAACCTCAGTGCCCTGTAGAAGCTCTGGAATTGAACTGTTGGCATATACCAGCTGTCACTAAATGACGGACCCAATGACAGTCCTATCTCGACTGCGGCTCCACCATTTAGCAGCTTGGGTGTTCTCTACCACGTAATAGCATAGCCTCCTTCCACCGCCATCGGAGCAGCATTTATACTTTTCAGCAGGTAGAAGGCAAAATGCCTGGCATGTCTGGGCAGAGGCAGTAGCTGCCCAACTCTCTTTTTCATACACCACAGGACACAGAGCCTTGTTAACTACTTAATGGGTTGTATAGCTCACCAATAGGTGATTGGACACTGGCACACCCAAGTAAGACAAGTCCCCCTCTATATAACCCCTCCCATAAGGAGAGTACCTCAGTTTTTTCGCCAATGTCTAAGGTGTTGGTCACAGTTAAAGATGTGCTAAGAAGAAAGCTCTACTGAAAGATCCCTCCGCGGGTCAAGGAGCTATGCAACTGGATCCATCCAAAAAAGCCCCCCCAAAAAAAACCCCGCTAAAGTGGATGGTACCCGGGCCTCGCGGAAGAGCGAGGTTTTGCCTGGAATGTCTCTTGTAGGACTGGGCTCCAGTACTTTGGGCACGTATTAAAAAATGCACAAAGATACTCCGGCAGAGTCTTCTACAGGTCCAGGGAAGAGGCCTCCTTTAAATAGGAACCCAGAGCCCTGAAGGTTGGCACAACACTACCCGCCGTGATGGGTGAAGATTGGATCTGTCTGGTCTTCAGCAGTTCCTGCGGCGGGGATAAGGTGAGAAAATCCTAAGAAAAAAATCTTAAGGACTTTCTCTATGAGTAGCTTCATGTCTTACCTGTTTTCGGCCACTGGAGGGAGTAAAGTGGCATAC
Source organism: Lithobates sylvaticus (assembly GCA_028564925.1). Classification (NCBI taxonomy): domain Eukaryota; kingdom Metazoa; phylum Chordata; class Amphibia; order Anura; family Ranidae; genus Lithobates; species Lithobates sylvaticus. The sequence goes on from CM053035.1 coordinate 52,842,684, forward strand.
CTGGTGTTCTACTTACCATGCTCTCCAGGAAACGAAAGCTCAGTATCAGCCGGTCCGTTGAGTGGCTCACTTACTCCGCTGCAGGCTCTGCCACAACTCTGTAGGGGGGATCCCTCGTAGTCTGGGGTCCACGACGCTCGTTGGGGGGGATTTCTCTGTCCCCCCCTTCTTGCTCCCGCCATTACCCTGGGTGCGCTTTTGAAGCCAGTTTGGTGGGGGAGCAGGGGGGTGTGGTTGCTGTGGGCGTGCACGCCAGCCACAGCGCAGGCGCAGGGCGGAATTTTTTAAATAAACCCCCAGCAGCTTGGGACACGTAAGCAACTCCATGTGTGTTGGATGCAGGCACACCAAAATGCCTTACCAGCATTAGGCTGTGCAAATTAGCAGCATATTGTTTGTATTGCTAGACTAGCTCAGCAGTTGATGCACCTGCGCTAGTACCTCTGCTTTTTTCTAGCTTAGGACTATGCCTTCCCGTAGAAGGAGTTCAGAGGCAGGGAAGAGGGGCACCAAGGTGTCGCCATCCAGATCGGGGGGTCCTAGTCATGCCTGCCTGGTTCCATCCTCCCGTGCAGAACCTGATGCAGCCGCACAGGATGAGCCATTGCCCGTCAGGCTTTGCAGCTTATCCTAATATGGCAGCTCCTGCATATGTCACAGAGGACACTTTAGCAGCAGCATTAAATGGTTTAGACAAAAAAATTGCTACTTTAATCACAGCGTCCTTGCAGAAGAGCAGAAAGCGGGGTAGGTCCGATGATGATGGATGGCTGATACTCCATCAGGGCACAAGGATCAGGAGCAGTCCGATGAATTGGGGGAATCAGAGGAGGCTTTTTCCGCCTCTCAGGTTCTCAGATTGCAGGTGCAATGCTATGCAGAAGCCGTACGTGCTATGTACAAATTGCCCTCTTCTGAGTTAACCGAGTCCCCTGTTTCTTCCTTGGGATCATTAAATTCCTGCTGGCTGCATATACTTTCCCAGACCATCCTTTAATGGAAAAACATATTTATGCTGACTGGAAACATCCAGACAAGCTGTTTTCTCTTCCTAAGAAATTTGCTTTCCTTTACCCAATGAAGGAAAACTTTACCAAGAAATGGAGCTTGCCGGCAATAGATGCGGCTATTTCTTGTGTGAACAAAAATCTGACTTGTCCTGTAGACAATGATCAGGTGTTTAAAGATCCAACTGAGAAAAGGCTGGAATCTTTACTCAGGTCCTCCTTTAGTATGGCTGGCACTGTAACCTAACCTGCTGTGGCAGCGATTGGCATGTGTCAGGTACTAAAGGGGCAGGTGAAGCAAGGGCTTAAAGATCTTCCTGCTGATCAGGCTAAGCTATGGGCGGACCTGCCTAAGGCCTTATGTTTTGTGGTAGATACCATTAAAGATTCTTTTCAGCAGGCATCCCGCCTTACCCTCCTGCTGGTACACATGTGCAGGATTCTGTGGCTAAAGCATTGGTCAGCTGAAGCTTCATGCAAAAAGCTTTTAACCGGTTTCCTCTTTCATGGGTACCAGCTGTTTGGGGATGACCTGAATAAATACATCCCGAAGACTTCTAGTGGTAAGACTACCCTTTTACCAGCTAAGAAAAAGAGTAAACGTCCTTCATTTAAACGTTCTGTCTCCCCGATTCCTGGGGCCACGGCCTCCAGGCAGTGGCGGTGGCCTTCTCAGCCAGATGCAAGAGGCAATGCCCAGGGCCAAGCCCAAGGACACAAGAAACCTTGGGAGTTGGAAATCTGCTAAGCAGAACCCCAAAGCCTCCTTATGAGGGGGTGCCCTGATCGGCCGAGTGGGGGGGGCGACTTCTGCGATTTTCAGGGGCTTGGCGGAAATCAAGGACAGGTGGGTAATTTCCAGTGCCCCTGGGTTACAAGCTGGAGTTCCGAGAATTCCTGTCTTACCGTTTTCTAAGGTCAAACATCTCCAAAGATCAAGTAAGAAAAAAATGATTGGTAAATGTACAATCCTGACAGTGACTGCTGCAAGTAATATAAATGAATGAACAATTGGTTTTGACCAAAATGAAATCAAACAAAAATAAAAAAACAAATAAAATAGATAAAAATTAAAAATAAATGTAAATGTAAATAAAAAAAACAGTATATAATAGTGACTGTGCTTTATAGAAAGTGTCCAGTGCTTGAGAAAAACGTTCTCAAAGATTTTTCTTCTTATATAGGTGAAAACTTCTTATACGAGTGATACTTGGTGCCATAATCCTTATCCATGCTCCTATTTCAAATACACTCACCAGAGAGCCTCACCCCTCCTCATCACGTTCTACGCGTTTCGTCAGACGTCGACTGGAACATTCCAGTCAACGTCTGACGAAACGCGTAGAACGTGATTGCGTCACTAGAGATAGACCAACACAAAGTGCCACATAATTGTGAAGTGGAAGGAAGATAAATGGTTTTCAAAATGTTTTACAAATAAATATGTGAAAAGTGTGGCATGCATTTGTAACCACCTTTCGCTACAATTGCAGCTGCAAGTTTTTTTGGGGATGTCTCCACCAGCTTTGCACATCTGGAGAGTGAATTTTTTGCCCATTCTTCTTTGTAAAATAGCTCAAGCTCTGTCAGATTGGATGGAGAGTCTTTGAACAGCAATTTTCAAGTCTTGCCACAGATTCTCAATTGGATTTAAGTCTGGACTTTGACTTGGCCATTCTAACACGAATATGCTTTGATCTAATTACATTGTAGCTATTGCTGTATGTTTAGGGTCGTTGTCCTGCTGAAAGGTGAACCCCAGTCTTAAGTCTTTTTGCAGACTAACAGGTTTTCTTCTAAGATTGCCCTGAAATTTGCTCCATCCATCTTCCAATCAACTCTAACCAACTTCCCTGTCCCTGCTGAAGAAAAGCATCCCCACTACATGATGCTGCCACCACCATGTTTAACGGTGTGGATGGTGTGTTTAGGGCGATGTGCAGTGTTTGTTTTTTGCCACACATAGCGTTCTGCTTTTAGGCCAAAAAGTAAAATTTTGGTCTCATCTGATCCTGCAAATGGGACTTCTTATGGCTTTCTTTCAACAATGGCTTTCTTCTTGCCACACTTCCATAAAGGCCAGATTTGTGGAGTGCACGACTAATAGTTGTCCTGTGGACAGATTCTCCCACCTGAGCTGTGGATCGCTGCAGCTCCTCCAGAGTTACCATGGGCCTCTTGGCTGCTTCTCCAATTAATGCTCTCCATGCCCGCCTTGTCAGTTTAGGTGGATGGCCATGTCTTGGTAGGTTTGCAGTACTCTTTCCATTTTTGGATGATGGATTGAATAATGCTCTGTGAAATGTTCAAAGCTTGGGATATTTTTTTACAACCTAGCCCTGCTTTAAAATTCTCCACAACTTTATCCCTGACCTGTCTGGTGTGTTACTTGGCCTTCATGATGTCGTTTGTTCACTAAGGTTCTCTGAGGGCTTCACAGAACAGCTGTATTTATACTGATAATATAATACACACAGGTGGACTCTATTTAATAATTAGGTGACTTCTGAGGGCAATTGGTTAGGGGTATCTGAGTAAAGGGGGCTGAATACAAATGCACACCACACTTTTCAAATATTTGTAAAAAAAAATTCCAATAAAATACATTTACATTTTTGGTTGTAACATGACAAAATGTGGAAAATTTCAAGGAGTATGAATACTTTTTCAAGGCACTGTAGAGGGTAGAAGATGCAGCATGTCTGGGCAGAGGGCGGGAGCTGCCAAACTTTTGGGGGGCTGTGAAAGGGACTGGGATGCAAGTACAGGGGGCTGTAAAGGGGACTGGGGAGCAAGTAATGAGGGGGTTGTGAAGGGGACTGGGATGCAAGGAAGGGGGCTGTAAAGGGGACTAGGGTGCAGGTAAGAGGGGGGGCTGTGAAGGGAACTGAGGTGCAAGGAAGGGGGTCTGTAGTTTAAAGGGGGGTTCTGCGATGTAAAGAGGAGGCGCTGTGGTGTAAATGAGGAGCTGTGATGTAAAGCGGAGGACTGATGACACATCTGTAAAGACAAAACTGTAATGTAAGGGGGTGGGGCTGTGATATGAATGATCCAAGTCAAAGAACAAACATGAGACTGAGCTCTGCTGGATGAAAATTGGACCTCCGTGAATTTTAACTCAATACACCTGGCATAGACAATGTTTTGTAGTGGACAGGTTATATGTGATGCACATCCACCATTTAATAATTATATGGTGCATGTAAAAGCTTGCTGAAGTAGTCTCTGCTGAATAGGAACTGAAGCTACATACTGTCCAGGTCTGCCTAATTGTCACCAATCAGCAGAGTCCACAGGACCAATGTCAGAGGGAGCCTAGAGCAATGATTGCTTACAGACAGGCAAAAGCGCAACAGTTTCAGTTTGATAAGTAATTGTTACTGTAAAGGGTCATTTATACTCTCAAAATGGGATGCCAACGCATCAGAAGAGGCATGTAGCAAATTCTTCTAAGCAACAGATCAAACTGCACAGCAGTGTATGTAGTATGCAGCAAAACATGAACGTTGGAGATCTGTTTGGTTACTCCATTGGCATGCCATTCAAAATGATAACACTGCAAATTTGCCGACCCACGCAACGTTGGTTACCACAACACACCTTGATTGATAAGTGTAAATGGGCCTTAGACCGTTGTCTGCTCTAAGAGCTTCCATTAATCTACTCAGCTAGGAATTCGAAATAATAATCCCAATGCTACAAACTCATTTCAACTTCTCAACTTGTACAACATTTTACTCTTCAGACATGGATGGCGAGGTTACAACACATTCATTACTGATACATATCATCAACTTACTTTCCCAGAAGACTTGATGTTTTTGATCATACCACCACAAACCAGTACCCAGGCAAGAATAAGACACCCTGTCATTGGCCAGTTCATCTCTGATGCTTCAATAGACTCTGTAACATCCAAGGCTTTTCTGTACCAGAAGTACGTAGTGGGTGTACTCTCGGCACACTCTAGCTCTGCAAAATACCAAAAAACCCACATGGCCAGAGAAGGACATTAAAGTGTATGTTGAGAAATGTAGAAAACATAAAAAACCAACAGATCATTTTTCGCACTCATCGAATAGATATAATTAAACACCCTCTATGGAAAATTTAGCAGACCAAAAAGAAAACAAATAAAAGAAGTTCATTGTGGAGGTTTACATACAAACTTACTCAAGCTGTACCGAATGCACTGTTGGCATGTGGAGTAGAAAATAATGATTGGCATGTGCCCACCCAACAATGTATAATGAGGATTAAACCCATTCTTTCAAGGTTTATAATAAATTGTTCTTGCTTTCACTGTTTAAAATGTATTCTGAAACTGCCATTTCAAAATTCTAAGCATGATCTCCCTGTCTGGTTTTATATTACCTTCAATGACTTCTAAAGTCTTTTTATTCTTAAAGCAAACAGATACCTATTAGAGAAGGTGAGATTGTCAACATTTTACACTGATAATCAGTATACCAGGAACCCTATCATCACTGACCCAGCTCTTTACATCACAATATAAAACAGGTAATGTTTTTCAGAGTCTCTAGTAGCAAGATCTTCAACTTAGAGAAGCCCATCTCCAACCATCTTCCACCACACTACCTGTTTTTGGGACATACAGTAAATGCATAACCATCTTACAATATCAACCTTTTACATACTAATAAAAATTAAACAATTGTTTGCAATAGACTGTTTTACTTTAATCAGTAGGGCCAGGAAGATTGCTACCAATTTCTATCATTTAGTCAAACACTGAACCCAGGCACTCAAGCAGATTCTCACCTTGGGTTCCTTGAGCTTTGGCTGATTGACCGCTCATGTGATGGTACCTAGATAGTTCAAGAGTCATCGCTTTCTCCTAGTTTTAGACTTTCCCGGGGCACTAGGCAGGGGTGTCCACTGACCCCCGTGCTTTTTGCCCTGGCAATAAGAGTCTTTGGCTTGTCTTATGTGGGCCTCTTCTGATGTTACAGGTCTGACTAGGGAAGATATGGAGGAAAAGATATCATTATATGCAGATGATCTTTTTTTGGACCAATATCTGCTCATCCCTGCTGGTAGGAATGTTAAGGAGTTTGTCAGGTTCTCCGGGTTAGGCATAAACTGGGAGAAATCCATGCTGATGCCCCTTCCAGATTCATTATTTTCACTTTCCTATCTTAGGTTTGTGTCCTCCATAAAATATTTGGGTATAATTATTTCTGACTCCCCACAGTCATATATCATGGATAATATACTTCCATTACTTTCTAGATTTCAAAACCAAAGTAAAACCTTGAATAAGCTCCCCCTATCGCTAATGGGCCGTACCAACTTGATCAAGATGATATGGATGCCTCAGCTTCTTTATTTTTTACACAATGCCCCGATTTTGCATACCCATACGGATTTTTACCAAGATTAACACCATATTCAGGCGATTAATATGGCGGAACAAAACCCCTCGTATTAAACTGGAGACTTTACAACACCCCAAAAATGCGGGTGGACTGGCAGTTCCTAATCCAAGGTTATACTTTTTTGCATCCCAACTACAGCATTTTGCTGGATGGGAGTGTAATGGAAATTTGTAAGTTCTGTATATAATTGTATTCTATTTTGTATGTATTGCACACTGCCCTCACTGTGCACACGGCACTAATAATGTTTTCAGTACATGTTTACATTCTTTCAAGTCCTGATTAGAATTAGCCTACCTATGATATGCCCCTTGTTACCATAAACGTACAATTGTAATATTAATGCGATACCCATGTAATCATGTGTATAAAAACCTTCAATTGCATCATAATAAAGCAGAACGGTTATTTGGAAAGATGCTGAGCGTATCTTTTGTGTCTGTTCCCTACTGCAGTAGTTATTATTAAATTTGGAACCACTAATCAATATGAGGATAGGAGTTGCCTATCTATAAATTTCCAGGTAGGCTTTGCCTATCCTTTCTTCCTGTGGACCCGACCCCGCCGTGCGATCGAATCGGGCCGCGCCGTCCAGTAATTTAGGCCGCGGCTTTGCGGCCTTCTGAAGCACTAATATGTAATATGGCGCCATCTGGTGGTGGCCGTTGATATTGCAACACCTCTAACATTGCTAATGCAATGTTAATGGAGCTTCAAAGCCCTGCCTGTTTCTCACTGCCCGCCCATCTCCTTCCTAAAGTGGAGAAGAGAAGGAAGTGATTGCAGGCGTCATCTGACGCCTTTTGCCTAACGGTAAGTGTGGTGGTGGCTGGTTTGAATTTATATAGCTTTTTTTTATAATGGCTTTGATTTTTAGTTATTTTTTAAAAGTTAAAAACTTTTTTTTTTTTTTCTTAACCACATGCCGACCGGGCCATAGCCGAAAGATGGCTACAGAGCCATCTCTGCCAGTACTCGGACAAGGCTGCACTGGGACAAGGCTGCACTGGGACACTGATAAGGCTGCATTGATGGGCATTTAAATGTAAGTTTTTTTTTCCCCTTAAACTTCCATCGTAAAAGTTTTTTTCCTTAAAATTCCCTCCTAAACTTGGGGTGCGCGTTATACGCCGATAAATACGGTAAGTTTAATTTCTGTACAGTGTTGCATGGCACAATTGTCAGTCAAAAGTAGCGCAGTGTCGAATAGCAAAAAATGGCCTAGTCATAGAGGGGGTAAAACCTTCTGGAGGACAAGTGGCTAAAAGTTCTTAGGGATCATAAGAAGGTTAATGGGCAAAAGCTGAGAGGCATAACTGTGTGTAAACCTGTGTTGTGCATCTGTAAAGATACACGTCAGGGCTACATAAGAGAAGGGGTGCTTTGCTTTTAAAGAATAAATATATATTAAAAAATACATTTTTTTGGAGATTATGCCATTAAGTAATAATGTGTACTAAATCTTCTTTGTTTGGGAATTCAACAAAACCATCTGTTTGGGAATTCAGAAAAAATGAAACGTGCCGCAAAAGCTGTGACACCAGAAGATGCCAAGCAACTGCAGATGACAAAATTTCTTTGCAAAGACTTCTTGTTCAGAAAGTGCAGTGCAACATGTTACTGCAGAATCAAACGGCATAAGAGAAGAACAACCAGCAGAGAAGTCCCCTTCAACAAGTCGCCCTCAAAATGAAGGAAGAAGGAAGTTTAAACAAGATTGGTGCAAGGAACTCACATGGCTTAAATTTGACCATAATACAGGCATAGCCATATGTGAGATTTGTGCCTCCTTCCCTGGCATTGCTGACCACACATCCAAGATTGCGAAAGGGTTTTCAGGACCCTTTAAATTGGAGACCTTCAAAAAACATGTATAGTCACTCCAGCATGACAAATGTATAAAAGCCAAACATGCCCTGTTGGCTCCAGAATCTACACCATTGGCTGCATGCGTTAAGAAAATGGACCAAGGGATGTTCAACCACATGAAAGTTCTATTTAATGTGGCCTATTATATTGCAAAAAAACAACAAGCCATATACAGACTTTAAAGGTTTGTTAGAGCTGACAGGGAAACTAGGGGTTGCTGTTAGAGAGGAGTAAGCAAATGACAAGAGATGCAAGGAATTCATCTCACATATTGCAACTGTAATCCGGAAAGAACTCATCTGCGAGCTAAAGGAGGCCAAATATGTTAGTTTGATGCTAGATGGATCAACTGACAAAGGAGGAGTAGAAGAATTAATATTGTATGTCAGATACATCAAGAACAATAGGATCAAAGAAGTATTTCTATCAGTCCTACCTCTTGAAATGGCAACTGCAGATGGGTACTTGGAAACCATCACTAAAGAGCTGAAGACGCATGGTCTTTTAGACTGGCTTTTTTCAAACCAGCTGATTGGAATTAGTACAGATGGTGCTGCAAGCATGATTGGAGCTGAAAATGGACTGGTACAGAAAGTACGTCAAAATCTCACCCATGTAATTGGCATTCACTGTGTTGCACACAGATTAAATTTAAGTGTATTAAGCTCTGTGAAAGATGGAAAATGCATTGATGACCTTGACTCTGTTTTAAAGAAGCTGTACCAATTTTACCAGCATTCACCCAAGAGAATGCGACAGCTAAAGCAGGTAGCTGAAAAAATACAGAAATTTCAGTACTTGCATAACATAAGATGGGTGTCAAGCAAAGTCAGTGCTCTCCCTGCATTTGTCAAAGATTGGAAATGTGTGACAGTCCACCTTGAAGGTGTTGCTGCAGAAAAAGACAGCGCTTCTGCAGTTGCACATTTCCAAATTTGTTCACATGCTCCATTTTCTGCTTGACTATCTAGAAATTATTAAGAACCTCTCCCTTTTATTTCAAAGGGAAGAGCTTTTCTTAAAGCACAGTTAAGTTGCATGTGAAAAACACAATTTCTTCTTTAAAATCACTCAAAAATGTGCCAAAACAGTACGAGGAGAGATTTCTAACTGGAACGTCACTCAAAAAGGACAGTATCAAGATGTACAGTTGCACGGACTCAGCAATACTGTAACTTCTTTGATCCAAAATGAAAAGGACAAATTGATTCAGTATGGTGCAAAATATCTAGAAGAGCGATTTCTCATTCAAAGAAATATTGAACGTTCCACTGCAGTGTTTAATACTTTTGCCTGGCCATCGGGAAAAGCACTACAGGACTATGGTGTTGATGACATTACAACATTGGCTCAGCATTTCCAGAACCAGCTCTCAATGCCTGAAATGCATGATAAATGCATGCATGCAATCCACAATGAGTGGTATGAATTTAAAGTTCTTGGAAAAGGAAAGAAATTGTCTGAACTTCTGGATTTGGCACTCTCCAACACAGACAGATTTCCAGTTTTGGGAAACTTGCTGTCGATAGTGTCTGTTTTGCCTGTCTCAACCGCATGTTGCGATAGAGGATTTAGTTTAATGAACTTTGTTAAAAATAAGTTCAGATCTTTAATGCAGAAAGAAAGTTTATGTGATTTGATGATGACCAACATGAATGGATCATCAGTGAAGGATTTTGAGCCTGTAAAGGCTGTTGACCATTGGTACTTTAATTGCAAAAGTACAAGGCATATTCATGGCCACAAAAAGCCAAGTGAAAAAAAAATGACATTGCATTAAACACTTGGTGTCACATCAGAATAGATTCATTAAGTACACAAGTTAAATGCCTATATATGTTTGGTTCTAGTTGTATTTCTGTGTTAAATTAAAGATTGGTTCATTTTTATATTAAAAATAAAGCTTTGTCGTTGTTAAAAAAAAAAAAAAAAACCTGGCTCCTAACTTTTTTAGCTGGCTCCTAGAGTCCAAGCAAATTTGTCAAGCCCTGGTTTAGAGGCAAGAGGGTATAGGCACACGTAGAGACGACTGGCCAGTCATTATGGGCATTAAATTAAGTAAGGGAATGAAGGGTAAGAGACCCTCAAAAATGCCCAGCGCAAGAGGAGCGCTATGCGCTATATATGAACCGAAGGTGCGGTTCCACCTATACTGAGCCCCTAGATTAATGGTTAAAGTGGACATGGATCCACAATGGGTAACTGGGTTACCACCGAAGTCCACAGGGACTAAGAATCATGCAGAGTACACAGCTAGAGAAACAGCTATCTATGTGAGCAGGATGAATGAAGGGTGACAATTAACACTAGACAGAAAGGGACATTTTGATGTTAAGTTGTGGGATGAATTTGGGGTCAGGCACTACAACTAGTAAAGTCAAGAAACAGAGAAATGAGAGTTAAAACAGAATATTTTATATGCTGTCAGAGAGGGAAGATGGGATGAGCACTATGGCTGCCCGTCTGATCTTAGAAGGTACAGTATGTGAAGTATGGTATTACAATACATTGGATGTAAAGGATATCAGAACAAAATAAGGAAAGCACAAATTTATCAAGGAAGTATTTAAAGCGGAAATAAACCCAATCGATTTAACAGTTTAAAAAAAAAAAGGCATGCCGGAATGCTAACTGCACATTGGCTGTGCTCTCAACCAAACAGTCAAACCATCCAATGGCTGGTGTCATAACGGATCACATGTGCAGCACCGTGGCAGTTGAAGATTAAACAGAGGCAAAGATGGCAGCTTCCTTGGCTGAAAACGATAGGGGGGTTTACTTCCACTTTAAAAGAGTTAAAAGAAAGTGAGAGAATGATATGCATGTGTTGTGTACAAATAGGAAAAATGTAAGCGATTTTAGAGAGATATTTGTGTATGTGTGTGAATGCTGGAACCTGTAGTTCTATCGCTTGTGTCTGTCATGTACGCAGATGTGACCCCCTCCTTTGTGCTCTCCTGAAAGAATGTAGCTAGGATGAGAGGTCAGTGATAAGCTGGAAGGACACCATGCCAATTTCAGTTTTTTAGACAAAACATTTATAACTTTATGTGCCGGGTTAACAAATCTAATGATAAACAATGTGATCACAATTATTTTTGAATCTGTTTTCCAAACATGGTAAAATGAAGGTTACATTTAACCGTGTATTACACAAATTGAATATCCTTTGATAGTGGAAACAGTGCATTTAATAGGGAATTAAGTAAAATTAAGTAATATGTCCCCCTTTAAGGAACGTTATCTGTGGATATACATTAGGGTGTGATATTGAAATTATCATTTGAGTATCAATTTTATATATGAGTTTAACAATTTTATTAATAATAGATATATTTGAGACAACCTATGATTGGAAATTAAATCCAGGTTAATGGGGAATTGATAAAAATGGTATTAGTTTAGATTAAGATAACAATTTTGTAATTTTACATTTATTGAGTGGAAAGAAAAGAGATTAAGATGAGGTTGTTAATTAGAATATAGCTGCCATGATGTTTAACAAAGCCAAGATGGATGGGATACATAAGAAGTTTTTCTACAAAAATGAAATCTAAAGGTCTTATAATAAATTGATGTGCGGTCCATGATGTCAGAGTAATAATAAATACAATTTAAATATGACAGATCAATCACATCAAGTCCACACACCCTGTTAGGATAAATCCCACCTACAGCCAGTGGTTTTATAGTTTTTGATGTGGCTGAGCGCTTTGTTTTTATTTATTTTTGAATCCAAAGCAGAATGTGTGGATTGTGATAGGATGTGCCCCTTTTCCTTGTAAGTGCCGTGGGTATAAGCAGAAGAATATTTTGTATTTATGGACATCTCTCCATGACCGCAGGGTATTGTTATGATTTATTATAATATTGCCAGGAAAAAGTTGTCTTTTTGAAATATGAAACTGGAGTTCTTACACAAACAGCGTGATAGAAAACAAGCCATTGTAATATATTTATGCAAGCTGGACCCAGTAATGAAGGGTTCACCCCGATATATCAGAGCTATACCCTTATGCAAAGGTGCTATTAGACAAATTTAGACATTATTTTGGTCAAATATTTAATTTTTAATGGTCCAACATTCTGCGCAGTAAATATACAGCTAACTAAATGTTTGTCTAATGAAAGGTTTAAAATAGGAGTTTGTTTATGTACAAATCCAACAATGAAAAATGCGTAGATTTTAATCCAGCCACCTTATTGCCCCTATTGGAGGAGGCTGTAGACGGGGGAGACCCCATGTGTTAAATTGATGACGTAGGAATCAGCTGCTGTGAGCCCAGTGCAGGACACACTCCCTGAAGACCCAGATATTTAATTTTTTGTAGAGTTATTCCCGGTTTTATACTATGCAGTTTATCACCCAGAAGGATACTCTGTATTTAGAGTCATTGGATCATTTTACCCCAGCTCAAGAAGCAGAGCTCCATGTTTTAGCAAAGCCTGTGAGCTATAAAAAGAGTGTATATTTATATAGATAGTAGAGAATTAGAGAGCTTTTGGTTCCATTTGAAGGGCCAGAAGTTTGTTTTTACTTCGGCAGGTAAACCAATCAAGCATGCTAAGTTAATTTGATCGGCTGTTTTCAGCCTTCCAGGTTCTTGCTGAGGTAGCCATACTAAAATTAAAACTCACACATGGAAGCAGACCGACTAAGGATGCTGCATTTACAGCCCCGGACACTTGCTGGGTCTGTGTAACTCCCTAGTTCTGGCCCAGTATAGCTGGGATTAATAATTCAACTTTAAGGACCCCAGAACGAGAAGAACAAGTGGTCCACAGTGGGCAACTTCTTATGAAACAGGACATTGGAAAAGGTGATCATTTATGTCTGCCAGTCACTCTTTTCCTTCCAGCTTGACACAAGGACCGTGTCATCAGTCACAAGCAGTTATGGCTGCCTTAGTAAATGAGCGTGGGATAGAGCCAGGGTTCACCACAGTTGTTTTTATAACATACCACTTCTTGTTTTACCTGTTACCAAAGGTGTTACCAAAATCTGAACATCCCTTCCAGAGATTACAAAAAGATATATCCAGATGCCCAAGTCAGGATCTTATGAGTATGCATTTTGTCTGTATGGACATGTTTTTTGGATGTCCAGTGGCCAATGCTACTGCAAAGGCCACAGTAAAAAGTGTTATCAGAAGTAGTTTGTAAGTACAGAGAGTAACAGAGGAAATCATTTTTCATAGGAGAGTCCTTACTAGAAGTTTTGAGGTTTTATTTTTACACTCCCTACTGTCTACAATGTAGCGGACAAAGTAGAGTAAGAAACTAGAAAACGTTTACCTGAGTGTTTTCTTATAATTTATCAAGCCCCTAATGGGACGATGGACTCTCTCCCTATGGGATTTGGTTTGGGAGTGTGTTACTCACTTTCTTATATTTTGTCTCAGCTGCAGCTGAAGTCCTCCATTCGGATCTCACAGAGAATGTTGCTGATCTTTTAAAAGGTATCCTAAAAGTTTGGAAGGATCTAAAACTAAAGCCAGATGACTTGTGGATTGTTAAGAGACATTTATATATAAGGAAATGTTTGGAGACTCAATACAGCATCTATTTCATGTACAGTTTTGCAAAACTTGATTGAAAAGTCACCTGGATCCACACCAGACACTGCAAAAATGACTAAATTAAAGAAATCTCTGTGTTTGATTTGTTTCCCTTTTGCAATCACAGTCTATGGTACTTATTGATTCAATTACTTTAATGTAAGGGATATATATTTGAAAAGTAGTTTAGCCATGTTGAAGTCATATTTGTCTTTTGTAACCTCTTCCATCTTATGTAGAATTGTCTGTGTTTACATATGCTGATAAGTCAGCATACCAACAATTAAGCTAGAAGGCCATTCTGGCCACAGGAGTGTACAGCCAGTACTCTGTAAATATGTCTTATCAATCATTTGTTTTTCACAATGAAAAGTCATTTTGTAATGAAAAAAGCTGCTCAGCTATTATTTTCTCCACAATGGAGTTTTTGCCTCTTTGGCCAGGACTACCTCCACCTAAGTGTGTGGAGGTTCTTTTTTTTTTTAACAGAAACGTTTTTATTGGCGAACAACAGAGAAAAGGTACAAACCGTGTCATTACAGTAGGTCATTCATCGATAAGGCACATATTCATACAGAATAACATATATTACATAATGCTTCCATAGGGACATCACTAGGAGGAGAGCCAAGCATGCTTAGGTCAGGGTCAAGGAGTCAGAGCGAGATAGCCATTACCAGATCACTCTGGTCTATCAAGTATCACTGTCTTTTACCGAGGCAGAATTTACACAGTCATCTATGTACAGGATTGAGATCTGTACTTAAACTACAGTCTGTCTGTTTTACAGTCGAGTCACACCCTAGACATGAAGATCCCGGGCTTCTATCCACGGAGCCCATATTTTATGAAATTTTTGTGGGCATTTTCGTCCTTTATATGTCAGTTTATATATTGGGAGAACAGAGTCTACTAGTGAACGCCATTGAGCTATCGTCGGTGGGGATGGTAATTTCCAGTTTTGGAGCAGTACTTTTCTAGCGTAGAACGCCAGGTAGAATAGGAGGAGCCCCTTATGGGTGGAGTGAGTCAGGGATTCTGTAAGGCCCAGTAACAACAGTTTGGGATCCACCGATGCTGACAGACCTGTCACTACGTTAATTTCCGCTAATATAAGTGTGTGGAGGTTCAAGGTTAGAAGGTGATAGCAGGTATGGTTAGTGATCAAAATATTGATCAAAAGAGAGGAGATGTAATGGAAATTTGTAAGTTCTGTATATAATTGTATTCTATTTTGTATGTATTGCACACTGCCCTCACTGTGCACACGGCACTAATAATGTTTTCAGTACGTTTACATTCTTTCAAGTCCTGATTAGAATTAGCCTGCCTATGATACGCCCCTTGTTACCATAAACGTACAATTGTAATATTAATGTGATACCTACGTAATCATGTGTATAAAAACCTTCAATTGCATCATAATAAAGCAGAACGGTTATTTGGAAAGATGCTGAGCGTATCTTTTGTGTCTGTTCCCTACTGCAGTAGTTATTATTAATTTGGAACCACTAATCAATATGAGGATAGGAGTTGCCTATCTATAAATTTCCAGGTCAGGAGTTTGAGCAGATACCCCTTCCTGATCAACGATTATTTTCGTATGCATTTAAGGGTCGGCTACCACTTCATGTTTTATATGGCACAAAAAGGGATGTCTCGCTCGCCAATTTGCCCACTTGTATGTTAATGTGTAAAATATGGAGGAGTACAGTTAAAAAAATGCTGGGTGTCTCTTATCCTACCAGATACATCCCCATATGAGAAAATTATATAGACTTGCTCAAATGTCTGCTCTTAGAGGATATCAGAGATGGGGAAAATTAGGAATACAGTAACAACTTTATCTCAGCTATAAGAGAATGGTATACTTAAATCCTTTAAAGAGCTCAGAGGAGAGTTTTTTTCTATAATCTAATTGGTTCCATCAATTCCTTCAACTAAGACATGCTTTACATGCCCAATTCTCTTGCTAGGATGTTCTTCCCCCTATCTTTGTTTTTGACAAGATAGTACAAGCAAGGTCAACAAAGGGTCTTACCTCTGCTACATATAGGGTATTCTCAGATAGGTTCTTACTGAGCTTTCCCATCCGCTCCAAGGCTGTCTGGGAAAAGATATCGGTCCCATTCCAGAGGAGGTCTGGGATGGTATTGTCCAGTCTTCGCCCCGGGTGTCTCTTTCTCCATCATACAGACACAGATTTTTATCCTTCATAGAATCTATAGAAGTCCCCAATTTCTGAGATCTGAGCCAGCCTGTGCTAGATGTGGTAACACAGGTACGCTAATACATCTTCTGTGTCGGTGCCCGAAACTCCAAAGATATTGGGTGGAGGCGAGTGGTACCTAAACGGGCTATTGGATATTAACATCCCAACTGAACCACTTATATGTTTACTGGGCTATTGTGACATGTCTACTTATATCTCTTCTACGGGTAACACTAAGGTGTGCACTTTTTGTTGCCCGTAGACAGATTACTTTTAAGTGGACCTCTCCCTACCCGCCAACTGTATCTGAGTGGATTCTAGATCTTAATAGGATTCTTCTTTTTGAAAAACATACATATTCCCTAAGGAATTCCATGAGTAAGTTTGATGCTACCTGGTCAAGGTGGCTCCAATCCATGACCTAGGCATTACTGTAAACCAATATGTACTATGTACTTTGCAATATTAGATACTGTTCTTTTTTTCGTTTTTCACTTTTTTTTTTATATATACTCCAAGAGTAGGGTGGGGTGGCTTGGGGTTTTTTTTGTTTTTTTTTTTGGGCTATATTTGGTTTAATGTGATTTTGTTTGAATAAACCTGTTTGTATTGTTTTAATGTTGTTTGCATATAAAAAAATAAAATAAAAAATATCTGATTTAAAAAAAAAATTAAAAAAAATGAGCCATCGATACATGGTAACGTCAAAGGCATGATACCAATGAACATTTTAGTTATCAGTAGGGGTGGCATTTCTACAATGTAAAGAGGATATCTTCCCACTGGCCCCTGGTAAATTGGTTTTAGCAGGGGTTCTCCAAGACCTGACAATTATTCCCCTAGGGTAAAAAAGTTGACAAAGGCTGGTCAATATCATATATGGCAGGGGTGCCCAACCTTTTGAAGAGCCAGGGCCACTTAAGCTACTTGGTAACCGGTCGCAGGCCACAATGAGCGGAGCGGGCGGATGGCAGGTTCGTGTCTGCTCTGTATATGCAGAGCGGACACAGACACAGCCCACTAATACTCTTTTTTTTTTTTTTCCCCCGATTGGAGGTAGGACATAAAAGTCGGTTTACATTTGCTACTCCTTAGAGGTGAATGGAGGGTCCATATGGGTCAGACTGACCGTGTGAAAGGGGCTCAAAGCTGCTTTCACACAGATGCGCTGCAGTCTACCTGCACCGCTGGTGCAGTGCAGTGTACCTTTGGCTTTCCTGCACTTTGCAATAGACTTCTATTATATTCTGCAGGTTTGGTGCACTTTCAGAAAGCTCACCAAACTCGCAGGTAATAACAGAAGTCTATAGCTCAGTGCAGATAACCCAGCAGGTGCACTGCTCTGTACGTGCGGATCAGTTTGGAAGCAGTCCAGTAACCACTGCAGAATAGATATGCCCATATATACCCAGTGATTTTTATTAATAAAACTGACCTTTAATAACAGTACTCTATTCTATTTTATCCCAGAGCAGGAGGTCGCGGGGCCACATCAGAGGGCTCCGCGGGCCACATGTGGCCCCTGGGCCACTGGTTGGGCACCCCTGATCTATGCCTATAATAAATGACAACAGATTCACCCAGACAGAACTAGATTATAGCATTTATAGTACTGTGCTGCCCTCTTGAGTTTTCAAATAGAAATGTATCTCACACAGATTGCTGTTAAGCACCAAGTAGAAGGCCTCATGTAACGCCTACATGTGATAGAGAGATCAAAAAGGGCCTGTGGCATATCCCCCTGCCGGGTCTCTATCCAGATTCCTCCAAGTATCTCTCACAGTGTGTGGATACACCTGGAGAGTGCCCTGGAAGTGCTAGTAGATACAAATGTTAGTGTCTTCTTCTGTCTGCTCTTATTCAGTGTGCAGATTTGGCACCGGCGACATTGATGGTAACCAGATATTTGTTGAAAAAAAGGACACTTTCTTGGTAGGAGTGATCTACCACATTGGGTGCTACCCTATCCCTAAGGGAAGGGGCTCCCCTAAAGACCAGCTCTGGGTTAGTGGGGAGAAAGGTGTTAATAATTCTGTCATTCCCCAGTATATGCCAGTGTTTTCGAAGCATTTTTTTTGATCAGATAGTGCTGCGTTGAGAGGAGGTGACAAAAGGGACTGTAGGTCTGTCCCTTGTTCTAATCTGTCCCTCTCTCAGCAACACAGCCCTATCAGTCTCCGCTATTCCTCAATTAAGGTGTCCATAAGCTAGCGTCATACCCTTTTTCCTCCAACCTTCCCTTTAAGACATTAGCCTGTAGGAGGAGCGACAAACGCCTACATGAGACTAAAGCCAGCCATAGAACTGGCTGAATTTTGATCCTATGGGCAGGCCAGTTGTACTGAAGTCGAATTATTAATCCGCATGTCAGGTTTTGTTCACTAAGGGAATCATGGACCAGATCTAAAAAGGAAGCCAAGTACCTTTAGGGCTTATTTACATTTGCTTCAAAACATTGCTTCAGATACGCTTTTTCAAAGCTCTCTGAACGTCAGTCAAATCCACTGTCACTAAATAAAAAGGTTAGCTTACAGACCTGTTCGCACCTTGTTTTTGCTTTGCCTCGTCTTCACTTCAAAAATTATACCCCATGTTGCTTTAGGGCTCATTTAGACTTGCATTCAGCTGCAACACACATTACTGCTTCAGCATGCTTTTACGATGCGTTTTTGATGCTTCGGTGAAGCTTCAGTGATGCTCTTTTGAAACTTTGTTGAAGCTTGGCAGATGCTGTGTGTGTATGCGCATGCATATTTATATATATATATATATATATATATATATATATATATATATATTTATTAGGGATGCACCGAATGGGTTTTTTGGTGTCGAAACCGATACCGAAAATAAATCTTCCTTGATCCCCGAAAACCCAAACCGATACCGAAACAGCACTGATACCAAAAGTGATTGTTTTTAAAAAATATTTTTATACAGGCGATGGCCAGAGACTGCAGACATAGTTACAGGAGATAGAGACTGGGGTCATGATACAAGAGATGGTCAGAGACTGCAGACATAGTACAGAAGATGGTCAGACTGCAGACACATTACAGAAGATGGTTTAGACTGCAGACACATTACAGAAGATGGTCAGACTGCAGATACATTACAGAAGATGGTCAGACTGCAGACACATTACAGAAGATGGTCAGACTGCAGATACATTACAGAAGATGGTCAGACTGCAGACACATTACAGAAGATGGTCAGACTGCAGACACATTACAGAAGATGGTCAGAGACTGCAGATACATAACAGGAGATGGTCAGAGACTGCAGATACATAACAGGAGATGGTCAGAGACTGCGGACATGGTACAGGAGATGGTCAGAGACTGGGGACATGGTACAGGTAAGTATGTGAGCCCAGGGGGACATGGGGTTGTGGTTCAGTGCCAGGAGACACGAGTCAGTGCAAAATCAAGTTAGTGCCACAAGCTATGGCAAAGTGGGTTAGAGCAGGTAGACACAGGTCAGTGCAGAGAGATGTGGGAATGTAGGTCAGTGCTGGGAAATGAGGGTCAGGGTCGAGAGACAAGGGTCAGAGGAGGGGACACAGGTCAGAGCTGGAAGACATGGGTCAAGAGAAGAGTCGGTGCTGGGAGATTTGGGGATGAGGGTCAGTGCTGAGAAATTAGGGTCGGGAGACAAGGGTCAGAGGAGGAGGACATGAGGGTCCAGAGGCATGTGGTCAAAAAAGGGGGGTCATTAGGTCAGCATTAGGAGACAAGGGCTGGGGTCACAGGTCAGTGTTGGGAAATGTGGGGTCACAGGTCAGTGTTGGGAAATGTGGGGTAACAAGTCAGCACTAGGCACAGTTCACACCCCTAGGCCGCCTCTCACCGTCCTATTCCCGAACACATCCAGCCTCCTCTGTTGCATCACATTGAAAGCGCCACCGACAAGAGCCCAGCCTGTACTGACAGAGCGATGCCCGGATGCCCCCCGGACCTGCCGGGACAGGCTGTAGAGGAGGCGTCGCAGGGACAGCATGCGTTGTGGTACCATGTGATCCGAAGAGAGGGCAGGAATGACAAATGTGTGGTGGGGAGGGAGGGAGGACAGGACAGGGTGCACAGAACTACACTCGGTGTGACATTGGAGGGGAGGGAGGAGAGGACTGCGACACGCCAGAAGCACACCCCCATAATGGGCGGTGCCCCGCCCCATTTTCGGCTCAATTATCGGCAAGATTTTGCTTTCGCCAAAATGATATATATATTTGCAGCCTCCCCAAAAAAAGAAGTAGGAACATCCGGATTGGTGAAGCAGCTTATTACACGCTCTTTACCCCTGCAGGGGTGGGGGGCTTCTGATGAGTGCACATACTTGAGGGGGAGCACAAGAAGTCACCTTATTTGGATGCACTTGGTCACTATATCTACTGAACAAGAAGTCACTTTATTTTGATGCACAGAAGAGGACATAAAGTTGCCATATTTGGATACTAGCATAAAGCACTGTTATGGAAATATGCATATGGGACACTGAAAGGATTTATATATTGATATATGGACTTTTATTCTTCTCTCGTCTTTTATAGTGTTATAAATATTTTTTTCAGTTTGAATTATTCACAGATTTTTATTATCAATTAACTACACTTGACACTTTATCTTGCAATCAAGGATTCCCTTTACAATTGATTTTTATTTACATTTATGTTCATGTATTATATTCTTTGGTGAGAGAGGCTTTTTCATTTATTATAAGCCTTTTATACACTGCCTAGTGCAGCCATTCTCAACCAGGGTTCCGTGGAACCCTGGGGTTCCTCCAGAGGTTGCTAGGGGTTCCTTGAGCTGTGGCTGATGAACTACCTTTTTGATGGTGCCTACAGAGTTCCAAGGTTCAGCATTCACTTAGCAAAGCATGCAGCATGACACAAGATATATTTTTAGCTGTCTTTAAGGGTGGCATTCTGAGCACCATTTTAAAGGGGAACATTCTTCCTATTGACCACCAGTATAAAGGGCATTGTTCTATTGACCCCTGATGTATTGGTTTTCGTAAGGGTTCCTCGAGACCTGAAAATTATTTTTGGGGTTCCATTAGGGTTAAAAGGTTGAGAAAGCCTGGCCTAGTGAATCGCACTTCACATTGATTTGGAATTCAGATGATATTAATATTAACCCATTAGGGTTTATTCAGTAAACACTTACCTTTGCCCTTTACCCCCCACTGGGTTAGGGGGGATATTTTATCACCTTTATTATTAGCAGCGCCATTTTCCCTGTTTTCATCACAGGACTGTAAGCTAACCATTTTATTTAGTTATAGGAACTAAATAGGAGCGTTAAGAGAGCTTTAAAAAAAAAAAAAAAAAAAAAAAGCATGTCTGAAGCCCTGTTTTGAAGCAGGTGTAAACAAGCCCTAAGTGGTGCTTCAAAGCCTCCATAGAAGTCTACAACAAAGCTCGCTTGAAGCACCTGTAGCTTTTGAGAGGGTTTAATTCAGCTTTAGCTTCGCTTTGGAGGTATTGCATGTATGAGATATCAGTACACACAGGGCATCTGCCAAGCTTCATTAATAAAGCATGTTGAAGAGGTAGGCTATTTAATTTGCGTTAAAGTCAAAGCAAGTGTAAATGAGCCCTTAGAGTATTCCTATTGCTACACAATACTGCCAAAGTATAATTGCTAGGAATAGATAAACACAGTGGGGCTGATTTTCTAAAACTGGAGAGTGCAAAACCTGGTGCAGCTCTGCATAGAAATCAATCAAGTTTTTTTTTTTTTTTTTGTCAAAGCTTAATTGAACAAGCTGAAGTTAGAAGCTGATTGGCTACAATGTCTGCACCAGATTTTGCACTCTCCAGTTTTAGTAAATCAACCCCAGTGTGTTTGCAGATTGTACCCCTCTGCCTATTTGTATCTCTCTATATGCATCATAGAGCTTTTTCCTGTAACTGTAATTTGCATGTACATACCATTTAAGCTTAGTAAAAGCATATTATTCTACAGATCTGTTATTTTGGTTCTTATTGCAAAAGTTAGGACATAAACATTGCATAAAAACTGAAACCGTCTCAGATGAACCAAAACCACTGACAGAGCAAACACTTTAATATTGATGTCATATTTCCATCCATTACCAAGCATTTTGTCTTTGAAAGAAGGTAAATGCAACCGGTAGTAAGCAAAATCCTACAAAAGATAAATATTACCATAAAAATCATCTTATGTCTCAGTCTATATTAGTACTAACCTTCTTGTGTTTGATTGGCCAGGGTTGGGCAGCTCTGCCATGGTAAAGGATACTGGAAGGAATTAAACATATAAAAAAGGCTCCATCCAATAATAACATTGTAATAAAGGGCCACAAATGTACAGACCTGCAAACAGAAGACAGTTATGTTATCTATTTCATATCAATACTCTGTATTATCTAATTATAACAGTGGCTACAGAACTGACATAACTGGATACATTTTACATATACACTATATAAAAAAGGTGTCCTGCAAGCCAACTGTCAATTCAAACCTACCCAACTCTCATCTGTGGGCCCAACTCATAAAATACTTTTTTTGCATCCAACTTTCTCCCGGTATTCCTCGTTAGCTGAACATTTTAGCAGCATTCAGGTTTCATAGTCAGTCATCCTAATGCCGCGTACACACGTGCGGACTTTTCCCGGCGGACCTAAGTCCAGCGGACAATCCGCTGGACTTTCCAGCTGGGTCCGCTGGACTAAAAAGCGAACGGACTTGACCACACACGATCACGCAAAAAGTCCGACGGTTCACGCGATGACGTACAGCACGTACGACGGGACTAGAAAACGAAAAATACTAGAAAAATACTTGCTACTGAGCATGCGTCCTTTTTGGTCCGCCGGACCATACTACACACGGCCGGATTGTCCGCCGGACTGCCAAGTCCAGCGGATAATTTTAAAACAAAACTTAAAAAAACTTTAGTCCGCCGTACTTTGGGCAAAAAAAGTCCGCCGGCGCCCACACACGAGGGGATTATCCGCTCGACTTCAGTCCAGCGGATACTCCCGCGGGATAGTCCCTTCGTGTGTACGCGGCATAAGGCTCCATGCACACTGAAGCTCAAAAAAGCTTTTTCTGGACGCCAGATTGCTGGCAGAAAACGCTGGTTGAAAATTTTTAACAGCATTTTGTACTAGCGTTTATGAGCGTTTTATAGCATTAGCGTTTATGGGCGTTTTTAATAAAAATACACAGAGGACACTCCAAAAATCCCACAATGTATTCCAAACTCCCTCAATGCATTGAAAAATAGAACGATGAATGCTAATTAACGCGCGTTCATGAGCGTTTATCAGCGTTTGGCTTTTTGGCGGTGAAAAACTGCACTTTGAACGCAAATTTCTGGCGTTCAGAAAAAAGCCCATAAACTCCACTGCTCATTAAAGCTAAAAAACTTCCATGTGTGCATGGACACATAGGCTAACATAAAGTGGAGTTTATGGGCTTTTAAAAAAAAAAACGCCCAAACTCCAATAAACTGCAGTTTATGAGCTTCGGTGTGCATGGAGCCTTAGGAGTTTGGGCGTTTTTTTTTTAAATGTTAGCCTATGTGTCCATGCACACATGGACGTTTTTTAGCTTTAATGAGCAGTGGAGTTTATTGGCTTTTTTCTGGACGCAAGAAATTTGTGTTCAAAGTGCCGTTTTTCACCGCCAAAAAAAGCCAAACGCTGATAAACGCTCATGAACGCGCATTAATTAGCGTTCAGTGCTCCATTTTTTCAATGCATTGTGGGAGTTTGGAATGCATTGTGGGATTTTTGGAGTGTCCTCTGTGTATTTTTATTAAAAACGCCCATAAACGCTAAAAAAACGCTCATAAACGCTAGTACAAAATGCTGTTAAAAGCAAATTTTTCAACCAGCTTTTTCTGCCAGCAATCTGGCGTCCAGAAAAAGCTTTTTGAGCTTCAGTGTGCATGGAGCCTAAATGTCCTGTACTGCATTCTCACCAGCCATTTCTGTCCTATATGGCTGTTTGTATAAATGCATTTCATTAAATACAAAAAGGAAGCTACTGGCATCTGTGCAATGGCAAGTGGCATGTTTTTAAATGAGTTGGCATTGTAACCCACACCTAAATTAGAATATTTATTTTATTTATTACAGCTACTTCTATAGCGCTGTCAAATTTACGCAGTGCTTTATGTATATACAGTGGTCCGGGAAAGTATTTGCAGCGCTTCACTTTCTCCACATTTTGTTATGTTACAACCTTATTCCAAAATGGATTAAATTCATTATTTTCCTCAAAATTCTACAAAAAAATACCCCATAATGACAACATGAAAGAAGTTTGTTTTAAATCTTTGGAAATTTATTAAAAATAAAAAAAATATATATAAATCTATAAATCTATAGTAGTATTCACAAAGGGAGGTAACAATGTAGCGCTAGCAATTAGAACAGTACCAATATACTGTAATATACTGTAAATAATATAAATAACATGTGCTCATAACAAATACAGTGCAGAGATAACCAGCAACCTAAATAAACTGGTTGAATATAGACATAAGTCCGTGAAGGCAAAATGTAAAAATAAATCCCAAAAGGAGTCAGTCCCAATGATCGTGGCTCTATCACAAACGCAATGGCAATGGTTCAGAATAAGAAACAAAGGATGATTGGATGGACATCTGAAGATAACGACATCAAACAAGTGTGTTAAAGGTGGATACTCTTACCAGAGCCAATGGACCTGCGTGTCAGCGACACCAGGTCAAACGAGCATAGAGAGATGGAACCACGATCATGCAGGAACAATGCGACAGGACACAGGTGATCTTTCGATCAATGTGGAACAATCCGCATTTTTCCTTAGGAAATTCCATCCGTGTGTACAAGGCATTACAGTAAAGAACCCTCTTCGTAGTTTAAAGCGGAGCTCCACCCTAAAGTGGAACTTCCGCTTAGCGGATTCCTCCCCCCCTCCGGTGCCACAATTGGCACCTTTCAGGGGGGAGGGGGGTGCAGATACCTGTATAATACAGGTATCTGCACCCAATTCCGGACGAGATATCCGGAGCTGCCCCTCCCTTATCCGGAGATGCCCAGTTGTGTCTTGGGAAACACAGTACCCAGGACACAACGGGGACCAATAGAGACGCGCAGCGCGACTCGCGCATGTGCAGTAGGGAACCGGGCAGTGAAGACGTTGCGTCTTCACTTCCTGATTCCCTGACAGAGGATGGCGGCGGGGCAGCCAAGAGACGAGCGGTCCCTCGTCACATTCTGCCGACACCGCTGGAACCTGGAACAGGTAAGTGTCCATTTATTAAAAGTCAGCAACTGCAGTATTTGTAGCTGCTGACTTTTAATATTTTTGGTGCGGGTGCAGCTCCGCTTTAATCTTAATGAGTGGCCACGTGTCTTGTTAATCTCTCTTCCGTAAAAAAGTTTTATCCTATTGTGGGGTCACCAGTGTGGTATTTATAAATTGAAATCATGTCCCCTCTCAAGTGTCTCTTCTCCAGAGAGAATAAGTTCAGTGCTCGCAACCTTTCCTCATAACTAATATCCTCCAGACCCTTTATTAGCTTTGTTGCCCTTCTTTGTACATTTCCAGTACATCATTCCTGAGAACTGGACAGCATACTCTAGGTGCGGCCAGACCAGAGTCTTGTAGAGCGAAAGAATTATCGTTTTATCTCTGGAATTAATTATTTTTTTTTTGTCAGGAAAAAATAAATAAAAATAAAAATGTAAATGTTATTAAAATTTCCCCTTTAAGAGCATTGGGTGGAAATGACGTTTGACGTTGCTTCCGCCATCCAATGCTATGGAGCCGAGTGGGGGCCATCTTTCCCTCACTTGGCTCCAGGCTGTGGTCGTGACAGGACCCAATAGTCTCTGCTGCAACCGGGGGCTCCGCTGCTGAGACCACTTTTATCTGAAAGCGGACTGCCCGCTGAAGAAGAGGATACTGGGGTTATCTGCTGCCATAACAACGGTATTCCTCTTTAAACAGCCGCCGTATAATGACAGCGGGCGGGTGGTCCGTAAGTGGTTAAAGAACAAAACATACAGGGACACGTGGAATAATTATAGACGCTGATATATGTGCACCTACACAGGCTGAACTGGATGGACTATTGTCTTTATTCAACCTTACCTACTATGTAACTTATGTACTGTATATACTTGAGTATAAGCCGACCCAAATATAAGCCGAGGCCCCTAATTTTACCACAAAAAAAATGTGAAAACTTATTGACTCGAGTAGAAGTCTAGGGTGTAAAATACAGCAGCTACTGTAAGTGGAAAAGAGGGTCAACAATGCCCTTCTGCAGCCTCACTGTGGCCATTTGCTGCCCCACTGTGCCATCTCCATGCCTCACTGTGTCCATCTGCAACCACATGTACCTGATCTCCTGAACACCGGCGCTGCGACAAGCAGTCTAGTCGGCAGCCGTGCAGTGTAACAAAGCCCTGCGTCCTCCTTGTCCGTGACAGAACACTGATTCAGTTTCCCAGCAGTGAGTCAGTGTTCCGCTCATCACGGATGAGGACGAGGAGAAGGCAGGGCTTTGTTACACTGCAGGGCCGCCGACTAGATTGCATGTCACAGTGCTGGGAGATCAGGCGCATGAGGCTGCAGATGGGCACAGTGACTCTTGTATAAGCCGAGGGGGCTTTTTCAGCACAAAAAAAAAATTTGCTGAATAGCTCGGCTTATACTCGAGTATATACGGCACGTGATTTTTTTTATTTTTTATTGTTAATAAATTTGCAAAGATTTCAAACAAACTTCTTTCACGTTGTCATTATGGGGGTATCGTTTGTAGAATTTCAAAGAAAATCATTAAATTTAATCAATTTTGGAATAAGGCTGTAACATAACAAAATTTGGAAAAAGTGAAGCGCTGTAAATACTTTCTGGGTGCACTGTATATTTTACATGCACATCAGTCTAAGGTCCCTAACTCACATTATACATACAGTGCATTTGTGGTGCATTTTTTGTGTCACATATCCAAGTTTCAAAGGCGCAATACTGCCTAATGAATGAGAAGGCAGCAAAGCAGTAGCTGCCAGGTATTCAGGAGCCGATACTGCCGTTTCCTGAAGATGGGTTTGTGTGGCTTTTTTTTTTTTTTTTAAATCCCAATGGTTACACAGGCCAACACACATTTTGGTGCCTCAAATGTTAGACCCGTTGCTGGGCATATCTGACCCACTTATTCCAAAGAGGATACAAATTCTTCCCCGTCACTCTGCACTCTGGTTGCCCTGTTAAAATTCAGGATATTTTAATGTAGTGTTTTATTTAATCTCCTTGTAACATGAAAGAAACACATGAAAAACGCTCGATCTGCAAAAGTGAAATAATGTGTGGCAAGATTCACACACCTCCTACAAAATCATAACTACAGTGGAACCTTGGTTTACGAGCGTTTTGAAATACGAGCAACTTTTTTTTTTTTTTTAAAACAAACAGAATTCAAGCCAATGGGTGGTGCAGTACCGCATTTGGCCAGAGGTACGGGGGCGCCGGGGACACTCGGAACGGTTCGGAGCTGTTCAAGAAAACCTCATAAATACTCAGTTCCCGAGTGTTTCCAAGGCTTTCCGAGCTGTCCCCGAGTATTTCTGAGGCTCTCCGGCACCCCTCCCCACCTCTGGCCACATGCGGTATTGCATGTAATAGATGTCAATGCGGAACAAATTATCTTAGTTTCCATTGACTTCTATGGGGAAACTCGCTTTGATATGAGAGTGCTTTTGATTACAAGCATTCTCCTGGAATGGATTATGCTCGTAATCCAAGGTTCCACTTATAACGTACAATTTAGAGTATATATATATATATATATATATATATATATTTTTTTTTTTTTGGGCTGTGTTATTCTGTATTGAAATACCGCACCACAACCACGAGACAAGCATTTAAGCCAGTGGTCACGGCTCATTCCTCTTGACCCCAACAGGCCAGTTTGACGGGTGGCACTGCCGGTCAAACTTTGCAAGCCAAGTTAAATTTGTTATGGCTGCAAAGCGCCATGTTTGCCAGGGTGTCTGGTTGCCGTTTAAGGTGTGAAGATGGGAGCGGTAAAAATAGAACTGCCTTTTTTCCACCTCCTCTTTTCCACCCGTGTGAAATTGCCCTTAGTTTGCACATCACCACAAGAGATTATATCATAATTTAATATTTACCATAACAATAAACTTGGCATGTACTTACTATACAGCTGGAAAACCCAATTCCAGCTAGCCGAGGGCTGATATACTTCCAAACACCGATGCTCCCCTGGCGTATGCTTTGCCCAGCTGCTAGCTCCAAGAAGAAAAGCGGGATGCCGATGATAATTAGCATCAGAAAGTACAGCAACAAGAAGGCACCTGCCAAACAATACAGTTATCATCTTAATCATATTTCTGTCACTTAGAAAAATAGCAAAAAACAGAATCTAAAGAACTTAACAACATACTGAAAAATGTTTTCTGAAAAGAACAAGAGCAGTGACAGTGATACACACGCATGTAACCTGTTAGCCACTAGAGGGCCACAGACACACAGAAAGGTTTGAATACATTTGGCTAGTAGTAATGAGCTTGTCAGACAGAGCCACATGCAAATATTTTATTATAATTTTAAGAAATTTTTAAGAAAATCATTGTCAATTGCCTTGAATATCACTTTGCTGCTAAAAAAAAAAAAAAAAAAAAAACCCTGGAGGGATTTCCTATTCAATTAAATGAATCGGGGTAAGAAAAAATATGTGTTTGGAGATACGGGACTGTCAAAGGTACATAATCACAAAAAGATTGCATATATGATAAAAATGGTATTTTATTAACACACAAGAGATTTTAAAGGAAATATATTTAAATGACCTCGTATACAATAGTACAAAATATATCAAAGTTCAGGGGTTTATGCATACAATCCCTAATGAAACTAAACATATTCATATACTAGAGACACGCAAGTCAAGGTACTTGTCCATTTGTTCTCGACATGTTTCGCCAGAATGGCTTCTTCAGGAGACAAGGGTAAAGTACGAGTAAAAGATGAGAAAGGTTTATAAGGATGTTTCCTTGTTTCTAGAATATGCATATAAAGAAAAAATAATAAGTAAATTTATTGTATAAAAGACACAATTAAATATTTATACATTTACAAAAATGCTGTACTATAAATGCCAATGCCATGTGCAAGAAAGAATTCTCCCGAGTGTATGCCCGACCTCTTACCTCCAAATTAAGAGAGTCTACATACTCCCAAGGACATCAGACATGAAAAATTGTGGCAGATCCGCGGTAAGGCGTCCTACCCAGAACTTCCAGAGGGGGCTTATACCCAAAGGGCCCGAGCCAGGAACAGTGGCTAGGGAACCGTAGGGGGAGAGTGAGATCCTATTGGTCTGGAATTGAATTGTCATAGGGCCTGTAAAGTACAAAATAGTACTTATTAACTGTACACATGAAGTAAAAAATAATAATAAATAGCCAAAATAGCAGAGACAGTCTGGTCAGGTCCCTTAGGGGGGCTAGAAACCATTGGGGTACATAGCAGAGATAATATATACATAATGTGGTATTTTTTACTAGTATTTTCTCATTTTCTTCATTTACAGAAAATTATTTTTCTTTTTGAACATTTAGAAGATAATGTCTCTCCCTTCCTTCTTTGAAGGCAGACCCGAGCCTCCTATAAGCTTTTCTCCAATAAGGTGCCATTGAGGTAGGTTCAGTCGGATATAATATGGGACCTGACCAGACTGTCTCTGCTATTTTGGCTATTTATTATTATTTTTTACTTCATGTGTACAGTTAATAAGTACTATTTTGTACTTTACAGGCCCTATGACAATTCAATTCCAGACCAATAGGATCTCACTCTCCCCCTACGGTTCCCTAGCCACTGTTCCTGGCTCGGGCCCTTTGGGTATAAGCCCCCTCTGGAAGTTCTGGGTAGGACGCCTTACCGCGGATCTGCCACAATTTTTCATGTCTGATGTCCTTGGGAGTATGTAGACTCTCTTAATTTGGAGGTAAGAGGTCGGGCATACACTCGGGAGAATTCTTTCTTGCACATGGCATTGGCATTTATAGTACAGCATTTTTGTAAATGTATAAATATTTAATTGTGTCTTTTATACAATAAATTTACTTATTATTTTTTCTTTATATGCATATTCTAGAAACAAGGAAACATCCTTATAAACCTTTCTCATCTTTTACTCGTACTTTACCCTTGTCTCCTGAAGAAGCCATTCTGGCGAAACATGTCGAGAACAAATGGACAAGTACCTTGACTTGCGTGTCTCTAGTATATGAATATGTTTAGTTTCATTAGGGATTGTATGCATAAACCCCTGAACTTTGATATATTTTGTACTATTGTATACGAGGTCATTTAAATATATTTCCTTTAAAATCTCTTGTGTGTTAATAAAATACCATTTTTATCATATATGCAATCTTTTTGTGATTATGTACCTTTGACAGTCCCGTATCTCCAAACACATATTTTTTCTTATAACAATGTGGGATGATGGTACAACATATATATATATCAAACATTGGAAAACAATATAGCCTAAACGAGAATTTCATAAATGAATCGGGGTGTGCAGCTCCAACAACTCAACATACACACACACACACTCACACACATACATACATACACACACATATATATATATATATATATATTATTTATTCTACATGCAAATATTTAAACAAATGAAAGCGGATTTTCACACTCAACCTCTTTTTTTTTTTTAAACCGCTACTTACCTAGTGGTGAGTTCTGCACATTTCAGATACTCCCCCACCAACCGGATTCAGCGTTGTCCAGCCGAGACCCTCTTCTCTTCTGGCAGCGATTGGTCCCATACTGCCATGTTTTGGTGTGATGTCATCAAGAGGCTGCCGGCTGTTCTGGGTTCAGCCAGCGCACCTCCTGATGACATGTCGCTAGGCCCGCCCCATCCGCTTTTACTGAATGAAAGACTGTGCTTCCTAAGATATGTGTCGTGCATATCCCAGGAGACAAAGCAAAGCAAGGACAGTGCACGTTATTCAACTAGGCGAAAGACATGCAAGCAAAAAAGGGGTGGGGCCAGACAATTTGCTAAAAAAAATTAAATATAATATAGGAGAGCTCTTCGTGTAGATGACCAAAGGAGGGATGGAGAGGAAGGATCAAGCATTTGGGGGTACGCTTTAAAATCATTATGTACTCCAATGAAATCATCAATATACTTTTATTTTTCTAGTAAGTGAACATTGTCACCCTAGGACAGGAAGTGTGTTACTGATAGAACTGATATTGAGGATCACCAGGTGATCATAATCTAAATGAAGCCTAAATAGAAAGAAACGTATGCCCCGTACACACAAGCGGATTTTCCATCTGAAAAATCTTGGATGGTTTTTCCGATGGAATTCCGCTCAAGCTTGGCTTGCATACACACAGTCACACAAAAGTTTGCTGAACTTTCGACGGTCAAGAACACGGTGACGTACAACACTACGATGAGCTGAGAAAATGAAGTTCAATGCTTCTGAGCATGCAAATTGTTTGAGCATGCGTAGGAATTTTGCACGTCGGAATTGCTACAGACGATTGGAATTTCTGATAGAAACCTTTTCCGTCTGAAAAATTGAGAACATGCTCTCAAACTTTTGCTGGCCGAAATTCGGCCAGCAAAAGTCCGATGGAGCATACACACAGTCGCATTTTCCGACGAAAAGCTCTTATCGGTCTTTTGCTGGCCAAAATTCCGACCACGTGTACGCGGCATAAAGCATCCACATTTAATGACTGGTAGGCTGCAATATATTACTTTATTCTTGGGATTAGATATATAGGATATAGGTCTTATGCTATATATACACATTCATGCTAGGTAATGTGTAAAGCTCACTATAGATGTTACAATCTTTCTACATCTCTTTTATATTTACCATAAATGTACCAAATGACAGACTGAAACTATCCAATCAATATTTGTATCCAATCAGACAGGCCACTGTGGTAGATAGTTGTTGGTAGATTTATAGGGAGGTTGTAAAAACTAATATGCAAGTGTAAAACCTTGTACACACGATGAGAATATCGGACGAATGTTCGTTCATTTTTGTTGCTAGTCTCATATCAAAAAAACAAAAATAGGTTACTAGTAGTTATGAATAGCGCAATAAAAAAAATGGCACTAGAGGACTATTTAAAACGAAAAAGTCACTGATAAAAAGTTAAAAAAATTCCATGTGTGGGACACAACAAGCAGACGGCGAATGGATGATAAAACACAGCACCTGCGGCAGCACCCTTTGGAGTGAAGCTAACTCTGCAAAAGCCAAGGGGAAACAAGAGGGCGCCAGACTAAGTGCAGCGGTTGAAAATATCTGGATTAATTCAAAAGAACAAGTTGGCGACTTACATTTAGTGGAAAGGTAACAAGCATGTAGGTAAACGCCACAGCTTGACGCAGTGGTTCCCTGTAGTGGACATATCAGTCTCTCATCACAGAATGGTATAATAGCCTGGGCCGGGACTGTAGGAAGCAGCCGGCCATTATGGAAGCCAGCGTGGAGCGCAAATTGTGCTGAGCTGGAACGAACGTCAGCGGAGGAGTGCAATACGGTGGATGGTGGGCGGTATCACGTCAGTTCCGGCTCAATGCCATTTACGTTCAATGCTGAATTCCATCACGGCCAGTCGCTTCCGACAGTCCTGGCCCAGGCTATTACCCCATTCTGAAAACGGATACTGGTATTTCCACCATGAGGAACCGCTGAGTCAAGCCGCAGAGTTTACCTACATGCTTGTTACCTTTTCACTAAATGCGACTTGCCAACTTGTTTTTAATAAATCCAGATATTTTCAACTGCTGCACTTAATCTGGCACCCCCTCATTTCCCCTTTACTAGAGCTAAAAAAAAAATCTCCCAAGACAGAATAGAACTTGGCGCGATAATGTAATGCATTATATTATATTGTATTCTTTAGTTAGTCTCCCACAGTACACAGAACATGGAAATGCAATTATTTTAGTAAATATAAACTGCTAAATACCTTTTCTCAATAGCAGTAAATAGCAATCTTGTGACTTCTATCAGTGTCCAGCCAAGCACTGAGCATGTGCAGCCTGACTCCATAGACTCTGTGCTATCAGGAAATTATTAGGAGTCAGTGGAAGTATGGGAGGAGCTGTGCATACAGGATTTAACAGCCTTTTTGCACAATGCAGAGGATTAACCCCTTAGGTTCCACAGTGAGTATAACAAGTATGCTTAACTGCATATACACACTGATTTTACTGTTGTGGGTTTAGTAACACTTTATTGCCCCTGACAATGCCTTCATCTGCTTATCTCTCCAGAAGGAAAAAGTCTTTGCTCAGGTATCATCCTGGGTCAGCATCAACTTCCGGGACTGGGATGCTGGCCGGTGTAGCTTCTGTTTACAAATGTCTTATGCCCTGTACAAACGGTCGGAAAATCCGATGGAAAAGGTCCGATCAGTTTATATTGTCAGAAAATCCGATCGTGTGTGGCCTCTGTCGGACTTTTTCCGTCAGAAAAAATTTAAGAGCAGGATCTCAAATTTTCCGACAACAAAATCCGATCGGACTTTGTCCAATCGTTTGTAGAGAATTCCGATGGACAAAGTGCCACGCATGATCAGATCAAATTACGAGACCGAAGCTATTGGCTACTAGCCTGAACGTAGTCCCGTCGTAACAAACTAACTTCATCATGTTCCGAACGATCAGATTTTCCGACAATTTTGTCCGACCGTGTGTATGCAACACCAGTTTCGGACAAAATCCGTCGGAAAAAAATCAGATGAATTTTGTGGTCGGAATGTCCGACAGTGTGTACGGGGGCTTAGACACATTAGCTCCTTGTGCCTTTTTAGTTTGTGCAGTTTAAAATGGGTATAAAAACCTAAAAGCAAACATTTAATAAAATTGATGTTTACTAATTCTTAGATGTGATAGCTGGATTAGGTTTTCGTTTTATGTTTTCTTTCCTCTATTTTCACTTGGTGATGAAGCCAGTAAGTCTGTTGTTTTCCAACAGAACAAGCTCTCACGATGAATGTATGAGTTACACTGAAGAGACAAACCATTTAGCACTACCAGGGATGCTCACAATGGTCATCTTTTATTTATGTAAAACCTTTATCCCAAAAGGAGCAAAACTGTTTGCTTTACAAGCAGTTACAGCATGAGCTGTATTTTGGCTTTAGTTTGTTAGTGTATCTAAATCTGCTAGTACATCCAACACTCCCCTCATCTCAAACTGACAATGCTGCTATCCAAAATTTGCCCCATGTGTTCCTTCATCCAGAATGAGGGCAGTCTAATACAGAAGGTGTGTTACTGGCCAGATCACCAGGTGATAACAGAGGGGGAAAAAAAGCCTAAAAAAGAAAACAAATGCAACCACCACATCTAATGGTTGGTAAGCATCCATATATTACATTACATTTGTGGATTTAGGTTTAATACCACTTTAATCAATGGTGGAAGAGAGACTTAGTAAATGTTTCCTTTTGCCTGCAGCAGACTGATGACACCATCTCAGACTAGCTAAAGTCACATGGCCGGAGCTCAGGTACAATTTTTTAATAATTAGGTTTTCATTTACTAAATCATATTGTTACATTCCTTCAAATTGATTTATTCAGAGACTGGTGGAATGAATTAACAGCTGCTTTTTCATTTTAAAGGTATTTATGCTGGAAAAATAAATTCATACGAGGGCATTGAATTCCCTTTGATGGATATTCCAGAATGATAAAGAAATTAATATCCCTACAGTTCAGCCATAGGTGTGTGAATCTCTGGAAATGGGTTTAACAGTGGGCTGGAGGTCAACTTTTCCAACAGAATCCCAAAGCAATAGAAGAAACAAAGATTTATCAATCTTAACGGTGTCCATCTGATCCATTGTCCATCCAACGGTGTCCATCTGATCCATTGTCCATCCAACGGTGTCCATCTGATCCATTGTCCATCCAACGGTGTCCATCTGATCCATTGTCCATCCAACGGTGTCCATCTGATCCATTGTCCATCCGATCCATTGTCCATCCAACGGTGTCCATCTGATCCATTGTCCATCCAACGGTGTCCATCTGATCCATTGTCCATCCAACGGTGTCCATCTGATCCATTGTCCATCCGATCCATCTGATCCATTGTCCATCCAACGGTGTCCATCTGATCCATTGTCCATCCAATGGTGTCCATCTGGATTATTATTTTTGATGGAATCCACCCTTTCAATGTTTCTGGTTGAGGTCTCCTTAAAAGTCTTTGGTTCCAATATTGAAATATACAATTTGTTATCAGAAAGGAGTTTTAAAATTAAACAAAAGCAACGTGGGCATCATGTGATTTATACCCTTTTTATAAAGATTGCTATGTTTTATTGGTCATGCGAGTTTAAATTCTTTAAACTCAAAGTCAGGTTGAGTGTACAAACACACCATCATATTTACCCATACTGACAGAGTCAGCACAGAGCACTGCCTGTTGTAAATGTGAAAGCTCTACGGAGAGGTGTAGATAGGCTAAATCAATAAGGGAGTGCGTAGTTGTAAATTTACTTAATACAGAATGAGTCATCCAATATTAGACTAAGCACGATAAGTCAAGTAAATTGTATGAAGCATTACCACAAAGCTTTAAAGAACTCTTCTGGCATAGAAATATGGGAACCACCATTGCAATGATCCTTATCCTTCCTTCGCTCAGTAAGTCACCCACCCAAACCCAGCATAGAGCTATTGACGTGTTGGGACACCTGACCTGCATACTTGTTCAAGGTCACTGACTCGCCAAGTTGTAAAAAAAAGAAAAAAGGAAGATCCTGCCTCTCTCTGTCCTGCTCTACAGGGGATTGCAGGAAGCTAATATGAGGAAAGGTTCAGGTATATTCACCAGCATTTTGCACGCATGTGTAAACCGGTGTTTTGGAAACAGCCCCATATTCCCTTCCCAAAAGACTGGTTCAGGCAGCTGAATAGGGTTGCAGAAATGGAGGCGCTAGATCACGTCTCAAGACCAGTTGTCCCATTTACAAAAATTTGGGCCCGTTGGCTTGAATATCAGTCAACTAATGAGTATAAGGATATTATAAATTGATGGTGCTATACAAGTACCTGTAGTAAATAAAATGAATGCCCAGGATCTCGTTAAGACCAATTTTTATTGTATATTGTAAATCTCTGTTCTTGGAAAAAGGGCCTCATCCCTGGATCCCTGACTCTTACTGGCATGCAGAAAATGGTATGATGGGTTGTCCCCCTTCCCTTAATTTCCCTCTCCTTGTCTTCTTTTCCTTACTCTTCCCATAAAAAGACGAATCAGTGACATTAATATTTTACTGAGGGTGGTTCATCCCTTTGCAAGGGAGAACCAATCCCATGAAGAGGTAATTATCATCCTTATGTCGTTCTTTCTATGCTCAGCTGTGGACGACAATTGTGCTCCCTTTTCTAAGGAAACTGCGGTTATTATTTGTTTGTGAATGGAGGAATTTAGTCAATTTTTTGGTTCAACCTGCTGGTTGAAAGAAAAAAATTGATCAATCTATGGACTGCCTTAGATTTTAGGAGTTTAGTTGAAAGTGGTTCTAAAGGCTGAAGTTTTTTTTTTTACCTTCAGCATTCTATGCATGTAGGTAAAAAAAAAAAAAAAAAAAAAAAAAAAAAAAACTTCCACATCCAGCTCCCCCCCTAAAGCCCCATTATACTTACATGAGCCCCATCTCTATCCAGTGATGTGCACACAAGCAGCGCCTCTCTCTGCTCTTTCCCTCCTCACAGATCCACTGTTAATCAAATTCTGTGACGAGGGAGCGGGGCATGGACGCAGGCAGCAGGGCTTGTTAGCGAGCACTTGATAAAAGGGCACTTGATGAAGGGGGGAAACCAGGAGTGCCAGCGGGGGACCTGAAAAAAGGAAGACCAGGGCTGCTCTGTGCAAAACCATTGCACAGAGCAGGTAAGTACGACATGATTTTTAATGAAAAAATAAATAAAAAAATGCAACTTTAGAAACACTTTAACCGGTTCCCGACCGGCGCACGCCAATGTACGTCGGCAGAATGGCACGGCTACGCAAATGAGCTCTGCGAGTCGGGTCGAGGGTCCCGCGGACTCCATGTCCACAGGGATACCGTAATCGTCTCACGGAGAGGAAGAACGGGGAGATGCTAATGTAAACAAGAATCTCCCCATTCTGCCTAGTGACACTGTCACTGACCATAGCTCCCTGTGATCAGGAGCTATGATCAGTGAGCCCACCCCCCCTACAGTTAGAAACACTCCCCAGGACACACTTAACCCCTACAGCGCCACCTAGTGTTAATCCCTTTACTGCCAGTCACATTTACACAGTAATCAGTGCAATTTTAATCGCACTGATCACTGTATAAATGTGAATGGTCCCAAAATCGTGCTAAAATTATCCGACGTGTCCATCATAATGTCGCAGTCATGATAAAAATCACAGATTGCCGCTATTACGAATAATAAAAAAAAAAAAAAAAAAATAATAATAATAATAATAATAATAATAATAATAATAAATAATAATATTAATAAAAAGGCCATAAAAAATATCCCCTACGTTGTAGACGTTATAACTTTTGCGCAAACCAATCAATAAATGCTTATTGCGGTTTTTTTTTACCAAAAATATGAAGAAGAATACGTATCGGCCTAAACTGAGGAAATAAATGTTTTTTTTTTAATATATTTTTGGGGGATATTTATTATAGCAAAAAAATAATGTGTTTTTTTCAAAATTTACATGCTTTTTTTTGTTTATAGCGCAAAAAATAAATACCGTAGAGATGATCAAATACCACCAAAAGAAAGCTCTATTTGTGGAAAAAAAAAGACATCAATTTTGTTTGGATGTTTGGGAGCCACGTTGCACGACCGCGCAATTGTCAGTTAAAGCGATGCAATGCCGAATCGCAAAAAGTGCTCTGGTCTTTGGCCAGCAAAATGGTCCGGGGCTTAAGTGGTTAAAGTAAACCTTTGTACCCAGATCATGCACACCATTTACATATTCTGAAAAAACAATAAAAGAATAATATTTAGGCCTCATGCACACAGACGTAATTAGGAATTAAATATGCCTAGCTTAAAAAACAGATCATTTTTCTGCAGCTGGGAAGCCACCGGTGGGACATATAGCTGGCCACAGAAGTGAATGGCTGTATACCCCTGTACGCATGTGAAATGTAATAGACAGGGAGGTTAACAGTTAAATCATTTAGGGGAGGTTAACAGTTAAATCATTTAGGGGATAAAGAAGATGCGAGGGTTCACGTGGCAGGGGGGTGTTAAGTATTAGGGGATGCCTAGTACAGACCCCCCTCCCGCAGTATATATCCCCACCCTCAGTACAGACCCCCCACTACAGACCCCCAATACCCCCCCCACAATACATTCCCCTCAGTGCAGACCCCCCCCCAGACCCCCCCCTCAGTGCAGTCACCCCCCAGCAGTACAGATACCCCTCCCAGTGCACCCCCCCCAGCATTACAGACACCCCCCTGTGCAGACCCCCCTCAGTACAGACACCCCCCAGGACAGGCCCCCCAGCAGTACAGATATCCCCCCTCAGTGCAGACCCCCCCCCCCCAGTGCAGATCCCCCCCCAGGGCAGGCCCCCCAGCAGTACAGATATCCCCCCTCAGTGCAGACCCCCCCCCCCAGTGCAGATCCCCCCAGGGCAGGCCCCCCCCAGCAGTACAGATATCCCCCCCCCCCCAGTGCAGATCCCCCCAGGGCAGCCCCCCCAGCAGTACAGATATCCCCCCTCAGTGCAGACCCCTCCCCCCCCCCCCAGCAGTACAGATATCCCCCCCAGTGCAGACCCCCCAGTGCAGACACCCCCCAGTGCAGACACCCCAAAAGACAGACAGTACAGACCCCCCAGTGCAGATACCCCCCCTCAGTGCAGACCCCCCAAAGTACAGACACCCCCCAGTGCAGACCCATCCCTCAATACAGACACCCCCATCACAGACCTCAGATACAGACAGCGGTGTGTGCCCCTCGAGCTCCTCCTCCTTTGTGGATGTAAACAAAGGAGGGGGAGGCGGCTTCGTTCCGCTCTGCTCCGCTGAGGGACACCGCGGCGACGGTGAGACACGGCGACACGGCGGCTGGCGGTGTTAGCGGTGCCGCTACCCACGGGTGTCACCCCTTTGGCGGGTGTCACCCGGGTGCGGCGCGCACCCCCCGCACCTGGCTAACAACGCCACTGAATAGAAGACCTTTAGCGTTCTCACTTTGTTTTACTGTGCTGATTCCACAGCATAGACCCAATGTACTGTGCCTGACCACCTCCTTAACTACCGTACTTAAAACACCCCATCATCATTGCTCACTGCCTGCAACATACTGACACAGTTTTCATCCTTAGATTTTAGTTACCCCAAGGAAGATCCTTATGGTTAGTCTGCTTTATTTTAAAATACAGATAGGTAGAAAACCTAAAACCTAGAACACCGGGCATGGCAGAGAATAAATGTGCCGAGTTCAAGAAGTGGGGCAATAATTGACAGCAAGGTTGAGCATGTTTTTTTTTTTCTCCAGCAGATGGTGAAATAGGGTGTGTCTCGGTAGGACTGTTATAATTGGTTGAAGGTAGTGTTGCTGGCTGGGAAGTGATAATCCATGGGCATGTAACATGTTCAAGAACATTCTGTTCCTGAACATTTGTGTTATCATATTGATAAAATGTTAAAATGATTTTCCCTTATATGGCTGAAGGAAGTCAGAAAATGTGCTACAAGATATCGCATTCAAAAGGGTACACATGACGCACGCATTCTTCTTTATAGTGACGACCAGCAAAAAGAAAATACCCACATCCTACATCCTTCTGCCCTGTCTGTTTATTATTTCCCAAGGTCTTTTCTTCCTACAAACCCATAAACAGTGCACAAATCATTCATTGCTAATGGTAGACATACATGCTTTGATAAATGATTATTTCTATCGGAAAAATCAGGAAAGCAATTAATCAATCAATCTATAGTTGACAACCCAACAGATCAATATATTGTGTAACCTATGTAAAACGGACTAGGCTTACTGACTGACTTATTCGGCTATTTTTTCACCGCAGTTGCAAAAAGAAGCCTGCATAGAGCTCCTTCTATTTCGTAGTTTGCAAACAGCCAATTACACATATATCATAGTTACCTAAAAATAAATGCTTTTTTTTTTTCATTACTAAACATAAAATATAATAAAAGGCACTATATTCTCCCTTTTACCTGCAAATCTCCTTACTGACCAACATTCCCAGTCTTGAAAGCTAAAAACACTCACCTCCCCCATTTTGATGGCATAAGTAAGGAAATCGCCAAACATTCCCAAGACCAACCGAAAAGCCAACTTGAGCAAGGATGTACTGAACTTTACTGCCCCACGCGGGGCGGTGTGCGATTTCGGGTAGCAGGTCACGGCTAGACTCCGCTGTCGTGCTGCCCTCTAGAACGCTGAGAGATTTTTCCATTGAAGTCACAGTACAAATCAGAATTTCCGATCCAGGGTGGAATGCAATAATCCAGAGTCTTTTAACCCAAGTTGTTTCAAACCTGCAAAATTAAACGGGCAATATTAGGATGCGTCAAAAATCTTAAAAATGTATACATGTCAAGCAAGCCATGTCAGTATCTCAAAGAAGAAGGCTCAAGGTTTTTTACCTTCATGAGTCCTATGCATGAAGGTAAAAAAACTTTCTGTTTGCAGCAGCCTCCCTCCCAGCCCCCCTAATACTTACCTGAGCCTGATTCGGAACCAGCGATGTGCACAGGAGCAGAGGCCCTTCTTCCTCATTGGCTGAGACAGCAGCAGGAGCCATCGGTCACAGCCAATCACAGCCAGTGAGCCAACAGGAAAGAGAAGGGAAGAGCCAAGCAGAGCTCCATGTGTGAATGGACACACAGAGCAGCGGCTCGGAAGAGAGCCTGCTTGGGTGCCCTCATAGCAAGCTGCTTGCCAGGAGGGAGGAAACAGGAGCGTCGAATGGGGGGCCCGAGAATAGGACGATTGGGGCTGCTCTGTGCAAAACCACTGAACAGAACAGGTAAGTATAACATGTTTGTTATTTTGAGAGAAAAAAAAAAAAAAACTAAGCCTTAGTATCATTGTTATGAATGTGGTCAGAGATCAATTAAACAACAACAATTTACCTAAACAATGGTAACAACATCCCTTGATATATTGAGAAGTAACAAGAATGGAGATATGGGATTTTAAAATATGGTACATATTGAAGACAGTCAAATTAATTTTTCTTATAAAGAAACTATTTTATATAAATAATTTTATTGAAAAATAGATAAAAATAAGTGAATACATATACACCCAGAGTCCAAGGTACATACACCTGATTCCTATTACAGACAAAGATAGTATTGTGTTCACATACATACATACATACATACATACCACACACACATATATATATATATATATATATATATATATATATATATATATATACACAGTGGTGTGAAAAAGTGTTTGCCCCCTTCCTCATTTCCTGTTCCTTTGCATGTTTGTCACACTTAAGTGTTTCGGAACATCAAACCAATTTAAACAATAGTCAAGGACAACACAAGTAAACACAAAATGCAATTTGTAAATGAAGGTGTTTATTATTAAAGGTGAAAAAAAATCCAAACCATCATGGCCCTGTGTGAAAAAGTGATTGCCCCCCTCGTTAAAACATACTATAACTGTGGTTGTCCACACCTGAGTTCAATTTCTCTAGCCACACCCAGGCCTGATTATTGCCACACCTGTTCACAATCAAGGCATCACTTAAATAGGAGCTGCTTGACACAGTAAGGTCCACCAGAAGATCCTTAAAAGCTACACATCATGCCGAGACCCAAAGAAATTCAGGAACAATTGAGAAAGAAAGTAATTGAGATCTATCAGTCTGGAAAGGGTTATAAAGCCATTTCCAAAGCTTTGGGAATCCAGCGAACCACAGTGAGAGCCATTATCCACAAATGGCGAAGACATGGAACAGTGGTGAACCTTCCCAGGAGTGGCCGGCCGCCCAAAATTACCCCAAGAGCGCAGCGATGACTCATCCTAGAGGTCACAAAAGACCCCACAACAACGTCCAAGGAACTGCAGGCCTCACTTGCCTCAGTTAAGGTCAGTGTTCATGCCTCCACCATCAGGAAAAGACTGGGCAAAAATGGCCTGCATTCCAAGGAGAAAACCACTGCTGAGCAAAAAGAACATCAAAGCTCGTCTCAATTTCTCCACAACACATCTTGATGATCCCCAAGACTTTTGGGACAACATTCTGTGGACCGATGAGACAAAAGTGGAACTCTTTGGAAGGTGTGTGTCCAAGTATATCTGGCGTAGAAGGACATCTGGTAGAAAAAGAA
This sequence comes from Lithobates sylvaticus, assembly GCA_028564925.1. Classification (NCBI taxonomy): domain Eukaryota; kingdom Metazoa; phylum Chordata; class Amphibia; order Anura; family Ranidae; genus Lithobates; species Lithobates sylvaticus. The sequence goes on from CM053035.1 coordinate 52,885,150, forward strand.
CATTATACCAACAGTAAAATATGGTGGTGGTAGTGTGATGGTCTGGGGCTGTTTTGCTGCTTCAGGACCTGGAAGACTTGCCGTGATAAAAGGAACTATGAATTCTGCTGTCTACCAAGAGATCCTGAAGGAGAATGTCCGACCATCTGTTCGTGTACTCAAGCTGAAACGAACTTGGGTTCTGCAGCAGGACAATGATCCTAAACACACCAGCAAGTCCACCACCGAATGGCTGAAGAAAAACAAAATGAAGACTTTGGAGTGGCCTAGCCAAAGTCCTGACCTGAATCCTATTGAGATGTTGTGGTATGACCTTAAAAAGGCCGTTCATGCTCGAAAACCCTCTAATGTAACTGAATTAGGACAATTCTGCAAAGATGAGTGGGCCAAAATTCCTCCAGGACGCTGTAAAAGCCTCATTGCACGTTATCGCAAACGCTTGGTTGCAGTTGTTGCTGCTAAGGGTGGCCCAACCAGTTATTAGGTTTAGGGGGCAATCACTTTTTCACACAGGGCCATGATGGTTTGGATTTTTTTCACCTTTAATAATAAACACCTTCATTTACAAATTGCATTTTGTGTTTACTTGTGTTGTCCTTGACTATTGTTTAAATTGGTTTGATGTTCCGAAACACTTAAGTGTGACAAACATGCAAAGGAACAGGAAATGAGGAAGGGGGCAAACACTTTTTCACACCACTGTATTACACACACACACGATCATATATCCAACAAGCTTCTACATGTTTCGCCTAGGTGGCTTCATCATCAGTTCGATTTAAAACAGAAAAAAACTTTAGTAGTGTATAAGCCTTAGTATCACTTTAACTTGTTGCTGACCGCCCACTGTCAAATGACGGTGGGACGGTGTAGCTCTTGTGGCGGGCCGCCGTCATATGACGGCGCTCGCTTTTTGGCCACTAGGGGGCGCGCACGTGCCGCGGGAGGCGCGCGTGCCCGCCGCGTAGCTGGGAAGCCGATGCGCGTGCCCGGCGGCCGCGATTGCCCGGTAATTGAACAGGACGTGGATCTGTGTGTGTAAACACACAGATCCTCGTCCTGTCAGAGGAGAGGAGACCGATGGTGTGTCCCTTGTACATAGGGACACCGATCGGTCCCCTCCCCCAGTCAGTCCCCTCCCCCCACAGTTAGAATCACTCATATAGGGAACATATTAACCCCTGCAGTGCCCCCTAGTGTTAACCCCTTCCCTGCCAGTCACATTTATACAGTAATCAGTGCATTTTTATAGCACGGATCGCTGTATAAATGTGAATGGTCCCAAAAATGTGTCAAAAGTGTCCGATATGTCCGCCGCAATGTCGAAGTCACGATAAAAAATCGCAAATCACCGCCATTACTAGTAAAAAAATTTTTTTATAAAAATGCTATAAATCTATCCCCTATTTTGTAGACGCTATAACTTTTGCGCAAACCAATCAATAGATGCTTATTGCGATTTTTTTTTACCAAAAATATGTAGAAGAATACGTATCGGTCTAAACTGAGGAAAAAATTTGTTTAAAAAAAAAATTTATTATAATAAAAAGTAAAAAATATTGCGTTTTTTCAAACTTGTCCCTCTTAATTTGTTTATAGCGCAAGAAATAAAAAACGCAGAGGTGATCAAATACCACCAAAATAAAGCTCTATTTGTGGGGAAAAAATGATAAAATTTTTATTTGGGTACATCCTTGCATGTACGCGCAATTGTCATTCAAAATGCGAGAGCGCTGAAAGCTGAAAAATGGCTTGGTCAGGAAGGGGGTGTTCGTACCTGGTATGCAAGTGGTTAACGAAGGAATAGGCTGCCTAGTCTCATTTCTTAAATTCTTCCAATACCTAGGAGAATGCTAGACTGGAGGGAAAAGATAAAAAAGGTATACAGAAAATGACACTGAAGTGAAAGTTCAAAACATATCATGCCTTTTAGTTAAAAGAAACACATTTCTGAATGCTACCCTACACTGTGGAAAGTACACCAATGTACATTTTTTTCCTACCCAACATGCTTATGCTTCAGTACAGTCATGCAGCTTCTTTCAAACAAAGAAACAAAGGCACCACAAGTTTGGGTCAGTTGTGGATGAAGGGGAATAGAACCATATATGACAAACTATGGCATGATGGTATATGATCCTGGTTTGAGTTGCACATTATGTACCTTGTTATTCCCCTCAATGTTTTCACACATTTGGACAATTAGGAACCTTTTATCACACTTGGTGGTCATGGCTGGTGGTCCATGAACCCTGGACTAACATTTTTTCACTTTTTACTAAACTAATGGGACAAACGATTCCACTGACACCAAAAGTAGCACTCGTCTGTATTAAAGTGGTTGTAAAACTAATGGGACAAACGATTCCACTGACACCAAAAGTAGCACTCGTCTGTATTAAAGTGGTTGTAAAGGAACAACATTTTTTACCTTTGTGCATTCAATGCATGAAGTTAAAAAACCTTCTGTGTGCAGTATCTCCCCTAATACCCCCTCTCGATCCAGCGATGTCCATGAGAGCCTTGGCTCTTCAGGGACTCGTACTACTGATTGGCTTTTGTCAATCACAGCCAGTGAGCCAATCACAAGATGGAGGGGGCGAGGCCGTGCTCAGTGTGTGAATGGACACACAGAGCCGTGGGTCGGGAGCGCGTCTGCTCGGGTGCACCCATTGCAAGCTGCTGGAGGGGCCAGGAGCGCCGATGGGGGAAGCAGAGAAGAAGATGATCCAGGCTGCTCTGTGCAAAACCACTGCACAAGTTTGGTATTTAAAAAAAAAAAAAAAAAACGGGACTCGACAAGCACGTTAAGCCTTCAGATATCTTTACAGTCCCATTCAAACTTTTGGTACTACATCGTACTCATGGCAGCTAAACAACCGAACACAAAGGCTTGGAAATCCCCAAATATTCCCAAGCTGAAGTTGAGAAAACAATGCAGAAAAACTAAAATGTGCTCTTTCATATTGCCAAATAAATCTGAAATAGCCTTAGATTTGTAGTCCTCATTTTGAATTTTCAGCAGACCCAAAACCAAGAAATTGTGTGTTTGATTTTTTGCTTTTTGCCACTGCATTACTTTAACTGACAATTGCGTGGTCATGCATCACTGCACCCAAATGAGATTTATATCATGTTTTTTTCACACAAATAAAGCTTACTTTTGGTGGTATTTGATCATCACGTTTTCTTTTTATATTTTATTTTTTTGAGCTATAAATTAAAATAGACCAAACATTTTGAAAAAATAACAATATTTTTTACTTTCTGCTATGAAACATATTCAATAATTTTTTTTTAAAAAAAATCTAAATTGCTTCATTAAATTTAGACCAATATGTATTCCGCTACATATTTTTGGTAAAAAAAAATGCCAATAAAGCATATATTGTTTGGTTTGCGTGAAAGTTGGTTTGCGAGACACTGACTGTGAAAACCCAACATTTCATATTCCTGATAAGTAATATGAAATTCCTTTGCCTGCTGTCCCATGTACTTCTATGGAAAAAATGTCCTGTTTTCTTTGTATTGCTTAATTTGTGTGAAATCACTGGTGTTCCTGCTAGTCCCTCTGCTTTCCCATTAAAACTGGACTACACTAGGCACGAGAGCACATTGTGGTCAGTTCTGGAGCTGTGCTAAGAACTCGGACCTAGGCTGTGCAGGGGCACCGTGTCAGCAGTTCACCGGGAAGATCAGTGTGCTGCGGTTTCTTCTCCCCCAGCTCTCTGAGCTCGTATGCAGCTGAGAACAAAGGGTATATAATCACTTGTAAGAAAAAAAAAAAAAAAAAGTGTATATAATTTTTTTTTTTCAGTTGGGTCCATATATATTTGGACACAGGCACAATTTTAGTTTTTTTTTCAGGTATTTACCAAAACATACTCTCAGGTTTAATTTGAGGGTATGTACATCCAAATCGGAGGAAGGGTTTAGGAATTACAGCTCTTAAAGTGGTTGTAAACCCAGTTACACCACTTCTACAGATAAGCCTACAATAAGGCTTACCTGTAGATACTGGAAATATCTCTTAAACTTGCACGGTTTAGGAGATATTTTCCATATACGCTTGTGCCGACGTCATCAGCGCATGCACACTGAGTAAAGGGCACGATCGTGGCGTTTCTAAAGGGCCCCTGCCGTGACCGGCGGCTCCCGCACGCAAGCTGTGATTGGCCGGAGCCCGCGGACCCGGAAATAACTCTGCAACATCGTCGATCTAAGGTAAGCATTTCATAATGAGCTAGAATGTGATGTATACTAGCTCATTATGCCTTTGTCTTGCAGTTTTTTTTTTATGGGTTTACAACCACTTTAATAACCATCCCCCCTTTGAGACACCAAAAGTAATTTGGCAGTTGAATCAAAAGCGGTTTCATGGCCAGGTGTGGGCTACTCCTTCATTATTTCATCAATTAAGCAGGAAAAAGGTCTGGAGTTGATTCTAAGTGTGGTATTTGCATTTGGAATCTATTGCTGTAAACCTAAATCATGCATTCAAAGGAGCTGTCCATGCAAGTGAAAAACGAAACAAATCCATCAGAGAGATAGCAGCAACATTAGCAGTGGCCAAATCAACAATTTGGTACATTCTGAGGAAAGAAGAACGCACTGGTGACCTCAGCAACATAAAAAGGCCTGGACGTCCACGAAAGACAACAGTGGTGGATGGTCGCAGGATCCTCTCTACGGTAAAGAAAAACCCATTCACAACATCCAGACAAGTGAAGGACACTCTCCAGGAGGTGGGTGTATCATTGTCAAAGTCTACAATCAAGAGAAGAAGATTTCACGAGAGCAAATACAGAGGGTTCATCACAAGGTGCAAACTATTCATAAGCCTGAAGAATAGAAAAGCCAGATTAGACATTGAGTTTGCCAAAAAAAAAAAAAACTCTTAAAAAAGCCAGACCAGTTCTGGAAAAGCATTCCTTGGACAGATTAAACTAAGATTAATCTGTACCAGAATGACAGAAAGAAAAAATGTGGAGAAGGCTTGGAACAGCCCATGATCCAAAGCAACGTCATTTGTACAACATTGTGGAGGCAGTGTGATGGCATGGTCATGCATGGCTTCCAGTGGCACTGCGTCATTGGTGTTTATTAATGGTGTGACAGAAGACAGAAGCAGCCGGATGAATTCTGCAGTGTTTAGAGATATAATGTCAGCCCAGATTCAGCCACATGCAGTACAGATGGACAATGATCCAAAACACACTGCAAAAGCAACCCAGGAGCCCAAGGAGTAGAATATTCTGCAATGGCCAAGTCAATCACCTGATCTCATCCCAATTTTGCATGCATTTCACTTGCTGAAGGCAAAACTAAAAAGGCAAAAAGACCCACAAACAAAGAACTGAAGACAGCTGCAGTTAGAGCCTGGCAAAGCATCAGAAAGTAGGAAACCCAGTCTTTGGTAATGGCCATGGGTTCCAGATGTTGGGCAGTCATTGCCAGTAAAGGATTCTCAACAAAATATCAAAAATGAACATTAACTATTATATTCATTTGTCCAATTACATTTGAGCAACTGAAAATGGGGGGACTGTGTATAAAACTGGTTAAAATTTTCTAAAATTTGTACTTAACCACTTGCTTACTGGGCACTTAAACACCCTTCCTGCCCAGACCAATTTTCAGCTTTCAGTGCTCGCGCACTTTCAGTGACAATTGCGCGGTCATGCAATGCTGTAACCAAATTAATTTTTTATCATTTTGTTCGCACAAATAGAGCTTTAGTTTGGTGGTATTTATTCGCGACTCCGTTTTTAATTTTTTTGCGATATAAGCGAAAACATAGCGGAAATTTTGAAAAAAAAACAATATTTTCTCCTTTCTTTTTTAGAAGAAATCCAATAAAATCTAATTTTGTCATAAATTTAAGCCAAAATGTATTCTGCTACATGTTTTTTGTAAAAAAAATTCCGTTAAGTGTATAATAATTGGTTTGCGTGATCACGGACATATGTACGCAAATGATCATGTAAAAGGGGTGTGCAGGTGATCACGGACATATGTGTGCAGATAATCATTGGCACATGTGATTTTACTGGGACATATGTGAGGGACATGTGTTTTTATTATTTGGGGACATGTGTGTTTTGGGGACATGTGTGTTTTACTGTGTGGGGACACTAGACAGGTGATCAGTGAGTAAAAGCTGTAAAAAAAAACAGCTAATACTCACTGATCACCAGCCGGCTGCAGCGATCTGCTCTCCTCTCCTCACCGACGACTTCCGTGTGAGGAGAGGAGCGCCGATTGCCTAGCAACCGGCTGTTTGTTTACATCACATGACAGCTGTGATTCGTCACGGCCGTCATGTGATCAGGAGGGCCAATCATCGAGCCCTCCTGCCGATCCGAGATGCGCCGTGTCCGGGTGACACGGCCGCATCGGGATCGCGCCGCTGCGCGGGCACGCGTTCCCTCTACTTCTGAAGGACGTTCCGGAACGTCCATTCAGAAGTAGACGGCTCCCACCCGGCCGTATATGTACATTGGCCGGGTGGGAAGTGGTTAATATTTATGTTCAACCCGTTGAATTAAAACTGAAAGTCTGCACTTCAAATTCATTTGAATTGTTTCGTTTTCACTTTATTTTGGTGGCATACAGAGCCAATAGTATGAAAATTGTGCCTGTGTCCAAATATATATGGACCCAACTGTATATAGACACATATATTTTGCTTTTCATATCCATTTTAAACTGATTGTGTTGCTTTACTAGGTGAGGGTTTACAACCACTTTAATTATAAAGAGTTACCTACACTTATATGTTCTGCCTGTTGCTACATGATTTCCTACTTAGAACCATTTCTTCAGAAGCAGATGAACTTCAAAATCTGGCAAGTATACTTCGGTCTATGGAATCCTTCTGATGCCTGGTGGGGTCTCCCTGGAGCCACTCTTACGTGTGCAGGTTTTCAGCAACTGGTTGCTTGGTAACATGTTCTGCCCACCTCTAGATTGACAAATCAAGAGACATTTACTGGTAACCGTCTGGGTCAGAGAGTCAACTTAAACTTCCCCAACTGAGACTGAGCAATAAAAACCAGACAGGGTTGTAGCCCTTCCCCACCATCCAAAACTATGATAAGAAAGGTGGATTAAACTATGTTAAACCACATACCGTATATACTCGAGTATAAGCCGAGATTTTCAGCCCTTTTTTTTAGGCTGAAAGTGTCCCCCTTGGCTTATACTCGAGTCACTGCCGCCTGCCAACATGATCAGAGTGTCATGCAGACAGACGGCGGCCATTCCAATGTTCAAAAGCCGCGCCTCCTCCTCGTCTGTGAATTTTCCCAGCAGTGAGTCAGTGTTCCGCCTATCAAGGACGTCCTGTCATTCTCATCTCATGGACGAGGATGAGAGGATGTCCATGATAGGCGGAACACTGAACAATGACTGCTGGGAATACGTAGTGTTCCTCCTATCACGGACGAGGACGAGACGCGGCTTTTGTACATTAGAATGGCCGCTGCCTGTTTTCCATTAAACGCTGATCGGCACAGCGATACAGGGACTGCAAAGGCCGATGAGGATGCAGATCGCACAGGAAGACTGCAATGGTGGACACATAGGATGCAGACACAGGACACAGAGGATGCAGATCGGCACAGGTAGGCTGCAATGCACACAGGGAGGTATGTACAGGGCACAGGGAGGTATGTACAGGGCACAGGGAGGTATGCAGATGGGCCAATGTTGACCCTCTTTTCCACTAACACTAGCTGCTGCATTTCCCACCCTCGGCTTATACTCGGGTCAATAAGTTTTCCCATTTTTTTGTGGTAAATTAGGGGCCTCGGCTTATATTCGGGTCGGCCTATACTCGAGTATATACGGTAACCTCAGAATCAGCTTAACAAATCTAAATTAATTAATTGCATATTTCAGACATGACCAGTATAAACTAGTGATGCGAGACCTGTGTGTTCCTGTCTTGGATGACAAAGTCTTCATACAGAATATTATTCATCTCTGCTGTAGCTCCCTGCAAGTCCCAACCACATAGTCTGAATCCTGCTTCCTCCTCACGGCATTCTCACCTCTCCTCTTCCCACCTCTCAGCCATTCAGCCATTCAGCTTTCCATCTCGGGAGGTGTGTGACTCCACACCCCTGTATGAACAGCATGTAGGAAAATTTCCATTTAATTAACCCCCTAACCTCCCAGATAATACTGAAATGTCAAGACTTGCAAAGCACTTCAAGAAGTCTCACGACAGCAATTCTTAGGACGCAGGGCATATCTTTAAAGTGTGTCTTCTGAAATCAGAATCTGTTTTCATCTGAAAACATTCTAAATGGAATGAAGCAACTGTCAACCGTTTGATTTCTGTAGGCAATGACGATTACATCTTTTCTTCAATTTTAGCATCTTGTAGGACAGAACTTGAAAACTTTAGGTCTAGGGGACGTGGCGGGGACATGGCTGGATAGAGATGCGTCTCTCAGAGCTCCCGTCCGTCTCTTGATAACCCCAGCCAATATACTGACAAACAGAGCACTATTCACTCTGCCAAGAATACCAAGAGGAACAACAAAGTAACGAAACCGACCTCACAGACCCCATCATCCGGAGAAATACGGCGGCTTTTCCTGCTCTCTCAGCTCGGCACCCCGGAGCCCAAGATGGCGGCGCCACGTGGGGAGGAGATGGAGGTCAGTTCACCACTTCCTTCTATGTCTATGTCCCCGGCCTCCGTATCACATCTTTCGGAGTCGGATGGCACCTTCCCCATAGACCTAAATGATGAGGAGGGGGGACCCTCTCAAGCACCCCATCAGCTGAGCGGTGTGGATCCGGAGCTCCGGGCAGTTTTTTCAAGCCCTGCCTACTAAGGCAGACATCACCGCGCTCATAGGCACAGTGGAGGCAGCGCATCGCAAGGAGCTGAAGGCGGTCAGAGCCGACATCACCTCCCTGACTTCCAGGTTAGAGACGGGGGAAACCTCTTTAGCGCCCATGGAACGGCGGGTCACGGCAGTGGAGCGCACACAAATGGCGCACATGGAGGCCCTGACGGAGCAGCAGCTCCGCATGGAGGAAATTGAGGACCGGAGCCGCAGGAACAACCTGCGGATCCAGGGCCTCCCAGAAGCTACTGGACCCAAAGATCTTGCAGACACTGCGACGGCTATTTTCCGCGCAATAGAGGGCATAGACCTACCGGACAGACTGGGGATAGATAGGATCCACAGGGCCCTAGGCCCGAAATCCAGACCCCCTGCGGCCACGAGACGTCATTTGCCGATTGCACCACTACGTGCACAAAGAGCAAGTACTGCGCAAGGCCTGGGAGGCCGGAGACCTGGAGTTTGATGGAGCCCCTCTAAAGATTCTGCCAGACCTCTCCAGGGCCACACTACAGAGGAGAGCGATGCTGAAGCCCCCTGCTAGACCTAGCCCGCAGACGACAGATCACCTACAGGTGGGGATATCCACTCTCGGTGACTTTCCGGAGGGACCAGAGGCACTTTATTCTGCGCAAACCTGACGCCCTGCCAGAGCTGTTTACTTTTATGGGAGCAGAGCCGATTAATGTACCAGACTGGCTGGCATTCCTCCCAGGAGCACAGAGTTGTCCTTCTACCTTCAGACAGAGAGAGGGATTCCCGCCGGGACAACAGAGGAGCCGCCGTAGGCCAAGAGCGGTATCGCAGGAACCAGCACGGGAGTCTTGAGGTACTGTTTATGTCCCTGCATTCCTCCTAAATCCTTTGTTTGTTGCAGTCACGGTTGCCCTAAGTGCCAGTGGTTAGGCTGCCAGACATACCTTGAACTACCCCTTGCTCTTGTGGGAACCCCTCCACCTTCTCCCCTCAGGGCAACGGCCCCATCTCGCCCTCTCCCCCCCCCCTCCTTTCCCCCCACTTGTTACAGATTGGCAGCATTGTGCGGGACCTATGGGCACCGATCTAGGTGACAGGGGAGGTGAACCACTCACAATACAGAAGAGCAGGGGAATGAGTTTGGACGCTTTTGATCCACATTTTGCAACGATCCCTAGTATAGCTGCCTGATGCCCTATTCCCCACCACTGACTATCGCACATGTTGCCGGGACGATTGCTGCTGTCCTCAGGGGCCCCACTGAGCTGTAGGTAGAAGCTCTGGTAGCCGAGGGACTATGGCTAGTGAACAGTACATACCCGTCCATTATGCGGGCAGTTGCGGAGGGGACCTGCGGAGGGACTACTACCTAAAATCAGGACCAAAGGAAGATGGAGACCCCCTATTGACACTACCTGCCCCCCCGGAATATCGAGGGAAATGGATCCCTAAACACACTGAAGTGGGATTTTTTTTATTTTTATATTTTTTTTATTTTTATTTGTGGTTGAACTGGATGGACTTGTGTCTTTTTTCAACCTGACTAACTATGTAACTATGGGACGAGGGCACTATTGGGGGAGTATCTGAGAAGGGGTTCACTCAGGACGCTATGTGTAGGAGGGCCTGCCCTCTGGGAGCACCCACTAGAGGGCGCATAAATCACCTGCTTGCAATACCACATGTGCCTTCTCTTGTTTATAACCCCTTTTGTCTTTATAGGTTCACGTGGGGACCTTTGCTAATGACCCTGATGTACCTGAAGCAGAGCAATAAAAAGAGGGATCGTGGGTAATGTACCGAATTAAGTGATGTTGCCATGCATTGACCTCTGTTGTAATGCCATAACCTGTTCTACTGTTTTCAGGGACTAACGATACTTCTGTAGGTAGATGAACAGGGATGCTGAGCCGCCAGCGGTGGGAGGGCAGGATGTAACTAAGGTGACGAGCGCTTAAATGGAAGCCCCTGGGAGGCGGATGTTCACATCAGGGGACAGGGGGATATATAGCCTAAGTACCCTTTTATGGAGGGGTGGTTAAAGAGATGGAGGATTTAAATGGGGGTACTTGGCAGGGGACGAGATGGGTGTTTAGAATGGGGTTCCCCTACTCGACGTAACCAGGTTAAAGAAGTAGAATGGCGAGCATCGCCTAGCCAGGCACCAAGCTGTAGCACAGATTTATTTTGGCACTGTTAGACTGCCCTAGTGATATGTTTGGAGGATTGTGGGTTGTTGTTGTTCTTAACTTTATTACCAGGTAAACAAATGTGCATAGGTATACACACCAGTTGAACCAAATGGGGGGAGATGGCCAGGAGCTCAGTATGATGAGCCTTGACCTACCACTTCTCTACATAGGCTGGCGCACCTCGTTGGGGGAAGTGTATAACTCCCTGATCGACACGCGCAGATTTAAAGGTTTTACATAGGGACTGGGTACTAGACCTAGCCCTAAGTTGGTGTTTGGATACCAACCTCTCTTGCTCCTTCTTCTCTAACTGCACTTATTCATCATATTTTTTCTTCTAGTACTACACCACCCCCCCCCCCCCCAGCCCTACCCCATCTCCCTTCCCCAACTACCCTTCTCACCAATTAAAGCATTATGGCGACGCAGAGTATAAAAGTAATGTCACTCAATGCAAAGGGACTGAATACTCCAGAGAAGAGACGCATGCTGCTGAATGAGCGTAGAAGTTCCCATGTAGATGTAGCCTTTCTGCAGGAGACCCACTTTAAAGACACTAAATTGCCTTACCTTCGAAACAAACACTACCCGGTCACATACCACTCTACCAACCCGAATGCTAAATCCAAAGGGGTTACCATATTGTTGTCCGGTAAAATCCCATGGCAATGCAGGGGCTGTCAAATAGACCCCACGGGCCGATATGTGTTTATCAAGGGATTGATCGGGACCACAGTGGTGACCTTAGCAGCAGTATACGCCCCGAATGAGCACCAAGCTTCGTTTTTCGAAGAGACGCTAGAGCTTCTCCAGAAGTTCACGGAAGGGAAACTAATTCTAGGTGGGGATTTTAATGCTCCCCTGAGTCCAGCAGTAGATACCTCACAGGGAAGGACGTCTATACCAGTTGCCCAACTTAAACGTATGACCAAAGCCTTACACAAACTGCAGCTGATAGATGTCTGGCGACTGCAGCACTCGGGCGACCAAGACTATACATATTATTCCCCCTTACATCGGCTATACACACACACACAAGACTACTTTCTGGTCCCCCACAGTCAACTACATGCAGTAGAAAACACTGACATAGGGAACAGGACATGGTCTGATCATGCACCCATATTCTTGACATACACGATCTCAGACTCCTCCGCCCCCAGAAACAAATTTTGGAGACTCAATGAGAGCCTTTTACAAAACCCGGAGATACTAGCGGAGGTTTACAGGGAACTAAATTTTTATTTCTTAACAAACGATCAACCGGGCTGCGAACCGCACAGACGACTAAGACATCCCCTATGACACCGATTCTGGGCAACCCTAGTTTTCCCCCGGGGAACTCCCCGACGAACTTCCAGACCTTGAGGAGTAAAGACCCAACGCTAGCAGGCCAATTTGTGACACAGGCGAGATATTCAATCAATGAGCCCCCGAACGGCTGACGTGCCTAAACGCATGTGTACAGGCTTAGGCACATTTTTTAGCTGCTCTTTTTCAGCCAGGAGCAAACGTGTCCAGGGCAGTAAAAATATGCCCTGTGTGCACGAGGCCTTAATATAAACCCTAGCTACATACAGTATATAGAAAATTAGCACACAATGAAAATTTTCCAAAATTAAAGCTTTACAATTCATGCCTTGTTACGCCATTTGAAGCTATAAGATGCAAGATGAACCAGAAAACCATTTCCATTGTCATTTGTTGACCACCATAAACCTGTGGGCTGACTTTAAAGTCCAGATATATCTAGGACAACCTTTTATCCCGTCTATTGGAACAAGCTCATTGTGTTGGTGCCCGCTAAAAAGGTTTCTAGACTAAGGGAACCCCTCCTAATTATATCTACAGCTCACAGGGTGATGGTCACTGGAAAGAATGCTCCTTATATTTGTGGTCATTGGGAAGAATTCCAGCTGGCAGATGGAAAAAGAACCACTGGTGTCACTGGTTACTCATCTGAGAAACAGAAGTTGCTCACTGCACAAGGAACTCTTGCCAACCTCTGGAGGAACCTGGTTGAGAAAAGCCAATTTAGCTGTTACAATTGATTGGAAAAATGGTCATACATTTGCATGTAATCTCTAGACGTGACTGGTCTTCCTTGGAAAAAAAAAAAAAAAAAAAATCAGCTGGGTTACATGTTTCATCCTATTTATGGGTGGAACATGTAGCATGTTCCAAAGGTAAACTTATCCTTTACCTTTTATCTGGTCAAATGCATTTTTATCCCAAGGTTCGATCCCAAAATAAGCCAGTACCAGAAGTTTCTAGCAATGACTCAATCTCCATTAAAAGTCAGCAGCTACAAATACTGCAGCTGCTGACTTTTAATAAAATGGACACTTACCTGTCCTGGGTGCCCGCGATGTCGGCAGCAGATGACGAGCAATCGCTCGTCTCTCGGCTGCCCCGCCTCCATCCTCTGTCCTCTGTCAGGGAAATCAGGAAGTGAAGCGTTGCGGCTTCACTTCCCGGTTCCCTACTGCGCATGCGCAAGTCGCGCTGCGCGTCTTCACTGCTCCCCGTTGTGTCCTGGGAACTGTGTGTTTCCCAGAACACAACAGGGGGCCAGGCATCTGCGACTAGCTATTCCCGGAAGTGGGTGCAGATACCTGGATTATACAGGTATCTTCACCCCCCTCCCCCCTGAAAGGTGCCAATTGTGGCACCGGGGGGGGGGGGGCGGAATCCGATGAGCGCAAGTTCCACTTTAGGGTAGAACTCTGCTTTCATATTCACAAAAAGACTATTCTTCAGATGTTTCAGTCATTGGGTACCTTACAGCTGAACTCCAGGCAAACCGCTAAATACATAGAAGGCGTGGATTAGGGAGCTGTTTTGTCTCTCTAGTCCTGAATTTTACACAGCTCTACCACAACACACAGCCCTGTCTGGTAAGGAGGGAATCTAATATTTATTTGATGCAATGCAATATTTGCTGGTCTTCTCCCCATCCTATAAATGGGCAGTAAAAGGAGAAGCAGCAGACTGATGAGCTGATCCCTCCGTCACTCTGCTTTCTCCTTACATTAGCATGCACCTTGCATTATTGAATGGCTTCTCCCCCAGTCTAAGCTCTGCCGTACAGAGACTGCTGATACAAGGTCAAATTCAGGAACCTACTTTGCTTATATTTGGAAAATACATTTAAAGCCCAACTCAGGAATCAGGGTAAAAAAAAAAAAAAAATATGTCCTTGTAGTAAGCACCCACCAACACTGCAATAGTAAAATGCTTGATAACTTAAGGGGAAGAGGAATAAGATGTAATACCTACCATATACCTTCCTCTAGCAGGCTCCAATGCTCTTCTCCACTCTTGGTTATGGACCTGCCTTGCGGTTCTCATGTGCAATGTAAGATCATTGGTCCTGCATTGTACTTAATGATGTTAGTGTGTGACCACGAGCCACACAGTCTTACAGAAGACACATCGGGGGGACAGTTCACACAGCCGAAAGCAGTCTACAAGAGCGAGGAGTAAGGTATTACATCCAATTGCTCTACCCCTATAGTCAACCTTGCATTACTGGGGGCCCACTGCAAGGTTAGAGGTTTTGTAATTTCTAGAGTTGGCCTTTAGAATGTATTAAATGAATACAGAGCTGAATTTGTGTGTGCCCTCAAATCTGCCGGCTTCAGCTTTAAAATTATTAAAATAATTCACATGAACCTGCAATACTGATTTACTTATGTGCAAGATATGAGTGAGATATGGAGCTGGCTGGAGTGATTGAAATTGCCTCAGCCTGACCAATGATGTGGCACTGATGACATGACCTCCACTGCAGAGGTATGAAATTTCCTAACTGGAAAAAAGGTAGTGATCTCTAACTTTGCTAAATTCATGTATGGCTAGTACTTCAAAAAGTTGTGTTAAAGTGACAGTGTTTGTGTTCTTTAAGCAGGATGTCAACCATACCTGCCTCAAAGTTATTAGCAGAAACATGTTCAAACAAGCTCACTTCCTTTGTTAAACCTCTTATGTGCTGTAAAAGATAATTGCATATTGTAAATGTAATAGCAAGCAAAGGACTTTCTTTGCAGGCCCGTAGATACAAGCAGAGGAGGCTCTGGTGGTCTACAGTGGGGATTGAAAGTTTGGGCACCCCAGGTAAAAAATGTGCATTATGTGCATAACGAAGCCAAGAAAAGATGGAAAAATCTTCAAATGGCATCAAATTACAGATTAGACATTCTTATATGTCAAAAAAAGTTAGATTTTATTTCCATCATTTACACTTTCAAAATTACAGAAAACAAAAAAATGGCGTCTGCAAAAGTTTGGGCACCCTGCAGAATTTATAGCATGCACTGCCCCCTTTGCAAAGCTGAGACCGGCCAGTTTCATGGATTGTTCTCAATCATCGTCTGGGAAGACCAGGTGATGTCAATCTCAAAGGTTTTAAATGGCCATACTCATCTGACCTTGCCCCAACAATCAGCACCTTCAGTTCTTCTAAGCAGTTGTCTAGAAAACTGAAACTGAAAATAGTTCACGCTCACAAAGCTGGAGAAGGCTATAAGAAGATAGCAAAGCCTTTTCAGATGTCAATATCCTCTGTTCGGAATGTAATTAAGAAATGGCAGTCATCAGGAACAGTGGAAGTTAAAGCAAGATCTGGAAGACCAAGAAAAATATCAGACAGAACAGCTCGCAGGATTGTGAGAAAAGCAATTCAAAACCCACGTTTGACTGCACGATCCCTCCAGAAAGATCTGGCAGACACTGGAGTTGTGGTACACTATTCCACTATAAAAGAGATACTTGTACAAATATGGTCTTCATGGAAGAGTCATCAGAAGAAAACCTCTTCTACATCCTCACCACAAAAATCAGCGTTTGAACTTTACAAACGAACATATAGACAAGCCTGAGGCATTTTGGAAACAAGTTCTGTGGACAGATGAGGTTAAAATAGAACTTTTTGGCCGGAATGAGCAAAGGTACGTTTGGAGAAGAAAGGGCACAGAATTTAATGAAAAGAACCTCTGTCCAACTGTTAAGCATGGGGGTGGATCAATCATGCTTTGGGGTTGTATTGCAGCCAGTGGCACAGGGAACATTTCACGAGTAGAAGGAAAAATGGATTCAATAAAATTTCAGCAAATTTTGGATGGTAACTTGATGCCATCTGTGAAAAAGCTGAAGTTAAAGAGAGGATGGCTTCTACAAATGGATAATGATCCTAAACACACCTCAAAATCCACGGGGGATCACATCAAGAGGCGTTTTGCCATGGCCTTCACAATCTCCTGATCTCAACATTATTGAAAATCTATGGATAGACCTTAAAAGAGCAGTGCGTGACAGACAGCCCAGAAATCTCAAAGAACTGGAAGACTTTTGTAAGGAAGACTGGGCAAAGATACCTCAAACAAGAATTGAAAGACTCTTGGCTGGCTACAAAAAGCGTTTACAAGCTGTGATATTTGCCAAAGGGGGCAGTACAAGATATTAACTGCAGGGTGCCCAAACTTTTGCAGATGCCATTTTTTTGTTTTCTGTAATTTTGAAAGTGTAAATGATGGAAATAAAATCTAACTTTTTTTGACATATTATAAGAATGTCTAATCTGCAATTTGATGCCATTTGGAGATTTTTCCATCTTTCCTTGGCTTCGTTATGCACATTAATACACAATTTTTACCTGGGGTGCCCAAACTTTCGATCCCCACTGTATATGAGAAGATGTTGTCCACAG
Source organism: Lithobates sylvaticus (assembly GCA_028564925.1). Classification (NCBI taxonomy): domain Eukaryota; kingdom Metazoa; phylum Chordata; class Amphibia; order Anura; family Ranidae; genus Lithobates; species Lithobates sylvaticus. The sequence continues at coordinate 52,901,889 of CM053035.1, forward strand.
AAACCAGAATCTAGCTGTCATTTTGCTACTTTCGAAAACAACCAAGTCAAATCAAGTATGTATTAAATTCCTAATGGAAACCATATTCTTCTGCTGCTAAATTATTAATTACCGAGCCCTGGATTGTAAGTTGTAAAAACCAGAGCAAAGAGGTGGCCATTTTCCACATCAACCTGATTTTTGTGGATTTTTTTCATTTACCATTAAACAGACACTAAACAATATCCTTATTCTCTAAAATAATCCATACACATCCACTACTTAATGGCCCCGTAGCCTATTTTTCATGAAATTGTGTTTTTCTGCCTCGGCTAATTTTCCTCTCACTTTCATTTGCTTGGAACGAGCACCAATTTCCCCCCTCGTTTCCCTGAGCAGTGTACATGAGTTGTGGTCATGTGCACTGTTCTATGGACACTACGCACCCCGTAGTCCACAGTCTACCTTGAGAGCGAGCGAGAGAGGGTGGCTACATTCCTACAAATAGTGGGTCAGAGGAGAACAAATGTATCCCACCCTTGAACAGCAGCAGGAAAACAGCAAAAAATAAATAAAAAGGAATCTGGAGAGCACAAGAGCACAGAAAAGGGTAACTTTATAATAATTAAAGAAAAAAAATCCTCACAAACTATATAACACAACCGTCAGAAAGGAATGCAAAACAACCTGTTTTGGGTTCATTTTCTGAATTACAGATGAAATTACCATCTCCTTTCAAGCTGTCATCGTAGAACCTGAAAAACCTACATACACATATATATAATATACACACACACACACACATATATATAGCGTAAATGTATTTACTTGGGATTTTATGCGATAGACCAACACAAAGTGGCACATAATTGTGAAGTGGAAGGACAATGATAAATGGTTTTCAACATTTTTTACAAATAAATGTGTGAAAAGTGTGGTGTGCATTTGTATTCAGCCCCCCTTTACTTTGATACCCCTAACTAAAATCTAGTGGAACCAAGTGCCTTCAGAAGTCACCTAATTAATAGAGTCCACCTAGGTGTAATTTATTCTCAGTAGAAATACAGCTGTTCTGTAAAGCTCTTAGGGGTTTGTTAGAGAACCTTAGTGAATAAACAGCATCATGAAGGCCAAGGAACACACCAGACAGGTCAGGGATAAAGTTTTGCAGAAGTTTAAAGCAGGGTTAAGTTATAAAAAAAATATCCCAAGCTTTGAACATCTCACAGAGCACTGTTCAAGCCATCGTCCGAAAATGGAAAGAGTATGGCACAACTGCAAACCCACCAAGACATGGCCGTCCACCTAAACTGCCAGGCTGGGCAAGGAAAGCATTATTCAGAGAAGCAACCAAGAGGCCCATGGTAACTCTGGAGAAGCTGCAGAGATCCACAGCTCAGGTGGGAGAATCTGTCCACAGGACAACTATTAGTCATGCACTCCACAAATCTGGCCTTTATGGAAGAGTGACAAGAAGAAAGTCATTGTTGAAAGAAAGCCATAAGAAGTCCCGTTTGCAGTTTGCGAGAAGCCATGTGGGGGACACAGCAAACATGTGGAAGATGGTTCTCTGGTCAGATGAGACCAAAATTGAACTTTTTGGCCTAAAAGCAAAACCCTGTGTGGCAGAAAAGTAACAATGCACATCACCTGAACACACCATCTCCACCATGAAACATGGTAGTGGCAGCATCATGTTGTGGGGATGCTTTTCTTCAGCAGGGACAGGGAAGCTGGTCAGAGTTGATGGGAAGATGGATGGAGCCAAACACAAGACAACCTTAGAAGAAAACCTGTTAGAATCTGCAAAAGACTTGAGACTGAGGCAGAGCTTCACCTTCCAGCAGGACAACAACCCTAAACATACAGCCAGAGCTACAATGAGATGGTTTAGATCAAAGCATATTCATGTGTTAGAATGGCCCAGGCAAAGTCCAGACCCAATTCCAATTTAGAATCTTTGGCAAGACTTAAAAATTCCTGTTCACAGACACTCTCCATCCAATCTGATAGAGCTTGAGCTATTTTGCTAAGAAGAATGGGCAAACATGTCACTCTCTAGATGTGCAAAGCTGGTAGAGACAGCCCCAAAAAATCCAAAAGTATTGACTCGGGGGGGGGGGGGGGGGGGGGGGGGCTGAATACAAATGCACCCCACATTTTTTCAGATATTTGTAAGAAATTTTGAAAATCAATTATCATTTTCCTTCCACTATCACATAAAATATATTTATGTTTTTAGTTGTAACATGACAAAATGTGGACATTTTCAGCACACGACACATTTCTAACTTGTCTTTTCAAAGCAACACTGTTGATGATTACTTAAAGCGGAGCTCCACCCTAAAGTGGAACTTCCGCTTATCGGATTCCTCCCCCCCTCCGGTGCCACAATTGGCACCTTTCAGGGGGGAGGGGGGTGCAGATACCTGTATAATACAGGTATCTGCACGCACTTCCGGGACTAGCTAGCCGAAGCTAGCCCGCCCATATCCGAAGATGCCCCGTTGTGTCTTGGGAAACACAGTTCCCAGGACACAACGGGGACCAATAAAGACGCGCAGAGCGACTCGCGCAGTAGGGAACCGGGTAGTGAAGCCTCAAGCTTCACTTCCTGATTCCCTGACAGAGGATGGCGGTGGGGGCAGCCGAGAGACGAGCGATCGCTCGCCATCTTCTGCCGACACCGCTGGAACAGGTAAGTGTCTATTTATTAAAAGTCAGCAGCTGCAGTATTTGTAGCTGCTGACTTTGAACATTTTTTTTTCAGGTGGACCTCCTCTTTAAGAATGACCACAAGTAAATTTGAGGACTGTCATCTCTCGATGGATCAAGATAAAAACATGGAATTTGTGTAAAGCTCCCACACTTTTGAACATACATGGGCACAGTACTGTGCCTACTAATGTAACCTGTTCCTATCCTAACTGGTAAAATTAGCACCTGGAAAACCCTATAGACATCCTCATGTTCCCACACAAGAAAAAGCAACAGAGCTGAAACTACAGCAAGTGCCAAAAACACCCTGCTGTGTGTTCATTTTGAACACAGTGCAAAGCTTCACCAAGCACGGACTTGTGTCTTTTTTCAACCGCGCCCAAGATGCAACTATGTAACATACTGCATAGTTCTCTGGCGCCCAATAACCTGTGGCCTGAGGGCCTCATGCGGCCCTTTGGTATATGATGTGCGGCCCTTGGACCTCAACAGTCTGTATTGGGAACACAAATTAGAGTAATGGTATCCATCTCTACTAGCTCCATATAACATGTTCCTAGTTTTGTATTATCTTCTGCAGCATATCCCCAGCCAAAACTGTGGCATGTCCCCACTATATGACCCACTTGCCCTCTACAGTATTAGGTCTGCAGTATCTGACAGTCCTATCAAGACATATCTATTGATCATTAAGTGTGGCCCTGTGGTAATGTCAGGGGCCAAATTTGAGGCCCCTTTAGCTCAAAAGTTGACAACCATTGGCACAGCCCAATGCATATTTAAAAGTAGAGAGGAATTCCACACAGGCCAGGTGTCACACATGCTTGGGAATCATACATCAGGTACAAGTTCACAGGAGGTGAAGGGTTTGGAAAAGCAGTCTATTGGCCTTTTTTTGTACCCCTCCATCTCTTCACTTCTTTGCACATATAGAATTTTGTTCCTTCTCACCCTTTTGGTTTTAGTGGTCTGGAGATTTCAGGTCTTACTACAAAGCTTTGTCACCATGGAGCTGTTCTATAGACCAGGCACATTATAAAATACAATGAGGTGTTAAAGTGTTGTACGGTAGGCCTTTATTACATCCAACTAGTTATTATTGAACTGACAAGGATAGAATTACCAAGAACACATTAACAGTCCGTTCAACACTGAAAGTGCGACTTTGAAGACATCTGCACGGCTTCATGCAACCAAGAAAACCATCAGGCCTTCAGGAAAAAACTCAAGACCCATCTCTTCTAAACATGGCATCACAACAAGAGCAGACAAGCGCCTTGAGGCGATTCAGTTTGCATTTGTAGCGCTATACAAATCGTTCATTCATTCATGCACAGATGTCTATTGAAGTCGCACCCAAAATCACAAAAAAGTAGTGCATGTACTACTTTTTCAAATTGTTGTGGTGCCAAAAAGCTGGCGTTGCATCGATTGGAACACATTCCATACTACCATTGCCAGTAATTTGACCTGTCAAATCTCATGACAAATCTCTCCAATGTGAACGGTAGCTAAAGCTCTAGTCTGAATATGTTTCATGGTAAAAGAAAAAAAACGTAATACTAATTTTTTAAAATGTTCCATTTATATCTGTCTGGAGTTTTAAATACGCTTTTAAATACCATTATTTCCTCCATACGTTGTCATAAAGATACATTTCTTTTAACTACAGCCAATATTAGTTCCTGAATCTGTCCTATTAACTTCCTGTTATGTAGGGCACAGAAAGAACTCAAGAGGAGCCACAGCAAAGTCATCAAGCCCTGAAAGGCCACCACAGTGTGTTGCAGGCCTTAAAGTGGATGTAAACCCCAAAATGTTTTATTCTTTTTGTCTGGCACAATATAGAGTATGCGATTTTAGATCAGCTGTGCCCAGTCTTGCCACAAAGAGTTAATCCAGCTCTGAGCAATCCTCATATCAGTGAAATAAAAACGGACAAACTGTCCGTTCTTTCCCCTTGCTGTGATTGACAGGTGATTTACATATCTCGTGCACTAGCCTAAGACGTGCATTATTTTTTAATTCCCCCCCCCCACTCCTTTCTTCAGCAGCTCTGCAAGGATTGGCTGTTCCACACCTCGGCATGATTTGGCATGCTGAAGTCATGTGGGGACTTTTATGGGTTTTGACTGGATGTTAGTGATCATAGCAGAAGTTCAATGTAAGAAATACACAGGAGAAAATGCATGTTGATAAGAGGAGTGTAGAGGTGGGTGGGGAGTCTACTGACATCACGACTCCACCCACTGAGCCCTGGAAAACAGACCCACCCACAAAATCTGCAGTTTTTCGGGTCATTGACAGATAAGTATACATGCAGGAGGCATGTATATCCTTCTAGATAACCAATATTGCAGTAGTTTAGGCTCCATTCACACTAGCGTGTTTTTTTATGTATTTTGCAGAAATGCAGGGAAATTTTTTAACATGGGTTCCTATGGGACATGTTCACATCAATGTATTTTTGTGCCTCTACGTTTTTGCAAAGGGTCAGGGACTTTTTTTCATGCATTTCATTCATGCATTCAGCGTTTGGATGTAATAGAAGTCAATGGACCCGCATCCAAAACGCAAGTGCCGCGTTTTTATTTTTATTTTTTTTCTACACTGTATATAGCTGTGCTAGTGTAAAAAAGGACGCAAAATGTGGCAAAATAGCGTGTCCAAAAACACGGCAAGCACTGCAAAAACGCTCAAAAGCAAAATGCATAGATGTGAATCGAGCCTTAGAAAGGATGAGAGTGGGTTTACATCCACTTTAAAATCTAAAACCAGAAGTTTGCTGGAGAAAAACATAAGCATTAAAGTGGTTGTAAACCCTTTACAACCACTTTTTAGTACAGGTAAGCCTATAATAAGGCTTACCTGTAGCTACCCCGGATATCTCCTAAACCTGCACATTATTGGCACATGCCCACTGAAGCAACGGTTCCCACGCGCATGCGGAATGAGTGGCGTCATCACAGCTCCAGCCAATCACAGTGCCGTTGCCCGCGATACCCGGAAGTAACTCCGGGAGCAATGTCGCCGGCCGAAGCGAGGGCTTTCTATCTAAGGCAAGTAACTGTCTTGCAGGATTTTTTTCTTTTTTTTTTTTTTTTTGTGGGTTTACAACCACTTTAAAGTGGAGGGCTGGGCAAAAAAAAAAAATTAAAAGTCAGCAGCTACAAATACTGCAGCTGCTGACTTTTAATAATCGGACACTTACCTGTCCCGGGGTCCAGCGATGCGGGGGAACGAGACCCCCCCCTCGTTCCCCGCTCCGCTCACGACGCCGGCATTCTTAATGTGGGAACCCGCTGTGGCTTCACAGCCGGGCACCCACTGCGCATGCGCGAGCGGCGCCGTGCGCCGTGATTCGACGCTCACTCATCTGGGACACATGACATGTCCCAGATGACTGTGCGTTGCCTACAGGAAGTGACTTTTAGCCCGGGCAATGAAGGTGGCAGACTTCGAGGGACCCCCTAGCAACAGGCATTTAGAGGTGAGTAAAAAATTTTTTTTTTTCCAATTATTTTTTTTTAATTTTTTTTATGATTTTTAAGCCCCTTTTTGTTTTTTGGTTGCAACCCCACTTTAAGGTGCAGGTTTTGCAGTATGGATTGGTTAAAAAAGATCAGATTATTTTCTGCTGCCTGTCTTGCTGAGGAGGCGTCCCTTTACTTCCTGTCCTGGAGATGCAACAGGAAGTTAGAGGAAATCTTCCCAAAGTGAGGGGAATTCCCTTCCTAAACACTTGTTACCGGAACCCATCGAGGGCACGTTTACATGATATGCGTTGGGCTGCGCAGCCTAGTACAATGCATAGACAAGGCAATTTGTTTTTTGCCGATTAGTTCAGTTCACACCACAGTGCTGCAGCGGTGTGCACTGGAAAAAAAATACCCAGGTGCTTTCTAACTGTTAAAGGGTAAGTTCATCTTTTAATGAAAAATTATGTAGTGCTCCAGGGCTGTAAGGACCGCTACTTGGCAGCACAGAGAATCACGGGTTCTGGAGGGTGATTTTACTGCACCATCCCTTGGGCTGCCTTGCATTGTGAGCAGGGCACATATAGAAGCAGTGACTGGCGCACTTCCAGTCCAGAAAAATGCCAGTCACCACACTATGTGTGAACAGGCCCATAGGTTAGGCTAGGTTCACATACACTATATTGTCAAAAGTACCTTTACACGCACATGAACTTTAACCACATGCCGATCGAGCCATAGCCCTACTGAGGAAAAACACCTAGAAGACCAACATTGATTACATAACAGTATACTGTAATTAACTTAAAAGTTGAAAAAAGATTCCAACCTCTATAGCAGCCCTAATACAATGGATGGGAAAATGACAACTATGAAGCGGTACATTCATTCATTCATTCATTACAGGATTTATATAGCGCCAACAGTTTACGCAGCGCTTTACAATATAAAAAGGGAGACAATACAGTTATAATACAATAAAATACAAGAGGATTAAGGGGGCCCTGCTCAGAAGAGCTTACAATCTAATAGGGTGGGGAGGTGATACAAAAGGTTGTAACTGTGGGGAATGAGCTGATGGAAGTGGTAGAAGATTAGTTGGAGACATGATAGGCTTCCCTGAAGAGATGAGTTTTCAGGGATCGCCTGAAGGTAGCTAGAGTAGGGGATAGCCGGACAGGTTGAGGTAGCGAGTTCCAGAGGATAGGAGAGGCTCTGGAGAAATCCTGGAGACGAGCATGGGAGGAGGAAACAAGAGAGCTTGACAGGAGGAGATCTTGAGAAGAGCGGAGAGGACGGTTTGGGATATGTTTGGAGACAAGATTGGTGATGTAGCTTGGGGCAGAGCTGTGGATGGCTTTGTAAGTTGTGGTTAGTATTTTGAATTTAATTCGCTGGGTGATTGGGAGCCAGTGTAGGGATTGGAGGAGAGGGTTGGCAGACACTGAACGGTTGGTAAGGTGGATAAGTCTGGCAGCAGCATTCATGACAGACTGAAGAGGGTAGAGCCTATGGAGAGGCAGGCCAATGAGAAGGGAGTTGCAATAGTCAAGGCGAGAGATAACAAGGGAGTGAATGAGGAGCTTGGTGGTGTCATTTGTTAAAAAGGGGCGAATTTTAGAGATGTTACGGAGGTGAAGTCTACAAACTTTTGACAGCGATTGGACTTGAGGCTGAAATGACAAGTCCGAGTCTAGGATTACACCGAGTACCCTGGCGTGAGGGGAGGGACTGATGGTTGCATTGTTGATTTTGACGGAAAAGTCAGGGAGGGGGCACGGGCAGGGGGGAATATTAATAGCTCAGTTTTAGAGAGATTTAATTTAAGAAAGTGGTGTGACATCCATGCTGAGATGTCAGTTAGTAAGTTAGTAATGCGAGAGGAGACTAAAGGAGTGAGGTGAGGAGTAGACAGATAGATTTGGGTGTCATCGGCGTATAAGTGGTATTGGAAGCCGTGGGTGGTTATCAAGTGACCAAGGGAGGAGGTGTAGATGGAGAAGAGAAGGGGTCCAAGAACAGAGCCTTGGGGGACCCCCACAGAAAGGGGCAAAGGAGAGGAGGAGACAGAGTTGTAGGTAACACTGAAGGAGCGTTGTGATAGATAGGAAGAGAACCAGGATAGAGCAGAATCTACATACAGTGGATCTATTTATTTTGCACATACCTTTCAACACCTGTGAACCAAACTGGCATTTAAAAATAGGGTTTTACTCTACCCCACCACCTACTCTATATTTTTTTAATTGTTTAGTCAGAACAAGGCTTCAGCAATGGCTGCAGTCTCTGACCATCACCCGTACCAAGTCTGCAGTCTCTGACCACCACTTGTACTAATTTATTTAGAGATAGAGATATATATATATATATATATATATATATATATATATATATATATATATATATATATATATATATATATATATATATATATATATATATATATATATATAATCTCTATTTTACACACACACACATCTATAACCTGCTGTGTGTCTGACAATGAATATTCACTGAATTTTATGTGTGGCCTTCTGGTGATGTAGAGGGTCATAACTGATGCCCCCTCATCCAGGGTGGATATAAAGCGATGATTTTTTTAATCAAAAAAAAAAAAAATCAGATTTTTTTGATTTAAATTTTATTTTTTTTGATTTTTATCAAATTTATTTCAATCAAATGCTTTGAGTAACAATCTATCTAAATGTAGTTTTCGATTTAAGATGCATTAATAATTTTGTTTATTCAGCACAAAGTGGAGCTTCAATATGTAGCATGAAGCTGTATATTCTGAAATATTTACATTTTTTGCATGTTATCTCAGCTTGCAGAGTTTGGATTCATTGAATGAGTGTTATTCATTAAATCCAAACTCTACAAGCTGAGATAACATGCACTGCACTGATGTATTCACACAATGTCACAGTAACCATGAGATAAACCAAAGTTCAGGAATATTCCTTCACCCCATCGTTTGGCAAATCTATGTACACTACAAGCTGTATTATTAACTCAGTTCTGATATCGCTGTTTTACTAACCTGACAGCTTATTATTCTAAGTAGGAAACCTTCATTGTGTTTGCAAATATTGAAGATTCTAACTACCAGCAAGAATGAGTCCTTACATTTAAAGAGCACCTGTAATTTCAGATCCATCATGGCAGTGCCTGTTAGTGGGCATCCCCTCACCTGCTGCTGCCACATCCCTCAGCTTGTTGTGTCACTGCTGCATCACCAGCCGTCCCATTAAAGTGAATGGGACTGTTGCAGAGTTAACAGCGGTCAAACAGGAGCCGCAGCAGGACAGAAATGACAGTTGCTCTTTAACCACTTCACGACCGCTCACTGTATATATACGTCATTTTTTTGAAGAGGGATATCTCGGTAACGGCAGCAGCTGCTGCCACAACCGAGGTATCCCTCTTTACAGTGAGCGGTCCCCTTTCCGATAATGGTGGTCATCGCGGCGGATTCGCCGCGAGATCACCGTTATCGGCGGCGGGAGAGGTGCCCCCCCCTGCCGCCGCTCTCCCGTGCCTTCCGCCGCTTACCGGAACCGTCGGCAGCGGCGGAGGCGATCGGGTCCGTTCCCTGCCTGTGTATAGAGATGAGTGAGGCTAAGATGGCTGCCACTCATCTCTATACCATAGGAGGGCGGAAGCGACGTCAAAAACGTCACTTCCGCCCATACGTCTTAAAGGGAAATTTACAAATGTCATTTTTTTAAATGACATTTTTTTAATTTTTATTTTTTTTTTCCCATTGAAGTCCAAATATGAGATCTGAGGACTTTTTGACCCCAGATCTCATATTTAAGAGGACCTGTCATGCTTTTTTCTATTACAAGGGATGTTTACATTCCTTGTAATAGGAATAAAAGTGATCAATTTTTTTTTTTTTTTTTTAAAAACTGTGTAAAAAATAATACAATTAAGTAAAATAAATAATAAAAAATTTTTTTTTAAAACACCCCGTCCCGACGAGCTCGCGCGCAGAAGCGAACGCATACGTGAGCAGCGCCCGCATATGAAAACGGTAGTCAAACCACACATGTGATATATCGCCGCGATCGGTAGAGCAAGAGCAATAATTCTAGCCATAGACCTCCTCTGTAACTCAAAAAATGCAACCTGTAGAATTTTTTAAATGTCGCTTATGGAGATTTTTGAGGGTAAAAGTTTGACGCCATTCCACGAGCGGCCGCAATTTTGAAGCGTGACATGTTGGGTATCAATTTACTCGGCGTAACATTATCTTTCACAATCCCAAAAAAAATTGGGCTAATTTTACGGTTGTCTTATTTTTTTATTCAAAAAAGTGACTTTTTTCCAAAAAAAGTGCGATTGCAAGACCGCTGCGCAAATACGGTGTGAAAAAAAGTATTGCAACGACCGCCATTTTATTCTCTAGGATGTTAGAAAAAAAACAATATATAATGTTTGGGGGTTCTAAGTCATTTTCTAGCAAAAAAAACAGTTTTAAACATGTAAACACCTAAAATCCAAAACGAGGCTGGTCTGGAAGTGGTTAAAAATTATGATTTAAATCAAGCCTTTTTACTAGTTATTTAACCATCTCAGTACAGTGCATTTTCACCCCCATCCTGCCCAAGCCATTTTTCAGCTTTCAGCGCTGTCACACTTTGAATGACAATTGCGCGGTTATGCAACACTATACCCAAACAAATTTTGTCCCCAGAAATAGAGCTTTCTTTTGGTGGTATTTGATCACCTCTGCGGTTTTCATTTTTTGCGCTATAAACAAAAGAAGAGCGAGTTTGAAAAAAAAAAAAAAAAAAAAAACTATATTTTTTTACTTTTTGCTATAATAAAATATCCAATTTTTTATTTTTTTAAAACAGATTTTTACCTCAGTTTAGGCCGATGCGTATTTTTCTACATATTTTTGGTAAAAAAAAAAAAAAATTGCAATAAACGTATATTGATTCGTTTGCGCGAAAGTTATAGTGCCTACAAAATAGGGGATAGATTTATTGCATTTTTATTATTATTTTTTCTTACTAGTAATGGCGGTGATCTGCGATTTTTATTGTGACTGCGGTATTGCGACGGACATATAGGCCACTTTTGACACATTTTTGGGACCATTCACATTTATACAGCAATCTGTGCAATGAAAAAGCATTGATTACTGTATAAATATGACTGGCAGGGAAGGGGTTAATATGTTCCCTGGGAGTGGATTCTAACTGTAGGGGGAGGGGATTGACAAGGGGAGGAGACTGATCTGTGTTTCTCTGTACTGAACACACCATCGGTCTCTCCTCTGACAGGACCGTGAATCTGTGCGTTTACACACACAGATCCGCGGTCCTGCTGTGTTACCGGGCAATCGCGGGTGCCCGGCGGACATCGCGGCCGCCGGGCACCGAGTCCCCAGTAACTCGGCGGGTGCGCGCGGGCCCCGCTGTTGGGCCAAAAAGGTGAGGGCGTCATATGACACCCTCCCACCACGAGAGCTGCGCCGCCTGGCCGTCAATTGACAGCCGGCGGTCGGCAAGCAGTTAAATCATGATTTAAGTTGACTTGATTTACGGTAATTCAAATCCACTGTCCTACCCCAATCTGTCAGCCTTTAGACGATTCTTGAAAACTCATCTTTTCTGGGAAGCCTTTCCCACCTCCACCTAAAAACTAAAACTTCTACTTTCTCTATCAACCAGTTATTACCTTATGTATTTTGTGCAGGGAAAAAAGGTCACCAATGTAAAAAAGAAGAAAAACGCCCAAATCTGCCTAAAAAAAAAAAAAAAAAAAAAAAAAGAAAAAAAAAAGGTTCCAGAACTTGTTTGAGCTTCAGGCGTTTTGGAGTGGAGATGTGAACCATCTCCATAGAGAATAATTGATTTTTTTCCCCTCCAGCGTTTTGCAGCTTCAGCTTCAAGCTACAAAAGGCTCAGATGCGAATGGGGCCTAAGAGTCACACTTTACAGTTGTAAGTGTTAACATCCTAATGCAATGTCACAAGATATGTCATATGTACTCTGAGTTCATAGTTTCATTATAGCAAAGTCAAGCTGAATGACATGTTGTAGGACATTCCATTCATGTCATGAGTGTTGGTCCACTCCGTCTTTTTTTTTTTTTTTAAATCACAAAATAGTTTATTGAAGAACTGTGAATTATTGCAGAGTATAAGGCCTCATGCACATTGGTTTATTGTAAAATGCTGTTTATCCTAACTGGAGAAAATCAGCGTTAAAAACTCACCTAAACTGTGTTTATTCAAAACTGTTTAGCAGAATCTGTCATATGGGCATTTATCGATTTCATCTGGCCAATGAAAACCTTCAGTGTGCAGCAGCCCCCGCTCCCAATACTTATCTGGGCCCCATCTGGATCCAGCGATGTGCACGAGGGCCTTGGCTCTCTGGAGACTCTCCCTCCTCATTGGCTGAGAGCCATTGGCTCCCGCTGCTGTCAATCACAGTCAGTGAACCAATGAGAAGAGAGAGGGGGCAGGAATGGACACGCAGAGCATTGGCTCAGGAGTAAGCCTGCGTGGGTGCCCCCATAGCAAGCTGTTTGTTCTGGGGGCACGTGGCAGGAGGGAGGGACAAGGGTGCGGGGGACCCAAGTAGAGGAGGATCAGGGCTGCTCTGTGCAAAACCACTGCAATGCACAGAGCAGGTAAGTAAAACGTTAGAGTAGAAGAGTATTCAAACTCAATTTTGTCTCACTGGTACGACAGATTAAACTAGATTTTCAGTGGTGGGATAAGGACGTTTTTACGTGGTTTGGTAGAATTAACATCATAAAAATGGACGTAATGCCGAGATTGATATACCTGTTCCAGACCCTACCCCTTAAGATCTCCCCAGGATTTCTGAGGGATTTGAGATCAAGGTTTGTGAGGTTTATTTGGGAGGGAAAACCAGTGAGAGTGCGTAGAGCTATTTTAACTTTACCAAAAGAAAGAGGAGGGGATCGGATTCCCTGATCCGCTTGGCTACTTTGAAGCATCATACTTAGTACGGGTATTGGATTGGTGTGTACTATAAAAAGGATCAGCCATGGATACACATGGAACAAGCAACGATTACTATACCCTTGGAGGGAATAGTATAGCTCTCAGATGTAGAGATACCACAGGCTGTGAGGAGACACCCTACTGTGGGTGCCACTCTCCGATCCATCAAAAACATATTCAAGAAAACTGAGATAGACACATCCAAGTCCCATGAGTCCAATCCTGGGCACCCCGAGTTTCGAGCCAGGCCTAACAGACCATGGTTTTAAAGATTTAAGGCGACGGGGAACTAGCAGGCTCATACATTTCGCGACAGACAATGATGTGATGACTAGTGGGAGATTGAACGGGTGTTCTCAGGGGATCTAGACCCATTTAGGCAAACACAGCTTAATGCTTTCCTTCGATCAATAACACTGCGAATGTCAGTGGTACATACAACAACCAAGTTTGAACAAATATGCTTAAAGGGGGAACCACCGAGACATTCACTTTCATTTATGTATGCCCTGTTGATTGAGTTGGAAGCCCAACAAGAACTGGCCTTTTTACAAGCATGGGAAAGGCATCTGGGGGTTACATTTTCTAAGGCACAGAAAAATAAGATCTTTACGTTTACACATAAGGCGTCAATGGCAACTAGATACCAAGAAGGGGGGGTATAAAATTTAGGCATGCACCGAAATTTCGGTCGCCGAAACCTATCGGCCGAAAATGGCTTTTTCGGCAATTTGCTGAAAGAGAATTCTTGCCAATAATGGTGCCGAAAATGGGGCTGGCCCAGCCCCTGGTGCCGCCCACTACAGGGGTGTACCCTCGTTATGGAGGGGCATAGTATATTTTTTTTCTTTTCTCCATTTCTCCTTTTGTCCTTTCAAATCTCTGTTGTGTCTTTCTTTTGTGGGGGATAACCAGGGCTGTTCCTGGTTAAGTAAAATGTAACAAAAAGGTAGAAATTTGGCGGTCTTATATTAGATTATGATGGAAGTGTGAATAAACGACGAGCTAGCTTAAAGTGGAAGTAAACCCCCCTATCGTTTTCAGCCAAGGAAGCTGCCATCTTTGCCTCTGTTTAATCTTCAACTGCCACAGTGCTGCACATGTGATCCGTTATGACACCAGCCATTGGATGGTTTGACCGTTTGGTTGAGAGCACAGCCAATGTGCAGTTAGCATTCACGGCATGCCTTTTTTTTTTTAGACTGTTAAATCGATGGGTTTACTTCCGCTTTAAAGATAATATAACCTCTCTGTACGAGTAATAGTAATTAACATCTGTCAAGAGGATGTTAGTTGTAAAATAGAGGATGTGTTGAATTGATGTATTCACACATAACATTTTATTTTTTCACAAAAATAGTAATACAGAATTTATTAAAAAAAAATAATTACATGACAATTTAATATTATAGAATATATTTGTATTATCAGTATTACTTTATTATTTATTCACAATTTTTTTTTTTTACGATACTTTAAAAACACATTACACATTCTAGCGCACTCATCGCACTGCATATCAGACCATTTTTTTACTAGTATTCCATTATTCTGGATTTAGCTCTACATCTAAACCACAAACTGCCAGGAGGAAGCTATTGCACTAAGCATTGTCTTTGAAGAAAGTCACCCGCTTCCTCTTTTCTTAAATACAATTACTGATTGATAAATAGTATTTCGACACTGCCAGTAATATGCTTCCTCATACGCATTTTTTTAGCAGTGGAACTACAAAGCGGGCTTTGTAGTACCGGTTCATTTGGTTTGGACCACATAGCCAATGTCACCAACAGGTAAACAATGTATGTGATCACTAGCGCTGGGAATGCCTTCAAACTCTACTAGGGCTCCACTACTGTACAGGACAGGGAGTCTTCTGTCCCCACCGGAGTGTCCTAGTAGGTGACCACTAATAGATTCTACTGTTGGAAGTGGATAGAGAATTCCTCACCTACGTCCTGCAAAGTATAGATACCCTAAACCCTCTCCCCCATTTTTGGTAAAAAGACTTTTCCTGAAAAATGTGGGCTCCTAAAATTTATACCATACACCAAAAGGCCAAGTGAAGTAATCTCAAGAAAAACAAAGCAGCAACATCCTCTCACTTCATGGAAAGTCGTCATACCTTCCTCTGATGTTGCGTTTGCTGCCGAGTCTGTTAATGGTTGCTGCATTCTCTTATATTTGGAAAGGGGTACCGGTCTTAAAAACATACCAAAATGAGTTGCGCTATCCCTTTAAACAACAAATATTTTAACTGAAATATATCATTATGTGCAAAAAGTATAAAAATTTCATATTTTCATAAAGTGCATTCAAATATGTGAAAAAAAGTACAAAAACATTCCAAATTTATAAATATGAAAATTCATACAAAGCAAGATATAATGCAAAAATAATAATAATGTGCTTAAAGCGGACCTTCAGTCATTTTTTCAAGTTTCCATCCATTCAATTTTCTGCCCTTGTTGTTTTAACTTTGGATAGTAAAACATTTATATTCTGCCAAAAATGTCCTTATACAGCCCACTTCCTGTTTCTTGTCCGGTAAAAAGCCCAGGCTTATGACATCATGCACAGCTCCCCCTAACTCTCGAGAGAGTTTGCCAAGAAGGGAGGGGGGGGGTGAGTTATAAGAGGGCCAATGAGAGCTGCAGAGCTGGAGGTGTTCCTCTGTGTAAATCCAGGAAGTGAACAGACAGCAGCTTCAGCTGCCCACAGTCAAAATGGATGCAGCCAGACTCAGTAGAGGGAGATTTCTGCAGCATATTTGGCAAGTACAGAATCACAGTATTTATAAAATAATATTCAAAGTGGTTGGAGGGAAGCTTCAGCACGGCAAAGATGTTTTTATTACAAACTATGTGAGCAGACTGCAGTTCCTCTTTAAAGAGCCATGCAGCTCTCATTGGCCCTCTTATGACTCATCCACCTTCCCTTCCTGGCAAACTCTCAAGAGAGTGAGAGAGGGTTTTGCATGATGTCATAAGCCTAGACTAATGACCAGACAAGAAAGAGAAAGTGGGCTGTATAAGGTATTTACTGGCAGAAAAAAAAAAACAACAAGGGCAGAAGATTTAATAGATGGAAAGTTGAATTTTTTTTTACTGAAGGCCCGCTTTAATACAATAAAACAAATACTTATGAACAACAAAAGTGCTAGTGCAAAGACACCAATTTCATAATAAAAGTCCATCAGAAACTGTGTCATAACAGAAGAGTGCAGATTCACTGCAAACCATTTACACGAACTTCAGTGCACCTTCACCAAGGAAACTCACACAGCATCCGCTTACCAATCAGTAGACCTCTATAGAACTGAGGTCATAACGGCTTAATACCAGGCAGGCAATACCACTCCAATCCAAAAGAGCATCAAAAGGTTTCATCTCCTACTTGCCACTCCACCACATACCGCAACAATTGCGAGCCACCAAATATAGCAGAAAATAAAGCACACTATAGTGCAATACCAGGGTTTAAAGAACATTTTATTAAAAGTAATGTACAGAGGAACGAGCATTACGAACATAATCCGTTCCAGGTGAATGCTCGTAATCCAAAAGTACTCGCATATCAAAGCGAGTTTTCCCATTGAAGTCAATGGATATGAAAATAATTTGTTCCGCATTGACTTCAATGGCATGCAATACCGCATGCGGTCAGAGCCGGGGGGCGCCGGAGAGCCTCGGAAATGGCCGAAAAGGCCTGAGGACACCTCGGCGAACCTCAGAAAGACTTTGTTCCCGAGGTCAGCAGAGCTGTCCTCGGGCCTTTCCGTGCATTTCCGAACTGCGCTGATCGGCGATGTTTGGCTCCGGCGCCCCTCCACCTCAGGCCAAACGCGCTACTGCACACCACTTTGGCCTGAATCGTGCTCGTTTTGCGAGACAACACTCACAAACCTAGTTAGGATTTTTAAAAATATAGTGCTCGTATTGCGTAACGCTCGTTAACCACGTTACTCGCAATCCGAGGTTCCACTGTACTTACAAAAAACGCCAATCCAAAGTGATAAGTGACAGACATAGATATGGCACGCTGCTCAGCCTGCGGCCGTGCATGATGACGTCTGACAAAGGCTCCTCTACAATGCATTTGGTCTTTAAAGCCAAGTCTACCATGTTTCATGGTATACCTACATTTAGGTTGTACCATGAAACATGGTCAAAGTCCGCAGCCCTTGTTCTGTTTCAAATGCAGCTTTATGCAATGACATACCTCCATCCACTGCCCCAGATCTTGATCTGTCTGGTCACCTGCTAATTCAGCACAATCCTCAGACAGCTAAACTCTCCAATAAGAAACAGAAATTAAATCCAACATAATTACAGAGAATGTTTTTTCAGTCTCCTGTAGTGTAAAAAAAAACAGCCTGGTGTGCCTGCTATGAAGAATGAAAAAAGTAACAGAGGAAACTAAGACTGTACCACCTAGCTCTAATCAAGAGGGGGGGGAACAGGAAGAATGCTAAAATAAAGAAGCTGCTATGGCACTAATCTACCACTAGATATCAACGCTGATAAAAACATTAATAGGAATTCAAAACATAGCAGTAGTAGAAAACAACTGCCCTCTTTTTTAATCAATGTGGGTGCATTTTTTCATTTTGCAAAAGGTGGAATATGCTTTAAGTAAAGTTGATTAGAGCGACAAGTAAACTGCCACTGCTAACCTCTCCAAAGAGTCCATTCACACAGGGGCAACTTTGGATCCGACTTCAAGTCGCCCCAAGTCGCGCTACATGAAAAAAATCAATGTAAGTGAATGGATCCGTCCTAATGCACACTACTGCAGTCGCTCCAACTTCAGAAAAGGTTCCTGTTCTACTTCAATCGACTTCTAGGCGCCCTAGGATTCAATGGAAGTCGCCCCCAAGTCGGATATCCATCTACATTGAAGCGACTTTACAGGAAAAGAAACAGTACCTGCCTTCAAGAATGTGTTTCCAGCTCGATCCCATCGCGCTGGTTCTCGGCGACAGGGTACTGTACATCTCGCGCTGGCTGCAATAGGAAAAACACATTTTCCTAGTGCAGCGAGTGCGAGAAAGAAGCGAAATGTCGCCTCTCTAATAATAAAACAATGTCGCTCATCCCCACCCCCTTTCCTGACCGGCCAGGCTGTGTGCTCGGATAAGGGTCTGGTATGGATTTTGGGGGGAACCCCACGCGTTTTTTTTCCGGCGTAGGAGGTTCACCTTAACATCCATACCAGACCTAAGGGCCTGGTATGCTCTTGGAGGGGAACCCATGCTGTTTTTTTATTTAAAATTTGGCGTGGAGTTCCCACTCGAGAGCTGATTATTCTGTGATTGGCCACAGCCAAAGTCGCCTGGCCTGAAGGGGACTTGAATTTGCGTTGTAAGTCGCCCCAAGTTGTGTCCAAGTTGCCCCCCAAAGTCGCGCTGGAAGTTGTGTTGCCCCTGTGTGAATGGACTCTAAAGCTGCCCAGCTTTAATAATTTTGAATCACTGACTCAAGCCAGACAAGGTATAGATAGGGACATCCTATTGGTGCAGATAATGATATTTAGCGTTCAAAGTATACAAAGACAAAACACAAAATGGCATAGCGCCAACTCTATTTATACTGTATTTAGTAAGCTGAACATTTCCTACATAAGAGTTCATTCACCTTTACCAAAAAGCTATCTACGCAGGTAAGGGGCGCCTGCATGTAACAATAAACTGTGCAGCTTTGACTAAAGTTGGATAATGCCCTTGCTATAGGGGTAGGCTATTTATGCATCTCCACAAGCCTGCCCAAAAAACTCCCAGAGATAGAATCATACCATCCAGCTTTGTTGCTAGGATGTTGTTAAGACACTCTAAGCCAGGGGTGCCCAACCAGTGTCCCGGGGGCCACATGTGGCCCACGGAGCCCTCTGATGTGGCCCTCGACCTCTTGCTCTAAGATGGCAGGATGGCAAGCCCAGATCACGGGTTGCCAACCCGCCATCCCAGAGCAGCAGTTTTGTGAATGAAGCCGCTGGTAGTGGAAGTATCTGCAGAGCAGAGCCACATAAGCCAATGCTTCCTGTATAGCGCCCACTCCTGTCACAGGCGGAGTGATACCAAATGCACTCCGCCTGGGACAGCAACAGCCAGCAAAACCAGAATGTAAGACAGTTATTAAAGGTAAGTTTACTACTAAATTCACATTATATATGGATATATCTGTTTTGCAGTGGTTACTGGGCTGCTTTCAAACTGATCAGCAGGTGCAGAGCAGCTGCGGGTTACCTGCATTGAGCCATAGACTTCTGTTATTACCTGCGGGTTTGTTGCGCCTTCAGAAAGTGCGCCACACCTGCATGATATAATAGAAGTTTATGGCAAAGTGCAGCTAACCTGCAGAAAATCCACAGGTTTACTGCGTTGCACCCGCGGTTTGGGCAAATCGCAGCGCATCAGTGTGAAAGCAGCCTTAGGCCCCTTTCACATGATTGGTCCTACCCAATCGGAGTTACTATTCACCTCTATGGAGCACCAGATGTAAAACGGACTTGTGTTTGTTTACACCCGCCTACCTTAAAAAAAAAAAAAAAAAAAAAAAAAAATAGAAAAGGGATCTGACCCTTCCGTCTGGGCAAATCGGATTGGATCAAAGGGCTCATAAAGTAGAGTGGGCTGTGTCCGTGGACACGGACCTGTCATCCTCCGGCTCCGCTCATTGTGGCCCATGACCAGTTACCAATTCGCTTAAGTGGCCCTCGCTCTTCAAAAGGTTGGGCACCCCTGCTCTAAGCCATTACTGCTCACCCATAGCAACATCCTAGCAGGCAGGATGGGATGGGATGATGATGATGCCACCTCTGGGAGTTTTGTGGCCAGGCTTCAGGAGGTACATAGGTGGCCTACACCTATAGCAAGGGTATTATTTAGCTTGGGTCAAAGCTGCAGTTAGTTTTTATCTAGCGGCATCCCTTACCTGAATAGGCAGTTTTTTGGTAAAGGTGAACTAACCCTTTAAAATAATACCCTTCTGATAGTAAGAATTTTCAATTGACTGATGCATTTTCTGAAATACAAGCCCAGTTACTAAAATGCCAGCCTCAGTGGAATATGGACAAAAAGGTAGACTTTAAAATGTAATAAAAAGGTACCCAGCAGACATGTCTGGTGCCAGCAGTAGAGCCTCTAGCCATTTAGCATAGGGTCAGGGACACCTTTAGTTTGGTGATTCTTATGTATCAAGCTTGGTATTCCCTTTCTGCTGATGTCCCATAGAAACTGCCTTCTATATTTCTGCATTACTGTGACTATTTCCCCAGGGACCCATGTATATTACGTGTACCTTGTCAGCAACGTGTAACTGCCAACTGCACAAAAGCACTGTTCCAATACCAAACACTTAAAGTATAACCAAAAGGCTAAACTTTTTTGGTTTAGTTTAAGACAGAGTGGAGAGGGATTAGAACGCCTGCCATGTTTTTATTACTATGTGTCCCTGTTAGGGAGATTCACCCTATTTGTCCCGTTTACTGTGATCACCAAAAGCGAAGGTAAAAAGATAATCCCAAATTCAAATTTTGAGCAGTTACCAAAATAGGGATGAAAGGGAAATCTTCCAATGGGGACACTCATTCTGGTGACAACCAGGAATTCTCCCTTTGGAGAGATTTCCTCTCACTTCTTGTTCTGTCTATATCACCAATGGGACACAGATGGCAAATAAAAAAACTAATTAAAAATTATAACTTTCCCTTAAGCTGGCCATACATGGAGAGAAAACAAGCGAAATGTATTACAAAATTCGAATTCGTTCTTCCAATCTAACATTTGATGGCCCAATCATTGTATTGGAAATTTTGCTGCACATTTCTACAGTTTTCTAGATGGTTTTCATCATTAAACATCATTTTTTTCTGATTGGTTACTACTACTCCTTCCATTGATTACTACTACTGCTACTACTACTTCCATTGACTACTACTACTACTACCTCAACTGCTCATTTCACTTAAAACATATTTTTTTAATAGTTGGCCTATAAATAATTAGATAATAATTTCATCAAAAAAAAAAAATTCCAACATGTTCATTCTTGTTTAATCTTGAGCCCCGGTTCACACTATGCGGTGCAGTAAACCGCATGCCATTTTGAACAGGAATCACGCTGCTTTTCTGTTCAAATTATATGCGAACCTTCAGCAGTGCAATTTGAGTCATTATTCTTCATGGCTCAAATCGCACCAAAAACATGCAGGACCCTTTTAATTTTTTTGGCCGCACCAGAATCGGATAGCGCGGGTGTTCACACCCATGTGATCCGATTCTGCAAGTTGCACTTTGTTTTGCAAACTGATTTTGGGGTGTTGTTAACATACACACCTGCATCGATTCGCACAAACTGGGTGCGGTTTGCATGCGGTGTAGAATCCGCACAGAACTTGCTGCAAATTCGCACCGCACAAGTGTAAACTGGGAATGAAAGAAAAAAAAAAAAAAAAGAATAAGACATCCCTGCGCGACTTTATCGCAGCTTGCATACGACTTCTTTAAACGCTTCAGCCCCGGAAGATTTTCGGTACTGCTTCGCTTTAACTGACAATTGCGCAGTCAAGCAACATTGTACCCAAAACAAAAGGTATTTTTTCCCCCACAAATAGAGCTTTCTTTTTGTGGTATTTGATCACCTCTGCGTTTTTTTTTTATTTGCGCTATAAACAAAAAACAGCGACAATTTTGAAAAAAAAACATTATTTTTTACTTTTTTGCTATAATAAATATCCCCCAAAAATATATATAAAAAAAAAAATTGTTTTCCTCAGTTTAGGCATTATTCTACATACTTTTGGTAAAATAGGGGATAGTTTTATGGCATTTTTATTATTATTTTTTTTACTAGTAATGGCGGCGATCTGCGATTCTTAATCGGGACTGCGACATCATGGCGGACACATCGGACAATTTTGACACATTTTTGGGACCACTGGCATGAATACAGCGATCAATGCTATAAAAATGCATTGATTATTGTAAAAATGCCACTGGCAGTGTAGAGGTTAACACCAGGGGGCGATCAAGGGGTTAATTGTGTACCCTAGTGTGTGTTCTAATTGAAGCGGGGGGGGGGGGGGGGGGACTGTGCAGGGGAGATGAAAGATCACTGTTCATACTCTGTATGAACAGACGATCTGTCTGTTCTCCCCTCAGAGAACCGGAAACTGTGCGTTTACACACACAGATCCCGGTTCTCTGCATCAGCGGCGATCGCAGGAGCCCGGCGGTGATCGCGCGCGCCCCTAGTGGCCACAGGGAGAAGAGACGTTACATAACGTAGTTTCGCCCAGCCGTACCATTCTGCCAACTGCAGCGGCTGGTCAGCAAGTGGTTAACCAGAAAATCAACGCAAGTTGTGTTGAAATCTCCCCAAAGTATTGCAGGAACCCTTTTCTGTCGGAACGACTTGAGTCGCACCGATTAGAACGGTTCTATTGCCGTTATTGGGCCACGACTTGTCACGAACTCTAAAGTCGCGGCAGTGTAAACCGGGGCTTAGTTCTATGAACACCTGTCTTCATTAAAGCTGTTCATACACTGTTACTTTGCAGCCTGTTACTATTAGTTACTTTTACTGTTGCTATTCAGCCTGTGATCTGAACACAAAAATCAAACACATTCCTCAAATCAAAGCATGGAGGGATGAATTTCCCATTCTGCCCATTGTATTCAGACTAATGGCACCTGTGGCTGTCAGAATACCTGAACAGTGGCCACTATGATTGGATGCTGTCACTATTCGGTTAAAAAATGTAACTGACGAATGTTGACCTGTTTGTTTATAAGATGCTAATAAAACTTTTTCTTGAAAAAAAAAAAAATGTTTCTTCCAGCTTCAATGATTTTTGTCCGGTGTTGCATTATTCACCCTGTTCAGTTTTAACAAATTGTCAACAGCAAGATTGCTACTGGCAGCGTCACCCGTCTGACATCAGCCTAGCTAAATCTAGTCATACACTATACAATTTGATTGTACAACGCCACCAAAACGACATAAAATCAGAAGAAACCTACACAACCGCTTGGATCGGTATCAAATCAGTCAAGCCCTTGCTTTATATAGTTGACGGCTGATCTTCGGGCTCATTCACACAGGCATTAGAGGTGCACGATTAATCGCGAGAAGATCGCAATCTCGATTCACCCCCCCACGCGATCTGCTGGATAACCCGCGATTTTCATTTAGCGCCGCCGGTTCCACGTAACCAGCATGGAACGCAAAAGGCGGATATAGGAACTGACGTCAGCCACCGGAACTGCGCGCCGCTGGATGACATGGCCGGGAAAATATTTTTAGAGGATGCTATTCCCAGAGGATGCGGAGGTAAAGCCGTTTCCATAGAGACGCGGCCTACAGCTGCGCTGATCCCCGGACTGTTCTGCGCTGAGTGCCGGGATGGGGCTGGAGATGGAGCCTCTGCTGCAGGCCTGGAGCTACTTCCGGCGGAGGAAGTTCGAGCAATGCTCCCAGCTGTGTGGCCACATCCTGGAGAAAGAGCCCTATGACCAGGTACACCCAGTCCTATATACAGGAGCCTCGGAAAATGCCAGAAAACTTCGGAAATGTCCGTAATTTGCCGCGCATGCGCAGAACGGCATTAGACGGAACATCGGAAATGTCCATATTTGTCCGTCTGCGCATGCGCGGCCGACTTACGAACATTTACGACTTAAGAACAGGCGGGCAGTCCCTAACGAGTTCGTAACTCGGGGACCCCCGGTACACCTCATATCCCATGTCCTATATACAACTCATATCCCATATACACCCAGTCCTATATACGCCTCATATCCCATGTCCTATATACGCCTCATATCCCAGGTACACCCAGTTTTTCTTTTTTAAATTGTCAATTTAAAGAATCGTGAGAGAATCGTGATCTTTAGTCTAAGCAAAAGAATCGCGATTCTCATTTTGCCCAGAATCGTGCAGCTCTAAGGCCCCTTTCACACTGGGGCGTTTTTCAGGCGGAACAGCGCTATAAATAGCGCCTGTATATCGCCTGAAAAAATCCGGCCCCATTCACTCCAGTGTGAAAGCCGGCGGGCTTTCACACTGGAGCAGTGCGCTAGCAGGATGGTAAAAAAAAGTCCTGCTAGCAGCATCTTTGGAGCTTCCCATTGATTTGAATGGGACACCGCGGTAAAACCGCGGCAATACCGCCGCAAAGCCCCGCTACGGTGTCGCTCTGCGGGGGTCTTTAACCCTTTTTCGGCCGCACGTGGGGGGTAAAACCTCACCGCGAGCGGCCGAATACCGCTGCTAAAACTACGGTAAAGCAGCGCTAAATATAGCACTGCTTTACCGTCACCGCGGCTCCCCACCCCAGTGTGAAAGGTGCCTAGCAGGCATATGCATATTTTCTAGACAGAACGCTGGCAGAGCTAGCAGAAGATCTGCGTAATTTAAGTGCCTCAGGTACTCTTGTTTAGACACGTACAGTTCTTTCTTCATTTCAATGAATGTGTAAGTTTATGCATGCACACGCAAATGTGTAAAAAAGGCTAATTGATTTCTATACCACTAAACTGTAGCATTGTATCATGTTCGTTAGGTGTGTCAAAGAACATTAATTAAAACATGTTGAGGCAGAACACAAGGGCCCTGAATCAATGGGCTGCCGTGCCTGCGTTTGCGCAGAAAAATAAAATAAAAAGTGCGTGCACCTTTTTAAAAAAGACCATGCAATTTACCTGTGGTTCCCGCACAGTGTTTTTACATGAAGGGGGTGCCATTTAGAATAAATGACAGCCTGCGCATTCTTTGCAGAGCCATGCGTTTTCACTGCGGCTATTGCTGCGATTCCGTAGACACGCGCAGAAGTTCGAACCTAGCCTAAAAGGAGATTGCGTTCAGCCTCATCAGGAAGAGAAGTGAAAACACGTCAGAGTGCAATATAAGGCTTTATTTACACTACCATAAAAATATTACTGATGTTATTACTATTATGCGTTTTCTAGGAGAAAAGTTCAATGATCAGTATAATACCTACGTATAGATTTTTCTTTTTTTTAAATGCATAAAGACATGTATGTGAACACAATGATTTTTTAGGCTTAATTTATGTGCTTACATGCATTTACACGCATAAGCGCATAAAGGGCATGTTTAGACACAGATGTTTGGATTCTGTGTTACGGATATGAATGCCGAGCATCTTTACACACATGTGTGAATGGCTCCATTGAAAACAATACAGCTGTGGTCAGATCCAGAATTCAAAAACATTTGTATGCGCGTCTTTTTTTTTTTTTTTTTTTTTATTTTTTTTTTTACAGCCGTGTGAATGAAGTCTAAAATATATTGAAAGGAATTTCTGCAGACTGGAGCAGCTGTGTATGGCAACCAATCAGCTTTTAGCTTTCGTTTTTAAAGCTTCACTAAAGAAGCTGAAGCTAGAAGCTGATTGGATGTCATGAACTGCTCCAGTTTTAATACATTCCTTCCATAATGATTTTATTAGGATGCATCCCACCATTCTTGTGTAAGAGGACAATGCAGTTATTGATCTGTAACCCTGTCATCCGATCCATGTGCTGTCAGATCTGCTCCCTTCCCCATACCTCCCAACTTTTAGTGATGGGAATGAGGGACACCTATCAGCAAAAGTATACAAACATAGGCCACCCCCCCCCCCCCCTTAAAGGACAATTGTACAAAAAAAAAACAAGGATTGGCTAAACCTCAAGTGCTTTTTTTTTTTACCACTACAATTCCTTTATATTGGCTTTTGGAATTTACAAATGCAGCAATTTAGAAATCAGATGAAAGGTTTAGCGCTGGAAAACACTTTTTGACAGATAAAAAGTGCATTTTATATACATCTATATAGATCAGACCAGAATGAGGGACAAATGAGGAGGAAAAAGAGGGGCATTGCTCCAAATCAGGGACAGCCCCTCCAAATCAGTGACAGTTGGGAGCTATGCTTCCCTGCCACGTCAGTGCCACATGATCCAACCTACACAGGTCTCCACAGCAACAATCATTGTCCTAAATATAAACAGAACCCTCCAAATATCAGCAAGCAGTGAGGGTCGCATTGTGTGACAACACATGGTCCATTCTACACACCCCCCAATACAGAGACAGACGCATCAAACCCCAACATTGTCCCACAGAGCACCCTGACCCCCACCCATCATCATCAATCATCACATTACATACTCGATACACACAGAACAGGATTTATCAATGACAGTCCCGCCAGATCGATGCTCACAAGCGATCAGAACTTGAAGAAGTTCAGAACACATGTGCAGCCTGCATTCAGCAGAGAAAAAGCATTAGGAATTAATTTCTGTCCCCAGCACAGGAGCCATTTTGGAGTAGACCACAACACATATTGTGTCTAATCAGTGGCCACAGAAGGCGCGGGAGTCCCAGCTATCCAGCCTAGGTGAGGTTTTATATCTAGGCGTGCTGAGACTTGTAGTTCCACCCCAGCCAGGGAGCCTGGATCTTGCCCCCCCCGATCTGGTCTCCGGTATCATGGCTGCCGCCTTACTTAAGAGACACATGCGATTGCATCAGCCGAATAATGTGTGCACTCACCTCCCTCTCCGTCACTGTCGGCGAACTTGAAGTTGTGTTGGCACCTTGCAGTTCGGTTTAATTTATTAAGAGAACTTTCTATTTTTGTTCTAATGAACACATCTGATTGAAGTACCAGAAATGAAATGGAAAAAAGAATTGTGCAACTTGTTCCACCAAGTTTTGGGAAGAGAAGAGAAAGTTAGAAACTTTGCAGCTGAGAGTGTCTCCTTTTACGATCTGCTACAATCCTTCCAGCTGTCAGCAATGGCATGAGGCTGAGGAGTGACAGAGAATACATAGGAGTATGTGATCCACCCACACATGGAGGCAGGACACATCATTACTACACCCAGCATCACTACACGCAGAGATCTGCCCAGCATTCTCACCAATTCTAGTCACACGTCATAGTAAATCAATTGTTTCACTACTAACTGATTGTGCCTACCATTAAACAAATTTAAAGTGAGATTTATAAATTCCATATTTTGCAAAAATATAATAAAAATACTGACATTAAAAAAAAAAAAAAAAAATCAGTTATTATTATTTTTATTATTATTATTCTGCATTTGAGCCTGCAAAGCCTTGCAACAACAAGTGCAATGTTCTGGCTCCTTCAGATTATTCCTCCAGCTCAGGTCCGTAATGAGGTATAGACCTTCATCTCAAAAGCAAGCATTTACTATAGCTTACCAATTCTTAGCAGGGTTGCCAACCGCCAGTAAATTTACTGACAGTTTGTAAAAATCTGTACATTTTTTTTTTTTACAACTGCCAGTAAATATCAGGGGCTGATAATTTCATGCTGTGTTGACTTCTTAAAGCGGTTATGCACTCTGTAAAAATTTTTTTTTTTTTGGGACGGAATATAAAGGATGCTTACCTTTATTGGGGGACTCACCTGTTCCATCTTCCATCTCGATCGCCGCCGGTTTTCGTCCGATGAAGTTCCTCGTCTTCTTCTTTAGTGCTGGGGGCCATCTTGCCTGTGGGCATGTGAAACACCCACAGGAACTTTAGATGGCCCAGCATGCACCGCCGTTACTCGCGCGTGCGCAGTAACGGCACATCTGCCGACATCTCACGAGATTTCGGCAGATGTGGCCGAAATCTCGCGAGATTTCGGAAGATGTGGCCGAAATCTCGCGAGATTTCGGAAGATGCCCGCACTGACTCCTGGGATCAATGACACCAGATCCCAGGAGACAGTGCGGCGTGACGACGATCGACGCAGAGACCCCGCCCGCCACCGCAGAGAGAGAAGACCGGAAGTCTTCAATTACAAGGTAAGTTAAAAAAAAAAAAAAAACATTTCATTTAGTACTCTTTGCCTCATTTGGAAGGCAAAGAGATTTACTAAATGAAATGGGTGCAGAACCGCTTTAAGTGTAAATCAAGCAAATGACTTTGTTCTAGGTATCATCAGTGTTTCCATATCATGTTTATACTGTTCAAATATTCACTGTGTTTGTTTTCAATAGGAGTTCTGTCATTTCTCAGGTTGCCAGTAAAAAATGTGCTCCGCCAGTAAATTTCCCAGGTTTTGTCAGTAAAAAATGCTGCGGGAGGTTGGCAACCCTGATTCTTAGATGTGGGGGGGCTGCATTCATTTTTTTTTTTTCCTTTATTTTCACTTGATGACCTAGCCAGTAAGCTGTTTTTCAACAGAACAATCTGTCCTGCTGTTGTAGCAGTAAAGCCCCATACACACGGTCGGATTTTCCGATGGATTCTGTCCTATCGGACAATGTTGTCGGAAATTCCGACCGTGTGTAGGCACCATCGGACATTTTCCATAGGATTGTCCGACGGACAAAGTTGTATCTCCTGCTTTATAAATTTTCCGACAACAAAGTCCGATCGCACCAATTCCGATCGTGTGTAGCGTAGTCCGATGGACAAAGTGCTACGCATACTCAGAAGAAATTCTGTGACGGAAGCGCTCAGTCAGGTAAAACTACCGTTCCTAATCGACACAGCACATTCGTCACGCTGCAATGTTAAAATGTCTTTAATGCAGCGCATTCTCTTTTTCTTTACAATGCAAGAAGAATGACGTGTTTTAGCTGCTCCTATTCACACTCACTTCTCACAAACGTATTTATTTATTCTTTTTCATGATTTCTTGGCTAGATGTTTATTTTTCGTCAGATCGTAAAAGAATGTTTGTTATATTTTTGGGATGATTTGTCATTTTTTATTTTTGGTTTGTAATACATATTTTCAGGATAATTTATTAGACATTTTCTTTGAGAAAATGGAGCCTGTCATAGTACCAGAGCGTGGGGACATGGACCTGATCTGCTGCAGCTCCAGATGCTTGGGACTTCAGGACCTTATTCAGCTCCCTGAAATAGGTACTCCTCAGGCTGCCAATTTTGAGTCTTAACTTGCCGTGGGCATCCTTGGCTTTACAAATTCCAGAAGTTTCTTCATGGCTGCGTACCTCTTTGGTTTGTTGCTGTAATCTCGGTGTTTAGCCTGCCATAATAGGGGCATTTCCCTATACTTATCAATGAAGAGGGGGGAGAAAACTCACATGGTTGAAGCCCTCCATAATCTCTGCAAGACACAACACCACACAAAACACTATAAATAATGTCAGGCTAAACTCTCCTAATCTTCTCCATAAATAAGCCTCAAGGTCTAATCAGTCTAGACAAAATTGTACCTTCGTTCTAGCGATCGTCTCGTGCGTGAGCTTTCTCTCCCCTCGTCTCACAGATCGTCGCTACGACACATGCGTGTGACGTTTTATATACAGTGCGCATGCGTGAAACTCCACCCGCCCCTGACGATCTTTCTCGTATATTCCCCACCTCTTCTCTTTACGGCGCAGTGTGGAGAGCACATGGCGGGGACACAGCAGGTGCGCCCCAAATATTGCAGCAACGAGGAGGAGGACGAGGAAAGGCCGGAGGCAGAAACATCCCGATCCTGGAGGCTGAAATTTAAGGCCTCCAATATGTCATTTGGAGAAATGTTGGAGATGGTGGACATATTGAAGAGGAGCGACTATGATGGGAAGTATGGGCCTTACCTCAACCCAAATGTCAGAAAGGCCAAGATCATGTCTAAAGTTGTGAGGAGGCTGTACAATAATTTTGGGGTACAACGATCCAAGGAGCAACTGAGACTGACCTGAAACTGAGGGAGCCCGATCAGTACAGAAAGATCAAGCGAGTTCTTCAAAAAAGTAAGTAGTTGTGTTTTGTGTATGATTTCTTGCTTGCATACTGCTCCATGTGTTTTGATTTTTTCAATGTTGTACCTTTTAAAATGGCCACTTTCATGTTCGTCTGTGCATTCGATCGTACTCCACCTCGATCTTTCTGCCAATGTCATGTTCGTGTGTGTCAATTCGATCGTACTCAACCTCGATCGTTCGGCCAATTATAATACGAGGTTTGATGAAGTTTTTAGTGAAAGGAAGTTTGTTCTCAATAGAGATGTCATCAATTTAAAGGAGGGGTCACTAAGTAGCTGTTTACCCATCTGGACTCTAGAGCACTAGTGCTGGGACACCCAAACGCCCTTTTTTTTATGCTGTTCCACACATGTGCTCCAGTGGTGGATACTAGAGGGGTGTACCAAAAAGGTAGTAAGTTTAGCACCTTTACAAAGTGACTACATTCATGTTGTTGTC
The DNA here is from genome assembly GCA_028564925.1 of Lithobates sylvaticus. Taxonomy (NCBI): domain Eukaryota; kingdom Metazoa; phylum Chordata; class Amphibia; order Anura; family Ranidae; genus Lithobates; species Lithobates sylvaticus. The sequence goes on from CM053035.1 coordinate 52,932,246, forward strand.
ATTTGAAACTGGCCAACCAAAAATATTGTCCCTCACTTTCAAGCAATGTTTGACATTTCCTATTTCTGCCCTCAATAGATTGTTGTGCTAAAACTTCCTTTTGTACATTCTCATAGGGGAGCCAAGACTCGGGACGTCTGAGGAAACCAGAAAACCCACACCTCCCAAAGAAGGGGAAAGACCAGAAGCAGAGGAGGAGGAGGAGGAAGGAGAGATCATCGAACTTGGAGAACTTGTCACCACAACAGGTGAGTGTGGGAGAACACAGCTACTGGTAAGCTAATCAATGTATGCGTGCCTCATTTCCAAGAGACATTTTTTGTTTTTTTTGTGTTTTAGGTGACGTGGATGTTGTGGAAGAAGAATCGCACTTTACCACTGAAAGTGCACACGTACTCATCGGGGAGATAATGGTCTGCAATCGAGATCTAGATGAGATAAAGAAAAACATCAATGATGTTCAACAAAAATTGAAGAACATCATTGATGTTTTAGGTAAAATCTGAAAACGCACAAAGTAATTTACACACATTTGTGGCTGTTTGTGACAACATTTGAAACTTAAGAACTGTGGCAAATTTGGAAGATGCACACATTGTGTCAACATGTGCTAGCTCCCATCATGGTGGATGAATGACAACGTTTTGGGGGTGCAACCACTTTACTAACTACTAAAGTGTGTGTGGTGAAGGGGTTGCACCCCAAAACACGTCCATTGATCCCCATGATGGGAAATTGCACTTTGGAACATTCTAGGCATGTGTTTTACCATCTAATGTCCATTTTGAGACCCAAATTGTGTGCATGTTCTAAATTTCATTTTTCAAGTGGTGCCCCCCCCCCATGTGATGAAGGCAAGATCAAACACACTTTCAACATATAGTCATGTCTGATCTTGCCTTCACTTTAGAAAGTTGAACTTTGCAAGTTCCTATGTTCAGTCTGTTCTGTTTTGCTCCATGCCTGGTTTTAACAAATGCATAATGTTAGTAAACAATGTTCGAAAGAACCAAGATCTTGTCAGTTTTGCCAAGAAGTTTAGAAAGGCACTTGTTAATGTGTTGTAAGTAAACTTTTTTAATCTAAAAAATGTGTGGCTTCCTTATTTAAAAACACCAAAGCATTATTTATGTCTAAAGTCAAGGATTTGGGGGGCAATGGGTGTTATTTACTAAAGGCTTTTCCAGTTTGCACTGCAAGTGTATTTTCCAGGGCACTTTTGCAGTGCACTTGTAGTGCATAGTGGATTTGGCTTATGTAAATGACACCCACAGTGCTTTGTACGAAAACACGTAGCACAGCATTTTTGTGAATACACACATTTCTGTCATGGTGATGAAAAGGAGTATTTTGGGTGTCAGTTATGCACTACAAACCTTCTCTAGACAAAAGATTAGGTATCACACACACAACATGAGAAGATTCTTTTTGGGAAGAAGAGACTGTTACCTCCTTTTGCCCAGAAAGTGCATTCCCACTGTTGAAGCTAAAGGGCAAAAATTCCCATCAGAAATAAGCTAGAATACACCGGCAAAAAACACAGGCAGGAAATGACAAGAAATCATAGGTTAGTAAAAAAAATATATTTATTAAAAAATGCCTCTCACACATCGTCAGGCAGAGCAATGGCCCCCCTACCCACAAAGTAGTCCATATATTGCTCGCGGACCTCGCGGGCATTTAGAGGGGGCAAGCCTGGACGTTCCGCTTGAAGGGCTGTGAGGTCGGCATTGGAAGGGCCCTCCACATCTGGGCCAACGGGCACCACATAGTTGCTGTTGTGTCTTTTCAAAAAGTTGTGCAATATGCAGCAGGCGAGAACTATGTGGTTGAGTTTGTTTTTGACGGCTATTAACTTGGCGGAATACAAACTCAACCACATAGTTCTCGCCTGCTGCATATTGCACAACTTTTTGAAAAGACACAACAGCAACTATCTCTCTGCGGGCTCTCGACAGCCTGTAATTGAAGACCCTCTGGTCTGGGGTGAGGGTCCTCATCGGGAAGGGCCTCATCAGATGGGGAGTCAGCGCAAATGCTTCATCTGTGACAAAGACGTAGGGGAGTCCTTCAGCATTCTCCTCTGGAGGTGGCAAGCACAGACTGCCACTCTGGAGACACCAATAGAACTCCGTGTGCGCAATGGCACCACCATCCGAGATCCGACCATTCATCCCCACGTCCACATACAAAAACTCGTATGTCGCCGACACCACCGCCAACATCACTACACTATTAAACCCCTTGTAATTATAATAGTAGGACCCAGAGTTGGGGGGTGGGACGATGCGGACGTGTTTCCCATCAATTGCACCTCCGCAGTTAAGAAAGTCCCAACGGCTGGCAAAGTGGGAGGCCACAGTCTGCCATTCCTGTGGCGTGGAAGTGTGGAGTGAAACAAGAAAAAAAAATTAGTCACTTTTCACATAAACATTGCAAGCAGATTAGACAATAACATCTTGGAACAAGATCAGACTTTTAAATTGTAAGCTGGAAAGTATTTGCACCCAAAAGTAGAGGGTCCCCCTAGCAGATTACTCACCCCCCATCAATCCCCCCACTTCTGATGGGCCATTGACAATAACTAGGGGTTTGGGGGGGGGGCTTTGGACAGGTAACCCTCTGCACTTCATTGATTGCCAAATGGCTCAATAATGTGTGCTAGTTTGGCCAGACCCTCCTTAACAAAACACTATTGGCAGCCCACAGGGAACATAAAAGAACATTGCAAATACCACCCCCACCCCAAAAAAATATGGAAGCACATTTTGACATTCTGCAATTACCTAGCAAGCTAATAGGAGGGAAAGAACCCAAAAAAAGAGGAAATGGAAAGTAGGGAGCTAGCCCCTTGCACTACATGCTTTGCTGAATTCATCCCTAAAGATGGCCACTATAAAGAGGTAGGTATATAGTGTGTATTGACCTTGGGAAAGCCAGCAGATAGAGGATTGGTAGCATCTGACAGAGCAGTAGGGGGAGGGGGTTCCTAATGAGTTTGGCACCCCCCCCCCCCCACACACAAAAAAAAGGGAAACAAAAGGGGCTCTGCATGAAGTAAAACACACAGCAAACATTTATGCATATTTTAGGGGGTGTTTGGGGGAAAACAATACTATGCAGTAGACAAAATACATTGCTTAAGTGACTAGGCCATAGGTGTCTATTGGGCCAGAAGAGCATGCTGGGGAGGTAGGTGAAGGGAAAAATGCATGAAGGAGAAAAGGGGCACAGCATATTAGAGAATATTGCAATCATGGTAATTAGGGTAGTCAAAAATACAAGACATTAGCAAACAGAGCATACATAGAAGGGAATAGTAAAGGAGAAATGTTACCTTAATATAGTCCTCCTGCAGGACCTGGATGATGGCAGAACAGGTCTCTGGAATAATGATTCCCAGAGCCTGGGGAGAGATACCTGTGGAGAACTTCAGATCCTGAAGGCTTCTCCCTGTCGCCAAGTACCTCAACGTGGCAACAAGCCTCTGCTCCGGAGTGATGGCTTGTCTCATGCAGGTATCCTGCCGGCTGATAAAAGGGGTCAGCAAAGCCAAAAGACGATGAAAAACGGGGTCCGTCATCCGGAGAAAGTTCCTGAAATCATCAGGGTTATTCTCCCGGATCTCACAAAGCAAAGGCATGTGCGAGAACTGATCACGCTGAAGCAACCAATTCTTGGTCCACATACTCCTCGTCACTCTGTTCATGGACGGGTCTTGGCTCAAAGCTAAAAGCCCGACACCAATTCCGCGTACAGCACGAACTCGGCGACGAGTACGTACGGGAAACATCGCTCACAAACGGTCGGCTGGTCAGAACGGACAAACAGAAAGCACCGATAAACAGCAAGGCCTGAAAGAACGAAATGAATACCAGAAACGAGCAGACAATAAGCAGTGAAAATCAAAGCGTCCTATATCAAGATATAGGCCGCAATGACCAACAAATGCGAACTGACTACACGCACTAATAAACAGATACGCACAACAAGCACAAACTGAAGAGCAGTAACGATCTGAGTCACAAAACTGAGAAGCGCGAATCGTAAGTCCCCAAACTTCAACTAACTCGCGATAAACACGGAATCAGCAGAAGGAGCCCAACGGGTGCGGGACGTGGTGCTGAACTTCCCTTTTCTAGTCTCGTGGAAGACGACTTACGTCACGACGTTCTTGAAGACCGTAAATTCCGACAACGTTGTCCGACCGTGTGTACGCAACACCAACATCGGACAAAGTCCGACGGAACTGGTCATCGGAAAATCGACCCGTGTGTATGGGGCTTTAGAGGGCTGAGGCAAACTATTTAAAACTGACAGGAGTGCTTAAAATGTTCTGCTTTTATTTATTTATATAAAACCTTTATCTCAAAAGAAAAATAAATTGCTGTTGTAACTGCTTATAAAATGTGAGTTTGGCTTCAATTTGTTAAAGCGGAGTTCCACCCAAAAGTGAAACTTCGGCTCATTTGTGTCCTCTCCCCCTTCGGTACCACAATTGGCACCTTTCGGGGAGGGGGGGGGGACAGGATACCTGTCTTCGACAGGTATTTTGTTCCCACTTTTGGGAGTCTGGCCGCGGCCCGTGACATGACCCCGAGGCTCCTTCCTCCTCCTCTCCCTGTCGCCAGGCCATTAGGAGAAAGGAGCAGGGCCTCGCGCATGCGCAGTAGGGTTCCCAGCGTGAAGCCGTAAGGCTACACTGCTGGGTTCCCTTACCCGCAATGGGGGCGGCAGCACCCGACAGCTGATGGAAACATCGCAGGACTCCAGGACAGGTAAGTGTCCTATTATTAAAAGCCAGCAACTGCAGTATGTGTAGCTGCTGGCTTTAATCTTTTTTTTTTTTGGGGGGCGGAACATGAAAATGAAGTCCTGCTAGATCACTTCAGGCTAGACCTTTTTGCAGGTAAAGCTATGGAAAGCATTAAGGCTACAGGCCCACGGACGTTTTAAAAAACTGTCTGTAAAGCCAGTACAGACGCCAGGAAAAAAGCGACGTTAAAAACACGATTTTATCCACGTTTTGCATTGAATTCAATGCACGTTACTCCGCGCTGGCTTTCAGCCGCGTTTCTCTGTCTCTATTCAAAATCAATGGTTCCCTATGGGAGCCCATTGATTTAAATATAGGTCGCACAGAAGTCGGATCAAGAGGCTCCGGCTTGCGGTGCGACTTGCGTGCTGAGAATCTTGAGGGGGGAACCCAGTGAAAATAAAAATAAAAATTGCGTGAGGTCCCCCCCCCAAGACAATACCAGACCCTTCAGTCTGGTATGGATCTTAAGGGGAACCCCCACACCAAATAAAATGGCGTGGGGGTCACCCCCAAGATCCATACCAGACCCTTATCCGAGCACACAGCCTGGCAGGTCAGGAATGGTGGGACTGTGATGTCATAAGGGGCGGGGTCACCAGATGACATCACCCGGTGACCCCGCCCATGCCTATATAAGTCACCACGCACACGGCATTACAGCGGGAGAGAACGTCGAGTCAACATCGGAAGAAGAGAAGAGGGAAGAAGACGACGGAGAAGACCAGGCAACTGCTAGCAAAAGAGCAGAAGATAACGGAGAAGCCCGGCAGAAGACACCAGAGAGCGCGGAGAAGTCGGAAGAGACCCCCGGAGCTGTCTAATAAATTACTTTAAAAATCTGTGTATCGGAATGGGCCATGAAGGGGATACTCACTTTGAAACACATAGTCAAACGTGGCACTATAGCCTCCTTCCAGGATCTGAAGTCCTCGTATGCTCTCCCACAGAACTGGGCCTTTCGCTAATGGCAGCTGCGGCACGCCTTCAAGTCTCAGTTCCCCCAGATTATAACTATGGAAATGGACTCAGTTGAGCGTCTCCTGACCTCCAGCACTATGGGACGACCCCTGTCCTCCCTGTACCTATATCTGACTGTAGCTCACAATGCCAAATTGACCAAATCCTTTGACAAGTGGAAAACTGACATACATACTCTGGATGACGAGATATGGGAAGACTGCGTACCCACCTACATTCCAACAATGATAGCTTCATGTGACAGGTTCATTCAACTGAAATTCTTGCACAGGGCCTATTACACCCCGCAAAGGTTGGCTAAGATATTCCCACTACGTGACCCGCTGTGCCCCAGATGTAGACAGGAAGTGGGATCTTTTTTCCATATGGTTTGGTCCTGTCGCAAACTTCTCCCTTACTGGACCCAAATAGCTGACGACTTGACGGGAATGTCGGGCACTCATGTCCCTCGGGACCCCTTCACTCTCCTCCTCCTCAGTTACTTGGAGGAGGTCCAGGGGGATAGATACAATAAGCTGTTCCTTACGTTCTCTCTCTTCTATGCCAGATGAGAAATTCTCCTGAAATGGAAGTCAACTGACCCCCCGACCCATGAATCCTGGTGCTGATCCATTAATGCAGTCCTCCCCCTCTACAGACTTACCTATGAAAGTAGACAGTGCCCAGTAAAATTTGGCAAAGTCTGGGTGGCTGAATGCACATGGCTGATTAGCTTGTGACGATTTACTGACACCCCCTGTATCTGTGTGATATCCTGCCCCCTCCCATTACCACTAAACCCTGATCCTCATCCCTCCCCCCCCCCCCCCCCGCTCCATTTGGGATCATCAACCAGCCAACCTATCCAGATATGGCATCGGACGGGGCGATAAGATAGAGTTATTTTGCCCTGAACTATAGCTAGGGGAGGGTAATGGTGTTTTCACGTATGAAATTATTACCCTGTTTTGATGTGCTGGATTTTGTTAGTTCCTCATGTTCCCACTGTTTGTATTTGAATACCACTGCTTTTCTATTTTAATGTAATACCCCATATTCATTCACATAGGTTGGGGGGCTGGGATCTGGGGGCCCCCTTATTAAAGGGGGCTCCCAGATTCCGATACGCCCCCTGCCCACAGACCCCGACAACCAACGGCCAGGGTTGTCGGGAAGAAGCCCTTGTCCTCATCAACATGGGGACAAGGTGCTTTGGGGTGGGGGGGCGCAGGGCCCCCCTTCCCCAAAGCACCAAACCCTCCCCCCATGTTGAGGGCATGTGGCTTGGTAAGGTCCAGGAGAGGGGGGTGTTCACTCGCCCCCTTTCCTGACCTGCCGTGCTGCGTGCTCGGATAAGGGTCTGGTATTTTTTTTTTGGGGTCTGGTATCGCCTTCGGGGGGGAACCTCACGCAAATTTTTTTTTCGCTGGGTTCCCCCCTCAAGATTCTCAGAACACAAGTAGCACCTCAAGTCGGATCCTCTTGATCCGACTTCTGGTGCGACCTCTATTCAAATCAATGGGCTCCCATAAGGAACCATTGATTTTGAATAGAGACAGAAATGCCGGACGAGGCTTAACACAGCGTTAAGCCTCTTTAAATTGCGTTTAACACCTTTTGCCTGCGTCTGACATTTTTACAGCTCTAGCGCTGGAGCCTCAGAACGCACTAGTCCTGTTTTTTTTTTTTGCAGCTTAAAAACGGCTATGCCATTTACAGCTCAAAGACACCATGGTGGGTATGAGGCCATAGGCTAACATGGAGAGGCGTTTTTAAGCTGCAAAAAACGCTCAAAAAAGCATCTGTAAAAACGTCCATGGCATGAGGCCTAAAAATAAGTGCCTATGCTGTTTAACCCCTTCATGCCTAAAGGTAAAACAAATCTTAAAGTGGATGTAAACCTGATCCATGAAATGACATAAATCTGTAGTGTTTTCTTATTTCTCCCAAAGCTCTAAGTCCTGTGTCTTTCTCCTGCCCTGTTCTTCTGTTATCAGCATGATAACTTCTGACAAGTTCTCCGACACAGGAGATAAAAGCAGCCTGAAATTTGGGGCGGGTGCTATAAATAGATTAGCAGAGAGCTGGTCTATTCACAGCACATTCCTGAGGGTCCTGAAATCAGGAGTTGAGAACTACTGCACTAGAGGTTGATCTACTGATAGCTAAAGCTTTACTGCTGCTCAGGGGCTCTGGGCTTCAACAAATTGGCAGCCTCCAACTAAAAGAAATACAATTTAAGCATAATAAATAAAAAATAATGTTACGCTGAGTAACACATCATGCTTTAAAAATGCGCACACTCCATATGCGACGCTTTACAGGTTACCTGTTTAGAGACACAGAGGAAATCTAGTGCTAGACTTATTGATCTCGCTCTAACAATGGTGGCGATACCTCACATGTGTGGTTTGAACACCATTTACATATGTGGGCGCGACTTGCATATGCGTTCGCTTCTGTGCGTTAGCTTGGAGGAACGGGCGCTTTTAAAAAAAAAAAAAAATTCTGATTTATTTTACTTTCAATTTTTTATTATTACACTGTCCCTTTTTTTTTGATCACTTTTTTTTCCTATTACAAGGAATGTAAGCATCCCTTGTAATAGAAAACAAGCATGACAGGGCCTCTTTATTGTGAGATCTGGGGTCAAAAAGACCTCAGATCTCATATTTACAATTAAAACCAATAAAAAAAAATGGGCCCTTTAAGGCCGGAGGGCGGAAGTGACATTTGATGTCGTTCCGGTCCTCCAAGGACACAGAGTGGAGTGGGGGCCATCTTGCCCTCTCCCGACTTCCTACCAATCTGTACACGGTATCGGATCATTTCCACCGCTGCTGATCTCTCCGGTAAGTGGCGGAAATGACCGGGAAGCAGCAGGAGGAAAACGACAGGGAAACAGCCGCCACTGGGACCCCTTTTATGTTAAAGCGGACCACTAATTACAATATGTAATAGAGACTGTAGATTTTTTTTAAAAACTCATCCCCTGATTTTTCCATTGGTTCTAATTTCTGTATAGGCAGGAAACACATTTTCAAGGTGCAGACAACAGCACCAGCCTGGAAAAGGGCACCTTTTTAACGTATATGATTAGCCTGCCCTATCATGGTATTACAGATGAAAGAAGCAACATTCCTGAAGTCTGAGTTTTTTAAATGTGCGAAAGGTGCTACTGTGGAAGAAATAGGGGACTACAGCCTGTTAGGAAAACATTTCTAGCTCCTGTGAACATTCAAGGTTCTTGGGGTATGAAACACAGCGAGTGAGTTTGTGCCCACTCCCCCAAATGGGAATCAAGCCATTCCTTTCTGAATGATAAAAGAACTCTATTTTGCACTTTTCAATGTCTTCTGTAGTTCATGGAATCATTTTAAGCCCACGTGGTAGTCTTGTCAGAACCAGGGTCCCAGGTACTCTTCCATCTTTCTTCAGCTAAGACCACATAACATTTATAACACTGCCACATAAGCTACAACAATTCACAAACAACCACATATCAATCATTCTGGTATATTCAACATTGTTAGGCTTCTCAGTCTAAAATCATGCTGTGTCATGCTGCATACACACAACTGGACTTTTTGACCGAAGTGGTCCGACGGAACGAATCCGTCGGACAATTCAACCATGGGTGGGCTTCATCGGACCTTCAGCGGAAATTTTCTGTCGAAAATCAGACGGACTTTAGATTTAGAACATGTTTCAAATCTTTCCGACGGACTCGAGTCAGGAGGAAAAATCAGTTCATCCGTATGCTAGTCCGACAGATGAAAACCGATGCTAGGGCAGCAATTGGCTACTGGCTATGAACTTCCTTATTCTAGTCCGGTCGTACGTAATCACGGTCGAATCCATCGGACTTTGGTGTGATTGTGTGTAGACAAGTCCGATTTGACGGAAGTCCGTCTAAACTCGAAAAGTCAGACGGAATTCAGAACGTTGAAAAGTCCGGTCGTGTGTACACGGCATTACTGACTCTACACCTTGTAGAAAATGTACTTTTGTACCTAAAGCTTATATTATTCCTTTTTTATACTATTGACATATTCCACAGTGCTTTACAGAAGATAATTCTCATGAGCATCTCATCAGCTGCTGCCTCCAAAGTAGCTTACAATCTACTGTCCCGACTGCTTTCTAATCTACAGTCATACCTACACTTTAGGGCCAATCAATATAGAGGCTAATTACCTTACTAGTATGTTTACCCTATTAGTATGAGGAGGCCTGTCATTTTTATTGTAATGCAGTCTTTGCTTGGCATCTGAAGACAATCAGGGCACCCAAGACATGCTTATTGCATCGAAATGTGTACTTGTCATCTAACAGCATTAGTGGGGAAAGAAGTTCTAAGCCAGGGGTGCCCAACCTTTTGAGGAGCGAGGGCCACTTTAGCGACTTGGTAACCGGTCACGGGCCACAATGAGCGTAGCGGGCGGATGGCAGGTCTGTGTCCACTCTGCATATGTAGAGCAGACACAGATGCAGCCCGCTCTACCCTAAGGGCCCTCCGATCTGCCCAGACAGAAGGGGACAGATCCCCTTCTGTTTTTTTTTAAGCAGATCAGATTTCAGATAGGCGGGTGTAAGCAGACATGAGTCTGTTTACATCTGCCGCTCTATAGAGGTGAATGGAGGGTCTGATTGGGTCTGCCTGAAAAACAGACAGGCAGACCCGATCGGACTGATCGTGTGAAAGGGGACTAAGGCTGCTTTCACACTGATGCACAGCGGTTTACCTGCATCTCAACTGACCTCAATCTTCACTTCTTCCTTAGGATTCCTGCAGCTGGTTGCTGCTGTCCCCCAGTTGGTTATAACTGGTGGCTTCTGCTGGCTGTCCTCCAGGGCTGGTACTGCCTGCTGGTACTGCTGGCTGGTACTGTTGGCTGGTACTGCTGGCGGGTACTGGTACTGCTGGTGGGTACTGCTGGCGGGTACTGGTACTGCTGGCTGAAACTGCTTGCTGCTACTGGTACTGCTGGCAGGTGCTGGTGGGAACTGGTGCTGCTGGTGGGTACTGGTACTGGTACTGCTGGCAGGTACTGGTACTGCTGGTGGGTATTGGTACTGCTGGCGGGTACTGGTACTGCTGGTGGGTACTGCTGGCTGGTACTGGTACTGCTGGTGGGTACTGCTGGCGGGTACTGGTACTGCTGACTGGTACTGGTGGCTGGTACTGGTACTGCTGGCTGGTGCTGGTACTGGTGACTGGAACTGGTCGCTAGTACTGGTGGTTGGTACTGCTGGTGGGTACTGGTACTGCTGGCGGGTACTGCTGGCTGGTACTTGTACTGTTGGTGGGTACTGATACTGCTGGCTGGTACTGGTACTGCTGGTGGGTACTGGTACTGCTGGCGGGTACTAGTGACTGGTACTGGTGGCTAGTACTGGAGGCTGGTACTGCTGGTGGGTACTGGTACTGCTGGCTGGTACTGGTGGCGGGTACTGCTGGCTGGTACTACAAAATGGAATTCAGTGTCCACATGTTACCTGCGTTTCGTCTTTGCAGACGAAACGCGTCGGGTGTTTTCTCCAGCTATACTGCCTACTGCGTTTTTTACTTTATATTTTAAATTTGTATGGAATAACTTCCCTTCATGAATTCTAATTGATGGAAGCGTATTTATTCCTTGAATAAATATAAACCCTTGCCAATGGGTTTTTTTACACTATGAGGAGGTCCTCTTCCTTTTCTCTTTTTTCCCTGATCCATGTCGACTATGATTGAGGAATACCGACCATCCATGATTGAATGACATAACTTACTAGATCTGTGATTAGAGTCTCCATGCGGTTGGTGAGTACCAACTAAGACTATAGTCTTGGTTTGATCCAGTCTCCATCTCTACCGATCGATCCACTTTCTAGGCACCTGGCGGTAGCCTACTATGCCTGTTTGACCCCTTACCATTGGTCAGTGGGTCCACCCTACACGGTAAGCGCACTTGAATATCCCAGATTCTTTAATGTTCATGATGCCGTCCGAACGAGAGAGGACATAGTATCTGAATTTTACTCTGATTGCATACTGAGTTCTGAGCAACAGCTTGACATACAGAAATTGCCTCTATATTGTGGACAGTTATATTCCTTAAATGTGAATTGGGACAGTCAGATATTTTTTGAGTGAGATCTTGTTCCAACCACTCACTATAGTTCTCTATGATCGTTATTTGGATGTTATTTTGCTTATCCATATAATATCTCATGCTCCCTGATATATATAATTGTCACTGTTTGTATATAATTCTTTTTTGTGAGCACATTTATAGGTTTTTTTGTATCATCACCTCTCAAGAGGTGACCCAATTAGTCACTTTATCTTTATCAATTAATTAATTTTACATTTTTTAAGATTAAAATTCTGAACAGTAACATGTGGACACTGAATTCCATTCTGTAGTACCTGTTACTGCACAGAGACACTTTAAGCGCTACACTTTATTTACATTTACCTTTTCACAATTAGTCTGATTGTAGTGTTGGCGGCTATTTTTGCAGGTGAAGGCGCAGCAACATCCCCCACATACCATTACTGCTGGCTGATACTGCTGGCGGGTACTGATACTGCTGGCGGGTACTGGTACTGCTGGCGGGTACTGGTGACTGGTACTGGTGACTGGTACTGGTGGCTAGTACTGCTGGTGGGTACTGGTACTGGTGGCGGGTACTGATACTGCTGGCGGGTACTGGTGACTGGTACTGGCGGCTAGTACTGGTGGCTGGTACTGCTGGTGGGTACTGGTACTGCTGGCTGGTACTGGTGGCAGGTACTACTGGCTGGAACTGGTACTGCTGGCTGGTACTGGTACTGCTGGTGAGTACTGATACTGCTGGCGGGTACTGGTACTGCTGGTGGGTACTGGTACTGGTGACTGGTACTGGTGGCTAGTACTGCTGGTGGGTACTGGTACTGCTGGCTGGTACTGGTGGCGGGTACTGATACTGCTGGCGGGTACTGATACTGCTGGCGGGTACTGCTGGCGGGTACTGCTGGCGGGTACTGCTGGATAGTACTGGTGGTGGGTACTGGTACTGCTGGCTGGTACTGGTGGCGGGTACTGGTACTGCTGGCGGGTACTGGTGACTGGTACTGCTGGCAGGTACTGGTACTGCTGGCTGGTACTGGTGACTGGTACTGCTGGTGGGTACTGGTACTGCTAGTGGGTACTGGTACTGCTGGTGGGTACTGATACTGCTGGCTGGTACTGGTACTGCTGGCGGGTACTGGTGACTGAAACTGGTGGCTAGTACTGCTGGTGGGTACTGGTACTGCTGGCTGGTACTGGTGGCGGGTACTGATACTGCTGGCGGGTACTGGTGACTGGTACTGGTGGCTAGTACTGGTGGCTGGTACTGCTGGTGGGTACTGGTACTGCTGGCTGGTACTGGTGGCGGGTACTGCTGGCTGGTACTGGTACTGCTGGCTGATACTGGTACTGCTGGCTGGTACTGGTACTGCTGGTGGGTACAGATACTGCTGGCGGGTACTGGTACTGCTGGCGGGTACTGGTGACTGGTACTGCTGGTGGGTACTGGTACTGCTGGCGGGTACTGGTGACTGGTACTGCTGGTGGGTACTGATACTGCTGGCTGGTACTAGTACTGCTGACAGGTACTGCTGGTGGGTACTGGTACTTCTGGCTGGTACTGCTGGTGAGTACTAGTGACTGGTGACTGGTACTGGCACTGCTGGCTCTGGCACTGCTGGCTGCTGTGAGATCGCAGGAAGCATGCAGCTGCAGTACAGAGCTTCCTGTCACAGGCGGAGTACATTTGATATCACTCCGCCTGTGAAGGAGCCGGCGCTATACAGGAAGCATCGGCTCTGCTTCCTTTAGCGGCGGCTCTGTTGTTCGCGTTGATGCTCGGAGATGGCGGGTCGGGAACCCGCGATCAGGGCTTGCCGACCCACCATCTCAGAGCAAGACGTGGCGGGCCACCTCGGATGGCGCCGCGGGCCACATGTGTTTGCATGTTCTCCCTGTGCCTGCGTGGGTTTCCTCCAGGTACTCCGGTTTCCTCCCACACTCCAAAGACATGCTGGTAGGTTAATTAGATCCTGTCGATAAAAATTGGCCAAGTATGTGTATGTGTTTGTAAGCGTGTCGGGACCCCACAGGGCAAGGACCGCACTATACCACAGATGGACACCAGTGGCAAAAGCGCCCTGAGGCGATTCAGTTCACATAGGTAGCGCTATACAAGTCATTCATTCATTCAAGTAATAAGAGTTGTGTTGTCATATTCAGGCATGGAAAATAGTACAACATACTTCGATTCAACATTTTTTTTTATTCCCTTAGGAACCACATTTTAGACCTCAAATGTTTCTCTGAGGCAAATTGTATTTGTTTTGTTTTTTTGTTGTTGAAGGACCTTTGTTCTTAACTGGTCTTTTATCCACAGCATGAATTACAATGTTGTCATTTTACAATTCATATGGAACAATTCACATCCGCATCCCTTGCTACTATTTAACTATGTTATATAATGTGTATTATGATCTGGCACGGTACCAAAGTACACAAATTATTTCCAGGTATTGTGGAGCCTGTTTTTATTTTACTTAGAAGGTAGGTGTGCTGGAGTTTAAATGTCAATGTACCAGCATGTATGATATATGTATATTGTATACATACTGATTATCCTGGTCAAATTGTGTGTCACAAAGCACTAGGTCAACCTAAACATACCAGCAGTTTACTTGAAAAATATACTATAAAAAACTAAAAAATATAATGCATTTTATGGTTACATGACTATTATTTCCTCTCACGTATTCAAAAGATGTAGCTTAGGAGGTTTACTATTATATTTTAGTATTCAATCATGACAACAAGGTGGGGTTTTGGGGGTACAGCTAGGTAGGAGAATTTATGTACAGATTAAAGAACACTCCTAGCATTTTGTGTGTAGCACAACTTTTTACATATATTCTATATATGTTATTATGTTCAGGACTAAAATGTTTTTTTATTCTTTTTAGTTGGGGTATACATAGTTACATAGTTAGTCAGTTTGAAAAAAGACACAAGTCCATCTATTTCAACCAACAAAAAAAAAAAAAATCATACAATCCCATATACACAATCCTTCACCCACAGTTGATCCAGAGGAAGGCTAAAAACCCCAGCAGCGCATGCTCCAATTTGCTACAGCAAGGGGAAAAATTCCTTCCTGATCCCCCGAGAGGCATCGGATTTTCCCTGGATCAACTTTACCTATAAATGTTAGCACCCAGTTATATTATGTACGTTAAGGAAATAATCCAGGCCTTCTTTAAAGCAATCTACTGATCTGGCCAGAACCACATGTGGAGGGAGTCTTACTGTGAAGAACCCTTTCTGTATTTGGAGATTAAATCTTTTTTCCTCTAGACGTAAAGAGTGCCCCCTTGTCCTCTGTGATGACCTTAAAGTGAATAACTCAACACCAAGTTCACTATATGGACCACTTATGTATTTGTACATGTTGATCATATCCCCCCTTAATCTCCTCGTCTCAAGAGAGAATAAATTCAGTTCCTCTAATCTCTCCTCATAGCTGAACTCCATGCCTCTTATCAGTTTGGTTTCCCTTCCCTGCACTTCCTCTAGTTCTCCGATATCCTTTTTTGAGAACTGGTGCCCAAAACTGAACTGCATATTCCATATTACTAATGATATGTACAGGGGCAAAATTATATCTCTCTCTCTGGAGTCCATACCTCTCTTAATACAAGAAAGTTCTTTGCTCGCTCTGGAAACCGCAGCTTGGCATTGCATGCTATTATTAAGTATTATTATTATGTATGACGCATTCATATTCTTAGCCCCCAAGTGCATAACTTAACATTTATTAACATTAAACCTCATTTGCTACACAGTTGCTCAATTAAACAGTGCCTCGAAGTTGGCCTGTAAGTTGGAAACATCCTGTAAGGACGTAAGCTTGGTGTCGCCTGCAAACACTGAAATGGTACTTTTGATCCCAGACCCTATATCATTTATAAATATATTAAAAATGAAGGGTCCCAACAATAAACCTTGGGGTACACCACTGATAACGTTTGACCATTCAGAGTAAGAATCATTAACCACTACTCTCTGAATTTCTATTTTTTTGCCAGTTTTCTATCCATTTACAAACTGATCTTTCCAAGCCTGTAGACTTTACCGTACATATGAAAGATTGCAAATTATTATTATGTACCACTAAAAGCCTGGGCTTTATTGTTAGAATGCCCAGGACTAATGCAATGGTCAGTTTCGTAGAACGCTAGGTATGTTTTTAACATACAATGAGTTTGCAGTTATAGTTTTATTTTGTAAAAGATATTTTACTTTTCTTTTTTTTAGTAACAAGAAAAACATTTTATTTGCATGCTACCAGCACTGCATAGCAAATGTATAAGCTGGCATTCCAATGATTAGATGGTAGTAAGCAACACCCCCTTGCCATGTTGATACCAGCCTGCATTTCCTTCAGCATTGCAGGCGGATTCAAGAGAGGATTACCAGATAAGGGGGTACCTCTCCAAAAACATCACCAGGCTGTCTGAAATAATTAGTGCCCAAGGGGGCTCATGGTATTTTACAGATTACCATTACAGTTGTAAAGCAATATAGTTTGTTGCATTTTTGGTGTGGTTGAGATTGGCCCAATTAAAAAAAAATATGCTGAAAGGTTTGGCAAACAGCAAACTAACCTCAAAAGACACAGCTGAGATATAAAAATAGTTTGAAAAATAAATTTTAGACCAACATTTTGTCAAAATTTATTCAGCACCTATCATCAGAGGTAATTGACAGCAAGACCCAAGGACCAATGAACCTTACAAATGCAAGGAAGGAGTTGAAAACACAGTTGGTGACCGGAATGAAACAAATATAGCAGGTCAGGTGGAATGTAAACCTATTGTGCTAAGCAGTCAGAGCCTAAAGATCAAAGTTTGGGCAAAACATCAAAAGGAATGGAAGAAACAGGATGACTGTCAGATTTTAGTAAAATTGGAAGCACAAGTGACCCATTGCAACCTTAATTTAACCAATGAAATGCCTACATCCCTAAATATATTGTAAAAAGGTATAGGAAAGGAGAATGGGACTTTAAATGAGGCATGACATGGTAGTTAGTAAAATTATGTATGAAGATCTGAGAATTGTTTTAGATACATTTTATTTGTTTTGGTGTAATAATCCCCTAGGTGGTCCAAGATATTTGTAGGCATAATAAAATAAATATATAGATAATAAATCATTTTTAATATAATCATAAGAAGAATATTAACATGATATTTGTAATAGTAGATTTTATGCAAACAATCAATCAATGGACATAATTAATACAATAGAGAAGATCTAGGCATGCAATGACAGTGTGTGTAGAAAGCTGGTCTATCACATCCCAATTATTGTAAAAAGAGAAAAAGAAGCCTAGTGTGCATGACACGGCCAGTACCCCTAAGGGATGTTTTTAGGATTGATAGACACAGACAAGATATATGCAATACAAAACATTTATTGAAAGTTGTCCATATAGGGACAGGATCATTAGATAACAATATTGAAGATATCAAAAAAGCATACAATATTGACAAAGCCAAAAATGGGTGTACAATATGCCATATACATAGAGGTTACAGACTTGTAATGAATGTGAAATCTAGGATAACGCCGACATGTTTCAGACTTTTGTCCTTTTTCATAGGCGAATTTTTTTTTTTTTTTTTAACAAACAGGAGTGCTTTATTGAGAAAATAAAGTGCAGTACAAGATAACACACGAAATCAACGTTAGTACATCAGTTACAGTTTGTATAGCCAATATCTTAGCATATGGACAGTGATCCTCAGTATGCGAGTACAAAAATAACCATACCACATATTACTCTGATCATAGTATGCGAGCTACATTTATAATCCATGCTGGTTTCGCCATCACACTGTTCAGGTTTTAAGTGGGTATAGGGGGGGGGGGGCGGAGGGGAAGGGGGAAGGAGAGGGGAAAGAAGGGGGGGGAGGGACCACAGAAGAGGGTCCAAAACAGGATGGTACACTAAGCTATAGTCGGAGAACAGAAGGGGAGGGGAGGGAAGGGGAGGGACACTAAAACGGATGGTTACCATTCAAGTCTACAACATCTAAATAGAGGTCCATGGTGACCAAACTTTATCATACTTCCAAGGACATCCTCGACTAATATACGTTAATTTATATAGGGGGAGAGCTGCATTAACTTTAGCTTCCCAGGTGGCCACCGCCGGTGGGGTGGGCGAGGTCCATTGGCACAATATTTCTTTCTTTGCATAAAATAGAAGGTATGAAATTAGCAGTTTGCTATGATGTGACCTTTGGTCGTCATCATGTACCCCCAACAGCGCTATCTCTGGTGCCTTAGGGACCGACAACTCAAGGCGAACGTTCAGTTGATCAAAAATATCCGTCCAGAATGATGCTAACCTGGGGCATTCCCAAAACATGTGTAAGTAGGTACCTATTTGTGTTTTGCAGCGAGGGCAATGTGGGTCTCTGTCAGGGTAGATTCTGGCCAGGCGCTCTGGAGTAAAGTATACCCTATGGAGGAATTTAGTTTGTATGAGTTTGTCACTTGCCGCAATCACGAGTCTGGGGCCCTGCTCTAGGCAGTCCTCCCAATCCTCCCGCTCCAACATCGGTATGTCCCGTGACCATTTCTCCCATAGCCGATCCATTTTTTTAAAATCTTTGGGCAGTAGGGTACTATACAATACTGACAAAGGCTTCTGTAAGGCATTATCGGACAACAGATCCTCCACTGGGTCTGGTTGCAAGACCGGGGGGGTGGGGAACTGGGCCCTAACTGCATTTCATAGGCGAATTTAAATCCTTTTCACTCACATCTTTTTTTTTTTTTTTCCACTTCAGAAAGAGTATTCGTGGGTGAATGTCAGCTGTGCCCGCATCTCCATCCCTCTATTTGTCTTAGCATCATTAGTGGATTGTTTCATTCCCCCTTTTTTTTTTTTTTTTTCTCCCCCCCTGGAGTTGGGGGGGGGGGGGGGGGGGGGATGGGGGTCCTGGGTCAGGCATCCATAAGATTTACAAACCTAAGAAAACACACATACATCTGCAATCCCACCGAGCCTCCACTACCCCTCCACTTCCTCTATCCTAAATCCCGTTCCATCTCGATTCCGGTTTACCCCCCCAGGTTCCCCCTCCCCCTCCCCCCCTCCCTCCTCCCCCCTGTGCCCCCACCCTCCCCATCCCCGTCCGCTGTTTTGTTGTCGTGTGATGGCCCTTTTTCCCAAATGTCTTCACCTGCCCTTTACGTCTACCTTTCCACGGCTAGATCTCCTTCCGGCTTCCCCCCCTAGGGGTCGTCGGTTGTCACGGCTGCACTCGCAAAGCCTCCCTATAGCTCCAGGACCTCTTGAATTTTCTCCAACTCTCCCATTTGGCCCTCGTGGCCTCTCTGTCCTCCTCCCCGATGTGCAACACACATTCCATCATGTAGGTAGATTCCACTGCGTCAACCCATTCCCAAACAGGTGGGCTTTCCTTGTCCTTCCACCTCCTTGGAATTACCTTTTTAGCCGCATTAAGCAGATGGGGGATCAATGAGTCTTTATATTGCTTGGTTTCCTTCGATGTGGCATGCATCAGTACCACCCAAGGGTAATTTTTTACCTCAATCGTTGTTATTTCTTTTATAAATTTTAGGATGGTCTCCCAGAATTTTTTGATTTTAGCGCACTCCCACCATAAATGACCCATTGTACCCCTTTGGTCACATCCCCTCCAGCAGTTTGCGGGTGTATCCACCTGGTAATTGCTGACCCTATCCGGGGTTCTATACCACCTAGCCATGCACTTATAATTTGTTTCTGCAGTTTTCGCATCTACAGCTGACCCATGTGCTAATTTTAAAATTTTCTTACTTGTGCCTATTTCTAATTGTGTTCCTAGTTCGCTTTCCCATTTGGTAAAGTATGGTGGCATCTCTGGTCTATCTCTTTCTAATAGTAATTTATAAATTCTAGATATTCTTTTTTTAGAGCATTCTGCCGAAAAAAATTTCTCTAATTTTGTTAAGTCCTTGGCCTCCCTTAATGGACTAGGGAGAGAGCCCACAAAGTGGGTTAGCTGGCGATGCCGCCATCCATCTATGGAAAAAGCCTCCTTGTTCTGTAACTCGTGCAGTGTCATAACCTTCCCCTTACTAATAACTTCCCCTAATCTCGTGCAGTCCTTTCTGATCCAATCCCCTCCTATTTCCTTTAACCCTGGCGGGAAAAAAGGATTTTCTTTAAGTGCTATAAGTGGCGAATTATATTTTTTGTTGAATATTTTATAGGTTTTGTCCCAAATTTTTAAAGTCGTGATAGTGATTATATGTGTTTTTTCTCCTAGTGTCCGGCTTTTCGGGGGATTCCACACAATCCTCCCCAGCCTAACTTCACTCAGTGCTTCTTCCAAACTAACCCATCTTTTAGTGTTGCCTATTTTACCCCATTCTGCGATTCTCAGTAGTGCTATAGCATGGTAGTAACTTTCTATGTCTGGGACCGCGAGACCACCCTGACTTTTGTCTTGTTTTAGGACTTGAAGGGATATTCTGTGTTTTTTGTAATTCCATATGAAATTCATTATAATAGCTCTTAATTTACCGAGGTACTGTTTTGGGAGCGGTAGGGGGAGCATCTGAAATTTGTATGTGATGACTGGTAGGATCGTCATTTTTACCGCATTGATCCTGCCTGTCCAGGATAATATTTTTCCCTTCAGCTCTTGGCATTTTTTTTTTTTATATCTTCTAGGAGCGGGATATAATTTATTTTGTATAATTTCCTTGGGTTGTTAGCCAGTTCTATTCCTAAGTATTTTATCCTTTTTTTCCAGACGAAACTAACTGTTTTTTGTAGGTTCTGTTTCTCTATTTTATTGAGGTTGATATTAAGAATAAATGTTTTTGAGGCATTGATTCTGAAGTTTGTTAATTCCCCATATTCCTTTAAGGTTTTAAGCAGTGTAGGGACTGACTTCTGGGGTGAGCTTATGTAGAAGAGGACTTCGTCTGCGAAGGCCGCAAGTTTGTGCTCTTCGCTGCCGACTTTACAGCCTTCCACCTCTGGGTTTCCGCGGATTGTAGCTAACAGCGGTTCCAGAGATAGAATAAAAAGGAGAGGGGAGAGTGGACAGCCCTGCCTGGTACCATTAAACAGTTCGAACTCCGCGGAGGTCGTTCCATTGACCTTGATGTTAGTTTTCGGATGATTGTATAGGGTTTTGATTTTTTGAATAATTCTGGGTCCGAAGCCCATCCTCTGTAGAGTGTTGAACATGAACCCCCACTCACATCTAATGGTATGAACAAATGAATATTAGTACAGTAAAGATAGTACAATGGGTAAAGCAGTGTTTAAAACGCCATAGCATTGAGCAATTAAACAGTATAAGGTTGGTGTGGTACTCACATGCAAGACATAACCCCTTGTATAGATAATGGACACCAAAGCCATACATGGGCTAAAGGCTGAAGTATGCTGAAATATGCTGTAGTATGTCTAGAGATGAACGTGTGAATTGTCACATGAATGGCGACGGGCTAGGGAGCCTCCTATGCTGCAAGACTTCTGAAAGAGACAGGGGGTGAGCCTGTGTCTTTAATGCCTTAGGCCAGTAGAGTAGGAGTGCTATAGATGTATAAAAATATAGGGTAAGGAGCAATGAATATAAGCACATACGGCCCATAGTCATAAGTATATTAAATAGAAGGATTCAAATAACAAAAGTTACCTGTAAGATAGGAGGTCCTCATGTAATGCCCAGAAATGCCAGGAACCGACAGCATGCTCAGTGCTGCCGGTTCAGGCCAGTTATAGTGGGCAGAATAAGAGGAATCAGCTGTGAAAGGGCGCCAAACGGGACCCTCACAGCTGATTTGAATAGGCCTAAGCGACGGACCGCTGCGCCATTGGCTGCAGACGGTCCGTCTGTGGAAGGCTCTGACGTGCATGGCCCTGGGCGCGGGCACGCCCACTAAGGGCGGAGCCGCGTCCAGCACCGAGACGTCACCGGCGCGTGTGACATCCCCTTGGCCGTAAGCGCTCCAGACTGGAGTGCAAACAGGAAGGGGGCGCCGAATGTGACAGCGCCCAGGGGAAAGGACGTGCGCATGCGCAAGAAGAAAAAGATGCATGCGCAGTGTCTCCCACGCGCCGGGCAGCATAGCAAGGAGGGGCCCTGTAAATGGCCAATGTATGCATCGAAGTATATAGATAAATAAAGGCATAGCAGCATAAGGGATCAATGATTCCATGAACAATATAGAAAAATGGTTCAATCAGGGGTAATGATAAAATGCATGTGTGTCCACAGCAACATCTGAAAGACAGAATATGTTAAAGAATTAGGCATACATACAGGGGATGCTGGCACCGAAAACAACAATGTAGAATTGATATTGACATATTATTTCATATAGTTCACTGAAATATACAGTAACAAGCTATATTGAAAATATTCAAAATACAAAATTATTACAATGTATAATATGTGGAAGAGAGTTATAAATCTAATTCACAGACACCAGACTGGAAACCCTCAAGGCAAGGTTTGAAATTGAATGCCTCATTAAGGCCTGGGGGTGAAGTGGCATTGAGGTGGAAGATCCACCTCAATTCACTCTGTAAAAGAGCCTTATTGTAGTCACCTCCTCTGTTGTTAGGAGGGATATGATCGAGTGCTTTGAAGAGCACTCTAGGAGTGTGGTCAGGATGTAATAGCTTGCAGTGTCGTCCAATGGGAAGATCAGGATCTTTTTTAATAATACTTTGTATGTGTCGATAGATACGTTGCCAAAAAGGCAGTTTAGTCTTTCCCACACAAAAGCATCCACATTCGCACTCCCACTTTTTTTTTCGTATAAGGGGTCCCACTACCTCCAGGTACAGGGCGTCGCCATGGGCACATGTTGTGCCCCGGCATATGCGAACCTGTACCTGGGGGAGTGGGAACGCTTATTATTTTTGGATGATTCTGCAAAGGTATATACCCGCCATATAGCGGCTTGGCGTCGCTATATAGACGACATCCTCCTTCTTTGGAGAGGCTCACCAGACCTATTACATCGATTTCTTAATCACCTCAATTCCACTAATCAGTTAAATCCAAAATTTACCATGACTTACAGTACCACTTCAACTTAATTTTTAGACCTCATGCTCACCAAAGATCATGAAGGTCACTTACAAAGTCAACTTTATAGAAAACCAACAGCTGGAAACACGATCTTAGCTGCATCTAGCTTTCATTCCCAACCTTTACTGAATTCTATCCCTTTTGCACAATACCTCCGAGCTCGCCGTAATTGCTCCACAGATGCCTCCTTGGAACATGAGGCCTCTGTGTTGCGAGATAGACTCCGAGCCAGGGGTTACACTAATAAAGTGTTGAAAGATGCTTACAAAAAAGCTAGAACAAAATCTCGACAGGTATTACTATCATCTACATCTACCAAAGAATCCTGTTCTCCATTCAGGATCATAACGACCTATTGTCAACAACATCGTCAGGTCACAGATATACTCTCTCGATAAACTTATCAGGAGCGAATATACGGCACCTACTAAACATACTACCAAAATATTAGGCACATTTCCCTGTGGTAATTGCGGCTACTGTAGGTACATGTGTAAAACTAACAAAAATAATACATTGCCCAATGGACAACACTTTTACCCACAACATTATGTTAATTGCAGCTCAGTCGGCATTGTTTATCTCCTAGAGTGCGAATGTGGATGCTTTTATGTGGGAAAGACTAAACTGCCTTTTTGGCAACGTATCTATCGCCACATACAAAGTATTATTAAAAAAGATCCTGATCTTCCCATTGGACGACACTGCGAGTTATTACATCCTGACCACACTCCTAGAGTGCTCTTCAAAGCACTCGATCATATCCCTCCTAACAACAGAGGAGGTGACTACAATAAGGCTCTTTTACAGAGTGAATTGAGGTAGATCTTCCACCTCAATGCCACTTCACCCCCAGGCCTTAATGAGGCATTCAATTTCAAACCTTGCCTTGAGGGTTTCCAGTCTGGTGTCTGTGAACTAGATTTATAACTCTCTTCCACATATTATACATTGTAATAATTTTGTATTTTGAATATTTTCAATATAGCTTGTTACTGTATATTTCAGTGAACTATATGAAATAATATGTCAATATCAATTCTACATTGTTGTTTTCGGTGCCAGCATCCCCTGTATGTATGCCTAATTCTTTAACATATTCTGTCTTTCAGATGTTGCTGTGGACACACATGCATTTTATCATTACCCCTGATTGAACCATTTTTCTATATTGTTCATGGAATCATTGATCCCTTATGCTGCTATGCCTTTATTTATTTATATACTTTCGATACATACATTGGCCATTTACAGGGCCCCTCCTTGTTATGCTGCCCGGTGCGTGGGAGACACTGTGCATGCGTTCTTTTCCTCTTGCGCATGCGCACGTCCTTTCCCTTGGGCGCTGTCACATTCGGCGCCCCCTTCCTGTTTGCGCTCCAGTCTGGAGCGCTTACGGCCAAGGGGATGTCACACGCGCCGGTGACGTCAGGGCGCTGGACGCGGGTCTGCCCTTAGTGGGCTTGCCCGCGCCCAGCGCCATGCACGTCAGAGCCTTCCACAGACGGACCGTCTGCAGCCAATGGCGCAGCGGTCCGTCGCTTAGGCCTATTCAAATCAGCTGTGAGGGCCCCGTTTGGTGCCCTTTCACAGCTGATTCCTCTTATTCTGCCCACTATAACTGGCCTGAACCGGCAGCACTGAGCAGTTCCTGGCGTTTCTGGGCATTACATGAGGACCTCCTATCTTACAGGTAACTTTTGTTATTTGAATCCTTCTATCTAATATACTTATGACTATGGGCCTTATGTGCTTATATTCATTGCTCCTTACCCTATATTTTTATACATCTATAGCACTCCTACTGTACTGGCCAAAAGCATTCAAGACACAGGCTCACCCCTTGTCTCTTTCAGAAGTCTTGCAGCACAGGAGGCTCCCTAGCCCGTCGCCATTCATGTGACAATTCACACGTTCATCTCTAGACATACTACAGCATATTTCAGCATACTTCAGCCTTTAGCCCATGTATGGCTTCGGTGTCCATTATCTATACAAGGGGTTATGTCTTGCATGTGAGTACCACACCAACCTTATACTGTTTAATTGCTCAATGCTATGGCGTTTTAAACACTGCTTTACCCATTGTACTATCTTTACTGTACTAATATTCATTTGTTCATACCATTAGATGTGAGTGAAAAGTATTTAAATTCGCCTATGAAAAAGGACAAAAGTCCGAAACATGTCAGCGTTATCCTAGATTCCACATTCATTACAAGTCTGTAACCTCTATGTATATGGCATATTGTACACCCATTTTTGGCTTTGTCAATATTGTATGCTTTTTTGATATCTTCAATATTGTTATCTAATGATGCTGTCCCTATATGGACAACTTTCAATAAATGTTTTGTATTGCATATATCTTGTCTGTGTCTATCAATCCTAAAAACATCCCTTAGGGGTACTGGCCGTGTCATGCACACTAGGCCTCTTTTTCTCTTTTTAATTAATACAATAGATACAATTAAATGTATAAATAAACTTACAGATCATAGGTGAAAGAATCACATAATCAATATAACCAGTAGATAATGATGATATTGAAATTCATGATTGAAATAAACTTGTATAGGCACCCTTATGCCGCTTACAGACGATCGGATTTTCCGACAACAAAAAAACGTGGATTTGGCTCAAACTTGTCTTGCATACACACGGTCACACAAATGTTGTCGGAAATTCCGAGCGTCAAGAACGCGGTGACGTACAACACATACGACGAGCCGAGAAAAAAGAAGTTCAATAGCCAATGTGGCTCTTCTGCTTGATTCCGAGCATGAGTGGAATTTTGTGTGTTGGAACTGTCTACACACGCTCAGAATTTACAACAATGGATTTTGTTGTCGGGAAATTTGAGATCCAGCTCTCAAATTTTTGTTGTCGGAAATTCCGACAGCAAATGTCCGATGGAGCCTACACACGGTCGGAATTTCCGACAACAAGCTCACATCGAACATTTGTTGTCGAAATTCCTGCCGTGTGTACGCAGCATTGGTTGTATACCCAACGCGTTTAATGGCTGACTGCCAATCATCAGGGGTAAAATGCATATGTATACTGGAAAATCAAATAAATAAATAACTATTAATATACATAGCCCTCGAATGAGAGAGAAATGTCAAATACACCCCCTTTCCTAAGGATACTTACAGAAAAAAGTCAGTAAGTAGGACCAGTAAGGGAATGGCATGGTGATCTGGAAGTGTTTGTCCCAACTGGGATTGAGGCAGGGTAACACCCACCCCCCAAAAGAAGAGAGAAAGGGACAGGAGGAACAGCAGCCATGGAATAAACCAGACAGTCACGTCACATATCCATATCCATACGGTATCGTGTGTGCATATTTGACCCAAATCTGTGAAAAGACGTGAATGAAAACAAAAACAAAATAAACTGAAAATGTGTAACACAGGTCAAACTTGTAGATGTTTAAATGAGGGGTTGTATGTGTGTGAAAGAGGTGTGTACCAAGTGATCCCATATGTGGGACCACAGTGTATGTGTGATAAAATGTGTATGGAGATTATGAAAATAAATAGAGCACCTAAAAAGTGTGCAGGTAGGCAGAAAATGTGTACAGTATAGGGATAAATAAGGAATTGACACACCTATGATGGTGTGTGAGTGATCAACAAGTGGATTTAAAAGGTGTATATGTATGAGAACGTGAAAAAACCTACTGTCTAACTACTGTGTAATATGAGTGTAGCTCATGTGACGCCATCTAAACAGCATAAAGGGGGTGAGGGAGCTCACCACCCGGGGTATATATCATCCCAATAGGTGGCTGCCCACCTCTGCTGCGGCGCAAGGTGGAGAAACAAGCATGCCATCACCCAGTGGCGTCAGTTGGCGCCACCGTGGGGCTTGTTTGAACATGGCACAGATGCGCTTAGGTCAGACCCCGCCTCCATCAGGCAGCTAGAATGAATGGAGGGGAAGAGAACTGAGCGCATCGCAACCCCAGAAATGAGACGACCAAGTGTTCAGCCCTGCCGCCAGTGGTCTGGGCTGACTGAAAAGATGGTTTAAGGGGGGGTGTCCTTAAGAGATCACATGGGTCTCTATAGGTAGTTGAAAAAATAATAAATTGATCATTAGTAGAAAAAAATATAATATGAACTAAGGGCCATGAATATTGTATAACAATAAACATGTAGAAATGATGAATTTATATATTTTGTGCATGGGGTCCCTAGAAAGCGGGTGTCTTCCACCAACCAGTCAGCAACTATCTATGTTCTGTTTAGCAATACAATGGGGCTGATTTACGAACGGTTTGCGCCAAGAGTTGCGGCGCACGCCGATGTGCAACTGCCGTTTTCGTATTTACAAAACATTTGCTCCTGTAACACAGCGCAATTCCCCATTTACTATTGTATTCTCGGCGCACGGGAGGCGGCGATCGGTGCGCCATGTATAGACATGGCGCACGGCATCTTCAACTCAGAATTTAAAGAAGCTGGAAGTGCGAATATTATGGGGGTGATGTGGGGTGATGTGAGGAAATATAGTTATAACTGTCCAAGTAACAAATATGCCCAAAATAGAATGAGAAAGTAACTTTTTCTAAACAAGCCTGCTGCGTCTGCAAGTACACTTATGCCGCGTACACACGGTCGGAATTCTCGTCGGAAAAAGCTCTGATGGAATTTCCTCAAACTGTCTTACCTACACACGGTCACACCAAATTCCGACGGTCTGTAACACCGCCGCATACAACACGTTCGACAGCACTATAGAAGGGAAGTTTAATGCTTCCGAGCATGCGTCGAATTGTTTCCGAGCATGCGTCGGAATTTTACGTGTCGGAATTGCATACACACAATCGGAAAATCCGATAGAAAGGTTTTCCGTCGGAAAAATTGAGAACAGGTTCTCAATCCAAAGTCCGTCGGAAATTCCGACAGAAAAAGACCGATGGGCATACACACGGTCGGAAAATCCGTTGAATAGCTCCCATCGGAAATTCCGACCGTGTGTACGCCGCATTAGAACTACGTGAAGTCAATTTATGCACTGCGCATGCTCAAGTGGCATTTGCGCACGTTCAAATGCTTTGGTTCACTGCGCCGGCAAAATCTTAGTCCTCTCAACTTGACTTTTTTTATTTTTTACACCAGTTCACTTTTATGTTTTTTTTTAAGGATATTTGCACACAGGTCATGCTAGCATTAAGAAAAAAAACAAAATTAAGAAAAAAAATGCGTGGGGGTCCCCCCGAAATTCCATACCAGGCCCTTCAGGTCTGGTATGGATATTAAGGGGAACCACGTGCCAAAAAAAATGCATCTCTTCTTCTGACAGTTCTTATATAACGGAGGGCGGGGCCACCCGGTGACCCCGCCTCCCTCTGATGCATGGTTCCGTTATAGAAGTGTCAGAAGTCACCCCAAGTCGCGCTGTGATTCATACTCAAGTGTGTCCAAGTTGCCTCCCAAAGTGGCGCTTGAAGTCGTGTTGCCCCTGTGTGAATGGACTAATGATACGGCGTGCGCTATTATCAATGGCATACTATTGCTGTTGCGCTTATGCGTGCACCGGTTCACACGCTCAATTACCGTATATACTCGAGTATAAGCCGACCCGAATATAAGCTGAGGCGCCTAATT
This sequence comes from Lithobates sylvaticus, assembly GCA_028564925.1. NCBI lineage: Eukaryota > Metazoa > Chordata > Amphibia > Anura > Ranidae > Lithobates > Lithobates sylvaticus. The sequence goes on from CM053035.1 coordinate 52,960,813, forward strand.
TTACCACAAAAAAATGGGAAAACGTAATGTCTCGAGTATAAGCCTAGGGTGAGAAATGCGCAGCTACTGTAAGTGGAAAAGAGGGTCAACAATGCCCATTTGCAGCCTCACTGTGCCCATTTGCATGCCTCACTGTGCGCATTTGCAGCCATAGGTCCCCCAAACTTCAAAATCAGTAGTTAAGGGTTCCTAGATGCCCCATAGCTGCAGCCAAAATTTGGGGTCTCTGGACCCAAATGGTCCCAAAATTATATTGCTGCAGATGGACACAGTCCATGTATCTCGGGGCCTCTTGGTGCTAGGAACCCCACATTTGATGTGCAAACCCAGTGGAACTAGCACTACAACATATCCAAAGATGGTGTTCCTAGCACCAAGTGGCCCTGAGATACGGGGCCCCAAATTCGGTTCGGAAAATATAAAGCACTTTTCTGAAGCAGAGAATGACATTTTCCGAACCGACTTTGGGTCCCCGTATCTCGAGGCCACTTGGTGCTAAGAACCCCATATTTGGATATGTTGTAGCGCTAGTTCCTAGCACCAAGTGGCCCCGAGGGCCCCAAAGTCGGGTCGGAAAATGTAATTTTCTGCAGCAGAAAAATGCTTGACTCGAGTATAAAACGAGGGGGGCACTTTCAGCACAAAAAAATGTGCTGAAAAACTCAGCTTATACTCAAGTATATACGGTACTTGGGACACCTATTGCTATACCTTAATTCCTCTCAGTGCAGGTTTTCGAGAGGACTGGAGTAGGGTTGGAGATCCCAGATGAGGAGCAAGGAGAAGTCCGCCTTTTTCTTTGATGTGGGTCTTTCAAGTGCTGTTGCCAATGGACTTGTTGCCCTATGAGTTTATGTGAAATCTACATTAATAGCTGTAAAATATTGGAATTATGAAAATTAATTAATTTATATTTAATTTATCTATATTTAATGAATATATTTAATTTAGCTTTTATCTATGTAGCAACATATTATCTTCACAGAAATCTCTGGTAGACCAGACAAGTCAGTGCCTAGGCTTGTGTATACAAACCATGGGATCCAAACCTCATTGTTTTACACATACTCACTTCAAAGGATCTCATTCAGGGATATGCCATGAAGGGAGGCCAACCCGTAATCAATACTTAACTTCCCGGGAAAATTCAAGTTAAGCTCTTGCTCAGAATAGTCACAAGGATTTGCATTAAGGGGGCTGACTTATGCAAAGTATAGGTATTGGAAATGTAGCCAGTCCTTAACCAGGAACAGGGAAGCTCACCAATCAGAGCCACACTATGCCAACCAATGAGGCATCAGCATGTATTGATATACACAGACTAGATAGGAGGGAAACACACACTTCTATGGGAGAGCAACCATCAGAATGGAACCTTGGTGCAAAGGGTATTTATGGGAAAGGTCTGCATTTTACTTGTAACTAAATATGTTTGCAGATTAATGTTTTCAGGAATATACTCTGTATTACTTCATGTAATTCTCTTATTTTAACCTAATATTATCTTCCTGGGTGTAGACTATAGATAGATGGTTGTGTATTAGATAGACTTTCAACTACTCACCAATAAATGTTGTTATTGTGTTAAAGCTTTCACTCATGGTCAAAGAACTCTCATTTAACCCAAATCATATCTGAGAGATATTAAATCTCAAATATAGTTTACGGGAAAAAGACTGCATGGGAGGTCGTCATGTGTCTGGTAAAGCATGTGGTGCCCAAGCGGCTGCTGTTGTGGCAACGATTGATCCGCTTCAGACATAGGTTGCAAACAGCAATGGTACGATCTGCTGCACACGTGTCCAAAAAGGCCCACACCAAGGAACTTTTCAAAATCAGCGGGGAGTCAGCAGCGCCCTGCCTCTGCGAAGCTCTGCAGTGTGATGCAGTAGGGTGGCTGCCCTTAAGCTGCCCCCTAGAGGACATCCTGCCTCGTTGGAGTTATGCCTCCTCCTCCTCCTCTATTCTATCAGGCAGCCAAGTAGAGTCAATGACCTCATCATCCCCTCCCTCCTCGTCAATGGAGCAAACTTGGCACTATGCTGCAGCTGGGGGAACATGACTGCCAGTTTCTTGTCCTTCTTGGGCACCCCCTCTCTCTAGGCTAACGTTACTCCCTTCCTCAACCTGGGAACCAACATCAGAGCCTTCAAATTGCTGCGCATCCTCCAGCAGCATGTACCCGACATTGTGGTTGAATAGTTTGGGGGACTCCTCCGCGCATGATGTTTGGGCTACGGAAGGAGTGACTGTGGACAAGGAGCCAGTGGAATAGGCCGCTTTGGCAGCTGCATAGGAAGGAATACTACTCTGAGCCTGGGTGACAGAGGATAAGGAGGATGAGGACGGCTTTGTTATCCACTCCACCAACTCTTCTGCATGTTCTGGCTCAATAACACGGCAAGCAGCAGAAAAAAAGGACAAGTGTGCCCCATGGCCTCCGGCAGAGAATGCACCATGTCCATGACCAGCACTGTTGACTGTAGACACAGAGCCTGCTTGCCCTGTTTTAGTGGCCTGTGAGCGTCTGCCTCTCCTTGGTGGCCTTCTGGACATGATGTATATATTTTTTTGCAATAAACTGTACTGTGTACTGTGTACAACACCAGAAAAGTAGTAGTAACTGCACTACGGCTGCACTGTATACAATTTTCTGATCTAATATTTCACAGCAGGGCCTGTTCGAGCGCCCACCAAGAGTAACTGTGAGGGGTTACAGTGTTCTGGTACCACCAACACCTAAGCCACAATTTTCCACAGAGTTTATAGGGCAGTCCGTATAGTCTATACAGGTAGTTCCCTATTTTTAAACATCCGACTATTTTCACTCACATCCGAGTGAGAGGAAATCTACCCCTAGGAAGGGAAATTCTCTCCTGCAAGAGTTAATATGGGAAAAAGGTGTCTCCACTGATGCTTTATCACCAATCCTTGTTTCCCTAATAACCCCAAATCTTCAAAATCCAATTGTTATTGGGACAGAAAGTGAGGTGAAATCTTCTGAACAGGGGCACAGACAGCAAAATAAAGTTACAGGGGTGATGACCCTGCCCTATATTATACAAAAAGCTTAAAAAAAGACTTTTGAGCTGTAGCTACACTTAAAAAATGTACCTGTTCCAAATTACAAACAGATTCAACTTATTGTATATACTCGAGAGTTTTTCAGCACATTTTTTTGTGCTGAAAATGCCCCCCTCGGCTTATACTCGAGTCAAGCATTTTTCTGCAGCAGAGAAATTTTCCGAACCGACTTTGAGGCCCCGTATCTCGGGTCCACTTGGTGCTAGGAACCCCAAATTCGGTGTGCAAACCCAGTGGAACTAGCACTATAACATACCCAGATGGGGTTCCTTGTACTAAGTGTCCCCGAAATTCGGTTCAGAAAATGTAATTCTCTGCTGCAGAAAAGTGCTTGACATTTTCCGAACTGACTTTGTAAAAAATGTTAAAATTAGGTGCCTCGGCTTATATTCGGTCGGCTTTTACTCGAGTATATACAGTAATAACAAACCTACAGTCTTGTTTGTTACGTGGGGAATACATGTATACTGCTGTTTAGAGTATATAGGGCCTGGGGACCCCACGGCTTTTTTTTATTTGGGTGCAGGGTTCCCCTTAATATCCATACCAGTCCCAAAGGGCCCGGTAATGGGCTGGGGGGGGGGGGCAACATTACATTACAGCCGCAAGCAGTTTTGAATTACTTTTTTTCCTTTAGAAATTTAATTTTGTGCAGGGACTGTTCTAAACACTGTAAAAATGCGCCACCTTACAGGCATACTATAGACACCCCCCAGGCACGATATTTAAAGGAATTTCACTTGTCCCCAAACACTTTTTATTACAATAACTTGCATATTAGCCTTCAAAATTCGATTTTTCACATTCGAGTCTTGGGTCTGTTCGCATGTTCTGCCGCAAACCGAACCCGGGGGGTGTTCGGCTCATCCCTACTGAACAGAAATTTGTACAGGTTAAATGCAGACAAGCACAGACACAAGAGAGGTGGATCAGTATGTTTTAACGAGAATGCAAATTGGTAAAACATACACCAATCAGCCATAAATTTATGACCATTGACAGGTTAGGTTAAAAACATTAATGATTTAGTTACAATGGTATCTGAAAGTCAGTATGATATATAAGGCAACAAGTATACATGCTGTCCATGAAGTTGATGTGTTGAAAGCAGAAAAAATGTGCTTCGCAGTTTGTAGTGTATGGGGCTGTGTAGCTGCAGACCAGTCAGAGTGACCATGCCGACCTATGTCAAAAGCCCTTACATTGGGCATGTGAGCATCAGAACTGGACCAGGAGCAATGGAAAAAGGTGGCCTGGTCTGATGAATTACATTTTTGTTTACATCATGTGGATGGTCTGGTGTGGATGCGCCACTTATACCAGGGCAAGAGATGGCACCAGGATGCAGTCTGGGAAGAAGACAGGACGGCGGAGGCAGTGTGATGCTTTGGGCAAAGTTCTACTGTGCCAACACACACTTCACAGAAATAAAAGCCAGTCCTGTGCAATGATGTGAAGCTGATGCTGGAGCCAGATCATGCAGACAGAGAGAGGCTGGAAAACGGGCTAAAGGAGATCAGCAACACTGGGATACAAAAAAGGTGAAAAACTTATTTTATGGACAAAAACCATGGCAATCGTTCATAATACGCACTGCATTAGAAAGTGAAAAACATCCTGTTATGCCACGTACACACGGTCGGAATTCTCGTCGGAAAAAGCTCTGATGGTTTTCCCGTCGGAATTCAGACGGAATTTCGCTCAAACTGTCTTGCCTACACACAGTCACACCAAATTCCGACGGTCAATAACACCACGCCTTAAAAAACTTTAGACTGCACTATAAAAGGGAAGTTTAATGCTTCTGTGCATGCGTCTAATTGTTTCCGAGCATGCGTCGGAATTTTGCGTGTCGGAATTGCATACACACGATCGGAAAGTCCGATAGAAAGGTTTTCCGTCTGAAAAATTAAGAACAGGTTCTCAATCCAAAGTCCGTCGGAAATTCCGACAGAAAAAGACCAATGGGCATACACACGGTTGGAAAATCCGATGAAAAGCTCCCATCGGACTGTTTCCATCGGAAATTCCGACCGCGTGTACGCAGCATTAGGGTTTAGATCTAATTTAGGTTGCAAAAGATCCTTCCTGCCTTAGGTACTGTACTCACTTAATACAACATGGTAGTTCCATGGCATTAAGTATTAGCGTATTGTCCAGCCCATGTAAGCAAGAGAGGTATAAAAAGGGATTAATGCTGTATACACAAGCATAAATTATTCATAGCTGACGTCATAGCTAGTAATTGGATTCAAATCTGAACTGAAAAATGACATTTGAAGAACTAAAATATTAAACTAACAGCTGTGGACATTAGGAGAACATTCCTTTTCCATCATAAACTTAATTTGCACTAACAGCTCTTTTATTCACACAGTGCCCTATCAGTACCATAATAACCTATCACTGCCCCTGGCAGCATAAACTTGTCACCAACCCCCAGAACAGCAGCCATGTATGTTTCATCTAAATGTAGCTTATCCCCAAATGAGCCATTGGTGAACTTGGCATTATTCCCCCAGTTAGGACACACACAGCCATGCACATAGCATTGTATTCACTCTTTCACTGGCTCAAAGGAACAGTCTAGGGGGGTGTCTTTTTTTTTAAGGGTTTTATTGGAGCATAGAACTTGGACGGGGAGCATAGGATACCAAAGGCTTAGTGAGTGCATCAGTCTTGACTTGATACTTGACGTCAATGTGTTTGGTCCTAGGTGTGAGTCAATTTGGGTGGGGGGCTGGTGGAACCCAGAATCCCTTGGAGAGGTTGGGAAACCCTTGCTTCAGCTCCCCATGCACCTCCTATGTCTAGGACACCCTGTGTCTATTAGGGGCACAGGGTGACCAAGAAAATAATGGACATTAAGAATGTGGCTTGGACTACTTTAAATGGAACAGTAATATTTATCCACAATATCTCAGAGGAAATATACAAAGACTATTCCTGGTTTGTTTAATTCTGAATTATACATGTTAATTGAAAGAGCTGGACACCTTGGCCTCTGGAGCCAGACAGTCTGCTACTGGGGACTCCTGCTATTGTCCGTTTAATAAGGTGTCCTGTTTTTATACTTATGATAATGTGGATTGTGTCTTCTGAGTTAGAAGACGGCAAGGCTGACCTGAAAGTTCCAACCTTGGAGTCACCTCGGCTGTTTTAAGTGACTAATTATTTAGCTATGTTAATTCTGTTTCTGGTGACAGGTTCAAAAAAAGTCCATGTGACAAAAAAATTATGAACCAAAGAAAAAAACAGTCTTTAGTGATTCTTGTGTATATATTTGTGTGAGTTTGTATTGCTAGGGTAATATGATCTATCATCAGAAGGGGGGGGGGGTGTCCTTCTGGTGTATATATTTGTGTGAGTTTGCGCCAATAAACATTCCATGTTGCAGTTTTGTAACTGAGCTAGTTTTGTCTGGTTCTTGGTTACAATATATGGGCTGCAATATCTGATATCCTGAAAGTCCAGACTGGAGGAAGCAGTATACTGATGGAAGCACTCAAGCAGAGTCCGACGGGGTTCCGTGACATTGCTGGCAAGCAGTGGGATCCTTCCTGCAGTCTGGGAAATCCAAACCTCCACCTGGATTCAAGGTCCGGATAGCAGAGGAGGAGAGATACAGATACCAGTTGCCATGGAGGAGGAATTTGGGAGGCGGTTGCGAGAGATGCAGATACAGCACAGGGGACCAGTATGATTCTATCCGCTGCAAACTCTGGAAGGAAACGATAGCCCCGAGCAGCGCCACCAGGCTAAAATTCTCCCCTCCATCCAGGAAAGGTACAGGTCGCAGTATGGATTGCGGGTGCTGTTTTTGGGAGAAAAACCGCACAAGGAGCAGGCAGCGGAGTTAAGCAGGCTGGTTTGCGCAGAGATGCAGTTGGATGAGAGCTACAGAGCCCTCCGTGGCATGTATCTCAAGCATGCCCTTGGATAGCGGATGACAGCCCATTGGAAGGCTTTGGCTATGGCAGCCTGGGACTGTTGTACGTGAAGCTGTCAATGGACCCTAACTTTGGGAGCGATTTGGAGTTGCGGTTGGACGAAATCATGGATTTCAGAGAAGAGATACTAAATGTCTCGGAAGTGCACTGGGTACTGGAAGATACAAAGTTTCTGGTCGTACTGGAATGGGAGCTGGAGATCACCTACAGATGGCTGCTAGACCCTGCTCAGCACCAGGGCTGGGCTCCCTTTCCCTGGGACTATCCAGAAGTGCCAGCCGACAGTCCTGAAATATCGGCTGAAGTGTCAGCAATGGTGCAGAGTAACAGTGTGCTTTGCCCATCTCCGCCCACAGCTATGGAAGCGGAGGTCTTATGGCGGATGCAGCAAGTGTTGACTGACCTTGACAAACCTGTTTCTGCACAGGATGAGCTTGGATGGAGAAACGCGGCCGTCCAACGGCAGTTCAATGGCATGGGAAAAGAGGAAGTTGTCTTCATTTCCCAGACATGGATCACAGAAAGCAGGGATTTAATTGACTTTTCATCAGAGGATATTATGGATGATGAGTCACCTGCCAAAGTGTTGGCACTGGGCCCAAGGGCCACCAGCCCATGCCCTGGACTTTCATCAATTCCAGAGACTGGGGATTTAATAGATTTTCTGTAGAGGAGGAACCACCTAGCGAACCCCCAGCAGATGTGCTGGCAGCAGGACAGAGTACTGCAGACACCTGCTCCACACTCGTGGCAGTTTCAGAGGCCCGAGGTGAGAAGGTGGTGGTTCTTCCCCAGTGGATTTCAGACATGCAGGGAGGGGAAGCAGCCATTCCCCTTCCCCAACAAGGATTTGTGCACCTGGGAGACAGTACAAGAGAAAGGGTGTCCCAGCAGCAGACGCCGTCCAAGAATGATAATACCAACCCAGCTGAAGCGTTGGCCTCACACCTGCGGCAGTTCTGGAGGCCCGGGTGAGGAGGTGTCGGTCACTACCGAGCAGCAGATCAGGATCCAGGGGGGAGAAGGGAGAGGAGGTTCTTGTCCTCCCTCCCCAACAGTCAGCCAGAGTGGAGGAAACTGTCTTCCCTCCCCAACAGTTAGCCGGAATGGATGATGTGAGCGCTGAAGCGCTAACAGAGAAGAACACTACTGGCATCTGTGCACAACAATCCACTCCCCAGGAGCTCCAGGGAGAGAATGCAATCAGCACCTCACAACAGCAGCTTAAGCTGGTGTCAGTGGATGTTGCCTGTGGTCTCCACTAACAGAAACCCAGCAGAAGTGCTGGCAACAGGGCAGAGTGCTACCAACCTCTGCCCAGCACAGGCAACAACTGCGAAATTCCAGGGAGCTGGGGCAGTCGGCCTCCCTCCCCAGCGACAAGCTGATGTAGTGAAGCTCCTACGCGAAGGACACAGTGCTGCTGGCCTCTGCCCTCCACTAATAAAGGATGGATTGCTTGTGGAAGTGGAATGGACTACAGTCTCCACTTGTATACCCCAGGGATGCTGGGCAGTCGGCTCAGATCCCCAACAGCATGACGGAGTAAGCCCAGCCACCCTGTCTTTTCTCCAGTGGCTGAAGGGACTTCAGGGGGAAGGACCAGCCTGTACTCCCCCCCCCAGCAGCGGGTATTTTCTACGAGAGAGACAGAGGTTGGCTGGGTGAGTAATGCTCTGTTGGGAACAATTTGTTTGGGGTACTGTGTGGGTACAGGTATTGGGGGACTGGAACTACAGACTAACTTCGGAGTCAACCTGTCTGGGGTCTCCTCCAGTGTTAGTCTGCTGCCGAAAGGGGAGAGATGTGATGGGAGTCACTTTGGGCGGGGGGGCTGGTGGAACCCAGAATTCGTTGGAGAGGTTAGGAAACCCTTGCTTCAGCTCCCCATGCACCTCCTATGCCAAGTCACAATGTGTCTTTTAGGGGCACAGGGTGACCAAGAAAATAATGGACATTAAGAATGGGGCTTGGATTACTTAAAATTAAACAGTAATATTTATCCACAATATCTCCCAGGAAATCTACAAAGACTATTCCTGGTTTGTTTGATTCTGAACTATACATGTTGATTAAAAGAGCTGGTCACCTTGGCTTCTGGTACTGGGGATTCCTGCTATTGTCCGTTTAATAAGGTGTTGTGTGTTTATACTTATGATAATGTGGATTGTGTCTTCTGAGCTAGAAGACGGCAAGGCTGACCTGAAAGGTCAAACCTTGGAGTCACCTTGGTTGCTTGCTATGTTAATTCTGTTTCTGGTTACAGTTTGTATTGCAAGGGTAATATGATCAGTAGGGTGGAGGGGAGATGTCCTCCTGGTGTATATATTTGTGTGAGTTTGTTCCAATAAACATCCCATGTTGCAGTTTTGTAACTGAGCTAGTTTCGCCTGGTTCTTGGTTACAATATATGGGCTGTGATATCTGATATCTGAAGGTCCAGACTGATGGAAGCAATGTACTGACGGAAGCACTCAAGCAGAGGGCGACAGGGTTCAGTGACACTAGGATTGACCCTTTCTGATTGTGTAAGGTTTATAAATCCCTGGTTGTCTTAAAAAATGGGAATTGGTTTTGACATGTCTATCCCAATGTCCACAAAAAGTTGACAAATCCATATTGCTTCTTGACATGTGTATGCTTCAGCAATGTACTCCAGTGCTTCAGTTGAAGATAGAGCGACAGTTGTTTGCTTTCGACTAGACCAACTTATGGTTCCTTCCCCATACTGGAAGATGAATCCACTTGTGGATTTGCAGTCTGTGCAGTCCTTGGCCCAATCAGCATTCACATATCCAACCAGTTTTGGATTTGATGTTGCTGGTAACCGTAACTTCATCTGAATTGTTCCTTTGATCACTCTTTTCACTGCGTTCCAGCCATGCTGACACGGCGCTGAAACTTTCCTGCATATTATGCCCACTGCTGCAGCTATGTCTGGTCTTGTCACAGTGGCAATATATATAGCAGCTTATTGATTGCTCTGTGATACATGTCATTGTTGGATAGCACGTTTTCTGCTTCATTGCTCTATTGATAGCCTGGTTCCATAGGAGTTTTCACTTACTTTGCATCTTACATATGGAATTGTTCCAAGATGTCCAAGATTTTCTGAGATTGGGTGAGAAGATAACTTCCATCTTCTTCTCTCTCTATTTGGATTCCCAGAAAGGAGCTAATGTTCCCTAGCTCTTTGATTTCAAAATTTTTATTCAGCTTGTGAAGTATCTGATTGTAATCCCCCACTTGTTCAAAACAAGTTATAATGTCATCAACATAGATTCAGATGTACTGTATATCCATCTGTCTTCTTGCTTCTTGGAGTAGGACAGGGGTCTGCTTTACTTCTTGAGAATCCCTCTCTGGTAAGTACTTTGTTCACTTTCTCATTTCCTAACCTGAGGGAGAAGGGGGAGATGGACCTCCTATCACAATTTGGATTAGCAACAAGCATGGGAAGTGTCATCATAATGGGAGGTTTTAATTATCCAGACATAAGCCCCATACACACGCGCGGATTATCCGAGGACCAGGTCCATCGGATCATGTCCGTCATACTTTGTCCGATGTTGGTTTTGTGTACACACGGTCGGACAAAGTTGTCGGAAAATCCGATCATTCTGAACGTGGTGACGTTTGTTGCCTACGACGGGACTACGTAGAGGCTAGTAGCCAATAGCTTTGGTCTTGTAATGTGATCTGAGCATGCGTAGCACTTTGTCCTTCGGAATTCGCTACACACGATCGGATTTGGTGTGATCGGACTTTGTTGTCAAAAAATCTATCCAGCAGGAGATAGGACTTTGTCTGTCGGACAATCCGATGGAAACTGTCCGATGGTGCCTACACACGGTCGGAATTTCCGACAACATTGTCTGATAGGACAGAATCCATCGGAAAATCCGACCGTGTGTATGGGGCTATAGACTGGGCGGAGGGGACCACGCATTTGTCTAAGGCTCGCCAGTTCCTAAATGTCTTGCATAACAATTTCATGGGTCAGATGGTAGAGGCACCAACTAGAAACAAAGCTTAACTAGACCTACTGATTACCAACAATACAGGCCTGATCTTGGATGTGGAAATAAGGGGCAATTTAGGAAACAGCGATCACAGGGAAATTAGCTTCAGTATAAATCACACAAATAGGAAACATAAGGGGAATACAAAGAGGAAGGATGTGCTGGAAATGGAGAGAGTCCAGAGAAGGGCAACAAAGCTAATAAAGGGACTTGAGAATATTAGTTATGAAGAAAGGTTACGAGCACTGAACCTATTTCTCTGGAGAAGAGACGCTTAAGAGGGGATATGATATCAATTTACAAATACCATACTGGTGACCCCACAATAGGGATAAAACTTTTCCGTGGAAGGGAGTTTAATAAGACACATGGCCACTCATTAAGATTAGAAGAAAAGAGGTTTAACCTTAGACTGCATAGAGGGTTCTTCACTGTAAGAGCGGCAAGGATGTGGAATTCAATTCCACAGGCGGTGGTTTCAGCGGGGAGCATCGATAGTTTCAAAAAACTATTAGATGAGCACCTGAACGACCACAACATACAGGGATATACAATGTAATACTGACATATAATCACACACACATAGGTTGGACTTGATGGAGTTGTGTCTTTTTTCAACCTCACCTATTATGTAACTATGTAACATCCTTGCAGTACGTTTAAGACCGTAGATGCTCTTTTAATGGCTCTTGAGGATAGTCTGTTCTGTAGGTAGATTGCTGTCATGACTGATTCTACCCAGTACTTGTGAGGTAGGTTGGCATCCGGCAACATGCACCTGGCCATTTCTATAAGAGTGCGATTTTTCCTTTCTGCTACACCGTTTTGTTCAGGAGTGTATGGTGTGGTTGTCTGGTATACTAAAACTTGAAGTTTCTCTGATGTTTCATCAGATAAGTAATTGTGTACCTGGAATAATCATTAATAAAAGTGAGTAGATATCTGTTCCCGCCTGACGTGGGAGTTTTCATTGGACCGCATACGTCACTGTGTATGAGGGGGGGTGGTTAGTTTTTCTTTGAGATGCCTGTGGAAGGGGAGCATGTATGGCTTTTGCTTCAATAGCACTTGCATTTCATGAACACTTTGCAAAGCGCTATTGTCAAATCTTCTGATAAGCCTCTCTTTATAATGTCCTGTATAGCTTCTGGACCTCTGTGCCCCAGCCACCTGTGCCATAAGTGAATACATTTGCTGTGTAGGTCATTAGAGACTATATTGACTTGTTGGTCTGTGGTGATGAGCTTGTATAGGCGATCATCCAGTTTTCCTTTTGCGAGGAATCGCTTATTATTGTGAACTGTGCATTCATCACCCTGGAACTTAATTGTGATGGCGCGTACACACGATCAGAAATTCGGCCAGCAAAAGAGCGATGAGAGCTTTTGGTCAGAAAATGCAACCGTGTGTATGCTCCATCGGACTTTTTCTGGCTGAATTCCAGCCAGCAAAATATTGAGAGCATGTTCTAAAATTTTTTTGGTCGGAAAAAGTTCAGATTGTCTGTAGCAATTTAGACGCACAAAATTCCTACGCATGCTCGGAAACAATTCGGCGCATGCTCGGAAGCATTGAACTTAATTTTCTCAGCTCGTCGTAGTGTTGTACGTCACTTGACGGTCGAAAGTTCAGCAAACTTTTGTGTGACCGCGTGTATGCAAGCCAAGCTTGAGCGAAATTCCGTCGGAAAACCATCAAAGATATTTCTGACGGAAAATCCGCTCGTGTGTACGTGGCATGAGACCGTTGTTTGCAAGACTTTTCACTAATAGAAGGCTACCTTCTAGTTCTGGAACATAGAGCACTTTCTTTACAAGAATACTCTGCTTGCCTCCTTGTGGTGTAATGCAGTTCAGGAAGCCCTGGCCTTTGCCTTCTGAAGTGATGCTTTTCCCGTTTGCTAGGAAAACGTTGTCTTTTGCACTGTAATCAATGTTTGTGAAGAAGGTCTAGTCATATGGCTTATCGCAGGGGTCATCAACCCCCGGGCCACGGCCCACTACCGGGCCGTAGCGTCTTTGCAGCCGGGCCGCGGCGGGATGTAAGGCACCGGTGGATCAGAGAGGAAAGGGGGCGGGCGAATAAGAGAAGCGGGCTGCGAGCGGAGATGACATCTCTCTCCGCCCGCCAAGCATCACCAATTTTCCGCCCTCACAGCATGCGGAATGTCAGCGGTGCGGCGGGGAGCAGAGAGAGAATATCATCTCTCCCTGCCCGCCTAGCATCACCGCTCTTCCGCCCTCACAGACTACAGAATGTTGGAGGTACGGCGGGGAGCAGAGAGATGACATCATCTCTCACTGCCCGCTCCGCATCACCGCTCTTCCGCCCTCACTCAAGAAATACCACTGAACCAGTGTCACCAATGCAGTGACAATCCTCATCTGGTGGCACTGGCAGGTGATGGGGCATTCCTTATCTGGTGGCACAGGCAGGTGATGTGGCAACTGGCATTCCTCAACTGGTGGCAGGCAGCATGGCAAGTGACATTCCTTAACTGGTGGTAGGCAGCGTGGCAAGTGGCATTCCTCATCTGGTGGCACAGGCAGGTGACGTGGCAAGTGGCATTCCTCATCTGGTGGCAGGCAAGCGTGGCAAGTGGCATTTCTCATCTGGTGGCAGGCAGCGTGGCATTCCTCATCTGGTGACAGGCAGCATGGCAAGTGACATTCCTCATCTGGTGGCACAGGCAGGTGACGTGGCAAGTGGCATTCCTCATCTGGTGGCAGGCAGCATGGCAAGTGACATTCCTCATCTGGTGGCACAGGCAGGTGACGTGGCAAGTGGCATTCCTCATCTGGTGGCACAGGCAGGTGACGCGGCAAGTGGCATTTCTCATCTGGTGGCAGGCAGCATGGCAAGTGACATTCCTCATCTGGTGGCACAGGCAGGTGACGTGGCAAGTGGCATTCCTCATCTGGTGGCACAGGTAGGTGACGCGGCAAGTGGCATTCCTCATCTGGTGGCAGGCAAGCGTGGCAAGTGGCATTCCTCATCTGGTGGCAGGCAGCATGGCAAGCGACATTCCTCATCTGGTCGCAGGCGATGTGGAAAGTGACACACTCAGGGCTCCCACTGATTCTGCATTATGGTGAGTTGAACTATTTCATCTATATTACAATGTAATATAAGAAAATAATGCGCTTCAATCATTCTGACACCATACCAACCATGGTGCCGTGATGATTGAAGTACCAACAGCAGAACACCAGCTATTGCCCCGATAAATTGCCCACAAAATTTGCTTACCCCCCCTGCGTGTGCGTACATCCCCCCCCCCCCCCTCGCCGGGCCTTGGCACAAATTTCTTCCACCCAGCCGGTCCCTGGTGCCAAAAAGGTTGGGGACCACTGGCTTATCGCACCTGAGTCTATGCACCAGCTGCATGGCTTGCTGCTCTGTGTCACATTAAAGGTGCCACTCCATGTTGTGTCTGCAGTTTCCTTTCTGATTGCTTTAAATCTTTCTTTTGTGGATAGCTCTAGCTTTCGCTGCTCGGCTTTCCAGATAGAACAGTCTCCTTTTTTAAGTGACCGATCCTTTTACAATGAAAACAGGCTCTGCTTTCTTTGTTGTGCTTTGTGCCTTTGTACATCTTAAGAGCTTTTTCATTATGGTGCACATTTTCTTTCCTTCTGTCATATTCATCGTACTTCGAAGTGCTGTTCTATACAGCAGGGAGACATCAGTTCCGGAGGAAACCGCACAGTATCAGGCACAGTGACACACATTTGAAATGCTTGTTTTTAACTCATTGATAGTACGCATATTGTATTAGGGGGGGATGTTTGACATCTGAATAAAGGCTTTTTTCAAAAAAACAGTATTACACTATTGCAAACCCCTTTGTTTTTATGAGGAAATTTGGTGCATGATCCTGCCAGTTTGCTGCAAAGGAGATAGAGCGTGGGAGGAACGCCGATGCATGGTGGTTTTATTGAAAGGCTTGTTTTGACCATTGGTCTGG
This sequence comes from Lithobates sylvaticus, assembly GCA_028564925.1. NCBI lineage: Eukaryota > Metazoa > Chordata > Amphibia > Anura > Ranidae > Lithobates > Lithobates sylvaticus. The sequence continues at coordinate 52,975,836 of CM053035.1, forward strand.
TGAGTGCATCCCCATAGGGGAGTTTATTCCGCACGTGGTGAAGGATTTGTTGGAATATACGGTGGAAGCTGTCACTATTTTATACAAGGGACCACTACGTGGGGACGTCTCTATCAGATCAGACTGTTTATTCACCATATAGTCCTGGGTGCTAATAAGGACAAAAGCGCTGCTGCAATAATATAGAGACTGTGTTCAAAAGGACTACTTTTTCATAATATTGCCGTATTTGCACAATAGAATACAATTACCGTATTTATCGGCGTATAACACGCAATTTTTCACCCTGAAAAATGAGGGTAAATCGTGCCTGCGTGTTATACGCCGATATACACTTTTTTTTTACCGATGGGGGGGGGTGGGCGTTTATCGGGTGGTCCGCCTCATTGGGAGGGTGTCGGGCCGGCTGCCCCCGCCCTTCCTGGTTCAGTAAATGCCAGCCCCCTCCCACACATCTATCCCCGCGTCACCCACGATGCCGGTACCTGTAAGCAGAAGCCGGCCGTGCTGCTCTCCTCCTCCCGCTCCGCCTCCTCCTCGATTGTAGATTGTGATTGGAGGAGGCGGCTTCATCTCTCGTGTACCCGGTCATGTGACTCTCCTTTGCTCATTGATGGTCACATGACCGTTCTCCTCCCGCTCCGCCTCCTCCTCGATTGTAGCTTTCGATTGGAGAAGGAGAGCGTGAATGAACCAGCAGAGGAGAGTCACATGACCGGGTCCACGAGAGCTGCTTTAATTGAGGCACACAGAAGCCCCCATCTACACTGATGGTGACACAGGAGGAGCTTCTCAACCCCTAAAGGTATGCTGGCAGCGCTGTCCCAGGGTTTGTGTGCTGTGCAGGGGGTGTCAGTGTGCTGTGCAGGGGTGTCAGTGTGCTGTGCAGGGGTGTCAGTGTGCTGTGCAGGGGGGTCCGTGTGCTGTGCAGTGGGTCCGTGTGCTGTGCAGGGGGGTCAGTGTGCTGTGCAGGGGGGTCCGTGTGCTGTGCAGGGGGTCCGTGTGCTGTGCAGTGGGCCCGTGTGCTGTGCAGGGGGGTCAGTGTGCTGTGCAGGGGGGTCAGTGTGCTGTGCAGGGGGGGCGTGTGCTGTGCAGGGGGTCCGTGTGCTGTGCAGTGGGTCCGTGTGCTGTGCAGGGGGGTCAGTGTGCTGTGCAGGGGGGTCTGTGTGCTGTGCAGGGGGTCCGTGTGCTGTGCAGTGGGTCCGTGTGCTGTGCAGGGGGGTCAGTGTGCTGTGCAGGGGGGTCAGTGTGCTGTGCAGGGGGTCCGTGTGCTGTGAAATTTTTTTTTCCTGAAACTTCCCTCTTAAAATCAGGGTGCGTGTTATACGCCGCTGCGTGTTATACGCCGATAAATACGGTATATACAGAACTTACAAATTTCCTTTACACAGGAAAGAGCAAAGAGCATACAAGTACATACACTGAACATAGATAGAAGATCCTATGATCACATTACCATAGAAAAACACACTATAACACTGCAGTGCCACCTGCTGGATAGATAGGTATAATGCATACAGTATTGTCAGTTTATTAGCAACTACAGTATGCGGTTGTACTTCCAACACCTCTGGAGGAAGAGTGGAGAGGCACAAAATCTATGTTGCATGAGGTCCAGTGCAAAGTTTCCATAGTCAGTGATGGTTTAGAGAGATATGACAAAAAATGATGTAGCACCACTTACAAAAAATAAACACAGTATAATCAAACAATAGTGCAAACAACATGTGCACAAAAATGTATATATGTGCCAAAAATAAGTCCAATAAATATCCGAAAATATCAAAAAAGAAAACAGTATCCAACTTGAATCCACTTCAATCACCATTGTGATGCAATACGAAATGTGAATCCTCCACCCTTGTAGATAAGCCTCTCACCTCACTGCCATGACCCCTACTTTACCAGTAGGTCTCACCGCATATGTTTCCCTCTCTGGGGATGAAGACAAACAGCTACCGCTTCAAATGCCTCTTACTCAGATGGATGGATGAGTCAATAGATTTCCAATCCCCACAGCATGCATGCAGGAAGAAAAAGCACACAGACCTAGTGCTCTCCATTTAAAACTTCACCTTTATTTAAAAAAGTATTGCACTTAAAAGGATGGCACTATAGGCAGTGGTAACCCTAGATTGCATGTCTGTCATATACAATCACAGGATCATCAGATACAGAGATGGTCGTGGGATGACGTCATATACGTGAAACCTCGTCCTCATCTAGGATGTGGGAAACTTATGAGATGCCCAGGTAATCAAAAGAAAATCAATATTGGGACCAACTATATACACCTCAGTATATTGAATCTCCTTCTCTTCTCCTGCACTTCCTTGCTTGCAGAGTATCACTCCTCACTCCTCCAGCACATCACCTGCTGCATTTCCTGGACTAGCTAGCACTGTAGGCCTGACACTGGCTCAGCCAGGCCTAAAGCAGATGGCCTTTCAGGCAGGGACTGCGGGCCCCTACAGTGTATCTTCCATCGTTACCCATCTCTTATTAGCATTTAAGTTTGCCCACTCCACCAATCTTGTCAATATAATTGCATTATAGTACCTTTTTACATCTGGGCATGCCATCCCTCCTTTTTTTTTTTCCTGGATAGCAAGTTATTATTTACCCTAGCTTTTTTATTCTGCCATATATATTTCAGGATTATTGTTTTCATTACTTTAACCACTTCCCGCCCGGTCAATAGCAGATTGACGTCCGGGAAGTGGTTCTGTTATCCTGACTGGGCATCATATGACGTCCTTCATGATAACATGCCGCTGTGCGCCCATGGGGGCGCACATCGCGGCGATCGGTGGAGCAGTGTGTCAGTCTGACACACCGATCCACCGATCTCGGTAAAGAGCGGAGGCTCTTTACCACGTGATCAACCATGTCCAATCACGGCTGATCACGATGTAAACAGGAAAAGCTGTTGATCGGCTTTTCCTCACTCGCATCTGACAGACGCGAGTAGAGGAGAGCCGATCGGCGGCTCTCCTGACAGGGGGGTCTGCGCTGATTGTTTAATAGCGTAGCCCCCCTCAGATGCCCATACTAGAACACCAACGAAGCCACCAGGACCACCAGGGAAGTGGGCAACATGTGGATGGCCAGGTATGTACTCCATGGCCATCCACATGTTCAAATGATGCCTAATCTGTGCCAGTCAGTGCCCACAAATGCACTGACTGGCAACTTCATGTAACACGTAAAAGTTTGATGCCCAGCAATGCCACCCATCAGTGTCAGCAGTGCCACCCATCAGTGTCCAGCAGTGCCAACCTATCAATGCCCATCAGTGCCCATCCGTGCCATCTTTCAGTGCCACCCATAAGTACCCATCAGTGCCGCCTACCATCAGTGCCACCTATGAGTGCCCATCTGTGCCGCCTATAAGTGCCTATCAGTGCCGCATACCAGTGCCACCTATCAGTGCCACTTATCAGTGCCCATCAGTGCCGCCTATCAGCAACCGTCAGTGCCACCTCATCAGTGCCACCTCATTGGTGCCACCTTATCAGTGCCCATCAGTGCCGCCTTATAAGTGCCTGTCAGTGCAGCCATATCAGTGCCCATCATTGAAGAAGAAAATGTACTTATTTACAAGAAAATTTAACAGAAACAAAGAAAAACTTGTTTTTTTTCAAAATTTTCGTTTTTTTTTATTTGTTGCGCAAAAAATAAAAATCACAGAGGTGATCAAATACCACCAAAAGAAAGCTCTATTTGTGGGAACAAAATTATAAAAAAATTGTTTGGGTACAGTGTAGCATGACCGGGCAATTGTCATTCAAATTGCAACAGCGCTGAAAGCCGAAAATTGGTCTGGGCAGGAAGGTGTCTAAGTGCCTAGTATTGAAGTGGTTAAAGAAACTTGATGGTATTTCTATCGGGAGCATCTGAAATTTATATGTTATCTTCGGTAACATCACCATTTTTAATATATTTATTCTGCCCAGCCATGAAACTGGTCTCTTCTCTATTATTTTTAACTATGTTTTAATTTCATTGAGTAATGGAATATAGTTGGCTTGATATAACTTGTCTATGGTGGGGGTTAATTTGACTCCTAGATATGTTATTTCTTTTCTTTCCCAAGTAAAGGGGAATTCTTGTTGCAGTAGGCTTACTTCTTTTTTATCTAGTCCCATGTTCAATATTACCATTTTTATAGGGTTAATCTTAAAATTTGAGAACTCACCGTATTGTTTAAGTTCTTTTATTAAATTAGGAAGTGACAGCCTTGATTTGGTCATATATAGGAGTATGTCGTCTGCAAATGCTGCTAGCTTGCGCTCCTTGTCTCCCATTTTTACTCCGCCTATGTCTACGTTGTTCCGTATTTTATTTAGTAGTGGTTCCAATGCAATTACATACAAAAGCGGTGAGAGCGGGCATCCTTGCCTTGTGCCATTGGACATTTCAAAGGCAGACAACATACTCCCATTGACTCCCACCCTGGCTGTAGGGTGTTTATATAAGTTGCTGATCCATCTCATGATTCTTGGTCCCAGTCTATGCTTTGGAGTGTTTCAGACATAAATATCCAGTCAACTCGGTCAAATGCCTTTTCCTCAATTGATAATAAAATCATTGGGGGCCTTCTTTCTTTTTCTTTATTTATTAATATTAGGGTTCTTATACTATTATCTCTGCCCTCCCTGCCAGGTACAAAACCTGTTTGGTCGATATTTATCAGGTCTGGCATAAAGTTTTTTAGTCTCGATGCCAGCACTTTCGCATATAGTTTTGTATCGGCATTTAATAATGCAATGGGACTATAACTAGAACAAATATTTCCATCCTTCCCTGGTTTTAGTATAACTGATATGTTTGCAAGGAGACATTCCTTTCTTATTCCTTCATTTTCCCTATGCTGTTAAAGTATTTACATCATTCTGGCACTAGCTGCTCCTTGAATCTTTTATAATATTTAATTGGGAACCCGTCTGGGCCTGGGCATTTCCCCCCAGGGGTTTCTTTTAGAGCCTTATTAATTTCTTCCTTTGTAATGGGATCATCTAATAATTCAGAACTTTCTGTTATTATCTTTAATAAGTTAACTTCCGCCAAGTATTCCTGTATTTTTGTTTTCTTCCTCTTGTCGTGTCCCACTAGTTCTTATTGCATATAGAGCACTATAATATGTTTTAAACACATTCGCAATGTCAGTTGTTTTATATTTAATTTCCCCTTTCTCATTTTTTTATCTTTTCAATGTAGTTTGAAGTTTTTTATGCTTTAGATATTTTAGCTAGGTGTATCACAGGTTTATTGCCCCACAGATATCTTTCTTTCGCTATGTTTTTAAATACTTTTCTAGTTTCTTGTTCCATTATGTCATTTAATTGGCCCCTTTTTATAATAATTTTCTGTTGTATTTCTCTATCTACCGTATTTTTCCGTGTATAAGACGCCCCCATGTATAAGACGCCCCCCACTTTTCCAACTCAAATTTAAGAAATCAATATTTTAAACATAGGTAAAACAGAACACATTTTTATCTAGTAATTACCATAAGGTAACGTTTAAATACCAGTATATTATGCAGGGGTTGTTCTTCCTGTTCTCTCCACCTCCAGCTCACGTCAGTAACATACGGCTCGTGATTGAAGGAAGCCGTTTGACAAGCTATGGGCAGCGACACTCCTGCGCGGCTGTCTCCCAGCCTGACTGACCGTGTATAAGACGCGGCTCGATTTTCAGGCTATTATTTTAGGAAAAAATAGCGTCTTATACACGGAAAAATACGGTAGTTGTATTTTATGTTTTAGTTCCAACTCTTGCAATTCCTTTACTACCTCTTTCCTTCTTATTTCTCTTTCCTTCTTTCTCCATATACCTATGGAAATCAATTTTCCCCTAATATAGGACTTATGGGCCTCCCAGAGTGTTGCCCTTGAGACATCTGGTGTATCATTTATGAGAAAGTATTGTTCAATCTCGATCTGTATTGTTTTTCCTATTTCTTCATCATCTATTAGGTCTTCATTCAATCTCCAGGAACCCCCTCTCTGACCCGCTTCTTTGAGTCTTATCTTTACTGTCGCCGGAGCATGGTCAGAGGCAGAGATGATTTCAATCGCCGCCTCCGTAACCTGCTCCAGCAAGGCGTGATCTAAGAAAATATAGTCCAAATTGGAGTAGGAGTCGTGCACCGTTGAGTAAAATGTATAGTCCTTTTTCATTGGATATAATATTCTCCATGCGTCAACCAACTGCTGACTATGCAGTTTTTTTTTTTTTTTTATAAGTTTTAGTTGTTTATTTTCTCTATTTGGTCCAAATCTTGATCTACATAGAAATTAAAGTCTCCTGCTTAAATTAAGTGACCATGTTTGAAATCTATTAGGGTATTGAGAATCTTATTTAGGTATTTTTTGGGGCATTTGTTAGGGCAATATACATTTGCTAGAGTGTACTTTTCACCTTGGAGAGTTCCCCTCAGGAACAAAAAGACACCATCTGGGTCTACTTTCCTATCTTCCAAGGTGAAATTAATATTTCTTGCTATCCCAATAGCGACTCCCTTTGCTCTACTAATAGGGGAGTCTGCGTAATACCATATTGGAAATACACCTGAATACAGTTTAATATTTGAATCTAATGTAATATACGTATTTTGTAGGAAGATTATGTCTCCCCTATACCTTTCTAGCTCTTTTAGCATTTTATATTTTTTTTTCTGGGGAGGTCAGACCTCTTATAATATATTTGATAAACTTAATGTCTGTCATACTTTGATTTCGTTGGCTTTCTTACTTAAGAAAAAAGAAAAAAACAAGGATAAGCAGACCTTGCCCCTCTCAAGCACCCCCTCTCCCCCAAAATCCCTTCCCTCCCCACCATTTCCCCTCCCTACAAAAATCCCCTCCCTCCCCCTCCCATCCACAAATCCCTCCCTCCTCCCCCTGCCCCCTTCTTCAGTTGGTATCTTGACCCCATGGTCTGTAGCATTCCCTTAGGGACCACCTTGTCCCCCTGCTCTCTTTGACCTGAGGTGGAATTCTGTTTGGCGCTGTCGAAACTCACCTCCCTAAGTACTAGTGAGGTGGTTCCAGGGCATGCCAAGAGTCCAGATCTCATCTCCCAGCTTTACTTCATATTAAATTTTCCTTTATTTTCCTAAAACCCCCTGTTCCCACCGTTAACCCCTCCCTCCCCCCTCCATACCCCCCTCAGACTGTTGAAGGAAGTAAAAAAAATAAAAAAAATACATATAAAAATATATATTTCCTTCCTTCAAGGTCAATGTTTAGTTATTACGCTCCGTTTTATGTTGAGTCAGTATCTTGGCCTTTCTTCTGTGTAGTCTTCCATTATGGGGATGTCCAATTTCCTGCAGAATTCCGGGGTATCTTCAGTAAATCTCAATCTAGCTGTGCGTCCATTTTTCCTACCAATTAAACATGCAGGGAAGCCCTCTGGGCTTAGATCTCTTCTTCTTTTCAAAGTTTCTTTTGACAGATCCTGATATACTTGGATAGGACTTCCTTCATATTTTTGTGGCGACTTTCCTCTCTTGTTTCGCCAAAGGTAATTTTTATCTTCCCAGATCTTCGAATCACACTATAATATCTTGTGGATTTTAGTGTGTAAATTCTTTTGATCTTCTTATCCTATGGACTCTCTCAATTTTTATTGGATCTGTTATTTCCTTATCCATCAGAGGATTAGAGATCTTTTTTGTAATTTCTATAAGATCTTCTTGTTGAGAGGTCTCTGGGACACCTCGTATCCTTATATTTTTTCTTCGTCCCTGTTTTCTTGGTCCTCTAATTTATATGCTTGTTCTTGTTGTGCTTTTTTTAGGGATTTAATTTCTGCTTCTAGTTTCCCCATGTTGATACTGTTAGTTTCCGTTTTTTTTTTCCACATCTTCTACTCTACTCTTTCAAGAATATGTTCAAGATTTTTTTGGATTCTTACCATTTCTGTTTTAAGTGATTTTTACAATGCCGCAAACATCGACTGGTAGGAAAGGTTTCTCGTGCTGTATTTATCCATCCCTTAATTTGGACTCTAAAGCCCCATACACACGGTCGGATTTTCCGATGGATTCTGTCCTATCAGACAATGTTGTCGGAAATTCCGACCGTGTGTAGGCACCATCGGACAGTTTCCATCGGATTGTCCGACGGACAAAGTCCTATCTCCTGCTGGATAGATTTTTTGACAACAAAGTCCGATCACACCAAATCCGATCGTGTGTAGCGAATTCCGATGGACAAAGTGCTACGCATGCTCAGATCACATTACAAGTCCAAAGCTATTGGCTACTAGCCTCTACGTAGTCCCGTCGTAGGCAACAAACGTCACCACGTTCAGAATGATCGGATTTTCCGACAACTTTGTCCGACCGTGTGTACGCAAAACGAACATCGGACAAAGTACGACGGACATGATCCGACGGACCTGGTCCTCGGATAATCCGAGCGTGTGTATGGGGCTTAAGGATGGATCTTGCTCTATGTTTGATTCTGATAGTGTATCGGTCTCTTGTATTGTTTTGGTTTGAGACTTTTTCTTCTTCTTCTCCTTACTCTCCGTCTGGCTATTTTTTATTGCCTGCTGTTTTTCTGTTGATAACTTCTCAGCATTTCCAACCTGTGTAATATATTTGTTCATTGGGCCTGGGATGGTAGTCAGGCTTAAACGGGGTGATTTAGGGGTTGCTCCCCCTCTTGCTGCCTTACCCCTCATTCTTCCCAGAAACCCTCCACTCTCTAGAACCCCCCTTGGTTTAAACAGAGACCTTAGCTTCTGTTCAGTTCTAGAAACACGCTCTTAGGTAGTATTGCGTTTAATATGCTAGTAGAGGGATGGTGGGTACTTCGGTTTTCCCTCTTCCTTCTCCTGTGGTCACAGCCCCTCTCTTCCCTCCCCTCCGTGAGCTGCCTCCCTCTCTCTTTATTTATCTGAAGGATTTTATGTGTACGGATAAAGTGCGTTTTTCTGCTTTCCTCTTCTTTTCTCTTCACCCTTCCCTTTCTTTCCTTTCTAGAGGAGGGCTTAAGTTCTTATCGTGCCCCCTCTCGGGTTTATTCAGATTTATACTTTAATTGTCTGTTGTAATTACCCTCCAAAAAAATTAAAAAAAGGAAATTTTGTTTTTTCAGGGATTTTTCATGGATTCTATGTGTGGTTTAAGAATACTACAAAGTCTTCCAAAGGTACTGTATAAGTTTAGTATTAACAGTACTGCCAGTGTGGTGTGGTGGTAGTAGTAATAATCACGGTGATAACAGTAATGCTATGACATATCTGTCATGTTTGACTTACAACAAAAAAAAAAAACAGCATACAAGTATTGCTTGTGTATTTTATATATCTTGTTATCAGTACTCACCACCTCAGACCTTCAGTCCTTCAGATTAAAAGGTACTGACATCAGAACTTCCCTGCTGAGGACAGAGGAGAGGGAGGAGTCTAGGAATGGCGTGAGTTTTTAGCCAGTGCACGTAGAAGGGCTGCAGGTCTCGCTCCCAGCTCCATGATCTGAAACGCAGACCCCGTGTCTGATCCCTTACCTTGGCCCCCTTTCCCCCTGCATTCCCCCTGTAACACGCTGCCGACTTTTTTTTTTCTCATAAGGCTCATAAGGATTCCCTGACTGAACTCAAACCACGTCTTCGTCAGGGTCCGGTAAGAAAGAGGAGTATACCGACATTTTACCGATCGCGGTAAATCTACTCCATCTGGCCGCCGACACGCTCTCCCTTCTCCCCTCTCTCTTCTCCCCTCTCCCTTCTCCCGGCCACCGGCACCGGTACCTGGAACGAGTCTCCTACCTCCTCTCTGAGTCTCTCCCCCCTCGCCTGGACACTTGGACGCCGTTTTGCTGGCTGGAGGAGTGATCGGGACGTGGTGAGACAGGGCTGCTGGGCGGTGAGGCGGGAGTGGAGGTCTGTGCAGAGGATGCCCCATTGGAATATTGAAGAGATTTTTCTGATAGACCAAGTAGTGGGGAGAGGATTCTAAGTAAGCTTTGATCGCTCCTTCATTTCCCCCCTTCTCACTCCCACTGCTTCTCTAAACGCTCCCTCTCTCTCTCTCGGAAAGAAAGGATGGACATAATTTTTTGTCATATATCAGCATAATTAGGTTGGAATCACTTATAGGTGTTGGCCAGCAACTTTTATAATTCATTTGTTTTACATATTATTGGATTGTGCAGATTGATTATTGGTACAATGGTTTAGAGAGACATGTCATCTGCTGGTGTTGGTCCACTGTGTTTTATCAAGTCCAAAGTCAGCGCAGCCCTCTAGCAGGAAATTCTTGAGCACTTCATGCCTCCCTCTGCTGACCAACTTTATGGAGATGCTGATTTAATTTTCCAGCAGGACTATGCACCTGCCCACACTGCCAAAAATACCAATACCTGGTTCAATGATCATGGTATTGAACGCCTCTATCAAAGCAACCTGGGCTTGCATGAGTAATTCATGCAAAAGGAGCCCCGACCAAGTACTAAGTGCCTCCATGCCACGCCGCATTGATGCAGTAATTCATGCAAAAGGAGCCCCGACCAAGTACTAAGTGCATACCATACTGTACATGGACATACTTTTCAGTAAGCCAACATTTATGGATTACAAATCTTTTCTTTATTGGTCTTATGCAATATTCAAATTTTCTGAGTTACTGAATTTTGGGTATTCACTAGCTGTAAGCCATAATCATCGAAATTAAAAGAAAGAAATGCTTGAAATATATCACTCTGTGTGTAACGCATCTATATAATATATGAGTTTCACTTTTTGAATAGATACAGTTGCAAAAAAAAGTATGTGAACCCTTTTGGAATGATATGGATTTCTGCAAAAATTGGTCATAAAATGTGATCTGATCTTCATCTAAGTCTCAATAATAGACAATCACAGTCTGCTTAAACTAATACCACACAAAGAATTAATTAATTAAAAATTCAATGTTTTTATTGAACACACCATGTAAACATTCACAATGCAGGTGGAAAAAGTATGTGAACCCCTAGACTAATGAGATCTCCAAGAGCTAATTGGAGTGAGGTGTCAGCCAACTGGAGTCCAATCAATGAGATGAGATTGGAGGTGTGGGTTACAGCTGCCCTGCTCTATAAAAAACACTGTTCTGGGTTTGCTTTTCACAAGAAGCATTGCCTGATGTGAATGATGCCTCAAACAAAAGAGCTCTCAGAAGACCTACGATTAAGAATTGTTGACTTGCATAAAGCTGGAAAGGGTTATAAAAGTATCCCCAAAAGCCTTGCTGTTCATTAGTCCACGGTAAGACAAATTGTCTATAAATGGAGAAAGTTCAGCACTGCTGCTACTCTCCCTAGGAGTGGGCGTCCTGTGAAGATGACTGCAAGAGCACAGCGCAGACTGTTCAATGAGGTAAAGAAGAATCCTAGAGTGTCAGCTAAAGACTTACAAAAGTCTCTGGCATATGCTAACATCCCTGTTCGCGAATCTACGACTCGTAAAACACTAAACAAGAATGGATTTCTTGGGAGGATACCACAGAGGAAGCCACTGCTGTCCAAAAAAAAACATTGCTTCACGTTTACAGTTTGCACAAGAGCACCTGAATGTTCCACAGCAGTACTGGCAAAATATTCTGTGGACAGATGAAAACAAAGTTGAGTTGTTTGGAAGAAACACACAACACTATGTGTGGAGAAAAAGAGGCACCGCACACCAACATCAAAACCTCATCCCAACTGTGAAGTATGGTGGTGGGGGCGTCATGGTTTGGGGCTGCTTTTCTGCGTCAGGGCCTGGACGGATTGCTATCATCGAAGGAAAAATAAATTCCCAAGTTTATCAAGACATTTTGCAGGAGAAGTTAAGGCCATCTTTCCACCAGCTGAAGCTCAACAGAAGATGGGTGTTTCAACAGGACAATGACCCAAAGCATAGAAGTAAATCAACAGAATGGCTTAAACAGAAGAAAATACGCCTTCTGGAGTGGCCCAGTCAGAGTCCTGACCTCAACCCGATTGAGATACTGTGGCATGAAAGTGATTCACACCAGACATCCCAAGAATATTGCTGAACTGAAACAGTTCTGTAAAGAGGAATGGTCAAGAATTACTCCTGACCGTTGTGCACGTCTGATCTGCAACTGCAGGAAACGTTTGGTTGAAGTTATTGCTGCCAAAGGAGGTTCAACCAGTTATTAAATCCAAGGGTTCACATACTTTTGTCCACCTGCACTGTGAATGTTTACATGGTGTGTTCAATAAAAACATGATAACATTTAATTCTTTGTGTGTTATTAGTTTAAGCAGACTGCGATTTTCTATTGTTGTGACTTGATGAAGATGAGATCACAATTTATGACCAATTTGTACAGAAATCCATATCATTCCAAAACGGTTCACATACTTTTTTTTGCAACTGTATACTGAAATAAATTAACTTTTCAATGATATTCTAAATTAATGAGATGCATAGTTACATAGGGGTGCGTGGGTGCGTGTCTACAATTGTCCCTATCCTTGTACATTGTGTCTCATTAAGATGCTCATCTAATATTATTATTTATTTAGGGTACCCATATAGCGCCGTCAATTTACGCAGTGCTGCACACCTACATCACATACTTACATCGGTCCCTCAAGGAGCCTTCAATCCAAGGTCCCCAACTCACACCAGGGCCAATTAACCTACCAGCATGTCTTTGGAGTGTGAGAGGAAACTGGAGTACCACGCAGGCACAGGGAGAACATGCAAACTCCAGGCAGGTAGTGTCGTGGTTGGGATTTGAACCAGCGACCCTTTTTATTTCCACAGCAAAATCTGTATATACTCATATACTCTATATTACCAAAAGTATTAGGACGCCTACCTTTACACGCATATGAACTTTAATAGCAACCCAGCCTCAGTCCGTAGGGTTCAATATTCAGTTGGCACACCCTTTGCAGCTATAACAGCTTTGACTCTTCTGGTAAGGCTGTCCACAAGTTTAGGAGTGTGTCTATGGAAATGTTTGACCATTCTTCCCGAAGCGCATTTGTGAGGTCAGGCACTGATGTGGACATGAAGGCCTGGTTCGCAGTCTCTGCTCTAATTCATCCCAAAGGTGTTCTATCAGGTTGAGGTCAGGACTCTGTGTTGGCTAGTCAAGTTCCTCCACCCCAAACTTGCTTATCCAAGTCTTTATGGACCTTGCTTTGTGCACTGGTCCAAATCATTTGGTGGAGGGGGGATTATGGTGTGGGGTTGTTTTTCAGGGGTTGGGCTTGACCCTTTAGTTCCAGTGAAGGTATCAGCATACCAAGACATTTTAGACAATTTCATGCTCCCACCTTTGTGGGAACAGTTTGGGGATGGCCCCTTCCTTTTCCAACATGACTGTGCACCAGTGCACAAAACTAGGTCCACAAAGACATGGATGAGCAAGTTTGGGGTGAAGGAACTTGACTGGCCTGACCTTAACATGATAGATTGTAAGCTCTAACGAGCAGGGCCCTCTGATTCCAAATTGTAATGTAATTGTAATGTCTGCCTTTATTTTGTTAAGCGCTGCGCAAACTTTGGCGCTATATAAATCCTGTATAATAATAAAAAATAGAACACCTTTGGGATGAAAATGAGCGGAGACTGCGAGCCAGGCCTTCTCGTCCACATCAGTGCCTGACCTCACCAATGCGCTTCTGTAAGAATTGTCAAACATTCCCTATGACACACTCCTAAACCTTGTGGACAGCCTTCCCTACTGATTCTGTCCGATCGGACAATGTTGTTGAAAAATCCGTGTGTATGCACCATCGGACAGTGTACGTCGGTTTGTCCGACGGACAAAGTCTTATCTCCTGCTGGAAAGATTTGCCGTCAACACGGTCCGATCACACCAAATCCGATCGTGTGTACGGTTGTCCGACCGGACAAAGTGCCACGCATGCTCAGGGTGGTAGCCTCTACGTAGTCCCGTCGTAGGCAACAAACGTCACCACGTTCAGAATGATCGGATTTTCCGACAACTTTGTCCGACCGTGTGTACGCAAAACCAACATCGGACAAAGTATGACGGACATGGTCCGACGGACCTGGTCCGCGGATTGTCCGACCGTGTGTATGGGGCTTAAGACTGGGAAGCCCTTTAATTTTATGTGCATGTAAAGACAGGTTTCCCAATACTTTTGGTATTATAGTGTATATTTTCTCAGCATCCGTTATATGTATTTTATATATCATCTCCACAGCAGTAGGGATTGGGTTTTGATTTGCCGCTACCATGAGTTTGACTGGAATCCTGTGGGTTTGAGATTTGCAGTCCTGGCAAATTCATTATTTATTTATTTTTTATTTTTTTTGAAACATTCAATTTTATATTTAGTTATCAGTACATAAAATAACAAATAAAGACATTAAGAAAAGTATAATAGAATTCACACCATTACAGTTACATAGTATAGCTAATGCATTTTTGATAAATACATTAAGTCAGTATAATAATCATGAATATTCCTTCAAATTCATATCTTTAAATTCAGTTTCTAGCTAGTAAACCTCCAAAAATAAACCTATTCACCCCTAGGGGAGCAAACTGTGAAGAGGTATATTCTAACATGAATAAATAAGAGAACAGGATGTCGTCTAGTAAATCAATGTATTCTAGCGAGTCAAACAAATCAGGAAATGAAAGCAGCATAAGTCTCTACAAGGAATAAGTGATACCAACAGGCTACCTAGTTGTAGTTAAGACTGAGTGTACAAGTCCTTTAGTACTGTAGATGCTTTAGGATGTATGATCCATACATGCCAGTGCTTCTTAAAGTGAATTCTGTTATAATTTTTAAGTGCTAACAGTAATTCATAGTATGCCTGGGTGTTGACTCTAATGCACACGGTAGGAATTTCTGATGGAAACAGTCCGATGGGAGCTCTTCATCGGATTTTCCGACCGTGTGTATGCCCATCAGTCTTTTTCTGTCGGAATTTCGGACGGACTTTGGATTGAGAACCTGTTCTTAATTTTTCAGTCGGAAAAACTTTCTATCGGATTTTCCGATCGTGTGTATGCTTGGAAACAATTCGACACATGCTCGGAAGCATTAAACTTCCCTTTTATAGTGCTGTCGAACGTGTTGTATGCGGCGGTGTTATTGACCGTCGGAATTTGGTGTGATCGTGTGTAGGCAAGACAGTTTGAGCTAAATTCCGTCGGAATTCCGATGGGAAAACCATCAGAGCTTTTTCCGACAAGAATTCCGACCGTGTGTACGCGGCATAAGAATTACATCACACAGGTTAGGGGCCTCAATTGATTTCCACATTTTGGTTATGGTAAGTCTAGCTGCTATGTGTAAATAGAAGAGGGGTTGGGACTTTGAATGAAGCACCGTAAGGTGCCTACATCCCGGTATTTGGATGAGAACAGATCGATATTTATCCATCCTTTACTGATATACTTTATATACTCCAGATATCATTTATTTCTAATGTTGTTTGAATATCCTGGGTTGATGTACACATACCATGTGAATGCATGTGCCAGCATTGGATATGTTGCTTTTGGCAGGCGCATGCTGTTTTTAATTATTCTGATCATGTGTTGTCATGCATGCACTTTTTACCCAGTGTGCATGCACGCTCTCTGTATAATTTTGTACATATATGAAATGAACTATATCATTAGATCAATGCAACTTAATAAATTATTTATATTGTAATTTATCTCCACTATTCAAGTGCTTCATTTAAAGTCCCAAACTCCTTTCTGTTCTCAGTCTAGCTGCTATAAGAATATTCGCCACTAATATTCTGTATTGAAATGGGAAAGTGTCAAGGTATCACCTAAAAGGGCCATAGCAGGTGATAGTTTTAACAAGTTGCCTGTGAGAGAGGCAATAAAGGTGGATATCGAGTTCCAGAAACTGGTCAGATTTTACAACTCCATAAAATGTGGAATAAGGAACCAACTTGATCCGTACAACGCCAGCATAGTGGTGATGTAGATGGATATATTTGAGCTAATTTGTATGGAGTTAGGTACCATCTATTCAATATTTTCTGGGAGTTGTCCCAATGCTCTAAGCAGGATGTTGCAGTTTGGTTTATTCTCATAGCATTGTACCAACATTCGTCCAAAAAGGATTGTTCTAAATCTTTTTCCCATTTATACATATACGGGTTTTTCTCATATTTAGGATACTGAGAAAAAACTTTATAGAAGAAAGCTATACTTTTAGGTTTTACAGGTTTGTTAATGGTGAGGTGTGACCAAATTAAAGATGGAATTTCAAAATCTTGATGTGGATTAAAGCTTTGCAGACGGTTAAGCTTATTTAACTTGTCATCAATCGTGGCTTTGTATCCTGAGGGAAGGTGTACATAAAAGTTAAAGCCCTCAGCAATCCATTTGTTCACAGAGAGTCGGCCTCTACAGTAGTCAAGGGCTCTGAGTGGTATAGGTATCTTTTGTGAATGCCCTAGTGCATGGAAGTTTGAGACTAGAAACTTCCATGCTAACAGGGTAGCTTTAATGGAAAGCAATTTAGGAACTATGACCTTAGGGAATATCATGTAAGCCCCTGACAGGGCAAATAAATCATTTCCCTTGGTGATTTCTCTTTCAATGAATAACCACAGCTTATCGTCATTTGGGAGGAACCAGTATTTCATTTGATCCAAAAGTGTTGCGTAGTAGTATTTATGCATATTAGGTAAGTTCACACCCCCCTTGTTTTTAGAAGATATTAAAATATAGAAAGCTACCCTTGGTTTTTTGTTATTCCAGACCAGGTTTCTCAATTTAGGGAAAATCTTTTTTTAAACCATAATGCACTGCATGGAATTTGAACAATGGCCAACAGGCTTAGAATTGGAACACATAGCATTCTTACTATCAGTGTATTGGAAGCTGCAGTAGGGAAAGCTGACAAGTTACATATTGAGATATTCGGATCAGTTAGAAAACTTTACATTAACTCTAATTGCAAGCTCTTTAGGCAATCAACCTGCCATGAATGGGACTGTCAGGTATGGTTGGGGATCGTGGACACTCCGTGCAGCCTGCACGCTTGATGGAAGTGTGCTTGGAGGGTCCATGATCCCCAACCATATCTGATAGCCCCCTTCTTATATATACTCACTGAAGTGAAAACCCTAGGTGATATACATGGATGAAACAAACCCTTCTAATACAAGTTGTGTGTGTTTATCTGCAACCCTCTCTTCTCCAGAGATATTCAAAGTTCACAGATCAAAGGCTATTTCTGAGCACCAGAAGGCAGGAGGCTGGGATCTGACTTCACACATTGCACAGAATAGAGCAGGGAGCTGAGTGTAGTCTGAGACCTCAGTAGAGGGAACCTGTTAGAAGTGACTAATGCAGATAGCAGAGGGAGGAAAGACCAGATAGAAACCACAATAGGTGCTTTGGACTGAGGCAAGTACACACTACAGTGGGATATCCTTTGTTAACTTAATTTCAGAGGTTTCCAACCATTTAAGAACAGTTATTTTTTAGAAACTGTAATAGGGTTCTGAAGCAGGGTTACACGCAAATAGTGTTTACTGTGTGTACTCTTTAAACTGAAATTGACCTTGATGCCTCCCTAACCTTTACACTTTCTTTGAAGTGGTACACATTCCGCGATAACTGTGTACTTACTGCATCACATTATTCCATTAAGCATTATTGATTTGTCGCCAAAATGACAGATGTGGACAGAGCCAGCCAAAATCCAGCAGTCCTGGCATTTTCATCAGTGTCGGATTAAGTTTCTTGGACTGTGAGCTAAATTTATAATGACAGTCTTGGCAATTATACTGGCATTTACAGTTTCACATTCACCTTGTTTGCCCAGTATTAAATATTTGGTGTATTTACCCAAGAATTTTAATAAATAACCCTTGCGGACATTGACAGTTTTTGGTTGCTCATGAGTTTGCTCTGTCATCAAGCAATGTTTTACATTTTAAAGGATTAATTCATATTTATAAAAAAAAAAATACCAATGCAGCCAATGAACACCATTGCCCATAACCCAAAGCAAATCAGATTTGAAAAATATGCATTTATGCTCTTTCAGTGCTTGTAGGCCACTTGTGCACGGAGTGAAACTGGTCACAAACACTTCTGTAAATTTTTAAAGCTCCATCTTGTCCTCTTTCTGGGATGAAACAGCCGTTAGGATGAGTGCCATCCTTCTCCTTCACATGCACAGTGTACTCTCCTGTTGCTGAGGATGAGCTCCGCATCTGTGACAGGAGTGACAGCGCACTGCGCATGTGCAGGGTTTCAAAAGATGTTGCTTGCTCCAGTACTGCTAAGAGGTTCTTATCCCTATAGCTGGTCTGTCCTAGAAGAGTTTGGCAATTGTCATAAGTGTTTAGGGCCGGCTTAAATTGTTTCTAAAGTCTAAACATTTTTTACTGTAATGCATTCCTTGCATTAAGGTAAAAAGTGTTTAGGTAAAAGTATCATCCACTCATCCCTTCTTACACTTACCTCACTCGATCCAGCACTGTGCTTGTCTGCATCTTCTTATGCCGTGTATACACGACCGGTTTTCCCGTCCGAATAAACTCCGAAGGTTTTACCGACGGAGTTCCGACGGAGTTCTGACTGAGTTCCGCTGAAACTGTCTTGCCTACACATGATCACACCAAAGTCTGACCGTCTAGAATGCGGTGACTGGCAGGAAGACAGGTGCAGCAGACAGGTAGTCAAGAACCATGCTGAGGGTCAAACACAGATAGTCACTTATGCTGGCACAGGCAGAGGTGAAGTGTCTTTGAGAGACACAAGGCAAGTCCGGGTCACAGGCCGAGGGTCAGGGCAAGGAGACAGGAGGCAGGTCCGGGTCACAGGCAGGGGGTCAAGTACTGGAGAGAAGCAGAGTCCATGTAACAAGCCAGGGGGTCAAGGTCCAGGAGATAGACAGCAGCGTCAAGAACAATCCGGGTCACAACAGGTCAAACAGATGCAAGGAACAGGATCAAGGTAACAGGAGCTGAAGACAAACCAGCAAGGGGCCTGTGCGCCAGAGCAGCTTTTATAGGCGCCAAGGGGACACTAGACGTGCGCCAGTGCGCATGCGCCGAAGCCCTGTTCCACCGCGCATGCTTGCAGGAACACGGCCAGAACATCTGGAAGGTCTGTTCTCCTGACATTGACGTACAACATGCTTCACCCATAGAGCTCTGCTTCTTTGTTTTTGTGTCTTGTTATCCATGTTAAAGGAGGCAATACACAGTATTAAGAACTGGGGTATGTAAACTTTTGATTAGGTTCGTTTGGGTAGTTTCTGTTGTCATTAAGATTTAAAAAGAGTAAACACAGTTGATTGATAATAAATGGCTTCAGCCAAACATATCCCCCTGAGGAAGACATGTAACAGCCCTGTGTCTTTTTTTTTTGTCTGTGTGTATGAGGTCTTAGGGTAAAACAGTTTTTGCTATTTTCCATTTGCAGGCACCACAGAAAACTACAATTTCGAAGCTTATATTTAGTGAATTCTTCAAGAGAAAATAGTTTTTATGTTGTGTCATTTATTTTATGATACAACAAAAATTCTGTATAGCAGAGAGCATGGAACCACTGTGTCGTGCGTCTACACAAAAATAGTAACCACCACCACATTTTTAGTGCCCTGTATTTATCGTCGTTTTTTTTTTTTTTTTTTTTTTTTTTACAGAATCCACTGAAACATACTATACCCTTTGTTGAGAGAAATTTGCCACCTATAAATTAAAGCTTGTACATGTAGCAATTCACTAAATATAGACAGAAACTGACAAGTTTTCGCTTAGTTTTTGTTTATATAACAGAAACCATCACAAATTATTATGTGATTTTATTTGCCTATAATTGATAGCTCCTTGCTATGTAATCCTAGCTCTGTTTAGACTTGAAGATTTCTGTCCGAATTGACAGTTCACACTGCGATATGCAAACTGATCTGGGGGTGTCATTACCTTTGTATTGACACCGGTAGCAGTTCGCATAGGGCAGTGTGAACTGCCTGTGAGTTGTATGCGATGCCGGAACCGGCACTGGATTTGCACGGGTTCTCGCTTCGCAGCAGTGTGAATCGAGCCGAAGTGTACTCTTATGGTAGTTTCTGACCATTGATTAGTGGTATATTGTTTTTTGGAGTGGTCCAGGAGTGAATGACCCTGTTCGGCTGTAAAAAAAAAAAAGGCATCCAGAAGGTGTCAGTTTAACCCTCTGAATGCCTTTTTTTTGACAGCCGAACAGGGTTTTTGAATGAGAATACCCAGGGCCGGCCCAAGACATTGTGCTGCCTGAGACCAAGAATGAAATACTGCCCCCCCCCCCCCCCCCCAAAAAAAAAAAAAATCCCACCCACCAAATGGCCCCCACATTCATTATTTTATATCATCATAACTAACTAAAGGGGACCAGTCACGGCAGTCTACATGTATAGGAGTATAAAGAGGACCAGTCACGGCAGTCTACATGTATAGGAATATAAAGAGGACCTGTCCTGGCTTTATACATGTATATAGGAGTATAAAAAGACCTGTCATGGCTCTATACATGTATGTAGAAGTATATAGAGGTCCTGTCATGGCTCTATACATGTATATAGGAGAATAAAGAGGACCTGTCATGGCACTATACATGTATATAGGAGTATATTGAGGATCTGTCATGGCTCTATACATGTATATAGGAGTATAAAGAGGACCTGTCATGGCTCTATACATGTATATAGGAGAATAAAGAGGACCTGCCATGGCACTATACATGAATATAGGAGTATATTGAGGACCTGTCATGGCTCTATACATGTACAGGAGTATAAAGAGGACCTGTCTCGGTTTTATACATGTGTATAGGAGTATATAGACATGTATATATACATGTTTATAGACATGTATATATACATGTTTATAGGGATAGAACGAGAACCAGTCATGGCTCTATACATGTATATAGCGGTAGAAAGAGAACCTGTCATCGCTCTATACATGTGAAGGAATATAAAGAGGACCTGTCATGACTCTACACATGTTTATATGAGTATAAAGAGGACCAGTCACGGCAGTCTACATGTATAGGAGTATAAAGAGGACCTGTCCTGGCTTTATACATGTATATAGGAGAATAAAGAGGACCTGTCATGGCACTGTACATGTATATAGGAGTATATTGAGGACCTGTCATGGCTCTATACATGTATATAGGAGAATAAAGAGGACCTGTCATGGCACTATACATGAATATAGGAGTATATTGAGGACCTGTCAAGGCTCTATACATGTATATAGGAGTATAAAGAGGACCTGTCATGGTTTTATACATGTATATAGGAGTATATAGAGGACCTGACATGGCTCTATACATGTTTATAGGGATAGAACGAGAACCTGTCATGGCTCTATACATGTTTATAGGAGTATAAAGAGGACCTGTCATGGCTCTATTCATATATGTAGGATAATAAAGAGGACCCGTCATGGTACTATACATGTATATAGGAGTATAAAGAGGACCTGTCATGGCTCTATACATGTATATAGGAGTATATAGAGGACCTGTCATGGCTCTATACATGTATAAAGGAGTATGAAGAGGACCTGTCATGGCTCTATACATGTATATAGGGATAGAAAGAGAACCTGTCATGGCTCTATACATGTATATAGCGGTAGAAAGAGAACCTGTCATCGCTCTATACATGTGGAGGAATATAAAGAGGACCTGTCATGGCTCTACACATGTTTATAGGAGTATAAAAAGGACCTGTCATGGCTCTATACATGTATATAGGAGTATAAAAGGACCAGTCAGGGCTCTATACATGTACATAGAAGTATAGAGGTACCTGTGTGTGGCTGGCGGCTGCGATGTCCACCGGACACCAACGATCACTCCACATAGAGCTAGAACGGGGATCTGTCCATGACTGATCCCCATTCTGACAGGGGAGGAGACACAGATCTGCTAATCCTAGTAATCCTAGTAATTAGGAACAGCGATCTCTCTCCTCCAGTCAATCCCATCCCCCAAAGTTAGAAACACTTTCCTGGGAACACATTTAACCCCTTGACCGCCCCCTAGTGTTAACCCCTTTCCTACCAATGACATTTATACAGTAATCAGTGCATTTTTATAGCACAGATCGATGTATAAATGTCAATGGTCCCAAAACTGTGTCAAAAGTGTCCGATCTGTCCACCGCAATGTGGCAGTCCCGCTAAAAATCAGCAGATCGCCACCATTACTAGTAAAAAAAAATAATTAAAAAGCCATAAACCTATCCCCTATTTTGTAGACGCTATAACTTTTGCACAAACTAATCAATGTACGCTAATTGCATTTTTTTTTTACCAAAAATATGTAGAAGAATACATATTGGCCTAAACTGAAGAAATTTGTTTTTGTTTTTTAGGATATTTATTATAGCAAAAAGTAAAAAATATATTATTTTTTTTCAAAATTGTCGCTCTTTTTTTGTTTATAGCGCAAGAAAAATAAAACCGTAGAGGTGATCAAATACCACCAAAAGAAAGCCCTATTTATGATGAAAAAAAGGACATCAATTTTATTTGTGTACAGCGTCACATGACCACGCAATTGTCAGTTAAAGCTACGCAGTGCCGTATCACAAAAAATGGCCTGGTCATTAAAGCGGAGTTCCAGACTTTTTATGTTTATTAAAAGTCAGCAGCTACAAAAAGTGTAGTTGCTGACCTGTTCCATGTTCCAGCGATGCGGCCGAGCGGAGCGTCGCTCCTCTCCCCCTCCTCTCCGCCAACGCCTCCATTGCCACTCTGGGCCCCCGGCTGTGACAGCTTTCGGCTTCACGGCCGGGCACGCACGGCGCATGCGCGAGTCGCGCTGCGCTCCCGGAGTGGACAGGCGATCTCCTGGGACCTGTCACGTGTCCCAGGAGATCGCCTAGAGGGAGAGGCCGTCTAAGGTGAAAGGAGGAGTCGTCTTGGCTGTCCCTGGGCGGAAGGAGGAAGTGGGACAAGAAGTCCCCCTCCTAACTAAGCCCCCACTCCCCCAAAAAACAATTACATGCCAAATGTGGCATGTAAGGGGGGCGAGGAGTGCTTTAAGCGGAAGTTCCATTTTTGGGTGGAACTCCACTTTAAGGGAGCAAATCCTTCCGGTCTGTAAGTGGTTAATCAGTGCTTGGCAAGGCAAGTCCCTCTCAGGCTCTCATATCTCATACAACTTGTGATGTGTGTTTGTACTTACAGTTTTGATTTGGACTCCACCACCAGATGCGGATTGTCACCTGCCACACGTTGCAGATTTTCTCTTGCCATGTCACCTGCCACACGTTGCGGATTGTCCCTTGCCACGTCACCTGCCACACATTGCGGATTGTCCCTTGCCACGTCACCTGCCACACGTTGCGGATTGTCACTGTCCACGACGTCACCTGCCACATGTTGTGGACTGTCACTGGCCACATCGTCACCTGCCACATGTTGTGGATTGTCACTTGCCACAATGTCACCTGCCATACGTTGTGGATTGTCACTTGCCATGACGTCACCTGCCACACCTTTGCGGATTGTCACTTGCTGTGTCCCAAATTGAAGGCAGGCAGCAGAGAGATGATGTGATCTTTCTGCTGCCGGTGGGTGCACAGTGAAGGCAGAACTGCAGTGATGCAGGCTGGGTAGTGAGAGATGGCCAGCAAGCCCGCTCACCTGCAGACTTACCCAGCTGCTCACTCACTCACTGACTGCTCCACCCGGGCAACGAGTGTTCTGCCCGCCCGCTTCTGTCACCACTAACAGCAGCGGCACCCTCACAGGCAGCGGAGCGGGCGTAGCGGGTTGGCTGGCGGAGGTCTGTTTGCCACCCCCCCCTGAAAGTGCCGCTCAGTAACAATGGTCCCACCAGATCCCATCATAGGGCCGGCCCTGAGAATACCACATAACAATCGTGAACCTAACGTTTGACTCGCGGTTGCAGCATGGCCCTATTTACCTGAATAGGTTACATTCTGCTGCAATATTGCCCATCGAATGTGGCAGAGGACCTGCCATGTAATTATAAATATTATATATATTGCAGTTTACCATTCGTTAGATGTGGTGTCTGCATCAGTTTTCTTTTCTTTAACTTTTCACTTGTGTTTTCACTTGGTGATCTGGGCAGCAACACACCTCCTGTATTATTGAGATACAATTCTGGATGAATGAACAAAGGAGGCACAGCAGACAGCAGCATTATCAGTCCTGGGGGAGGGGAGTGTTAAATGTATTAGCAGAGTTTTTGCATTTAGAGGCAGAGTGTTTCCTCCTCTCATGCTATCTCTTTCCTCCTCCAGGGGAATCTCATTATATTTGGTAATTCTGATAAGGTTCAGGGAGACACACCTTTTATTTATATGTAGGTATTGTATTCATGTTTTTTTGTGTCTGAGATATTAATGTTTTTTGTAATAAAGGATGCCTTTTATGATGATGTAATGTGCTTTGTAATTCTTTGTTTAATAATAAAGAGAAATTAAAATAGAAAATGTATTAGCAGATTTAGGGCTAGTTCACACCACAAAAATGTCCTCCAGATACTTCCCAGATGCGTTTCTGCATGCATATTTTTGACATATTTTTAATGCATTCTGGCGCATTTTGGATGCGTTTTAAATCATTGCTTTTTTTCTTCTTTTCTCTCCTTTTGGAGTCCGGTGCATTTTTGATGCGTGTAGGTGTGTTTCGGTGCATTTGTCATGCGTTTTAACGCCTTCCAGTACAGTTCTCAGCAGAAAGAATGCAGCATGTTCAAATTTTTTTTTTCTGGAAACGGAACGCACTGGAGCTACAAGCACTGGTGTGAACTTTGCTATTGAAAACCATGTAACCTACTTTCTATGCATTTTGGATGCTGAAAAAAAAGCACTGGAACGCATGTAGTGTGAACTAGCCCTTAGAACCACTAACAAATTGAAGCCAAGCTCCAGCTCACACTTTATAATCAGTTACAGCCATTAGTGTGCACAGCCTATTGCATTAGGGTGTGCGCCCCAAAGCTCAAACACACATGCATGTGCGTTTGTCTACATGTACAGGGGGTCCCCGAGTTACGAACTCCTTAGGGACTGCCCGCCTGTACTTAAGTCGGAAATGTTCGTAAGTCGGCCACGCATGTGCAGACCGACAAATACGGACATTTCCGATGTTCCGTCTAATGCCGTTCTGCGCATGCGCGGCAAATTACGGACATTTCCGAAGTTTGCCGGCATTTTCCGAGGCTCCGTATGGCCGTGCATGCGCAGAACGGCCGGAGGACGGCAAAAAATGGCGGAGGGTCTCCGCAGCGCCCCGTTCGTAAGTAGGGGATGTTCGTAGGTTGGGCGTTCGTAAGTCGGGGACCGCCTGTATATAGCCCCATCACATTGTTCTCCCTGCAGGCACGGTGAAAAAGTAGTGCGTAACATTTAGTTTTGTCCCAATGAAATTTACATGCAGTTTTACATGCAAATTTACATGCAGTTTTAATAGATGAACAACTAAGTAATTAAAAAAAAAAATGAACGCATTAGTGTTTATTTGCCAGTGAACCATTTTTAAACTTTTCACATCAAAAATGTATGACATCGTTTTTGCTTTCCTTTTTATTATTTTATAAAAACACTTTTTTAATCACTTCTTTTTACTTAAAGTGGTAGTCGTGGTATCAAACCCAAAAGCAAACATTTATTATATTGCAGCTTACCAATTCTTAGATGTGACGGCTGCATTTTATTTTTGTTATTTTATGCTTTCTTTCTTTTATTTTCAACTGGTAATCCAGCCAGCAAGTCTGTCGCTTTTCACGGCACAAACTGTATCAAATTCAATTTCCAATTTTTCTGTATCAAGTCATCCAAATCCTTAATGTCAGAACAGTTTAAAAAAGTATTTTGTGCTGACTAGTGGGCCTGGGTGACAGTTCATTTTGTATTTTTCTGTGTATTGCTTCTATTTGGATTTGACACAGACTCCCACTGGGGGTCTATTCAGTTGCCTCAAGCAAGTCTGAGCTTCTGTGGTGTTGCTGTACCCCTAATGATTGTCATTCACGCTTCAATAAATATTTGATTTATTTTCTGATCAATCTCTCCCAATAGGAATAATTTATCTAAAGCCGACAACCCATTCAAATGATATGACACACATAGAAAATTGGATTTCAGACGATAGTTACAAGATACAATAGTATGTCTGTTTTCACTGTGCAATTTCATAATCTGATCAATTGCAATACAATCAGATTCATGATTTAAGCATCTCAGTGCTTCTGATCAATGCAAGACAGTCAATAATTTTCTGTCCTGGCCAATCCATTTCGTTTGATCAAATCTGATCTAAATCAATCAGAAGGGAAGTTATGTCCAGTCAGGTGTTTGCTGATACAATTATGATAAAAAAATATATTTTAATTAAATTGAGTTTAGAGTTATTGGCAAAGTTGACTTGCCTCTGTATATATATGTATTTTTTTTTATATCAACTCAAGTATTTGATTGAATTACTTTTTTTTAAGGTTTTTTTTTTTTTTTTTTTTTATGTGTGTAGATGTAGATCAGCATTAAACGTTAATCAAATATTAAAAGATTGCTGAGCAACTCTGAGGATATCTTTGCTTGGAGAGTCATATGGCATTTTAAGCACAAAGCCCCAGAAATCCAAAGAGAATGAAATGGATTTCTGCTCAACAGAACAGAAATTTTTGCAGTGTAGAAATAATAATACTGTTTTTTCACCCTGAAAATTGAAGACCTGATAACTTATGATAATATTGTTTGAGGACATGCAAAAATGTTAAAATTATATATTATGTTGCACTTACTGTAGTGCTTATGAGCTTGATGAGGGCAGATGTGTCGTTTTTCAAAGACGTTTAGTTTATCTTCCTCAGTGTCCCAATCACATTCATAAGGCAGCAGCAAATGCAGCCAGATGTGCAGTACGCCACGTGGAAGTGTGTTGGCAATTCTTTTCTCCACACCCCTTTCTCTTTACACACACCCACTCTCAAGCGAAAGAATTTTAACTCGTATTGTACTGCTTGGTACTTTGTGATAGTAATACATGTTGTCGTAGACTGGTAATCTAACTTGTGGAGACATTAACCGAAGAGGGGGACACAGTAACCAAAGAGAAGGGCCACAGTAACCAAAGCAAGGGGAAACAGTAACCAAAGCAGGAGGACAGAGGGGGTATAGGTAATAAGGATATACACCTGTAGGAGTATTAGAGGGGTAGTAAGAGTATATCTGCTGGTGGGGGGGTTCTTGGGGTTGGGAAAGGACTTGTGCTGGGGGGGGGGGTCATTTTCAAAACCCCCCTCCATCACCTTCTAGCACAAGTCCTCTTACCTCCAAAAGCACTCCTCGGCACATATCCTCTTATCCCCCTCCCCAAATCAAAGAGATGTTGCCTGCCACAGAGGGGGCAATCACAGCATCTGGGACCCCAGTTACCCTATAAGAGCTGCGGGGCAAGTGCTCTGGGTACCCATTCTGGTGTGACCCTGTCAGGCAAGTTACTGAAGCCAATTTCCGGAACTTGCTCTGGCCCTGGCCTCCAGAATTCAGCCCAACTTCCCGGGACACCAGGATTTTGTTAACTCTTGGGAAAGGTCCCGCCAAAACCATTACAGTTAGGAGATATACTGTTAGGAGATTTGTACTAGAATGGGGGGGAGAGGATTTGTGTTTGGGGAGGGAGAGTTTGTACTAGAAGGGGTTTTTGGATGGGGGGTATTGTGATAGATCTTGGGATGGAGGGGTGTTGTGCTGGGAAGGGGGATTTTAGGTGTTAAAAGAATTAGCTGGAGAGGATTTGTTTGAGGATGGAGGGGAGTTTGTGCTGGAAGAGGGAATTTGGGGGGAGAGGATTTGTGCTACAAATGGGAGAGAAGTTGTGCTGGGAGAGGGATTGGGGGGGGAAGGAGGATTTGTGCTGGAAGGGGGGGGGTGGAGCTAAGTGCTGGGATAGGGAGGAAGGGGGATTTGAGGAAAGTGGGGAAGGACTTGTCCTGGGGAATAAAGGGCCCCCCTGATGGGAGTAATGAGCCCCAGGATCAACAGGAAGGGCCCCAGGAAAGGGGCCCTTCATGGTTTCTTGCACCCGGGCCCTGAAGGTTCTAGATATGCCTCTGGCTAAGGTGCAATATAATAAAAGTTTGCTTTTGGGTTTAAAGCGGACCTCCACCCTAAAGTGGAACTTCCCCTCATCGGATTCCTCCCCCCCTCCGGTGCCACAGTTGGCACCTTTCAGGGGGAGGGGGTGCAGATACTTGTATAATCCAGGTATCTGCACCCACTTTTGGGAATAGCTAGCCACAGCTAGCCGCAGATGCCCCACCCCCCGTTGTGTTCTGGGAAACACACAGTTCCCAGGACACAACGGGGACCAGTGAAGACGCGCAGCCGACTTTACTTGCGCATGCGCAGTAGGGAACCGGGCAGTGAAGCCGCAACGCTTCACTTCCTGATTCCCTGAGGATGGTGGCCGGAGCAGCCGAGAGATGAGCGATTGCTCGTCATCTGCTGCCAACATCGCGGGCACCCAGGACAGGTAAGTGTAAGGTAAACCGGACCTCCACCACTAAAAGGCCAGTGCGCATACCTGCTCATGCTTGTACACATTGCACACGTGCTAATATTCATGAGCAAAGGACCAACATAATGCCCACAATGCCAGTTCATCGCGCACAGATATGCACAGACGTGTGCACACACCAATTAGCACTCGGCGCCCAGTGGCCTATTTAAACTGCTCTGTCACTGCAGACAAGTGCTGGATGATCTTCAGCTCCTTCCTGACCCACCAAGTCCTGATCCATTGCTCCTGTTTGTTTGTGTATGACCCGGCTCGCCTTTGGACTTCCCCTCTGCTTGCTCCTCTTAGGCTGCATTCACACCTGAGCGCCAAGTTTTCAGGCAGAAAATTGCACGAATTGCAGTGTTTTTTGCTGCGTTTTTTACTGCGTTTTTTACCACGATTCGCTGCGTTTTTTACCGCGTTTTGCCATGATTTTGTGCAGAGCAAAAAGGTCGCCAATGTAAAAAGAAGAAAAACTCCCAAATCTGCCCGATTCGAGCGACAAAAAAGGGTCTGGAACTTGTTTGAGCTTCAGGCGTAGGGCTTCAGGCGTTTTGGAGTGGAGATGTGAACCATCTCCATAGAGAATAATGTATTTTTTCCCCTCTAGCGTTTTGTAGCTTCAGGCGACAAAACGCTCAGGTGTGAATGCAGCCTTACTCTGTTAGCTGGTATTCTGACTTCGGCCTGTTTATTGGACTTGATCTGCCTGCTGACTTGGTACCACATTGCCCGGCTGTTTCCCAACCTTGGCCTGCCCTCTGGACTTGCTTTTGCCTGCTGATTCGGTACCCTGCTGCCCGGTTGTTGCTGACTACTGCTCTTCTGGTTTCGCTCCTGTCCACGCTCTGGTGCCCAGCTGCTTCTACTTCCTGCTCCAAGGACTGTGACTGCCAGCTCTACCCACCATCAAAGGGGACATCAGCAGCCAGCTACCCGGCACTCGTGACACTCCTTGATCAATTTGCAGCCAAAGGACCAGGCCCCTTTTTGCAATTCGGCACTGCGTCGCTTTAACTGACAATTGCGCGGTCGTGCGACGTGGCTCCCAAACAAAATTGAGCGTCCTTTCTTCCCCACAAATAGAGCTTTCTTTTGGTGGTATTTGATTGCCCCTGTGGTTTTTATTTTTTGCGCTATAAACAAAAAAGAGCGACAATTTAAAAAAAAAAAACGCATTCTTTTTTATTTTTTGCTATAATAAATATCCCCCAAAAATATATAAAAAAACATTTTTTTTCCTCAGTTTAGGCCGATACGTATTCTTCTACATATTTTTAGTAAAAAAAATCGCAATAAGCGATTATTGATTGGTTTGTGCAGAAGTCATAGCGTTTACAAGATAGGGGATAGTTTTATAGCATTTTTATTAATAATTTTTTTTTTATTAGTAATGGCGGCGATCAGCGATTTTTATTGTGACTGCGACATTATGACGGACACATCGGACATTTTTGACACATTTTTGGGACCATTGTCATTTATACAGCAATCAATGCTATTTAAATGCATTGATTCCTGTGTAAATGACACTGGCAGTGAAGGGGTTAACCACTAGGTGGCAGTGTAGGTGTTAAGTATGCCTAGAGGTGTGTTTCTTACTGTGGGGGGCGTGGCTGTCAGCTAGTGAATGCTGATCTCTGCTCCAATCACAGGGAGCAGAGATCGGCGTCACTAGTTGCTAGGCAGAACGGGGAGATGCTGTTTATTTCCGCATCTCCACATTCAGCCTTCCCGTGAGACGATCGCGGGTGTCCCCGCGCCGATCAAGTCCGCGGGACCTGCGACCGGCCTCATGGGGGTCCCGACCGGCGCATCTTAAAGGGGACGTACATGTACGCCCTTATGCCTGTCCTTGCCATTCTGTCTTCCATCGGGAAGCGGTTAATACCACTTTAAGCTTGCCATATACTGATCAGTCCTTGCTGGGCTAGCCAAATTTCGCACAGTGGGTGGGCTCCATGTCTGTTAAAGGGACATATTAGAAAATTTTCCATCGATCGTTGGCTGCAGAAAATCAGCTGCAGCTGCTAATCAGTGTATTCAGACCAGTGTGGATGCTGGTTCAGTGATACAGGCTTTTTCTTTAGTCAGTACTAATGCTGCTTTGACTGGTTAAAGTTGCAGCTACAACATATGTAAAAGCCATAGGCTGATGTCTAGTTAATAAAATTAGAGCCAAAGCAGATATAACAGGTCAGGGGCACAGCAGTTTGCAGGTTGTGTAAATGCTAATTTTTTAATCAAAGCACCACAAAGGGTTAAATGAAAATGCTCCTTCATTTTTGGTTTGTCTTTCATTGCTAGTACTTTTTTTGGAGGTGAAAATGCCTAGGTTTTATTTATGCTATGTTAATAAGGTAGTGAACATGCGGTGCTTTGTTGCATAATAGTTACTGCACAAAATTATATTATTATACAGGATTAATATAGTGCCAACTGTTTGCACAGTGCTTTACTACATGGGGGCAGACAGTACAGTTACAAAACAAATCAATACAGGAGGGATCAGAGGGTCCTGCTCGTTAGAGCTTACAATCTAGAAGGGAGGGTCAAGTGGAACAAAGGGTAATAACTGTGGGGAATGAGCTGATTAAGAAAATTAAAATACAGTTGTTAGGTGTGGGTAGAATAAGCTTCTCTAAAGAGAAGGGGTTTCAGGGATCATCTAAAACAGGGTTCTCAAATTGGTGGCCCTCCAGCTGTTGCGAAACTACAAGTCCCATCATGCCTGTGGGAGTCATGCTTGTAACTGTCAGTCTTGCAATGCCTCATGGGACTTGTAGTTTTGCAACAGCTAGTGGGCCGCTAGTTTGAGACCCCTGATCTAAAAGCTAATAGAGTGGGAGATAATCGGACAGATTGGGGTAAGGCGTTCCATAGGATTGGAGAGGCTCTGGAAAAGTCGAGCATGGGAGGCGAGCATGGGAGGAGGTGACGAGGGAGCTAGAGAGCAGGAGGTATTGAGAGCAATGAAGAGAACGAATAGTTTGGTATTTAGAGACTAGGCTAGTGATTGTAGCTGGGGGCTAAGTTGTGGATGGCTTTGTAAGTAGTTGTTAGTATTTTTAATTTAATTTGTTGCGGAAGCCAGTGGAGGGATTGACAGAGAGGAGTAGCAGACAGCAGAGCGATTGGTAGGGTGGATAAGTCTGGTGGCAGAATTCATGATGGATTGAAGGGGGGATAGACTATGTAGAGGTAAGTCAATCAGAAGGGAGTTGCCGTAGTCGAGGCGAGAGATGACCAGGGAGTGAATTAAGAGCTCTGTTGTTTCATTGGTTAGAAATGGGCGATTATGGAGATATTGCAGAGGTTGAGGCGGCAAGATTTGGACAGTGATTGGATGCGGGGCTTAAAGGAGAGTTCAGAGTCCAGGACTACATCTAGGACCTTGGCAATGCGGGGATGGGCTTATAGTTGTACCATCAATTTTGACAGAGATCAGGAAAAATTATAGGTTTGGTTTTAGATAGATTGAGTTTGAGGAAGTGGGGTGAAATCCAGACTGATATATCTGTTAGTAAATTAGTTATACGGGAGGAGACAGAGGGAGTGAGCTGAGGGGTAGAGAAATAGATTTGGGTGTCCTCAACGTAGAGGTGGTATTGGAAGCCATAAGAGGCTATCAGCTTACTCAGGGAGGAGGTGTAGATTGAAAATGGGAGAGGTCCAAGAACAGAACCTTAGGAGACCCCAACAGAGAAAGGAAGAGGAGAGGAGGAATTGCAAGTAATGCTAAAGTTGCGGTTGGATAAGTAGAAAAAGGACCAGCGAAAAGTACAGTCACGGAGACCAAAGGTGTGGAGTTTTTTGAGGAGGAGGGGGTGATCAACTGTATCAAAGGCAGCAGAGAAGTCCAGGAGTAGGAATACAGAATAGAGTCCATTTGTTTTGGCCATTAGTAGATCGTTTCTTAGTTTTAAGAGAGCAATTTCTGTGGAGTGTTGAGGACGAAATCCAGACTGAAGGGGATCAAGAAGGCTATTATCAGCAAGGTGGTCACTCAGTCGGTTGTAGACAGTGTTGCCAACCTACCAGATTTAAATTTACTGACACAACACCCAAAATTTACTGGCACAGACAAGTTTTTACTGGCATTTCCAATAGTTACAAAATGACAGTTTTAAGTGCAAATTTGAGTATTTAGGCTACAAACATACAATATGCAATTAGCAATATGATTTAAGGTGGATATTAAGGCAAAAAACATATTTCTTATTTTATTTTCGATATAGTAAGTAAGTAGCTCAGGGACAGGATACAGGAGGGCAAGAATTTGGAATGGCCTGCACACACACACATAAAATTTACTCTCACGGTGACACTGACAGCAGTGTGCTGCAGCACAGATGATGATGACATCTCACTGACACAACATGTCCCCTCCTGAGTCACAGTGACAGTCTCTCTCCAAGCCTGGCCGCTCTGCTTGGCTCCATTGCACCATGACATCACACAACATGCTCAGGCACAGACTCTGCCAGAGCCGCCCCATCACACTGTAGCAGGCACTCGGATGGTCTCAGCCGGTGTCCTGTCGGATTGTGTCCCCCCATCACATACTGTCCGCTGTGTACTGCGCATGCGCAGTACACAGGACAAGCAGATTCTGAAAATTGCCAAAGATAAACGGCGCCTCCGCCGTGAGTCCAGGTTCAAGCCCCACCATCCAAGTGGACATAGAGTTAGAATAAAAAAGAGCCCAGCGTAGCGAGGCCGTGCCTGAAGGGTGGCGAGCGAAGCGAGCCCACGAGGGGCCCTCTAACTTTGTGCAGCCCTATGTCCACTTGGATGGTGGGGCTTGCACCTCGACTCATGGCGAAGGCGCCGTTCATCTTTGGAGATTTTCCAAATCTCCTTGTCCTCCGTACTACGCAAGCGCTGCGCCTGCGCAGTACGGCCTGGACACGATACGATAGGCAGACACTATCTGACAGAACACCGGCTCCGGACCAAGCCGAGCGTCACAGCCATATTTTTTACTGGCAACCTTTTACTTTTACTGGCATTTACTGGCAGGAGAAAATTGCCTGTTTTTTACTGGCTGCCAGTAAAAATACTGACGGTTGGCAACACTGGTTGTAGATCAGATGTTCAAGGAGACTGGGTGTAGGTTGTTAAGATTGGATGAGTTTAGTCAGGGCTTTTTAAAAATGGGGCTGACAAGTGCATGTTTTAGAGGGTTGGGGAAGATGCCAGAAGGGAGAGATTGAAGATGTGGGTTAGAGAGTGTAGAATACAGCCAGAGGGTGAACGTAGTATTTGCGAGGGAACAGGATCCAGAGGGAAGGTGGTAAGATGGACATTAGCAAGTAGTTTAGCAACCTTGTCTATAGTGGTGGGGTTGAAAGAGGAAAGTAATGATTGTACCCGTGGGCATGAAGTGTAAAGCATGGAGGGTATATGAACAGTAGAGATCTCCTCGCGAATTGTATTAATCTTCTGTTTGAAGTGATTGGCAATCTCCTGGGCATTGAGTGAGTTGGTGGGTGGAGGCAGTGGAGGACGAAGTAGAGAGTTGAAGGTAGAGAAGAGTTGATGGGGACGGGATGATAAGTTGTTAATGAGTGATAAAATAGGTCTGTTTGGCAGTGAGGAGGCTGGAATTTTATTTTTGGAGGGCAGATTTACAGTTGTGCTCAAAAGTTTGCATGCCCTGGCAGAAATTTTGAAATTTTGGCATTAATATTGAAAATATGACTGATCATGCCAACATTTTATTTAAGGATGGCAATCACATGAAGCATGGATCCTTTTTAAATCATAATGATAACAGAAATCACCCAAACGGCCCTGATAAAAAGTTTACATACCCTGAAATGTTTGGCCTTGGTTTCAGATTTCAGCCACAACTGCCACAGAAACTGTTTGGGATACAAAGAAAAACCCACAGGTAACCTCAGGAGAAATACAGGCTGCATGGTCAAGTTGCCAGAAAAAAGCCTTTACTGTACAAGTTCCACAAAAAAACTTGGTTACAATATGCCCAACAATACATTGACATGCCTCATTGGCTTTTTTGTGGCATTGGCACAGTAAAGGCTTCCTTCTGGCAGCTCAACCATGCTGTTCTTTTTTGTTCAAGTATCGTTGAATTGTGCTCCTTAACCACTTCAGCCCCGGACCAATTTGCAGCTAAAGGACCAGGCCCCTTTTTGCAATTCGGCACTGCGTCGCTTTAACTAACAATTGCGCGGTCGTGCGACGTGGCTCCAAAACAAAATTGGCGTCCTTTTTTTCCCACAAATAGAGCTTTCTTTTGGTGGTATTTGATCGCCCCTGCGGTTTTTATTTTTTGCGCTATAAACAAAAATAGAGCGACAATTTTGAAAAAAATGCAATATTTTTTACTTTTTGCTATAATAAATATCCCCAAAAAAATATATAAAAAAACATTTTTTTTTCCTCAGTTTAGGCCGATACGTATTCTTCTACATATTTTTGGTAAAAAAAAATCGCAATTAGCGATTATTGATTAGTTTGCGCAAAAGTTATAGCGTTTACAAAATAGGGGATAGTTTTATAGCATTTTTATTAATATTTTTTTTTTATTAGTAATGGCGGCGATCAGCGATTTTTATTGTGACTGCGACATTTTGGCGGACACATCGGACATTTTTGACACATTTTTGGGACATTTGTCATTTATACAGCAATCAGTGCTATTTAAATAGCACTGATTCCTATGTAAATGACAGTTGTAGTTAGGGGGTTAACCACAAGGGGGCGGGGAGGAGTCAGTGTGACGTGTTGTGTTGTGGTTACTGTAGGGGGGCGTGGCTGTACGTCTGACGTCATTGATCGGCGTTCCCGATGACAGGGAACCGCCGATCACTGACAGTCAGTGTAGGAAGCGCGGGGAGAGGTTTGTTTACATAGACCTCTCCCCGTTCTTCAGCTCCGTAACCCGATCGCGGGATACCAGCGGCGATCGGGTCCGCTGGTCCCGCGGCCGGGGTCACGGAGCTCCCGACCGGGTCGCGAGCGCGCCGCTAGCGGCGCGCAGCGCGACCACGGGCAGGCACATGCACGATCACGTACAGGTACGTGATTCTGCCTGCCCGTGCCATTCTGCTGACGTATATATGCAGTGGCCGGTCGGGAAGTGGTTAAAAACAACCACGCCGTCTATTTGGAGAGCAGCCTGTATTTCTCCTGCGGTTACCTGTAGGTTTTTCTGTGTATCCTGAGTATTCCACCAGTTGTGGCTGCAATCTTTCTTGGTCTACCCGACCTTGGTATCAAAAGAGCCCCTAATATTCCACTTCTTAATTAGGGATGGGCCGAACACCCCCCTGTTCGGTTCGCAGCAGAACATGCAAAAAATGTGTTCGAACACGCGAACACCTTTAAAGTCTATGGGAAACAAACATGAAAAATCTAAAGTGCTAATTTTAAAGGCTTATATGCAAGTTATTGTCTTAAAAAGTGTCTGGGGTCCTGGGTCATGCCCCAGGGGACATGTATCAATGCAAAAAAAGTTTTAAAAACTGACGTTTTTTTTGGGAGCAGTGATTTTAATAATGCTTAAAGTGAAACAATAAAAGTGTAACATTCCTTAAAATTTCGTACCTCGGGGGTGTCTATAGTATTCCTGTAAAGTGGCACATGTTTACCGTGTTTAGAACAGTCCGAGAGCAAAATTAAATTTCTAAAGGAAAAAAAGTCATTTAAAAAGTCATTTAAAAGTAGCGGCTATAATGAATTGTCAGTCCTGGCAATACACATAAAAGTTCATTAATAAAAATGGCATAGGATTCCCCCACAGGGGAACCCTTGAAAAAAATAAAAAAAGGGTGTTAAAGGGGGCTTACAGATTCCGATAAGCCTCCCGCCCACAGACCCCAACAACCACCGGGCAAGGGTTGTGGGGATGAGGCCCTTCTCCCCATCAACATGGGGACAAGGTGCTTGCACCCTCCCAATGTTGAGGGCATGTGGCCTGGTACAGTTCAGGAGGGGGGGGGGCGTTCTCTCATCCCCCCTCTTTTCCTGCGGCCTGCCAGGTTGTGTGCTCAGATGATTTTTAAATTAAGGCGCGGGCTTCCCCTTAAAATCCATACCATACTTTTAATTTTGGTTCAGGGTTCCCCTGTGGGGGAATCCCATGCCGTTTTTATCAATGAACTTTTATGTGTATTGCCGGGACCGACAATTCATTATAGCCGCAAGTACTTTTAAATTACTTTTTTTACTTTAGAAATGTAATTTGCTCTCGGTGTTTTAAACATGGGAAACATGCGCCACTTTACAGGCATACCATAGACAACCCCCAGGTACGAAATTAACCACTTGACCACTGGGCACTTAAACACCCTTAATAACCAGACCAATTTTCAGCTTTCGGTGCTCTCACATTTTGAATGACAATTACTCAGTCATACAACACTGTACCCATATGAAATTTTTGTCCTTTTTTTCACACAAATAGAGCTTTCTTTTGGTGGTATTTAATCACCGTTGGGTTTTTTATTTTTTGCGCTATAAAAGAAAAAAGACTGAAAATTCAGTAAAAAAATGATTTTTTCTTTGTTTCTGTTATAAAATTTAGCAAATTTGTAATTTTTCTTGATAAATTTTGGCCAAAATTTATGCTGCTACATATCCTTGGTAAAAATAAGTACAAATTGGGGTATATTATTTGGTCTTTGTGAAAGTTATAGAGTCCACAAGCTATGGTGCCAATATCTGAAAATTGATCACACCTGAAGTACTGACGGCCTATCTTATTGCTTGAGACCCTAACATGCCATAAAAGTACAAATACCCCCCAAATGACCCCGATCGGTACAGAGAGAGGAGGGGATAGGAACCGGCGTCGTCAAATGACGCCGGTTTGCTTACATGTGATCGCGCCATCATTTGACGATCAGCGGGCGCGCAAGAGGGGAATTAAAATCACTGCTCTGCTTTTTTTTGCATTGATACATGTCCCCTGGGGCAGGACCCAGGTCCCCAAACACTTTTTATGACAATACCATGCATATAAGCCTTTAAAATTAGCACTTTTGATTTCTCCTATAGACTTTTAAAGGGTGTTCCGCGGCTTTTCGAATGTGGCGCGAACACCCCAAATTTGTTGCTATTCGGCGAACAGGCGTACACCCGATGTTTGAGTTAAACTTACGTTCGACTCGAACATCGGGACCATCCCTATTCTTAATAAGTGATTAAACAGTACTGACTGGCAAATTCAAGGCTTTGGATATCTTTTTATATCCTTTTCCTTGTTTGTAAAGTTTCATTACCTTGTTACACAGGTCTTTTGACTGTTCTTTTCTTTCAATAGTTTTTTATTGAGTTCATCAAAAGCAACAAAGAAACACAGGTACAGGTAAAATATACTTTTAAAGGGCCAAAGTTTAGGAGGTACAAACACTATTCACTAGAAAGGCAACATTATATAGTGGTCAGCTGCCTGGCTCTGGCCCAGAGCCCATCCGTGCCTCAATCTTGTGCTCTCCCCCACGGCACCCCTAATGGGATCTAACTGTGCCGGGGAAGAGAGCCACCACCCCCAAGAAAGTATATTGAGGAGGAAAAAAGATGGGGATCGGGGCCAGACCCAAGTCGTAGTAGATCAACAATCATTTGCACTGTGTGTTAAAAAAAAATGTGAATTGACTGTTCTTTTATACCTCCTCATGGTTCAGTGTCTAGCCTGCTTAATGCATCCATGTGAGAGCTAACAAACATTGACTATTTATACACAGACACTAATTGGGATTTTAAAAGCCACAAAAGATTAACCTTAAGGCCTCATACACACAAACATTTTAACAGCGGCTTTTTAAAGCTTTTTTTGCTGCTTAAGAACGCCATGGCATTTTTGAGCTGTAACAGGCATGGTCGTTTTTAAGCTCCAAAAAAAAACCAAGGACCAGCGTCTTCAGAGGCTCCAGCGCTAGAGCTGTTTTGACGCTGATGCCGAAAAAAGCTCAAAAACTTGCATTAGCGATATACCAGTGGTTTTTAGCGTCAGCGATTTTAAGCTGTAAAATGTTTATGTGGGTAATTTGGGAGTGGAAAATAGCAGAGGAATGTTTTTTTTTTAAAAACGCACTTTAGCATTAACGATTACAAACGATCAAAACGCTAATAAAATCAAGTTTTTATCACTGCTTTTTTTCCAGGCGTTGTTACTAGCTTTACAACCCATTTTTTAAAACGCCCGTGTATATGAGGCCTTAATTGCCATTTTAACCACTTACGGACCGCCCGTCGTCGTTATACGTCGGTACTTTGAAGAGGGATATTGTTGTTATGGCAGCAGCTAGCTACCATAACTCCAGTATCCTCTTCTTCAGTGGGCGGTCCGCTTTCAGATAAAAGTGGTCTCTGTGGCGGATTCACCGCAAGTTCACTTTTATCGGCAGAGGGAAAGCGCCCCCCTCATGAGCCATGCTCCGGTGCCCTCCGCCGCTTACCGGAGCCGTCGGTAGCGGCGAAGGCGATCGGGTCCTCTTCTGTGTGTGGTATGGAGATGAGTTAGGGGAAGATGGCCCCCACCTGTCTCCATACCATTGCAGAGCGGAAATGAAGTCAAAACTTTACTTCCACCCATAGTTCTTAAAGAGACATTTTCATTTTTAAATTTTTTTTAAATCATAAATGGTGAATATTGTAGCGCTAACACAAATGCACTTATATTGGACATGCATTTTTATAGCACTGATCGCTGTATAAATGTCACTGGTCCCTAAAATGTGTAAAAAGTGTCCGATTTGTCCGCCGCAATATCGCAGTCCCAATAAAAATGATCGCCGCCATTTCTAGTAAAAAAATAAATAATAATAAAAATGGCATAAATCTATCCCATATTTTGTAGAGGCTATAACTTATTTGCAAACCAATCAATATACGCTTATTGCAATTTTACCAAAAATATGTTAAATACCTATCGGCCTAAACTGAGGAAAACACATTTTTTTTTTTATTTGGGATATTTATTATAGCAAAAATTAAAAGATATTGTTTTTCTTTTTCAAAATTGCAAAAAAATTAAAACCGCAGGGGTGATCAAATACCAACAAAAGACAGCTTTATTTGTGGGAAAAGAAGGACCTCAGTTTTGTTTGGGTACATCGTCGCACGACCATGCAATTGTCAGTTAAAGAGACACAGTGCCGCTTCGCAAAAAATGGCCTGGTCACTGAGCAGCCA
The DNA here is from genome assembly GCA_028564925.1 of Lithobates sylvaticus. NCBI lineage: Eukaryota > Metazoa > Chordata > Amphibia > Anura > Ranidae > Lithobates > Lithobates sylvaticus. The sequence goes on from CM053035.1 coordinate 53,015,528, forward strand.
AATCTTCCGGGGCTGAAGTGGTTAACTTGTAAACACCAAATCTCAGAAAGAGGCTCGGCCCTTAAGTGGTTGACCTGTGTGTGCCACCTTCTGTGTCTGTACCAAGGCCAAACATTCCAGGGTATCTAAACTTTTTATCAGGGACATTTGGGTGATTTCTGTTATCATTATGATTTAAAAAGGAACCAAAAAACTATGTGATAATAAATAGCTTCATGTGATTGCTATCCTTAAAAAATACAGTTTTTGGGTATGATCAGTCATGTTTTCAATATTAATATAAGAGAGAGTGCAGTGCTGGATAATGTACAAATAATGAATAAATAATAAAAATTGCTAATATAGTGAAATAAACATAAATGTGATATACACAATTTACTATGCAGTGTGACCTTAATAATCAAAAATATAAGTGAAAAAACAGTCCATATGTGATAAGATTACTGCATAATGCAGCAAAAAAAAAATGTGCCTTAAACACAAGAACAGTTCATGAGCTAAAACATCCAAAACGAGAAGTTTCCAAATGCAAAACCCTGGGTATGCGTTTTCACCACTTGTGCCGTCACCTTACAATAAACAATGGAGGCTTACCAGAAAGCCAGTGACCGCCCTTATTCAGGTGGGTCAAACAAGGCTTAGTAGAACAGCAGGATCACTGTTAGGATTTCACGGACTTTCCTCACTGGTGACCGGCCAACTTCTCTGGAGAGCCCCTTTTAAGGCGCACTTCCAAGGGCAAAACGCTGCACAACGGTGGGTGTTCCCTTCCACAGATGAAATATGGACAAGCGTTCCCTTCCACAGATGAGATGCAAGCGTCCAATGGATTTCCCAGGAAAAGCAAAAAATGGGAGAGAAGAGAAGACTTCAATAGTGCAGAAGTTCCTTTGGTTGATTTATTGAAAAATTAAAATGTTCCAATACATAAAAATATTCCTTGTAAGGATAAGAAGTAAAAAAAGCTCTGTTTGTATGTATGAGAACGGTTCGCGCATGTGCAGTGCGTGTGTGCGCTACGACCATTTCATCACAACTGACGTCATCAGGGGTACGCACACACGCCCGCACATGCGCCTTATATACACACATGGCGAAAGCGGAAATGCGCAGCAATTGGTTGCCTTAACGATACACAGAGCACAGACTGCGCTTCCCGCCAAAAGACGGAGCCATCCTAATTAACAGAGAAAATTACTCATCTCTGACACCCACAGGGCAGCCAAAATACTGCTCTGGAGATACATTATACTAGATGTAAAAACAGGGCCATCTTGTGGTCCTTTACAATACTGCCCAAAAAGAAAAAAATACAAAAGAAAAAAGGAGGAAAAGGGAAAGACAAAAAAGGAATAAGGCATATGTTGAATGCATATTATTATAAGATGCGTTTATCCACATACCAGGAAAAAAACATCTCAAAACAACTCCTCAATATAAAATTGTTAAACAGGTCAAACTAACATTAATTATATGTATGACCAAAGGTTTTAGTCAAAACCAAAGAAATTAAAATAAAAAATAATTAAACTTTAAAAAACGTTGAAAAAAAAGATCATAACAATCAACCAGGAATTTAATTACAAACTCAATGGTGAGACCTAAAAAGGAGACCTACAAAAGAGAGGGAAAAAAAGAGGAAAACCCCAAAAAAAGAACTAGAGGGGACATCAGCAGTTAGTAAAGCAGTTGATGTCCCACTCTACGTTCAAACCATTGGGAACATGGGTACCAAGCTTGTAAATCCAATTCGTTTTGGATCTAGAGATGGTTCTTCTGCCATTAACTCCACGCCAATGTGGGGTGTATTTCTCCAAGGCTATAAAGATGGTACCCTTAGGGTCCTGGTTATGCTTAAGATCATAATGCTTGGAGACATTATGTTTGTCAAAACCCTTCTTTATATTTGTGATGTGTTCCCCTTGTCTAACATGCAACATCCGAATGGTTTGTCCCACATACTCCAAACCACAGGGACACCTCAAAAGGTATACAACACATTTGGTACTGCATGTTATGAAGGATTTGATGGGATATGTAACACCTGTGCCCTCTGATGTAAAGTCTGTCAATCTCCTGTCATGCAGAGCATTCACCCTACAGACTTTGCATTTTCTGCAAGAAAAAAAACGTTTGTATCCCCAAAAAAGGTTGGACGCGTAAGAGGATCTGGCACATTGGGTGCTATTGAATGTCTAAGGGTAGAAGCCCCCCTAAATAATACACAGGGATTATCCGACAACAGAGGTCCAAGGATCCGATCATTTTTGATCACCGGCCAATGCCTTTTTATTATTCTTTTTATGGCCCAATGTTGGCTAGAATAGGTGGTAAGAAAGGCTAAGCCAAAGTCCTCTCTATTTTCAACCTGGGGGGGTTTGTCCCCCAATAGAGCCTGACGATCTCTACTCTCTACCTCAGAGATCAAGGAATCAAGGGCCACATTATCATAGCCTTTGTTTAGAAACCTAGATTTTTAAACCAAGGCCTCTCTGTGAAACTCATCCACATTAGTGCATATAATATATATAAGGCGCATGTGCGGGCGTGTGTGCGTATCCCTGATGACGTCAGTTGTTACGGAACGGTCATAGGAACGTTGCGCACACACGCAATGCACATGCGTGAACCATTCTAATAGATACAAACAGAGCTTTTTTACTTCTTATCCTTGCAAGGAATATTTTTTATGTATTGGAACATTTTAATTTTTCAATAAATCAACCAAAGGAACTTCTGCGCTATTGGAGTCTTCTTTTCTCTCCCATTTTTTTACTTTTTTTGGGAAATCCATTGGACACTTACATCTCATCTGTGGAAGGGAACGCTTGTCCATATTTCATCTGTGGAAGGGAACACAGACCAGTGTGCAGCGTTATGCCCTTGGAAGTGCGCCTTGGAAGGGGCTCTCCAGATGTTGGCTGGTCACCGGTGAGGAAAGTCTGTGTGATCCTAACAGCGATCCTGCTGTTCTACTAAGCCTTGTTTGACCCCCCTGAATAAGGGCAGTCGCTGGCTTTCTGGTAAGCCTTCATTGTTTATTGTAAGGTAATTTGCATTTGGAAACTTCTCGTTTTGGATGTTTTAGCTCATGAACTGTTCTTGTGTTTAAAGCGGGACTGTACCTGAAATTTTTTTTTTAAAAGCCAGCAGCTACAAATACTGCAGCTGCTGACTTTTAAAAAATGGACATTTACCTGTCACAGGTTCCAGCGATGTCGGCAGCAGAGGCCGATCGATCGATCGGCTCTCTGCTGCTGCCGGTGCCATTCTCGGTGAGGGAATCAGGAAGGCCGATCGATCGATCCGGTCAATCGATCGGCTCTCTGCTGCTGCCGGTGCCATTCTCGGTGAGGGAATCAGGAAGTGTCGCCTTTGCGGCTTCACTTCCCGGTTCCCTACTGCGCATGCGCGAGTCGCGCAGCGCAATGAGAATCGTCAGCGCTGTCTGCTGGGACACGTGTGTGTCCCGGCAGACAACGCGCCGGGACAGGAAGTTGCGGAATCTCCCGTGGGAGTTTATGACCGGTAGTGAGTGCAGATACCTGTCTTAGACAGGTATCTGCACCCCCCTCCCCCCTGAAAGGTGCCAAATGTGACACCGGAGGGGGGGAGGGTTCCGAAAAGCGGAAGTTTCACTTTAGGGTGGAATCCCGCTTCAAGGCACGTTTTTTTTGCTGCATTATGCAGTAATCTTATCATCTATGGACTGTTTTTTCACTTATATTTTTGATTATTAAGGTCACACTGCATTGTAAATTATACAATAAATAGTGTATATCACATTTATGTTTATTTCACTATATTATCAATTTTGATCATTCATTATTTGTACCTTATCCAGCGCTGCACTCTCTCTTATATTTATATCTTTTTGTGCCCTATATCGGGGTTATAGTGCTCAGCTGCAGGATATCCTTCATGGTTTTTGTTTAATCACTTTCTTATACACTTAGCGCAATTCTCACTTTAATCTGTTACATGTTTTCAATATTAATGACAAAATTTCACAATTTACGCCAAGGTATGCAAACTTTTGAGCACGATTGTATATTGGTTGAAGTCTTTCTGAGACTTATGCCCTGTAAACACGGTCGGACTTTCTGACGGAAAATGTGCGATCGGATCATGTTGTCGGAAAATCCGATCGTATGTGGGCTCCGACTGACTTTTTTTTGTATTAATTTCTTCATTCCATAATTACCATTATTGTAATATGCTGTGAATGTCCTCTTTGTCCTCATGCATGCTATAAGCTTTTAATGCTTCTTTTTTGTCCTTCATGCATATATGCCTTCACTAACCTCCCCAGCATACTATCTTGGGCCCATACACACCTAGCCTAGTAACTTAACAAATGTATTTTGTCAGCTACATTTTAGTGCTTACCCTAAACACCCCCTAAAATGTGTACAAATGTTATTGTTGTCCTCAAATTCAAGGAAGAGTGCAAGAGGCTATTTTTTTGGGTTCCAAACTAATTTTGAACCCTCACTCCCCCCAACTGCTAATTCAACCGATACCAATACTCTATCTGCTGACTTTGCCAAACCCATACACACTATACCTCTTTTGTGGTCATATTTCTGGATGAATTCACCAAAGCATGTAGTGCAAGGGCCTGCCTGAATACTTTCAAATGGTTCTGTTGAAAGTTTTGTTCTCCTATTATCTTAATAGGTCATTTCAGAATGTAAAAATGTGCTTCAATTTTGACAGTGTGTATCCATATATTTGGATTATGACACTTCTTACCTGTCCAGTGGGCTGCCAATAGTGTAAGTAAGGAGGGGCTGGCCAAAGTAACAAACATTATTTATGCATTCAGCTCTCATGGAATTGGAGAGGATTACCTGTCCAAAACATCTACCCATCCCCCCCACAATAACATTTTTCCAATGGGCTACCAGAGGGGGTGAGGAATATGATAAGTTGACCTTATACTTTTGTCTTTAAATACTCATTTAAATAAATGTTATACTTATGTTGGACAAGAATGTTTGTGTGTAATCTGCTTGCAATGTTATGTGCAAAAGTACTAATCCTTTTTTCGTGTTTACTCTACAGTTTCCTTCAAACCCACAGGAATGGCAGACTGTGGCTTCCCAATTTCCCACCACCCAACTCGGGGTCTTTAATACTATAACTACAAGGGCTTTTGTAGTATTGTCATGTTGGACATTGGCAAGAACGGCTGAAACTCTGACGGAGGCGTTATAGCTCAGACAGAGTTTTAGCAGCTACAAAATGGCACCTTGCGGTTGCCACCTCCTGAGGAGAATGTGGAGGGCCTCAACTTTGTTTTTGTAGCCGATGAGGCCTTTGGTCTGGGGGGACATCTCATGAGGCCATTCCCCATGAGGAACCTGACCCCAGAGCAGAGAATTTTCAATTACCAGCTGTCTCATGCCAGAAGAGTGGTGGAGAATGCCTTTGGCATCATGGTAAGTCATTTCCAGATTTTCATGACAGCGATGAACCTTGCAGAATATAAACTCAACCATGTGGTGTTGTGCTGCTGCATTCTACACAACTATTTAAGGAAGAATGCAGCCAGCTATCTGGCCTCTGTTTCGACTGAGGTCGACTTTGCAGCAGAAACAGCAGTGATGACGGCTCTAGAAAGTGGCCGTGCTGGCTTACCTGCCCAAAGTGCCCGCAGAGTCAGACAAAAATATGTGGATTACATTGTGGGTAGCGGGACAAGTGCTTTACAGCAAAATGTGGTGGATGTCCAATAAAACTATTTTGTAAAACTAAACTCATATTTCATTTGAATTACTGTTTGTCTTTCTTATCTGTCTCCTAGGTTCTCAAATGGCCTTTTCATTTTGGCCATTTTCGTCAATAGTGCAAACTTAACTTATTTGATACATGAGGTGACAAGCTCTTCTTCAGCTAAAAATTATGTTGTGCTGTGGGTCTGCTACACACACACAATGTTATTATTGTTAATGTATGTAATGCATTAATGATAAAAATATTCATCCTTTTCAATTCCTTGAATTAATTGTGCCTAAACTGGCCTGATTTTGGCACATTGTACAGCACATTACCACATTACTAATGTTCAGATAAAGGAGCATCTGGGTAGCAGTGACCATAACATGATTTCATTTGATGTTAGCTGTAAGCAAAAATCACATACAGGAAAGATAAAAACACTTAATTTCAAGAGGGCAAATTTTCCAAGGATTAGGGCTGCTCTACAGAACTTAGACTGGGAGAGAATATTGGCAACAATGGGGACAGAACAGAAATGGGGATTCTTCAAAAAGACTGTTTGTGAACTCACTGAAAGTATATTCCCATGGGTAATAAATTTAAAAGGCTAAAAATAAAACCTATGTGGCTCACGGCCAAAGTTAAAAAAGCTATAAACTATAAGAAAAGAGCTTTTAAAAAATATAAAAATGAAGGATCACTAGTGTCATTTAAATGTTACAAAGAACATAACAGAATATGTAAAAAGGAAATCAAGGATGCAAAAATTCAAAACGAAAGACAGATTGCAAAAGATAGTAGGACAAACCCCAAAAAATTCTTCAAATATATTAATAGTAAAAAGGTCAAGTCTGAGCATGTAGGCCCTTTACAAAATAATCTAGAGTGGGTGACTGGGGACAAAGAGAAGGCTAATTTATTAAATACTTTCTGTGTATACAAAGGAGCATGGGGGAGATCATGTCCACAATGGGGGTGGTAGTGACACAGCCCCAAATCCACAATGGCTCAAAAGTGATATGGTCCAGAAATATTTAGACAGAATAAAGGTGGATAAAGCACCTGGACCTGATGGCATCCACCCACGGATCCTAAAAGAATTGAGCTCTGTAATTTCAAAGCCATTGTATCTAATTTTTAGGGACTCATTAACGACAGGAATAGTACCACTGGATTGACGCAGGGCGAACGTGGTGCCTATATTTAAAAAGGGAACAAAGTCTTTACCAAGTAACTATAGACCTGTTAGTTTAACTTCTATAGTTGGGAAGATACTGGAGAGATTAATAAAAGACCACATAGACGAGTTCTTGCAGGAAAAAAATATTTTAAGCAACAGACAGCATGGATTCATGAAAGACAGAAGTTGTCAGACAAACCTGATTTCTTTTTATGAGGTGGTAAGTAAAACCTTGGACAGAGGCGTGGCTGTGGACGTGGTATACTTGAATTTTGCAAAAGCGTTCGATACAGTTTCCCACACACGGCTCATGTGTAAGGTAAGGTCTACAGGTTTGGAAATATCGGTTTGTAAATGGATAGAAAACTGGCTAAAAGACAGAATTCAGAGAGTAGTTGTTAGTGATTCTTACTCTGAATGGTCTAAGGTTATCAGTGGTGTACCCCAAGGTTCAGTGCTGGGACCCTTACTTTTTAATATCTTTATAAATGATATTGGGTCTGGGATCAAAAGTAACATTTCTGTCTTTGCAGATGACACCAAGCTATGCAGTGGAATAACGTCCTTACAGGAGGTCTCCAATTTACAAGCCGACCTCAATGCTCTGTCTAATTGGGCGACTATGTGGCAGATGAGGTTTAATGTTGATAAATGTAAAGTTATGCACTTGGGGGCTAAGAATATGCATGCATCATACATGCTAGGGGGAGTACAACTGGGGGAATCCGTAGTGGAGAAGGATCTGGGGGTTTTGGTAGATCATAAACTCAATAATAGCATGCAATGCCAAGCTGCGGTTTCCAAAGCGAGCAAAGTTCTTTCTTGTATTAAGAGAGGTATGGACTCCAGAGAGAGAGATATCATTTTGCCCCTGTTCAAATCATTAGTAAGACCTCATCTGGAATATGCAGTTCAGTTTTGAGCACCAGTTCTCAAAAAGGATATTGGGGAACTGGAGAAAGTGCAGAGAAGGGCAACCAAACTGATAAGAGGCATGGATGAGCTCAGCTATGAGGAAAGATTAGAGGAAATGAATTTATTCACCCTTGATAAGAGGAGATTAAGGGGGGATATGATCAACATGTATAAATATATAAGGGGTCCATATAGTGAACTTGGTGTTGAGTTATTCACTTTACAGTCAACAAAGAGGACAAGGGGGCTGTCATGAAGATCCTGCCAGAAATCTAAACCCGGGCCGTCCTGGCCCTCAGATTCCATTGCGCATGCGCATGCGCGCCCGGGCGCGGGCACGTGCACAACCGCGCACAGGGAGACGGGCGCGCGCCCTAGTTAGCACCAGCCGGCCTATTTAAGCCTGACTTGAGCAGACGGTCTTTGCTGTCTGCTCTACAGCGTTGTGGTGTAGTAAAAGAAACCTGATCCTGTTGTACCTGTTCCTTTGACCCGGCTTGCCATAAGACTATCCTGCTTTCTGCCTGTACCCGACCCCGGCTTCCAGTGACCATCCTCCTGCCTGATCCATTGTACCTTGCTCTAGTTCAGATTCATTACCTGACTTCTTGATGAACTTTGGTTCCTTGCTTAGCCTTTGTCCAGTCTGCAGACTGACCCTCTGTAACGAGCCTGTTCACCTGCTGGTCCCAGTCCAGTCTGTGGTTCCGTTTCCTGTGTTCAGTTCCTGTCAGTTCTGCTATCCCAGCTTACCTGTGAACCTGCTTGCCAAGCCGTTGTCCAGTTCCTGTCAGCTCTGCTATCCAAGCTTACCTGTGAACCTGCTTGCCAAGCCGTTGTCCAGTTCCTGTCAGCTCTGCTATCCAAGCTTACCTGTGAACTTACTTGCCAAGCCGTTGTCCAGTTCCTGTCAGCTCTGCTATCCGGTGTACCTGTGAACTTACTTGCCAAGCCGTTGTCCAGTTCCTGTCAGCTCTGCTATCCAAGTGTACCTGTGAACCTGCTTGCCAAGCCGTTGTCCAGTTCCTGTCAGCTCCGCTATCCAGTTTACCTGTGAGCCTGATTCCTGTGATCCTGCCAGCTCTGCTATCCAGTTTACCTGTGAGCCTGCTTCCTGTGATCCTGCCAGCTCTGCTATCCGGTTTACCTGTGAGCCTGTTTCCTGTGATCCTGCCAGCTCTGCTATCCAGTTTACCTGTGAGCCTGCTTCCTGTGATCCTGCCAGCTCTGCTATCCGGTTTACCTGTGAGCCTGTTTCCTGTGATCCTGCCAGCTCTGCTATCCAGTTTACCTGTGAGCCTGATTCCTGTGGTCCTGCCAGCTCTGCTATCCGGTTTACCTGTGAGCCTGTTTCCTGTGATCCTGCCAGCTCTGCTATCCAGTTTACCTGTGAGCCTGCTTCCTGTGATCCTGCCAGCTCTGCTATCCGGTTTACCTGTGAGCCTGCTTCCTGTGATCCTGCCAGCTCTGCTATCCAGTTTACCTGTGAGCCTGCTTCCTGTGATCCTGCCAGCTCTGCTATCCGGTTTACCTGTGAGCCTGCTTCCTGTGATCCTGCCAACTCTGCTATCCAGTTTACCCGTGAGCCTGCTTCCTGTGATCCTGCCAGCTCTGCTATCCAGTTTACCCTGTGAGCCTGCTTCCTGTGATCCTGCCAGCTCTGCTATCCGGTTTACCTGTGAACCTGCTTCCCAGAGATCCTGCCTGCTCAGCTAACCTGTTTCCTTCCCACCGGTCTGTTGATCCTGCCAGGCACCCGTGCTCCTCCTCACTCCTGGCTCTCCTGTTCCCACACCAGGGGACCAGGAGTGGGAGACGCAAGGGAGGCCTCTCCCTGCAATCTCGGGCTCGCACCACCAGGTACGTGACAGGGGCACTCTTTACGTCTAGAGGAAAAGAGATTTCATCTCCAAATACGGAAAGGTTTCTTCACAGTAAGAGCTGTGAAAATGTGGAATAGACTCCCTGCAGAGGTGGTTCTGGCCAGCTCAGTAGATTGCTTTAAGAAAGGCCTGGATTCTTTCCTAAATGTACATAATATAACTGGGTACTGACATTTATAGGTAAAGTTGATCCGGGGAAAATCCGATTGCCTCTCGGGGGATCAGGAAGGAATTTTTTCCCCTGCTTTAGCAAATTGGAGAATGCTCTGCTGGTTTTTTTTTTTTGCCTTCCTCTGGATCAACTGTGGGTATAGAATGGGGTATATGGGATTGTATGATATATATATATATATATATATATTTATATTTTATTTTTTTTTTTTTTTATTTTTTTTATTTGAGGTTGAACTGGATGGACTTGTGTCTTTTTTCAACCTAACTAACTATAACTGTAACTATGTAACTATGTAACATTATCACTGTAACTACACCAACTTAACAAATACACTGGTTGAGCATTGAAATAAGAAGGTAAAAAAGAGGGAGTTTTGGGACTTTAAATGAGGTACGGGGAAGCACCTCCATCCCTATATTTGGTACAATCAAGGGGGAATTTGGGACTTTAGATGAAACAGTTGAGAATGCGGGGGTAGAAGTAAAGTGATTTTTATTGATCACAGATATATAACACAGTAACAGAATTAATTCATATATATACATGTAATAATCACAAGGAATAAACATGATAATACAAAAGTATAAAAAAATGAACACATGATTCAAGATGGATGCATGAAAGTAAATGAGACAATAATGTGGTCTCCAAGTCCCACAAACGGCGTGCCCGGTACTTATGTTCGTAATCATAATAATGGTCACATTATAAAATATAATCATATTGAATAAAAAATTGATAAAATCATCAGGGCGTAGTAGATATCACTGTAGCATCGATTGTAGCTCGACGCGTTTCGTGGATGCAGTTCCACTCATCAGGAGCTGATGCGACAGAATCCTGTGAAATGTATAAATACAGATATATTGAGCCACACTCATATAATGAGTGGTGAAAAAGGTTGAAAGAAAACTTTCCAAACGCACTTACCAAGCCTGGCGGTGAGTGCGGCATGCAGTGAACGGCGTGCAGTGGGTCAGAGGTATCGACTTCACCGCCGGAGCTGAGGCGGCGTGACCTACAGTGGCAGCATTGGGTGATGTTACAGCGCACCTGGAGGTGGGGGTGGTCTGCATGTGAAAACAATGCTAGTGTCTGGGTACAAGAAACGGATATTCTGAAAGTAAAATATATATATAGATAAGCCTGGAATAACCCATAAAGTATATATGTATTTGAAATACATGCAGCAATTCGGGTTAGTGTTCCTCGATCTGGGGTTGTTTTGGTCTGCAGGTTTATTTAACTGCACTTAGTATGCTCCTTTCCTCTTTTTCAAAACACTCTACATTATATTTATTATTTTTACTTTCACTTTCTAGTTTCACATTTACACATACTTCAGTCAATACCATCCCCTATCCTACATAATTTATTTAATTTATTTTATCACATTCACACTTTGCATATTTTCCTACCCATAACTTTTATCATTTCTTTATATTTATACACTGGGTCTAAGGTGTCCATACTACCTTTAAAAACCATTATTATTCTCAATATATACATTATATACTATAGACCCCTATACCATTTATATGTGTATGTATGTATATACATACATATGCAATACCCTTTAAGTTATTACTACCTCAAAAACATATATATATATGAGTTATTATTATTTGAAATACATATATACTTTATGGGTTATTCCAGGCTTATCTATATATATATATATATATATATATTTTACTTTCAGAATATCCGTTTCTTGTACCCAGACACTAGCATTGTTTTCACATGCAGACCACCCCCACCTCCAGGTGCGCTGTAACATCACCCAATGCTGCCACTGTAGGTCACGCCGCCTCAGCTCCGGCGGTGAAGTCGATACCTCTGACCCACTGCACGCCGTTCACTGCATGCCGCACTCACCGCCAGGCTTGGTAAGTGCGTTTGGAAAGTTTTCTTTCAACCTTTTTCACCACTCATTATATGAGTGTGGCTCATTATATCTGTATTTATACATTTCACAGGATTCTGTCGCATCAGCTCCTGATGAGTGGAACTGCAACCACGAAACGCGTCGAGCTACAATCGATGCTACAGTGATATCTACTACGCCCTGATGATTTTATCAATTTTTTATTCAATATGATTATATTTTATAATGTGACCATTATTATGATTACGAACATAAGTACCGGGCACGCCGTTTGTGGGACTTGGAGACCACATTATTGTCTCATTTACTTTCATGCATCCATCTTGAATCATGTGTTCATTTTTTTATACTTTTGTATTATCATGTTTATTCCTTGTGATTATTACATGTATATATATGAATTAATTCTGTTACTGTGTTATATATCTGTGATCAATAAAAATCACTTTACTTCTACCCCCGCATTCTCAACCGTTTCATCTAAAGTCCCAAATTCCCCCTTGATTGTATTGAAATAAGAAGCCACACATTGTTGAGTATAAAACATTTTACTCCAAGCACATTCACATGTGCGTTATAAATTGTTTTTGAACAAGCCAACATCATGGTGTATAACATGTATGTTTGACATTAATTTGCCTTTTTAGGGGTTAAACAGGCATGTTTAAAAAACATAACATACACATCCCCAACTCAGGAACTTACAAAGTTCTACTTGCTAAAGTGAAGGCCATATGAAACATTAGTATGTCAAAACTGTGTTGATCTTGTCTTCATCAGATAGGGTGATCTCACCCCTCTAAAAGCCAAATTTTGAAGATGCACACAAATTGAACTCCAAATTTGGATTTCCCTCATGATCCCATGCCTACAATGTGTGTCTTTTCCCTACATCTATTTTGCTAAAGCCCAAAAACCCACAATGGGGGTTATTTACGAAAGACAAATCCACTTTGCACTACAAGTGGAAGTGCAGTCGCTGTAGATTCAAAGGGGACATGCAAGGAAAATAAAAAACTGCATTTTAGCTTGCACATGATTGGATGATAAAATAAGCAGAGCTTGCCCTCATTTCAGATCTACCCCTCAGATTTACAGTGACTGCACTTCCAAGTGCACTAGCAGTAGTAGTTGTAGTGGAAAGTGGGTTTGCCTTTTGTAAATAACCCCCAGTGTGTCAACATGTGCTATCTCCCATCATGGGATATCAATGTACGCATTTCGTGGATGCAACCCCTTCCTCCAAACTAAAGTAGGTGAGAGGAAGGGGTTGCACCCCCAAAACACGTCAATTGATCCCCCATGATCTGAGCTAGCACATGTTGACACACTGGCGCTTATTTCAGAAAGGCCAATGCACTTTGCCCTACAAGTGTACTTTCAAGTGCACTTGCATTGCATTTGTAGTGCAAAGTGGTTTTGCCTAGCTCCCATTATGGGGGATCAATGGACGTGTTTCGGGGGTGGAACCCCTTCCTCTCACCTACTTTAGTTTGGAGGAAGGGGTTGCACCCACAAAACGCATACATTGATATCCCATGATGGGAGATAGCACATGTTGACACACTGTGTGCATCTTCAAAATTTGGCTTTGCAATTCATTTAAAACTGTAAAAACACATACAACATAACATTTTATTTTTGTTTAGATTTTCCCTAAAATATCGATAATGCTGCTCAGTCTTTTTTGAACATCATGGACGTTTTGTTTCATTTGTTCCAAATCACGATTACAAACCATGATCTCACTGATCAGGATTTGTGCACTTGCACTGCTGAAGTGAGTTTCTTCTTTCACAACATCCACATCACCTAAAAATAAAAAAACACACCATGTATTAAAAATATGCAGGCATCCATCTATTACCTGAAGCTGTGGTCTCAGACACTGACCAGTGGTCGACACCATTTCTACAACTTCACCCACTACTTTCTGCACATCAGCATCAACATATTTAGGGTGTGTGGTGAGTTGCCTGTCTTCAGTAGGTGTGGGGTTACTGGTGTCCTCAGGTGTCCCTTCTTTTCTCCCCTATGTGAATACAAACAAGGTATACTTAGCAGACAGATATGTTAGGCTAGAAATAGTAATATGAAACATTGCTTGAAAGTGCCTTCCAATTGTCTGTTTTGGCAGAGTTCCAAGCTATGATTTTTTCCCTTTCAAAAGCTGGAATACTTACCTGTTTTGTGCAAGTTTTACACATAGAGAAACCCCTATTATCCACTGGAGCACCTGCGTGGGACACCATAACAAGGGTGTTATGGTGTCCCACAATAGTGCTCCTGCGTCCAGATGCGTAAACAGCTGCTGAGTGTCCTCTCCTGACACTGAATAAAGTTGACATTTCATTATAATTTCAAACACATCTAGACAACAATCTAATGAACTTATTTTAACCACCTGATTACTTTGCACTTAAACCCCCCTCGTGACCAGACCAATTTTCAGCTTTCAGTGCTCTCACACTTTGAATGACAATTACTCAGTCATGCAACACTGTACTCAAATGATTTTTTTGTCCTTTTTTTCCCACAAACAGAGCTTTCTTTTGGTGGTATTTGATCACCTCTGGGCTTTTTATTTTTTGCGCTATAAATGAAAAAAGACCGAAAATTTAGAAAAAAAAATGAATTTTTCTTTGTTTCTGTGATAAAATTTTGCAAATTTGAAATTTTTCTTCATAAATTTTGGCCACAATTTATACTGCTACATATCTTTGGTAAAAATAACCCAAATTTGTGGATATTATGTGGTCTGTGTGAAAGTTATAGAGTCTACAAGCTATGGTGCAAATCAAAAAAAAAGATTATGTCTGATGTACTGAGGCTTATCTCATTTCTTGAGACCCTAACAAGCCAGGAGAGTATAAATGCCCCCCAAATGACCCCTTTTTGGAAAGTAGACATTCCAGGGTATTTAGTAAGGGGCATGGTGAGTTATTTGAAGTTGTCATTTTTTTCCCACAATTCTTTGCAAAATTAAGATTTTATTTAATTTTATTTTTTTTTCACAAAATTGTCATTGTAATAGCTTATTTCTCTCACATGGAATGTGCATACCACAAATCACACCCCAAAATACATTCTGCCGCTCCTCCTGAGTATTACGATACCACATGTGTGAGACTTTTTCACTACCTGGCC